>CM076576.1:553146923-553811272 GCA_034641835.2 Pinus albicaulis
GTAGACTATTGGTGATGTAAAAAATCCAAAAATTAAAACTTTGAGAGTTGAGGATGCACCATTTTGGTGTGTAGCTCCTAGGGTGTTGTGCTCCGAGGGGTCAAGGTTTGGAAAAAAAAAAAATGTCCAAATTGCTTCAGACTTGGTGGAAAAATCCTTCCAGGGTTTTGAGAAGCCTATAAAAAATATTGAATCATGTCCCTAAGTTTTCCAAGGTCTTTACCCTTTTTGAGTGGTTCATTTTGGCTCTGTTTTTTATAAAGTTCCCCTTCTTTGTCACTTTTAGCATTGTCACTTTGAGTTCTTTGGTTATTTGAAGGTTGATTGGTGTCATGATAGTCATGACAGCTATCATGACTGTCATGAATATTTCCTTGCTCATCATTCATTGTTTCACTTGTAACACTGCCTTGGTTAATGTCTTCATCTTCAAATTATGACTCAGCTTCACCATTGGTCTACTTTTGACCTTCAATTTCTTCATCCTTGTCTTCCTTTGTTTCTTCACTTACCATCATCTTTCATGTTGTTATTATCTGCACCATAATTGTGCTCACTGTTATGCACAAGTCCTCTTTCCTCATGGCTAACATGTGAACCTTATTTGTCATTATCATTCTATTGTTTCCCCTCTTTAGACTTAGTTTTTTCTCTAATATATTTACCATTTTCCTTATTTTCATCTTCTTGATTAGGCTCTGTGGTTGCCTCACTTTTTTCTGCCTTTGCCTTATTTTCACCACTTTCTTTCATGCTATCGTCATCCCTTTGATATTTATTATTAGGCTCTACCTCTTCCTTGCTGATGTCATTTCCTTTGTTCTTCCTATAACCTTGTCTTTGAATCACTGATTCTTATTTAGACATGATGGCTGGTTTAGAGGCAAAGGATTTTTAAACATTATTTGAGAGCCTCTAGATCAAAGGATGAAAACGAGTGATGTAAGGACAAATTTTGCAAATGAGGGTCAAATGAAATAAGTCTAGGACAAATTCAGAGTTTTTAGGAGGAGGGTTATATGCACTGAGTATCTCTAGGCTAAGGAAAACCTCTAATTTGTGAATTTTTCCTTGGAAGGGTTAAATATTTCATCTTTATTGAGATTAGGGTTTGGTCATTTTAAGCCTTAAGTGTTCTCCTTGTTTATGAAAGGATTTATTGCAAAGTGAGGAAGAGAGTCAATCAACCTTGTTTGACTAAAGGTGTAGCTTTGGAGGCAATAATTTTGAGTTTTTAGCCTTTTTGAGAAAATTGGGTGAAAGGCTTGCTATGCATAGTGCTTGCCCGACTGCTCTTTCAGGTCAGGTCGGGCCTGTCGGGCGTGTTGGAGCGCATCACCAGTGTGTAGGTGGACAGTTGGGCCATTCTGGGCCTGTGTGCAGTGCTTGCCCAGATGTGTAGCACCAAGCACCAGGTGTGCATCACAGTGTTAAATAACACTAGGGCTACCCTGTCTGTGCATAGCGCCGAGGGCTAGGTGCGTAGCTCCGACCTCGGGGTGCAGCGCCTGCAAATTTTCTTCAAATTTTCACAAGAACCCTAAAAATTCTCTCCAACAGTTTTCTTCTTCTCTAAAAGGGAAAATGAGGTGTGGAAGAGGTCAAGGAGACCTTATAGTCCTTTTGAAAAACAATTTTATGTCAAAAACTCCCTTCATAAGGTTCGTTCCCTTTTCCCTTTTCCCACTGCCTTTTTAACTTTTTTTGGTCTTGGAGATGGAAATTTGACAAGAGCCTTGTTATTTTCAATGTTGGAGGCCTCTTAATGTCTTCCTTGTGTTCACCAACCCTTCAAACAAGTTTAATAATGTGCCTTCAAATAACCTTGGAAAAATAAACTTCCTTATGATGTTTATCAATTTGCAAAAAGTAGATTCTGATCAATTTGACTCTTTTCCTGTGATTCAAATTTTGTCTTGGTTTTGTCTTTAAAAAATAGTGAACAAAATCCCATTATGAAAACCCTTAGCATCAAGTATCGTTAGCCCCTTTATTATTTATGTGGGTAGTCATGGTGAAAGACACTTGGTCTGTTTGTACTCACCAACCTTCTTGTAGGTAGCTATTTTGACAGTCCTGCAGAAATGTCATTTTATGGCTAACCTATCTTTTGCAGAAGATATAACTTGGAAAAGAACCCATTTTGGAGTCCTTACTACTCTTAAACCAGGTATATGTTTGTTCCTTTGATATGTTTTGAAAATTATGGATGTCTAGTCAGTGGAGTGAGTTTTCTAAACCATTCTTGTGCTTTTGCTGGCCACTTCTGTTCTTCCAGGTGCCTACACTACTCCTACCCTTAGAGCATTGTCTTTTTTGAACTTAGACAACTCTTTTTATCAATAATGACTTCTGCTTGTCATAGTTTCATCCTTAGGTAATTTTAACCCATGTTTTCCCTCTTTGACAATTTGAAACTTCTCCTAACCGCTGCTTTGAGAAATCACATACTTGAACTGATATTTTGTCTGTTTTGTCTCTTTGGTGAAATGTGGTACAGGTGTTCAGGTCTACCTCCTTGGATCTATTTATTCTTTTGATTTTACCTATTGAAACCTTCATTATTTTTATACTAATACTCTTTACCCTTTTTAACACTTGATGATGTGGAGTTAATTCCTTTTTGCCAAATTGTAGAAGGTAGTTTGAAAAAATTTTGAAACCATTTGTTGTGACAAAGGAGGCTTCTTTGTCACCATTTGACCATATTTTTCCATCTTCCTAAACTCTTAGGCTTTAGGGCTGCTTAAAAAAATGTAAACAGTGTTTTCTTCTAAGTTCTCAAAAACTTATCAAAATTCATAATTAAAAAAGTCTTCAACGAGCATTTGAAGGAGTTAAGGTGGCCTTTGCAACCTTGGAACTGATCCCTTGATTGGTAAAAACTGTTACAAACCCTGATTTCCATCAAACACACACCTTGCTACTTTATTCTTCACTATTAGTGGTTTTCTTGTGATAGTGCTTTTCATTACCTTACCTCTTGTTAGGTTGATGACCATTTGACTCTTTTGCATAAATGTAAGCAAGGGGCAGTTGTCCCCCTACAAAAATTGTGCTTTAGGCCAAATAACTTCATTGAATGATCTCTTTGATGAATTTAGGACAAAATTAATTTTCCTTTATCTCCTTTGAATGTAGTTCCTTCATACAGAAAAATAGAGTTTGTAGGGCACCAAATCCACCCTATGACTTTGTGAAACCCTAGGTGACCTAGTGGAGGCTTTCTGGGACTTGGCTTTTGGACTAAAACCTAGAACTTGGGATCATCAAGTGTGGAATGGAGTTTATAATAAACTAATGTATTGAATATCCAAAATACAATGTACTTGATTTATCTAAAGAGTCTACATAGATAGTTTGAGACTATCAGTGTTTAGGAGTAGTTTGGGGGACATAACAAGCTGTTTAATTGGTGAGCTTAGGTAGCAGTGGGGGGTTTTTAGGCATAGAAAAATAGGGGATTTGGGGCAAAGATGATAGCATATACACAAGATGAGTGACATAGGCTCCTAATGGGTTTTCTAAGACTATTAGGAAAAGCTAGATAGGATGAAATGATGAAATAGTGAAAAAGTATCTTAAGGATAATGAAGGCAGTGCGATTTCTAGAACTCACAATGTCTATGAACTTTGTTTCTAGAAATATTGTGATAGTAATTTAGTCATCAGCAAGGCAAAAAATTATTGACGACTAACACATCCTTGAAGTCATCTAAAAAGCCTTGAGTCGGCATCCACTAGATCAAGAGGTCCGCTTGATCCCAAGCATCCTCTAGAACTCACACTCGCTTGGTTATCTCAGCAACACGAGCCTCTGCTGCATCAGCATGAACTCACTCAGCTGCAGTCTCGGCAGAAGTAGACCTGTTACGCTCCCCTTAGAGGCCAACCTCACCATCGATTGCCCCACCATGAGGCTATGCAGGAACTCCTCCCTGCCCCCCAAGAGCCCCCCGACATCTCCGAATCGGATCGTGCCCAACCAGCCGAGTCACAAGATGACCAACCTTGCCAACATCTACAATAGTAACCAAAAATATGTTAGTGTAATCATGATACACATATAAAAATAAATACTCAAATAAATGCACAAAACGTGAAATGCATACCTGCTGGTCTCCAAGAAGACCCAGGAGGTAGACCCATGTTTGGATCCCCCCGGAAGTCCATCCCTGAATAAGTGAATGGTAGGAAAATATATGGGTTGGCCTCAAACCACGCCTGCATGGTTGCATTCCAGTAACACCCCACCCTACCCCCACCTTCTCGAGGCATCAAAGGAGCCCACCTCCTCATATGTGGCTCTCATGGCCCCCCAGCAGGCACCGCCACCACTGGTCTCAGTAGCACCACCCACTTGTACATAATGCTGCATAAAATGCTAGCATAAGTAAAAAACTTCGATAAATCCCAGACCTTGTAAAGTTGTGCCAGCATCTCGTCATAACAAAAACGGGTGAAGTCGAAGAAGTTATCGACCCTCAGTCAGTGCAAGAAACCAACCTGCAGACTTGATGCTCGATGTGGAGAAGATGACCCCGCTATTCGCATAATAGCTACGAAAGCACACCACTCGGCTGAATATGTCACCATGGAAATAGATATGCAGCCCTCTGTAAGGGGCACCCTACCACAGTGATGCACCCGAAATCGATCAAGATGTACCCTCCTAGAAGGAAGTGGTGATCCAGATTTATGTAGGAACGCAACAGAATAAACATATAACCATAAATACAAAGATGCAACAGAATTAACACTTCATTTCATTAATATCAAAGAACTGAAATTTGCTTACAGACAGAATGGAAATAAAACTAGCTAGGGCACTGGTAGCTATCTCTGAGAAGAGATGTGGCGGCTACAGGCCTCTGAACTGAGTTACAATGAGGCTCGAGGGCCTATTTATTATTGACAAACAATGGAGAACCCTAAACATCCCAAAAACCTAACCCTAGGAGATGAAGCGCCACAACTATGGGCCCCGTTTGGGTAAATTGGTGTTTCAACTTCCCAGGGACGTAACTTTGGCATCCTATCTCCGTTTGACGCACATGATACATCATTAGAAAGCTCTATCCGAGGATTACAATTGTTGAGACGAATTGGATGATCCAATTCGTTGGTAAAAAAAAACCCAAAAAACGTCATTTAGGGCCTCAAAATGGCTCCGGAAGTTCAGGACCCGAAAAACTGCTAAAAATAGTAAGTTATGCCGAAACGGAAAAACTGAAAGAGACAATGGTGGGGGCCCAAGTGGAATAGGTGGGTGGCCACCAATATCCACCTGGATCAAGTGGATACTGCAGTGCCTCACCGTGAGGTAGCAGCCCAGTCAAAAAGTAGATATCCGTCTTAAGATAGATAGTGAGGTCACACCCATGTAGAACCATCACCTTATGATGCCTCTTCCAACACTGTATTAGGTAGCCCAGAAGTCGATCCTATGACCGAAGAAGGTCATACTCCATGAATTTTAGGAGACCTCATCGTGCCAAATTTTAGCGCGCTTGACCATCAATAGCTAAAGTAGTGTGGAGCTGGGGCCAATCCCACTCCCTCCACAACATGCTGTCATCGAAACAGGAGCACGTGAGCAGCATAAAAACATCAAAAAATAGGGAAAATTTCCAAAATAAATTCACAAAATCAGCCTTAGATCTCTGTGTGCCTATCCCTTAGACATGTGTGAGGAGGGCATGCATGTTCCTCGCACAGGCGCACCTTCTGCGCGCAAAACCTTTGTTTTTCACACAAAATGAAAATCATTTCCTTGATCGCCCACACACTCAGGGAGAAAATAGGCTCAAAATCCATACAAACTAGTATTGTACGGACCCCGACACCGCTAGACTGAACAAATTAAAATACGTTACATCATGGAGTTTACCTAGCCATAAAATTGCTAATCCTGGGTGCTCAGGCTGACTGAAATGGCCAGAACTGCCTCGCGGAAGCCTCTTACCTCTCAATAATCAACAGACACAAATGAATTGAATTGAGCCATATTCACCTTTATGTCGCCCTTTTCAGAAACTTTGGAGGACCACAACGAGAGCTTAGAAGGCTCAATCACCAAAAAAAAAAGTAGCACTATGATCAGCACTCCATAACACCCAAGGGTGGTGCCACATATTCACATCCCCAAAAAACTATATTTCCAGTGACGGCAGGTATGCCCTCTCTCATCTTATTTTTAAAGCACATGCATTTCAATAATATTTGAATAAAGAAGATGCTTGCACTTGGGATAGTTGTTTTTGCTGGTAATATGCAAACCATCCACAACTCCATCCACTGAAAGTTCCAGGGAAGGTATCATTCTACCCCTAACATGATAGATTCCCAAAAAAACTCTACATAACCTGGCATCATTTCTCCATCAGAAATTAACCATATGTTCCACACACCTGACCATGTATATCATCACCTCATCTTGCACATGACAAGCATCCTCATCGATCGGTAGAGCCTCCCCTCCATGGCGCTCTTCACCCACAGTAGACCATATATCACAACAATAGTGACACCATGGCCATACCACCTTATTCCAGGAAGCACCTCATGCACATTCAGTCGTCATGCATCAGGTCAAGTTTTACCATATCAAAATAAAACCCCTTCCTGGATGACCAGGTTTTTTGAAAGAAGATCAAAAAGCACACTATCGTGCCTTTTGGCCTACCATACCTCCATCAACATAACCCATATTTGACATTTTCCATCTGCGTCATCAACCTCACACATGAGACCAACCAATGGAGTCCCCACCATCAGTAAAACACCTTCCTCACATCATTAGTGAGCAAACACTTTCATGTTTTGGGGCACCCGTCTTTGTGTTTTGTACAAACCAAACCCCATTATTTTATTCTTTTGGTAAGTTTACAAAGACTGAAAATGATGCACTACATCCCCCACCCACCCATTAATTTTTTCTCCCTTGGTAGCAGTCCCTCATCTCTCTTGGTCGAAGTGTCACACCCACATGCAAAAGCCACCATGACATTCATAACCAATTTATACCCACCCTGGAAGTCCTACCAACTCTAGGGATTTCTCTAACAGAAATAGTTATGACTATTGCCAAGATTCTTTTTATACTCTGACCTTGGGCCACTGAATCCCCATCATCAATTTTCAGTCACCCCTTGCTATCATGCCTATCTTAAACCCATCACATCAAAGATCCCGATCCTCTGTATCAGTTACCCCTTTGTTCAGTTGAGGCCTCCTTTTTTTTGAAATCAACACCTCTTTTCCAAAAAGGAAGCAGTACCTTCGATCACCCCTCTCCATAAAAGGGGCATCCTTGGGTGGCATTGTGGGAGACATCATTGCCCACAATTGTCATCGATCCTCCTGACATTTGACTATAACAAAATATTTCATGTGAGGATGGTATCGTACCTTACAACCATTGCACTTTGATCAATTTCATCAAAGACTTGTGCCTTTATAAGCATCTTTGTTAGCAATGCTTACACGAGAGGTCCCAGCTAGTGCCTATGCATGCAATGCACATTTATATGCCATACCAAGTTTATGCATATGCATACCACTTTCCACCTATTGTCAAAGAAACAATGCCACCAGAGGGTGTTAGCAGTCGTCGTCATCAGCCAATAGTTCACTACCATACTAGTGACATAGACAGAATTTGTATCTGTAAAATAGATTTGTTTAACTAGCCAAAGCATCATGAGCACAGGACATGCCCTCCTTGTAGAAAATTTGTATATATTGTATTATACCATTTCTTGCAAGGATCCCAGAGGACATGGTCACTCTTCGACCTGATGCAGGGTGTCTCCAATTCCAAGCTACACGCAAGTCTCTCTCTCTCTCCTCACAGTATACAAAAAGGAAACTATAATGTATTTCGGCGATACAGTTCTTCCTAGACCTCCCACATGAGGGGGAAACTAATGTCACTGGAAAAGCGTACAGAAAAGGTGACATTATTTAATGTTAGGTAGAAGGATTTACAGGGCTAAAAGACATTAGCGAATCTGAAAGTATTTAAAAATATCTAAGGCCTGAAAGGAAAAATAAAATTGCGCACAATAAGAACTTGTGAAATGTGCCTTTGCGCACAAAATTCTTTGATAAACGTGACTTTGCACACCTTTTGCTCAAAAAATCGTGCAATATTCAGAGTGGTGGAAGTCACTTTCCGAGACCACAAGGCACACTCCAGAACATTGATTCCACACTTGAGGCCACCTAAGGACAACTGCCCAAGCCTCCTTAGGACATCAAGGGAGCACATAATGGAATAAATGTGGCACACAATGGAATCACCCTCCTCTTTTGGGTCACTATCCACAATGTACCAAGATAGAGAAGGAGGATTTGAATTCTCCTATAAAAGGCCACCACGAGATGAACAATATGAGAGCACATTGTTATGTTGGTCGAAATTGCCCCAAGAAATACCGACAGTGTGTCATCTAGAGCAGAGATAGAGGGGACTCAGTTGTTGGCCATCCAACAACTCCAGTCCACCATAGTAGAGAGAGGGAGACTCTGCGCCAAGGGAGCTCAGAAGTAAAGAAATCCTTACATCGAGACATAGAACCCCTAGTTCTAAGGGTCCCTTGGAAAATGGGTTAAAGTTTCATTCTCATTTCCTACCATTACTCAATAAGAGGGGACATAAGAGCCAACATTTGAATTATTGAAGTTGCTTGAATCTATTTAGAGCTTTTGTTTTATTTGTTTTACTTTTAGTTTAGTTTTTATGTTTTAATATGCATGTTATTTCTCTATCTAGTATGTTTATGTTTCAGCATGTTCCAAGAACTTGCTTGAATCCATCTATTTTCTTCCTGTGACCTATAAATTAATAAGAAAAAACCACACTCCTTAATTTGGTGTGATTTTGTACATTCGTGCACCAAACACATTAACACAGCCAGGATTGGGCTCAAAATCTTCCTGAAGCTCTCTGGGCATACGGAACAACATGGCAACACACAACTGGGTTTTCACCCTTTGAGTTGGTTTATGGGAAATCCCCCTTCTTCCTGATAAAATTTGAGATCAATACACTCAAAACAGCTCTCAAAGTAGGGTTGGATCTCTCAGATGCCCAAAAACACCGAATGGATCGGCTTAATGAATTAGATGAAATCCACTTAATGGTTGTCCAAAAGACTACTGCTATTCAGCCGCAGAGGAAAAAATGGCATGAGAAGTTTATCAAAGACAAGGTGTTTCACAAAGGGGATTAGGAATTACTATATGAATCCCATTTTAAGGATTTTAAAGGAAATATTTGCACTCACTGGATGGGGCCTTACTAAGTGGATGTTGTATTTGATAATGGAAAAGTGGGACTGGTCACAATTGATGATACACTTGCTTCTTTCATTGCAAATGGACATCATCTAAGAATCTATCACCGTCCAGCCTCTAAGGATGCCTTTATTAAACATCTCTCTGAGAACTCTGGTGTGAAGGTTGTCGGTGCAAATAATTCCTCCTTTGTATCCTTTTTGTATATATATATGAAAAGAAACTAATAATAATAATAATACTATTACTATTCACTTGTTTTCCTTTTTGAAGGAGCTACTACTGAGGTGAACTTCTTTGGAGTTGGAAATTTCCTAAGTAATGAAAGTTGTTACTCCTAGAAATTTTTGAAGTATCGGATGTTGTTACTCCTTCGATGTTGTTACTCTTCTATTGATGTTACTCCCGGAAACTTTCCAAGTATCGGATGTTGTTACTTCTTGGATGTTGTTACTCCTTGGATGTTGTTACTCCGCTACTGTTGTTACTCCCAAAAAATTTCTAAGTATCAGATGTTGTTACTCTGGATGATGTTACAACTTGGACGCTATTAGTCCAGATGCTATTACTCCTTGGACGTTGTTACTCCATGTTGCTGTTACTCCTTGGATGTTGCTACTCTATGTTGCTGTTAATCCTTGGATGCTGCTACTCATGAAATTGTTACTCCTTGGACACTGCTACTCCATGATCTTGTTACTTCGTGATGTTGTTACTCCTTGGATGTTGTTAATTTGCGGTGTTGTTACTCCATCAAGGCCATTACTTTTCTGTTATTCTTTCTTTACTCTTCCAACTTTCACATCCCTTAGGTAGGTCGCCAGCTACGTCGCCATTAACTCTTATGGATTTAATTAAATATTTCATGGATAATAAATTGACGTCATGGACGACTATTTTTATGTTTGGGGGGGGGGTGCCATTATAATTAAATGACGAGTTCTTTAAACCACACCAATGATTATCCTAAAATAATTATTAAACCTCATGCCGCTGGTACACTCCACAATCTTCACTATATCTCTTATAATCATTAACATGTATTGGGACTAGAAACATGCACATGTCTACAACCAATCAGTCTCCTCCAATTATGCAAAATAATTACCATCTCGTCCATCATACTTACCATAATCTTCCATGATTTTATTCATTTCCCGAGAAATCACCTATCGTATTTACCATTATTCCAATTCACGTTTCACCATGTTGTTATTGCCAGAATTGGTAGTTGTCACTCCTTCCAATAGTCTGCTGCATCCAAAGTGTTGTTCTAGTCTCTACATGATGGGAAGACTGGCTGTGCGGCATGAACCCGAAGATACAACTATTTTCCGTAGCAATGCATATGTGTGGCAATTTTTCATCGATGCAGGATAGGATATCTATTTTAATAGACTGTAGGGATTCGATGAAGGGATCACGACATAATTTTCACTAAATTTGGATGAGAATCACTCTCGGGTCAGAGGAGTAGAAATTCCCATCATAGAAGAAGCCATTGCAGAATATAGTGGGCTAACATGACAAGGACAATAGTTCTTCTCTCAAAGGACTCCCTTGCCAGAATTTCCTGAACTATTTTTGCAGGTTGGAGAGAGTGTTGTCCAGAAGGAGAGAGGGTATGATCGTAAATACTTATCGTACCCATGGAATGAGGTAGCATGGTTTGTTATTAAATATATAACCTGTGAAGGACACTTTACAACTTTGTTCATCTACCATTTCAAAATTGTGGCCCATCTTCAATTTTTGTAGGCACAGGTTCACTCTTTAAACATGCCTTTCTTTGTAATGAAAAATTTTCAACTCATGGCGCAGCCCACTCGGCGTTCGCGCCAGGTGCTGGCAGTCCTTACCAACTACGAACTAGTTTGTTTGTTGGTTATCCATGAAATGGCCTGATTCCAGGTCCCGTGGGCACAACTATGTGAACTATCAGAAGAGGGAGTACCATCTGTCATTGCTGCTAGGGAGGAAGAAACAAAAACTCTGGCTATTTCAGTAGAAGAGGAAGATATGCAGGAAATGGAGGAAGAACCAGCACCTCTAGGTGATTCAACAGAGGAGGAATATCCAGAGGAAATGGAGGAAGAACCAGCATCTCCTGCTGATTCAGCAAGAGAAGAAGAAGAACCAGAGGAGTTGGAGGAAGAAGAGGAAGAACCAAAGGAAATGGAAATAGAAGAAACACTTGGTGATATAGTCGAGGATGTAACACAAGAAATACCCTCGCCTGTGGAACCTATTTATGAAGGAACCATGCAGATAGGGGATGAAGTTCATACTATTCTATAGGTATCGACTTTCATGAATGAAGTACAGGGAAAAGAAATACAAGTCAGGGGGCTAGAAAGTTATGTTGTCACACAAGAAACAACATCAATTGCCCAAACATATTTGTATATTGAACTAGGTAGGGGTGTCACACAAGAACCACTGCCAACTCAGTCAAGAGAGGAAGACATGGAAAGAAAAACCATCAAGGTTGACACTGCTCCACAAGAACTAGTGTTGACAGTTGGTCAAGAAGAAATGCATGAAGAAGGCTTGGCCCAATTAAGAAATGAAGATGATGGAGAAAAGGAATCAGAGGAGGCAGAAAATACTAACATGGACCAAGCAGAGAATATTTTCCATTCTCCTTTTCAGACTATAATGCCAAAAGGAGAAAGGGGGTTTCATTCTCCCCAAATTTTAATAAAAGAGATCGCTGTCCCACCCATACTAAATTTTTTCGACTCAAGGAGGGATATGTTCATTGCCATTCCATCTCTTGCTAGTTTTTGGCAAGGGAATCCTAAATTTCTGACTGAAGAAGGTTATTTTACAGATGAACTGGAGTAGAGAATGGCTGATGAAGACACTATCCAGGTGAAAAAATGTTTTTAATTTAGAAAAGGAGAAGAGGAGAGTGCTCCCAAAGAAATGAAATCTAGTAAAGAAAACCTGGTAAGGAAGTCAGTTGATGTTGCTAACAATAGTCCAACACCTTCTAAACCTATTGCAGGGCCAAGAGATGAATTTACTGTTAAAAAAGAGTGGATATAGAAATGTGAAAATATGATACCACCTCTCAAAGAAAGGTATTAGCTTCAGTTTAACGAGACCATGCGATTGAAGAAGGAATTTTTGAAGCTGAGAAAGAAAGTATCTCGGTTAAAGAAAAAGGTAAAAGAATATAAATTGAAGGTAGTGAAACCCAAGGTCGAAATTTCCTTAGCACACGTACAGATAGAAGATTTTCCTACAACCTCTGCTACCACACAACTAGCCCTATTGAACATCTGTTTGAGGCCCAAGAATTCTTCTTGGTTGCTGAAATTAAAAAATGTCAATCTGTCGTGAATGAACATAAGAAGGAGACGAAGAGGGTTCTGAAGCAGTCCGTTGGGATTGTTACTGGGTATATCGACGATTTGGATAGAGCAAGGCAAAGGAAAGAGAAAAAATAGGGGAATATGGAGGACTTAGAGGAGAAGGTACAAGTGCTGAAGGCAGATAAAGAGAAAATGTTTACCTTGGCACAATAGGAAATGGCCTGTAGACCTCTCGCCCATAGTTATGCTTTATTTCTTCAAGAACAGTTATTTTTCTTCTGCCTGGAAAGTATTTTCAAGGAAATCAACCATGAGATTGAGGACCTAATACAGTTCCTTCGTATTTTCAAAATCCATGATATTGTGGACCAGCACTTGATGTGCAGACTTTAAATACATAATTTTTTCTTGAAGGATCATCAAACCTTCAATCCAGTTCCATTTGTGGGGGATGTTCAACTGACAGCTTTCACCTCCTATACTATCAACCAGGTTAAATGGAAAAAGGCCTCTGATACTTTTGAAGAAAATAATCCTACAAGACCAGCAATGATAAGGAGGGAGAATGGTCAGTTAGTGAATATTTATAAAAATCACTCTACCTTTTTGCAGATTGAGGGACATAAAGAACATATGCTGACAACACAGAAGTGGTGTACTGACCTTTGTGTCATACATTTAGTTGCTTTTCAGGATGAAGCTCTTGAAAGTTGTCAAAGGATATGGATGATGTCATCATCAGCTGTCAGAAACCGGGAACCTTTTGGGGCACCCAATTTTTCATGAGCATTAAAAAGAGTGCCAAGTTTTTTTACATGCATTCAGACTTGTCGGGTCTGGTGGGTGGGGCTCATGTTTTAGTTCTCCCTCATTTGGTTGCCAACAAATCTAGCATACAACATAAGTGAATATTGGTTGAAGGATATCCTCCTGATAAAAGGATAAAAACCCCGTGGAACAGAGATGGTCGTAGAATATGACCTTTCTCAGTTTCATGCTAACCACAACTGGTCCAACCTAGAACTAAAGAGACGACGAGCTGCATGAGGACATGTAGAAAGACCAGTTGGGGGGAGATGTTGGGTACCAAATATGCATACTTTTCCCTCCATTTTCACTCACTCTTTCACTTCTTTGTATCATTAATATTCATTAAATGCTCTAACCCACAAGTTAAAACCCCTTCCATTGTCTTATCTAGAATTTTTAATTAATGAAATAATAGTCATGGGGAGTTTTCCTACGTGAGTTACTAATTCTATCATTTCCGCAAATCCGGTGGTCAAAGAGTCATATGTGCAGGTCACATGAGAAACTTTGAGTTTGCAACACTATTTCAATATCACTATCATAATATACCAGATTCCAAACCAATTCCAAACCTTTCTTGCTTTCTCTTGAAAACTAGTTTGGCCATTTTAACAATTGTATATTTGTAGACATTAGTTGTCAGATTTGAGAAATGGGGTCTTATGAACAATTGTATAAGAAGGGTTCCAAGGCTGTGAATGAGGGGAGCCATGCAAGAGATCAAGTCTTCAATAGAATATTGTTTAATTAATTGAATACAGACCATTTTTATGTTCTATCTGTAAGTTTTAAATCCATCGCAACCCTAGTCAGAGAGTTGGGCCCACTCTTCTGACCAGGTGCTGCATTATTTATGTGTGTTGTTCTAGCATTTCTGTTTGTACATTTTAACTTTTGTTATGGTACTTTTATTTAAACTGTTGTGAATTATTTTATAACTGTTCACTTTATCTTTAATTACTGTTACAGTGGTTCTTGTTTATTTTAGTTGTTAAGTCTATGATTAATGTTGGATTGTGCCCTTGCTCCTGCATATACCTTGTGTGTTACCTTCAAATAATGTACACACCTAGATTGATAAATTGATGCGGAAAATGTTTGAATAGCTTATTCACACTCGGACACCAATAGATGGTATAGGAGATGTCAATATATTTCTACATACATTTGAAAAGGATGTTCCAGAGGAACAACGATTCTGCACACTTGATCTAGCTTTGCGTTCAACCCCAGATCGTTGGTGGGGAACCTGCAAAGAAAATATTTTTTATTGGAGGGAGTTTCATCGAATCTACGACTGCAATTTAGAATCCCCAACAACCAAATGAAAAAAAATAATTCAGGAAAAGATGATCCACTCCATCACTTATCCAAGTGGACTGTAGTTTGGGGAGAAGATCCACAACCGAAATGGGTTCACATATTCATTCATACATTGGACAGGGTACCCATGAATTGGTATCTGGAGGCTGAGCTGCGACACGATACTTTGAAATGGGTTGTTACGAAAGAGAGCTTCATCTTGACTTCCAACTTTGAAAGTGGATTCTGGTGCATTGATGAGGCATTGCAGAAGATGCAAGACACTATTTTTGTTGTGCAAAATGAACCAGGAGTATGGGCCCTACATGAATGGAATGTGCATATGAAGGATGTAGTTGAATGTTTAAATGTGACTATTGAAGATAATGATGAGGATCAAAGAAAAATTAACATCCCTGAGACCGAGGGGCAGCTTACAATCGCTAGACCTAAGATTGAATTTCCAGATCTTAGTGAACTTCTTAAGACTAGAAAATTCAATATTGGAACATAAGAGAAACCTAAATTTTTCAACATAGGGGATTATTGGGATGAAGATATCGTGGGAATGGTTGCAAAGCTTCTCACTAAATATCAAGAGTTGTTCCCTATTAAATTTTCTGAGCTAAAAGGGATTACTAGAGACCTTAGTGTGATGAATATCACCCTAAAAATGGATGGTAGCCCCATTAAGAGGCGCCCTTACAGATTGAATCCAATGTATAAGAAAAATTTCAAGGAATAGTTGGAAAATATTGTTGTGGCAGGAATTATTGAGCTGGTGGAGGAATTAGATTGGGTGAGTCCCATGGTAGTGAAAGAAAAGAAGACAAAAGATGAAATTAGGATTTGTGTTGAACTATGAAAATTGAATGATGCACGTGTACATTATCCTTTTCCAACCCCATTCTTAGATGATGTATTATACAACGTCAGAGGGAAGGAAGCTTATTCCCTTACTGATGGATTTTCAAGATACCACTAGATAAGGATTGCACCTGAAGGCTGGAGTAAGATTACCTTTGCGATGGAATGGGGTTCATCGCAATAAACTGTATTTCAATTCTATTTGAAGAACACATCAACCATATTTTTTTGTGTAGTAGTTTTTTCTTTCAAATATTATATCAATAAGTTCTTAGAACTATATTTTTATTATTGGACTAATTTTAGACTATTGAAGCAACATTTCTCCAGCCCACGCTTAATGTTAGATACTTGTTGGAAGTATCAGATATCTCAGAATTTGAATAAGTGTATATTATGGGTCCCTTTTGGTATCTCGCTGGGACATATTATTTGTAAGTAAGGATTGATGGTCGATCCTACCAAAATTTTCATCATTATTAATCTAGATCCTCCAAAGAGTGTGAAGAAGCTACGCTCAATACTGGGACATGTTGGATATTATCGAGAGTTTATTCAACCTTATGCACAGATCACTGTATCGATGGAAAAAATATCCAATAAGGATGCCACTATATGTTGGGATGAGGACTTTTAGAGAAGTATAGACATACTTAAAGAAATTATGGTGACTACACCCATCTTGGTATTCCCATATTGGTCGAAAGAATTCGATGTACATGTTGATGCTTCACGTATCACGCTAGGAGCTGTATTAGTAAAGTCAGGTATCTGAGATATTAATCATCTGATTGCATTTGCAAGTCAGAAGCTTTCAAATTTAGAGTGCAATTATTCAACCACATAAATAGAAGGGCTAGCCATCATGTATGCACTGCAAAAGTTCCATCATTATATTCTTGGAGGTCATTTCAAGATGTTCATAGATCATTCTAATTTGAAATACCTGGTGAGCAAGCCTGTGTTGGGGATGCAGATCTATAGGTGGCTCCTTTTGTTCCAAGAATATGATTTCGAGGTGATTACGAAGCCTCGAAAGGTTGAACGTAGGACGATACGACTTATCGCACATTGAAAATGGTGAAAAACCAACCAATTTAGATGACGAGTTACCAGATACTAAATTATTCCTTATTAAAGTATTTGATGATCATTTTGCCGATATCATCCATATTTTAACCACTGGGAGTAAACCTGGAGAATATATGGTCAATCAGAAGAAATAATTGTTATTGCGCACAATGGATTTCACTTTGATCGTTGGTCAATTATACAGGATGGGAGGTGATGAATTTTTGAGGCGATATATTACTGAGGTCGAGAGACCGAGCATATTGGTATAAGCACATAGAGGCATTGCAAGCAATCATGATGCTGATAAACTGACCATGTGTAAGATTTTAAGGGTTGGGTTATGGTGGCCTACCATGCACATTGATTCCAAGGAATATTGTCGCGCTTGTGATGTATCTCGGAGAATTGGAAGACCCTCATGCAAAGATGAGATGCCACTACAACCACAGGTAACTTTGTATGCCTTCAAAAAATGGGAAATTTATTTTGTAGGGCTGATAAACCCCCTAGGGAAGAAGACTAGAGCGTGATACATCATCACTGCCAGATATTTCTTGACTAGGTGGGTGAAGGCTCAAATTGTGAAAGAAATTCAGGTTGTTACACAGAACCTAGTTCCCACCCAAAGGTTTATTAGGTTACAGGAAGGTCGAAGCATTCAGGGAAATATTGATACGTTGCACTACAAGGAGCAGCTTATGGTATAAAGGACCTAACCATATGACGAGGAAGCACTTTAATGTAAAATCCCATTTAGGGTGCGCTCAAGGGACTCTGCTAAACTCAACGCAACATCACCTTGGTAGCGGAAGTGCCTACAAGAGGTAAGTTAGTTGGAGAAGGGAAAAAAATCACAATGTAGAGTGTCAAGGACATCCAACGTCTACACGAATCCATTGAGGCACTCAAGGCCAAAATTCAGGAATATGGAGTAGAGTGAATCGAGGAAGAGTCACGAGTTTGTGTTGGGGGCGTGTTGGGATAGGGTCCCCTAGGTCGTGTCTTGAGTCAATTTTGTTCATTTTGTTAAAGTGCAGTGCGCAGGTCAAAAGGCTTTGGGGTGGGTCCAAACCCCTTCATATTGTAACGGGAAAAATGGTAAAACATGGGGCTCAAACCACAGTTTGAGGCCATGTTTTTTGCATGTATAAATCTTATAAAAGGGCATGTAGGAGTGAAGTAAAGGATCATATTTTTCGCAAATTTCTCATGACTATGTAATGTGATTTTGAAAAAGTAAGTAAATATTAGTCTGAGTAATAAATATTCTCATGCCGCAGTGTTCATGGAGACCTAAGCCTTGGGTTGTGTACGAGGACTATGTGGCTGCGTGTGCAAGAGGAAGAACTATAGTCATTGAGTATCTGCTTAATAAAGATAAGGTTTTGCAAAGTCTTTGGTTTACTTTCCTAATTTTTGTTCTTATGTGTTAATGCTTTATGAGATAAGGATTTTATTATAGATATTTGGTATAATTTTTGTAATTTGATGGGCATTTTCCTGGGTTAAATATATAATAATAAATATCTATGTTTGTGCAAGAATTATATCACTGTTAAGGGTTTCTGTTAAGTAAATCAGGATGCGAGTAGATCTATGTGTTTGTGCGATAACTACATCTTTATTAAGGGTTTTGTTGAAGTCAAATCTTAATAGGCTTAATATCAATAGCACAACACAATAGTAATTAGATCCAATCAGATCAGAACATCAAGGGTTAGATCCACATCATAATCCCACTTTAGTTGCAAAAATGTCATATACCAAAAGGGAAAATGTAGTAATACTGAAACACAATATGAGACTTATAAAACAGTAAAAAATAAATCTAAATACACATCAGAATGCACAGAAATAGTTGAGGCATTTTATTATTTTGGAGGTGAAAAAGCAAGTACAACAGTGCTCAAGATATGAGACACTCAAGCCACAGGAGCAGCCTAGAATTACCCTGCAATTTTATCCCAAGAGGGACTGCGTAACTGCTGCTCTTCTGGAAGGTAAACTACGTTGTCCTTGCGACCAATGTAGGGACTGAAACTGCCTGTAAGATAGAAAGTCAGATCTAGGCAAAATGGGAGCTCCGATGATGCTGAAATTGTAGATCTAGGCTCTATGATGGATTCCCAAGATAACACTGGAAGGATTTCTCAGATCTATAAGTTTAATACAACCTTCCTCTTATTGCTTCACATATATGCTATTGGGAAATGCGGATCTAAATCTATATCTGATAAGAAGATGGTTGCAATGATGTACAATTAGTTCTATGCAAGAAGGGCTGATCCCTTCACTAGATCCTTGGGTAAAAAGCTCAAGGTCTAGCTCCTCCAATCTCCTCCATTGAATATAGCTGTTGAATGAACAACAACTTCAAAAAACTATGCTGTCAGAGAGGGAGGCTCATTAGCCTGCTACTAGATATGTCAAATCAGCTCTTGAGTGATGGAAACAATAGATCCAAGGTGAGGAGGTTATCCCTCACAGGATTTCCACCTAAAATACTGGAAAATTCCTTCCTCCAATAGATCTACAAGACAGGACTACGCAATCCTTGAAGGGACTACTGCTACATGGAGGTAAAACCCAATGTCCTGAATGTTGGATGTAAATATTATAATCCTGAAAGGGTAGATCTGAAGAACAAGTGGTAGGATAAATCCTCCACTAGTTTCCTAGTTGAATGCTACAAACAACCTCCTAAATATGACACCAATGCTTGATAAGGAATGAAGAACAATCCTCTTTCCACAGCTACTCAAAGAAAGAGGTGGGATTCTCGCTCGGGAACACCCTTCAAACACTGTTAAACAACCCAAGCTTGCATAGAAATGTCCTTAGAAAAATATAGATATAAACAGATCAAGATATGAATAATCCAAATCATACCTTCCTTTGTGCCTTCACCTTCATTATATAAATGAGCTTTCCATAGCCTAGGCCCACTCCAAATCTGCACTGTAAATGTCGATAAGGTCTCCATGTTTGGCTGCGATTTTGATCTAGTTAATGTTTGACTGAATCAACATGTTTCATGTCTCCCATCTTGTTCATATGGGGTGATCACCCTCTCCATCATGCATGCATTAAAATGATTCACTTCCTCCGCTATCTTATCATAAGTGCTTAATGATCTTCTTTGAATGCATTATGATCTCAATTTACCATATCAAAGATCCTTATGATTTTATATTTAATATCCATGATCTTATTTGACTATTTCATCCTCCATAATCTATCTCACAAATGAGACGTGATCTTCATTCATAGAACTGCTCAACTACTCTATGTTCTAGAGCTAGATCTAAAATATCCATATACACACCTTAAAAGTGGATTCTATTCATCTTTGGGGTTTGTGGGTCCCTTCACCCTTTTATTTACTTAATATATTAAGAAAATAATGGACTCCAATATTTCAAATATGATGTGGAAATTTGGGAATATTACAGTCCCCCTCGGAAAAATGTTGCTTGTCCTCAAGCAACTCCAAAAGTAGATGCAAAGCCATCTATTCCCCTCCTAATGGCAACCACATAAGGAAGACTTCCTCCATTTTTTGCAATGTGTTATGCATGTTTGGTTCCAAAGTTGTCTTTCAAAAACATATAAAATGACCTCCAACTGCTTGGTTAGATTTCTTGCTTCCATCATGAAGTACCAAGTGACAACCATATGAGTTCCAAATTCATCATTAATACATGGGATACATAAAATAAAGTGGCTCTCTCCACAAAGGAAAAGCCCCATCTCATAATACATCTCTCTAACCCATGCTTCATGAATTTTATTGAGCATTGATATGCTCTCATCCTTAGCCCTGTTGGCCTTGTTGGATCCAAGCATCATTCCAACATCATGCAAAAGAAGAAAATAATATATATGGGTAGACAAATATGTCAAACCATATTCTCCTAATAGTAATGATCGGAGTAAGGCCCTTTGTTGCCATCCTCCATCTCCTCCATGTAAGATGAACAAGCCAAACTCCCCCAAAAGAAACCAAAGCAACATGAGATATTGTTGCTTTCTCTTCTCCTCATGTGCATCATGTAGCAAAACATACTAATGAACATATGGAATGCCACATCATCCCAATACAAAGAAACATCATCAATGCACATCATGAGAGCATTATGCCAAGCTTTACCCAATACAAAACACATAGACATAGGAAATGTCATGTGGTGGCCAATCTCACTCAAGGGAAACAAAAATGAGCATGCCTTATTTTGTTGCATTCTATCATTGATACACAAGGCATGAATTAGAAAAATATGAGCTATTGGGTAGTAACCATACTCACCCAAGAGCATCCAGTGCAGCGATGCCCCCTTCTTCATTTAATAAGTGTTATTCAAGGCACGGAGAAAAGAAATAGGAGCCTTTGGGTAGTGACAGAAATCTACCAAGGGAAACCAATGTATCCAGGCTTGCTGGTCCATGTTATAAATATAAAAGTGGTAATGCAACCCCTTTCCTATAATCCTCACCTACTCACCTCAATGTGGATGATGAATGATGTACTGCATAATCATGGTATCCTCCCTTTGTAGAATACCATCCTCCCCAAACTGTTGAAGAACTTTTCACTTCATGAAATGTTGAAGTGCACCTGCAATGAGATCTCTCAATGAGATTCTCTTTTAACCAAAGGCCCTACAAAACCAATGAGGTTTTGGATCTGCTATAGGTAGAAGTTTCTCTTTGAGCTTTAAGATGCTCATTGAGAAAGGGTCATCTAGAAAGGAGAAAAGGTTCCTTATCTCAAGATGTCTACCATTTGTCATCTTTACCTCCATTACTTCATGAGTGAAGCTTCCTTCAGAATGCTCCAAGAATTATGGGCCCCGCTCATCTTCATAACTACTAAGTGACAGCACTATAGATCTGCATGATAATATGTGCTGTCTCAAAGAAAGGCACAACACTGATCTCATAACTAGTTATTGTACACAGGATTATTCTCATCCCATTTTCTGAAACTCTACACTTCAACTCAAAGGGTTGAATGTAGCTCAAAAATGATGAACTGGGATAATATTAATCTCCTCCTTGATTAGATCAAGGGTCCTCTGCGATGTGATATATTTTTGCTTCAAATCAACATTTTGTTCTAACCCTTGGTTATGCATTGGCCCTGAAACAACATGTGATGAAAGTTCATGCATACCTTGGATCAACTGATACATGGGAACCTCTTGACATAACACAAGAGTTCCTCCAACTGGGACAATGGTGTCTCCAACTGTTGGTAAGAGAGATGGTTGCTCTTCTTCCAATGTACCAGCACTGGAATCTTCCTCCTCTTCCTCATGCACCTCTTGGATTATGCATGGGACTCTATGTGTCAAGAGTTCAAGACCACCTTGCAAAGTTTCAAGTGTCTCTTCTCCAGATGCAAGTACTTCTACAGCTGGTGGTGAATGTAGTGACCTCTTTTCAAGAGTGATAATATTGACACCCTCCTTTGTTTCCTTAGGAAATGTCACTTTCTAACACATATCTGATTTTCTTACATCAAATTCCTTCCTCAACTTGTGAAAGAAATATGAATATTTAGTCACCCTTGCATGCTCCATGTGACCAAACCACCAATCATTGGCTTCATCTAAAATATGAAGTGCTGCAATTTGAACAACCTCTTCTTCCCCTACAGGATGTAGCCTAAATAATGCATCAAACTCTCTCCTCCAAGCTCTAACAGTGCTTGAGGAAGATCCATCAAATATAGGAAAATATAATCTATATGCCTCTTTCTTCTATTTCTGTTAGAGGATCTTCTTTCTTCTTTGCTTATGAAGAATTGTTGGAGAGTTAGCTTCTCCTAGAATGCTCTATATTGTGCCTTGTACTCTTCAAGATATAGACTGTGAGTCTCATGAGTCTCAGGTGTTATTCTTTCTTCATTTCTATACCTCTTACCTTATTCAAAGAAAGTGGGCATAGTGGATCTATGAGGAGATCTATGATTCTCTGGTTTTATTTTCTACTGATAGGAAGTGTTTGGAGCTTCCTCTTCAAATATTCTTCTTGGATCTTCTTTCTGTCCTTCCTCCTTCATTGGGTTGACCTCCTTGGCGATATTTTGCATGGATCTAAATAAAAGAGTGGCAGAATTTTCATCCTCCATGATATATCTCATCTATCTGCTTCTTCTTTTGATGTAAAAGATGAAGTGTCCACAAGCTGAGCCAAAGATCATGCTCTGATACCACTGTAATATCCCAAAAGGGAAAATGCATTAATACTGAAACACAATATGAGACTTATAGAAAAGTAAAAAATAAATCTAAATACACATCAGAATGCACAGAAATAGCTGAGCCATTTTATTATTTTGGAGGTGAAAAAGCAAGTACAACAGTGCTCAAGATATGAGACACTCAAGCTGCAAGAGTAGCCTATAATGACCCTGCAATGTTATACCAAGAGGGACTTCGTAACTGATTCTCTCATGGAAGGTAAAGTACGTTGTCCCTGCTGCCAATGTAGGGACTACAACTTCCTGTAAGGTAGAAAGTCAGATCTAGGCAGAATGGGAGCTCCGATGATACTCAAATTGTAGATTTGGGCTCTATGATGGATTCCCAAGATAACCCTCGAAGGATTTCTTAGATCTCTAAGTTTAAGACAACCTTCATCTTAGGGCTTCACATATATGCTATTGGGAAATGTCGATATGAAGCTAGATCTGATAAGAAGATGGTTGCAATGATGTACAATCAGATCTATTCAAGAAGGGCTAATCCCTTCACTAGATCCTTGGACTAAAAGCTCAAGATCTAGCTCCTCCAATATCCTCCACTGAAATAGCTGCTGAATGAACAACAAATTCAGAAAACTGCACTGTGAGAGAGGGAGGCTCATTAGCCTGCTGCTAGATATGTCAAATCAGCTCCTGAGTGATGGAAACAATAGATCCAAGGTGAGGAGGTTATCCCGCATAATATTTATAGATGAAATACTGGAAACTTCCTTCCTCCTTGAAGGGATTGCTGCTTCATGGAGGTAAAACCCAATGGCTTGAATGTAGAATGTAAATCTGCTGCTCCTGAAAGGCTAGATCTGAAGAAGAAATGGTAGGATAAATCCTCCACTGGTTTCCTAGCTGAATGCTAGAAACAACCTCCTGAAGATGGCATCAATGCCTATAAGGAATGAAAATAAATCCTCTTTCCCGAGCTACTCAAAGAAAGAGGTGGGATTCCCTCTCGGTAACTGCCTGTAAACACTGCTAAATAGGCCAATCTTGAATAGAAATTTCCTTAGACAAATCTAGATCTAAACATATCAAGAGATGAATAATCCAAATCATGCCTTCGTTTGTGCCTTCACCTTCATTATATACATGAGCCTTCCATAGCCTAGGCCCACTCCAAATCTATGCTTTAAATGTGGACAAGGTCTCCATGTTTGACTGCACTGTTGATCTGGTAAATGTTTGAATAAATCAACATGATCCATGTCCCCAATCCTGTTCATATGGGGTGATCACCCTCTCCATCATGCATGCATTAAATGTATCACTTCCTCCACTATCTTATCATAAGTGCTTAATGATCTTCTTTGAATGCATTATGATCTCAGTTTACCATATCAAAGATAATTATGATTTTATATTTAATATCCATGATATTATTTGACTGTTTCATCCTCCATAATCTATCTCACAAATGAGACATGATCTCCATTAATAGAACTACTCCACTACTCTATCTTGTAGATCTATATCTAAAATATCCCCATACACACCTTAAAAGTGGATTGTATTAATATTAGGGGTTTGTGGATCCATTCACCCTTTTATTTACTTAATTTATTAAGAAAAACATGAACCCTAATATTCCAAATATGATGTGGAAATTTTGGAATATTACAAAAAACCTAGTTCCAACACCCCCAAAACAGCTTGGTGTGAGACTTTCATCTGCGCAAGTGGATCACTGGTGAAAGGGCTAACAGTCGGAGGGTTTGTTGGTTGTGCAAGTACACTGTGAACCTGGGTCTGAACCCGTAATCCAACACCTATCATAGTGCCTTTAAAAGGATTTCTGCATCCTAATTATTTTAACTCAGGACTCTATTGAGTAATGGTTATATTTACCTACTATCCTTTTAACAAAAATACTAACCCCATTTCTCGGGTTCACAAAAACATTTAAAATATAAATCTTATATAGACAGATAGGTACATTTTGTTTATTTCCTTCCTGATATGTTCCACATAAGTATTCTTTTCATTGGTTTACCTTACCAACCCTTTTCATTATTCCTTTTTTTTTCTAAAATAATTTATCAGTAATATTCTTGTTGGTTCATGTACAGTCTTCCATAGGTGGAAACATCTTTCTGCACACCTGAACTTTCATGCTTATATTGACACAAATTTTCATAACATTTATTCCTTCTCCATTATTCATTTAAAATATTAACACACATTCACAGATTCATACATTTTCTTACAAATACAAGTATCTTGAATAAGAATCCTTATCTAAGATATTTTGGGAAATATCCAAAGGGCTCTCATGGTCCACCCAACCATAAGGTAATTTATCTCCTAGCTACCCTTGAGCTTAATCCCTTCGAGTTATAGAATCGGTTCTCTGATCAAGTCAAAGAATATCTCTTTGTAAGCACAAGCAACACCTTTCTTTAGTTTGAGGGTTTCACCAGTATTTCTCTCCAACTGGTGTTTTTCGAAACTACTATCATTCTCTCCCATAGTAATTCCAATTATAAAAACTAGAGTCATGGAATTTATGTCTATCCATTTAATTCTAATATTTGTGTAATTTTTGAGACTAATGTCATTTATCTCCAACCATTTTTCTCAGGTCACCACTCTCCTTAGCTTTCCTATGTTCCCCCTTATTTCTCTTTTTATTTTCGAGGGAATGGGAAAAATGAGGAATTTTTTTCTTTTGTTATTTCCCCATATTGGGGTATAACTAATTCTCCAACTGCTTCACTGAATGTTAGGAATGTAATATTCGTTGATATCCCTTTACATATTGTCAAGAATATTAATGCAATAAAATTTCATTTCCCTTTCTCTCTCTTTATATGTGTGTGTGTGTGTGTGTGTGTGTTTCTTGTTAATAATGAAACATATTAACTTCATAATTCAAAATTTCATGTTTAACTATAGTTCAAACATTAACCAATAGAGTTTTGAGGCACATCATTGGGGATATTAAAATACTAATAACCTAATACCATATCATTTTACATATCACATCTGAGAGTTACCATGTTTAATAATTTATCATAGCTAATAGGTGTATTACACATTGTACCACGTATAACCTCAAAGGGGATTATCTTTAGTGATTATTGATAGCCATTGTTACATGAAAGTTCAACTAACGGAAGAAAATATTCCCACATTTTTGCCTCGTGTATAACGTACAATCTCAACATGTCTTCTAACACCCTGTTTATTATTTCAGTTTTCCCATCAATTTGAGGATGGTATGTTGTACTGATTTCCAACTCAGTTCCAAATATTTTGAATAGTGATTTCCAAAATTTTGATGTGAATTTGGCATCCTGATTTGAGAATAACGTCTTGTGTATGACATGCAACGTGAATATATCCTACATAAATATCTATGCAATATCAATGCCCTTGTCGGTGGACTTGAAAAGTATGAAGTGACCTTATTTTTTCAATTCTTCCACTAATACCATGATGGCATCGAGGTGACTTGGAATATTTGTAAGCCCCATGATGAAGTCCATTATTATGACTTCCCACTTCCCTTCAAGGATTTCAATTGGTTGGAATATTCTAGTTTCGTTTCTTCATTCCTCGTTAACCTGTTAACATTCAAGACACTTGGAAATATATGATGCGACTTCCTATTTATACCTAGAAAATATCATATCTTCATGATAAATGGTATCATATTCTAACATCCAAGGTTATCTAAATAAGGTATTTTTTTAAGCTCATATAAAATGAAATTCTTCTCATGTGACAACTGCATTAAAGATAACTAGTTGTTAACTAGTTAAAAGACATTTTTTTTATTGTTTCAAGAAAAGGATGGGAGTTATTATTGTTTTTTTGGTAAGTTGTTTTTCATTAGTGATTAATTATGAATAATAAATTAGTTATGGGAATTAACATGATAAAATTGAGAGTTGATGGTAAAATTTTTCCAAGAACTTGAAAGTGGTTGGGGACAATTGGAAACAATTACCTGCTCCCTTGGGGATAAGCGACTGATCCCAATGAGGAGTAGGGGTTCTATTCTTGGAAAAAATGGAAGAGTGCGAATTTTCCAGAGCTGGTAGTGACCAGTGGAAATACACTCAACAATTTGAGAAATTGTTTTTGGTATTGACTAGACTGGGTGTCCTGAGGTCAAGCAGAAAAGTCCACTATTAACCCATACCATTGAAGACTGGAGCACGGGGGAAAGAAGAGGACGTAATCACCTTTTCTTGGAGGTTGGGAGGAAAATCATCAACAATAAGTTTATTTTCCAAATAAGTACATTAATATGTTTTGTGTTGAGTTACAGAGAAAGGTATCTATACTGCAATATTCAAATATTTAACCTAGGCTAAGTTATTAAAGTTAATTTTTTGTTGTGTTACTGAAAGTAACATGAATGGTGATCTAACGGTAAAGCTTACACTATGGAAAAATGAATAGTTTTATGTATGATGGAATACTGTGTTTTAAAGATAGATTACAATACTGTATTTTTTGCAGAAATTAGCCTTGTATATGTACAAAGGAAAAAAAATGTTGTGACAAATATTTCTGAAAATCACAATAACTTCAAAAACACTGTATGGTAAGCAGTGACGTGAGTTTAAATGTTTAACAGTGCTCGATACTCCAACTTACAGAGAATACGAAGAATATTTTTTTTTATAACAACCATGAAATAACTTAAAACAATTATTCATTACAGAAATAAATGTAAACATTCTGAATATCTAGTGAAGACTTTACTCCATGCAGAAGGAAAATTATAGAAGTTATGTTGGAACTGTGTTATTATTTAGCTACTAAACCATTGAACAGAAAACATTCGAGTAGCTATTAAATCATGACCAAGGAAGTTTTTGGACCTGAGCTTAGATTAGAAACCCAGTGCGACCCTTGTCGCTTCCTTAAAACACTTTATACATAGACGAAGAAAATTTGGTGGTCTGGACACCTATTTGTTAAGTCTGGTAACACAAAATTTAATACCAATGCTGAACAAAAGAAAAATAAAAGGGAAATGATTCCAGCGAATTATCAGGTAGCCGAAAATGACCTTTAACATGTATATTTATAGAATTTATTCACACAGTGATATGTTGTAGAAATAAAGGAATAATACAAGAAAACCAATTCTCTGTACTTAATAATGTGAATAGCAGATATGAGTTCCAAGAATCGACCAAGGGAATAACCCCTAAATGGAAATCATATAATCATACAGTAAACAATGCAGAAGATTCAAACCAAAGTAATCAAGCAATCACTATAAAAAAAATGACGGAAAGTATTCAAATTACTCATTACAAGTAAGATGGTAAGTTTGATAAGAGATACAAATGATAGAGCTAGATGATCTGAATACCGCTTGCAGTATCTTTGATTAAAAAAAAACAAAAAACAAAAAAATATTTTGTTGTATTATGAACTAAATTTCTAGAAAACCCTTAGTCCATAGGCTCAGAGATAATATTACACATTCACTAGAAGTTTAGCACGGAAGTGCTTCTCTTTAAAAATAATAATAATAAAAACCCTTTATCAATAATCCAAACTAGAGAAAACTTGTTCAGGAAGTATCGAGCCTTTCAAGCCTAATAGTGAAAAACAACAAATGGATTTCGTTAACGCGGAAGTTGATCCGGATTTATGCAGGAACGCTACATAATACAAAAATAACCACGAACATAGAGATGCAGTAGAAATAATGCTTCATTTTATTAATAAAAGAATGACTGGAATAAGCTTACAAACATAATGGAAATAAAATAGCTAGGGTGTTGGTAGCGAATCTCTGAGAAGAGATGTGGCGGCTACAGACCTCTGAACTCTGTTACAATGAGGCTTAAGGGCCTATTTGTTATTGAGAAACAATGGAGAACTCTAAACGTCCAAAAACCTAACCATAGGAGATGAAGCACCAAAACTATGGGCCTCTTTTGGGTAAATTGGTGTTCCAACTTCCCGGGGACATAACTTTGGCATATTATCTCCGTTTGATGCACATGATACATCATTAGAAAGATATATCATAGGAATACAAATATCAGGGGTGGGATGCCCAAAAAACATCGTTTAGATTCTCAAAATGGCTTTGGAATTTTAGGACCCGAAAAACTGCTAAAAATAGTAAGTCGTGCTGCAACTTAAAAAATGAAGCAACTAATGGTGAGGGTTCAAATGGAATAGGTGGGTGGCCACCAATATCCACCTCGATTATTAAGGTCCCAAATATACACAACATGTCTCCTTCACAAGTATGGTTGGCCCAATAATACATCAGCTACATCAAGAGGAGCAACATCACACAATACCTCATCCGTGAATGGCTTGATACTGTATGGAAGGAAACACTGCTGGCAGATGCAGAGATCTCTCCCTGGGTGGAGACACCCGATGGTATATGGACGTGGGTGTGATACAGTTGGTAGGCCAAGCTGTTTCACGACCTCTGATGAAATGAGGTTCTTTTTTCTTCCTCTATCGACAAGTAATTGCACCGGAGAACCCTTCACCCACATCTGCGAATGGAAGAGGTGCTCCCCCTCGTCTGGATCATATGGATCCTCCCTCTAGATCTTGGTGGTAGCAACAATGGCACTGGGATCCACATCAATGATTTTCATCCCTTTTTCATTTCCTTTGTCTGGTTCTGAATTAGAATCAGAAAATGCATTTGATTTGAGTGACTTTAGTTCGGCCACCAATGATTGTTTGGCCCGACACTCGTTTGTGCTATGAGTGGGGCTGTTATGAAATTAACACCAATTTCCTGTGTCCTTATTTGGATTTTTGGTGTTGTTATGAGTCACACCGCTTTGGCCTTGCCCCTTTTTCTTTTGTTCGGGGGCACCTTTCGGATTCGCAGATCCAAAGACTAGCTTCTTCTGCTTAAATTTCTGCTTGATCTTGGCAGCATAGCGATATGCCGTGCAAAGCGATGTAATGTCTAGGAACTCCATTTCCTCTTGAATGTGTTTGTGCAGACAACCATGGTACTTTAGCATCAAATGTATCTCTGAATATTTAATACCCAACTCGTGGGGTATGGAATAGATTCGTTAGTTCATGCACATCTTGATCCCTTTTTTGCCACAATGTGGTCCATTGGATGTATTTGTACTCATAGCTCCCCACGGGGTAATATTGTTCCTTGATGCCATATCAGAAAAAATTCCAAGTGGGTGTGGCCAAGAACAGAGAGGGTTCCCCTTCATCCTCTTGCTCATAGTAGGTTTCCCACTAGTCTTTGGTATGGGGGGTAGCTTTGAGGAGTGCAAAAATAATCTTTTCTCGGTCAGAGAAATCATGGACTGAGAAATACCCTTATGGAAAATTCAACCATCTATCTATGACTTCTGCATCTATTTTTCCTTCAAATATATGAATTTCAAATTTTACCTATACCTTGAAGGGGGTGGCGCCTCCATAGTAGCTGTTGGATGAAGATGCGAGGTAGGTGGGTAGTCATTGAAGGATCTGAGAAAATTTATCCATAATCACGTTCCTTTTTTTGTCGAGGGCCTTCTTGAGCAATATTTTGATAGGATCTCCTGCTCCCTCTTCTTTATTTTCTTCTGCCATGGGAGGTCGTCAGGGTTTGCAAGGCTAATCTGGCAAGGGTTCAACCAGATTGAGCCCTAACTCCTTATACCCTGACCGCATTGGGGACATGCAAAGAAAAACAAAGAAAGAGAAGACCCCTCTGATACCACTGATCTTGATTTATGTAGGAATGCAACAAAATACAGAAATAACCATGAACGTGGAGATGCAGCTGACATAATGCTTCATTTTATTAATAAAAGAATGACTGAAATAAGCTTACAGACATAATGGAAATAAAATAGCTAGGGTGCTGGTAGTGAATCTCTGAGAAGAGATGTGGCGGCTACATACCTCTAAAATATGTTACAATGAGGCTTGAGAGCCTATTCATTATTGAGAAACAATGGAGAACTCTAAACATCCAAAAACCTAACCCTAGGAGATGAAGCGCCAAAACTATGGGCCCTGTTTGGTTAAATTGGTGTTTCAACTTCTTGGGGACGTAAATTTGGAATAATATATTTGTTTGATGCACACGATACATCGTTAGAAATATCCATCTCAGGACTATAATTTTTTTAGGTGCGATGCCCAAAAAATGTCGTTTAGGGCCTCAAAACGGCTCTGGAATTTCAGGACTTGAAAAACTGCTAAAAATAGTAAGTTGTGTTGCAACTTAAAAACTGAAAGAATTGATGGTGGGGGTTCAAATTGAATAATTGGGTGGCCACCAATATCCACATGGATAATTAAGGCCCCAAAACGTCACCGGGAGTGCGAGACCCGAAAACCTGCTAAAAATAGTAACTTGTGATCAATGTGAAAAGCTGCAAGAATTGACGGTGTTGGTCCAAATGGAATAGGTGGGTGGTCATGGATATCCACCTGGATCAAAAGTCCTGTGATGGGTTGTAATGGGTGGTAGATGAAGTTCACGGAATACCTGGAAGGACCAGAGTTCCATTAGAACGAAAACTTGACCTCATAGGGAAGAGGTGATAACCAATTCTAGCCGGTGAGGGAAAGTACCCACGAAGTCAAAAAATATAAAAAGAGTTATATTATTTCTTTTCCTTTCATATAATTGTAAACAAAAACATTTGAAATTGTGGCAGAGAATGTAGAAATTTAATATGAGTTCAGAACCATTACTTATCCAAATTGATAAATCCTGAACGCAGTTTCTCCACGAGCTATTCTGGAAATTCGAGGAAGAACCAAGAGTTAAAGGAGTCTTGGGTCATCATTATAAAAATCGAATAGGAAAAATGAAAGATGTGAAGTTAAATATTAGAGAAGTATCATTTTGAGCACACTGAGCCATACTTGTGATGACAGCTTCCCAGACCTTCTCCATTTCGCGATAAACATAGTTACCCTAGAACGATCTTCACTCTTGAAGGAGAGGTAAAACCAAACTCTAAGTCCAGTTTGCTTTGTTAAATGCAACCTATGTTTGGCAGCAAGGGAGCAGATGAGCACTCAGAAAAATGGAGTGCTCTCCTTGTGACTGCAGAGTGTTAAGGTTGAAGATAGTGCATAATGTGTAGGGTAAGTGGTGAAAAGTCCAAGGAGTTTTTCCCACCCGCTACTCATTGTAGATCTCAATTGGCATCTGATGGTGGTGTGTGAGGCATGACCTCGAGACCAACAACCCTAGCACGGAAAGCTCAACAACTGTTAGGTTGAAGTTATTACCCAGTACTGTTGCATTAAATCCACTCTAATGTGCCAACATAACCTCACTTGTATCGAGGATAAATATCTCCTTGTTATTCGATAGGAGTGTGCATAAAAATTTCAACTGGAGCTATGAAAAGTTATAAAGGTCGACAATGATAACATAAAACTATATATATATATATATATATATATATATATATATATCAATAAATTTCTTTGGTTGTCGAAAATCAAACATATAAATCAAAGTAGCTTAGAGCTAATAAGGTATAAGTGTAAAACTTGTTAAAATTAAGGCATAGAGTAAAAAGAAACAATATGAAAATTTACAATGTTAATAAAATCTCCATGGTATAAATTTTTTGACCTTGGATTACTGGTAAAATTTTCTTGGAAATAAAGTTTCATGTTTATGCAATAGTGGTATCAGAGCAGCATTCATATGTTGGGACCCTAAGGGTGAACTAACAAATCATGCTGTGTGGAAACTAATGCACATAGTTTAGAAGCATAATGAGAAGGGGAAAAACACAACCACGACCCCAAAGCACCAGGGAACCCCAAGCTGAGCCAGTGATGAACCCATAAATGTGGGTTCAGGTTTAAGTGCCTATCAACTCCGACAAACTAGTAGACTGCTGGAAGAACAACAAAACTAAACCAGCTTCTTGTTGAATACGGTACAATAACTAGGGGAGGAAATGGTGCTCGTTCGAAAAGATAATGAGTGATTACTCTAAGAGCAGGAAAAGATATTAAAGAGTCTGTTAGAAAAACAAAACAAAGAAGAGGAACATCCTGGGACTGGCAGAGGCATGCAAGAAGAAGATGAGCAGCAAACAAGACACAACACCACTAACAGACTAGAAAGGAGTCCATCCTAACGAAGAAAGAGAAAAAATTACAATGAAGCAGAATCTGGCAATGTGTCAAATCAACAAGAGGTTAAGAAACAAAAAAATAGAGCTTCAAGGAGAATTTCGAAAAATAAAACCACCAACATTTGACGGTGAAGCTGAGGAAGTGGTGGAGGCATAAACATGAATAAATAATTTTAGGTGTATGAGTACAACAAAAACATGAAGGCCTGATTGGCCATATACCATTTGAGGGAGAAGGCCACTCTGTGGTGGGAAGAAGTGAAGAATGTTCGCAGCATTGAGGAACAAGATGCCACTTGGGAATCGTTCCAGTAATACTTCAGAGACAAGTATTTGATAGAAGTTTTTTATGATGAGAAAGCTGAGGAGTTCCATGACTTGAGGCTAGGACATATGACTATGGATGGATACATCGCCAATTTCACTTCCCTATTACGATATGTTCCATATCTTAGGGAGGAAAAGGCTAAGGTGCAACAATTTCTGAGCAGCCTGCCAACACATATGGAAGAGCGTATTGATTTTGCTAATCCTAGAAGCATGGATGAAGCCATTTGTAAGGAAAGAATGTGCTATCAACAGTCCAAGGCTAAGGGAGAAATTGGGAAAAGTTGGCAGCCAACGAAAGGATAGAAAAGCAGCTCGAAATTTAAAGGAGCCAAAATCTGCAATTTTAAAAACTATACTCGAAATTCTGTCAATAAGAAATTTGGTAGAAATCCCCAAAGAACTCGATGGCCAGCAGAAGAAAAGCCTACAGAAGCATCCAACAAACCTGAGCAGGGGTAGGTGAGCAAGCCACCTCTACAGTGTTGGGGGTGTGGTGAGGAACACTACTACAAAAACTATCCACAACGAAATAGAAATGGTACAGTTCCAAATTTGCAGGAGGCCTCTACAGTTGGTGATGTGGCAAGAAACATTGCTCGAATCAATGCAGAGTTGAAGGATCGAAAAGTAGATTATCAACTGTTTCGGGGAAAATCACCCTAGAGGTTTGTTGGGTTACAACCTCCACAGAGCAGGGCATGCTACTCAAGAAGGACTCACACAACCATACATGTTCATGAAAAAATAAATAGAGCAGATCGAGGAAGTTACCCGTAGGTCCTACGGTTGAAGCAGATCCCGCGGGGTCCAAACCCCCAGCAACCCTTCTTCCTTCTTAACCTGAAAGACAAGAAGATACAAGCACGAAGAAATGGTTGTACAGCATATATCTACTCTAAATGTTAGTGAAATCCACGTGAAACATTAGATAAACCATAATAAATGCTTAAATAACAATATTCTCATATATGCAAGCGGACACTAACACGTATATTTCGGGAACAAGATGGTTCTTATGTATTATAAATAGCATGTACAGAAATAATGAGTGGAGAGATCACCTGAATCCTTCCACGATCTTCGAGCAGACCGTCGTCCGGATCCGTCCCACCCTTGCCTCGCTAAGATTCCTTCCGAACTGGTGCATACGAGATGACATATAGAGAGATGAGCATCTCCAGGAAACAAGGGTTTCCTGTAATGAACTGGGAAGTGCAGGAGGCACGGGAATTCAGACTTGGATAGGGAATACCAACAAAGTATAATATCAATAATTTCTCTCTCTCCCTTAGGCCATGCACATGAGGGGCTTTTATACTCCCTCAAAGTAATTTCAACAGTTGGAAACAGTTGGCCACGTGTTGGGGTGGTTGAACTACCAGAGTAACCATCAACCCAGCCCGAAAATAGGGATTTTTTATATATTTTTTAATGATTTTAATGGCATACGCGGGAAAGTACATGTAGACTCGCGTATACACGCGGAAAAGTCTGGGCATAACCGCGTATGGGGATTTTAACACTGTTTTTTAGTGAATTTTGTCCAAGTCTGTAGGAATGGGTGCCCAAAGCCATAAAAGCAATCATGAATCATATCAAGGTGAGAAATGATGCTATAACAGATGCCCCCTAATATATGAGGTCAGAAGGGGTACATGATGGCCGAAATGTATTATGCACATAGAAAGAACTTCGCAAGGACAAGAGAGGACTTCACCATATTTCAGCCTGCCAAAAACCAATGAAAGAAAATAGAGAGTCAACTCATACTAAGGTGTGCATACCCATGCTCAGTCAAAAATACATCATATAGAAAGTATTGAATAGATCCAACATGTATACAAGTATAGCTGAACTGAAAGTACACAATGAATCATTTGAGCATGGCCCGGAAATATAAGTCTGAATCAATGTCCAAGTATCACATATAGAAAGCTGATCAAGGATGGTGCAACTGGATGTCTGATCATATAAGTAACTGAATCTCCAAGTACCGAATCATAAGAGGTGGAACAACCGGTACAATCACGCAACTCGGGAGCCAACATATAGGATGCTGTTGTACTGAACTGCAACATATAAGGGTGGACGACATCACTGGCAGAAACTGAATGGACTGTCAAAAGTGAACCGAGAAATGTTGATGCAACCCGAGGTCTTCACCGATCACTATGGCACAATTCTACACAATGGGAATAAATGAGCTGAAGTCGACCATGTGAGAAATCGTTGGATTACCGGTCAATAATGTATACCGTTAACCAATGTGAGACAACCCACCAATAATGAAAATGAGTGTCAAGGTGCCCCAGTACAATCTAACAAGTGCGAATGAATGAGTTGAAGTCGAACACTTGAAAGAATCTACCAATTAAGAGGCAATGATGAATCCCCACTGTCGATAGCGAAGAGTCTGCCACTGATGACTGCAAACCCTAAGGTACTGACAAAAAGACTCTAGAACTTATTCCCAGAGAAATGAGTCGGAGTCGATGGGAAAAGATCTGCTGGAAGGAAGGCATTAAGGCATCCCACATCAGTCCAGCGCGAGTGTAACCCGCAGGCCAAGATTTGGAAGGAATCGGACGAAGTAGAGTGACGGAACCAAAATCGAAGTACGTTTCCGACATGCACAAGATGAAGCTAGCGCACGGAAGAAACCCTCTAAACCAACCAATAATGAAATCTGACACAGAGGCGAGAAATCCACCGATAGGGTCAAATGGAAATCAAGGTACTGCACGAATCCCAAGTGTGATAATGTGTGCTGACGTCGAACACAGGCGAAACCACTCAGTCAAAGACCCATAATGATGATCAAATGCTGAGCACAAGGTCACCTATCAATGATGGAAATAGGGCCAGGGTGCGGCTCTAGGTTTGCTCTCAGAGCAATGTGTCGTAGTCGATAAGAGACAAACCCGCCGGCAAGAAGTCAATGGGGACCTTCTCAAACCAGCACGAGCAAAAGACCAAAACATCTGATGTGATAGAACATGATACTGACAAGACCGGGAAGGCCGACTGAATAATGAGTCAAGAGACACCGCAGAATGGCCGACTCAGGCTAGACTTCCCTTGAACAAAACACGACTCTGTGATGACCATGGCAGTAAAAAGTGACACTGTATAAGTCTGTCTTACAGGAGGCAAAACAAACTCTCCATATGATTGGAAGAGATAACCAACCGGGGGAGAACTGACAAGTGAAACATGGTAAAGGCTGAACCTAGGTCAAAACTACAACCATCCCAAATGAAGGAAATATATATAAGTATATGTGCTTTGTTCAAGGGTGACAAACTGACTCTGTACTGCCATCAAAATAACGAAGATACATCCCGTTCCTGCTCTTTTTGTTATATTTGATTTTTTTTTGTCTTTTTCATATAATAAGCCTGAAAAAGAATAAAATAATGCTATGGTACAATGGATAGAACGAGTATCAAAAAATCAGATGCACTAGTTCCTGGGATTGGAACAATCCTATGCTCAATGCAAGGTGGCGGAAACTGGTAAGCGATACTCAAAGGAATGTTCCATCCATGGGTAAAAGGGTGTCAAGTCGCGATAGCTAAGTGCATGCAATGGTTAACTTGTACAGATAGTCAAGGTCAAAAGTTGGCTTAAACATCGAGTCCAAATGAAGCCGGCTAAAGGCCAAGATAAACAAGTAGCCAATATGCAATGCAATAATACAACTCAACAACACCAGGGAGCCTCTAGGGTAATAGCCAGAAAAATGATAGTGAGGAAGAAGAAGAATGAAGCTTCAACACATAAGTCATGGCGGGACTAAAGAGGACTCCTGAGCCTACATAAAACGCAGCATGGGCAACAAGTGATAGCGAGGAACTAACTAGGAAGCCCATGTAAAGGAAGGCTCTACCACCAAGTCATGATTAAATAATCGGCGAGTGAAATGGGTGTAATAGTCATGACCTGATGGGATCGACCCTATGGCAAGTGATCAATATGGAGGCTAGTATGCAAGATGCAGCAGAAAGTGATTTCCCTAACCTATATGCCAGTGAAGATCATATACCTGCCGTGACGAGTCAGTAATCATGGATCAAAAAACCGGGAAAAATCTCAAATTCGTCAAAATGTACCTGAAAACATACCAAACTGGGCACTTCCAAGCATCCGGGTTATGCAGCTTAAGATAGATCGAAAAAATAAGCATAACAAATTTGTGCGAAAATTTTCAACTTTTTAGGCATAAATAGACAAATTACCTCATATTTGGTTCATTATTACATTGCTGATTTGGAAAAAAGTGCTCTGGAGCAAAAAACTTCTTTCGTCAAATCAGGAGCAACCGACCGTCGAATCGCACCGAATTTGTCAGGTAGGCTCCTCAATCATCCTTGCAAATCATTTTGTCCGTTTATAAATTAAAATTTAGTGATTTTCACCATAGAAACCCTTGCTAAAAAACACGGGCTTGCGCATACGCAGGTTGGTAACGGTAAAGTCACGTATACACGCGACTGTGCATAAAGAAAGCCGCGTATGCGCAGGCCAAAATGAAAAATGCGTGGCTAATGAAGGATTTATTGAATTTTGACAGGATGACAATCTCATGGAGAGAGCGTGAACACAGTGCAATTGATCAAGAAGTCATGCAAGATCGAGCATCGCAAAATATTCTTCGGAATTGCGGATTGTTCAAATTTTTCAAAATGCCAAATATGAAAAGCAATGTCCGGTTGCTAGAAATTCTCGTCAATTATTGGGAACCGGAAGAGGACTGCTTTATGATAGATCAGATGCCAGTACGCATTGAAGTGGAAGACATATATTTTATCACTGGACTCTCCCGGAGGGGGGAACCAGTAGACTTGCACGGGAAGCCCTTGGGAGGGCTAACTGTGGAAGATTATGTCCACGTGTATTGCGTAGAGGGTTCCAAGAAAGTTGGAACTCAGATTGCAATTAAAGATTTAAGGGATTTGCACATGAAAATCCTCCTTTTCACCATTGGTAGAGTGGCAGGATCTGCCTCCCTACATCAGGCGTCCAGGACGCAAATGAGCATAGCAGTGGAATGCTTGACTCATGTATATGATTGGTGCACAGCCCTATTACTGAACATGAAGCAACAATTGACCTCAATCCGCCAAGCAAAGACAAAACACTTTGGATACGGTACAATTTTGATGACATTCTTCTTTGAGAAGATACCAGCATTGAGACCCAGAGTCATCTCTACCATCAACAACCCTAGAGATCCAAGAATTGCCCATTGGGCAGACATGATGAAGATATTAGGGGGAAGTGAAGTTCCCTGGACCACTTGGGATGATGAGTTCTTCCTTTGGTGGGGAGAACAAATCATCGCTGTGGACGACTATCCCTATGCCGGGATAGAATTTCGTGGAGATCCAGATCTTGTTCTTCCACCAGGCACAGCATGGGGCACAGTCGGTAAGTTTGCAAAAAGTTTTTACTTATATAATTTTTTGGATTTTTTCAAATATGTATGAAAAAATGAAAAACAAACATGTTTTTGATTGGATTCATAATGACTTACAATGTAAACATGATCATGATACAGATATTGGACCAGTTCGACCTGAGGGTTTCCCACGCCACAAGCGTCGCAGGGGCGAAGCAGATATAGTGGATTCAGACAGGACCCTCCAGGCTGTACAGAGGAACTTGGAGGGGTTAACCCGCCAAATACCTATGGTTGCCGTGGAAGATCTGCCGGAAGCCATCCAGAGACGGGTGGTAGGAGTGCCCCGAGACTGGGTACGGTTATTCCGCCGAGTTGCCACCGCGATCATGTTCTATAGGAACACAACTTCTGGGCAGGGACCTCAGGAGTAGATAGATATTATGTATCAGATGACTGTATATTTTTTGAGACTGAACATGATCGGGCATAAGCCCAAATTTTGTATGACCTTATGGATCCAAATTTTGTAAAGTTTTTGAACACTCTGATGATATATATACAGCGATATTTGATGTGATGTGATAAATGTATCAAAATGTATGATGTTTTTGATGATTATTTTTTATTGTATGTAATGATTGATATGCCAATCCAGTGCCTGATTAGCTAATGAGTCTGCCAACCAATTGTCAGCTCGAGGAATATGAATGAAAGTTAAAAAATGAAAGGATCTTTGTAACAAACGTACCCTCAAGAACAATTGTAATAAAAATGGGTCTCGAACCCGATAAGTATTGTTCAACTGCGACACCACCAGCTGAGAGTCCAAGAAAACTACCAACGAATCAACACCCAAAGATATTGCCTCCGAGAGTAGATAAACAACTGCAGTGTATTCTGCTATATTATTGGAAGCAGGACCAATGTAGACCCCTCTTGATACTAACAGCTGACCAGATGGATAATGAAGCACCCAAGCCACGGAAGCTAAGTTCCAGGTGTGTCTACTAGCACCATCGGCGAAACCAAAATGACTCATGACATCCGACACAACCCGCCAAAGCAGATCAAAAACATCACCAACCCATCAAAGATCGAAAAACCAGATATGTACAAAACAAAACTACTATATACTAAAGCAACATGCCAGGCCGAAGCCTAGGCATAATACTTCTTCAAATAGAGCCCATTTCTGGGCTCCGGAAACTCGTTCCCTTAAAAATCAACCAAGGTATATGCTCCTTTCTTAAGGACTTTTTTAACGATAAAGGGGCCATACCACATAGACTTAAACTTTCCTGCCCCCAGGGCATATTTTTCTTGGGCATAGACCAAAACAAGGTCACCTTCCGAAAAAACCCTGGGTTTGACCGCCTTATCGTACTGAACTTTAACTCGGTTTTTATGTGCTTCATTCATCGTGGCGGCATCCCGACGCTGCTCATTGAGATGTTCCAGATGAAGGAGTCGTTCTTCAAGACTAGAAGTGTCAGGAAGAAGTTCAACAGCTAACTTAAGAGAAGGAATCTCACATTCAATGGGAAATACGGATTCCAACCCGTGCACTAGCTGAAATGGAGTAAAGCCAGTTGCAGTTTTCACTCACGTCCTGTATGCCCAAAGTGCAGGATATAGCATAATATGCCAGTTGGATCTAGCTTTATCAATTGTCCTTTGAAGAATTGTCTTCAAGGATTTATTCACGGCTTCCACTTGCCCATTGGCTTGAGGATAATATGGAAATGAATGCTCCTGCTGGAAACCCAATTTGAGAGCCAACTCAGCCATCATACTATTCTGAAAATGACTGCCATGATCAGTGACAATCTCTCTAGGAATACTGAAACGAGCAATAACCTGGTTGAAAAGAAAAAGAGCTGCAGTCTCACCATCATTCCCAAAAGTAGGCATAGCCTCGACCCACTTCGTAAAGTAGTCTATTGCTACAATAATGTACTTGTGACCTTTGGCCGAAGGCGGGTTACAAGTAGTATAATCAATACCCCACTTTGTAAAGGGACTGACAGTAATGACTGGAAAAAGCAAAGCTGGATGAGCGCGCATTTTTCGAGTATAGACTTGACACGGATGACACTTTTTGACCGATTCGATACAATCCTTGAAAATCGAGGATCAAAAGTACCCAGCACGCAAAATCTTTTGGGCTGTAGCAAGCCCAGATAAATGACCTCCACAAGCTCCACTGTGGGAATCATTCAAAGAAGTTCCCCGCCTTCGAGCAAGGCTCTCAGGATTGAATCAACCCCTCGACGATATAAAGCATCACCAATGATCAAGTAATTTTTAGCCAAGTGACGCAAATTACGATGCTTATCTTTCGAAAAAGTAGAGGGAAAATTCGCAGTCTAAAGATACACAATGATATCCCCATACCAAGGATCCTGTGGAGAAATGAGAAACAAATGTTCATGCGGGAAGGATTCATCATAGAATATCTCTTCTCCATAGGGAAACTCAGAGATTAATTCCGCGAAAACTAATGATTTCTTGGACTTGGCGTACATAAACTCAAGATCAAATTCCCGTAAAATCACAATCCATCATATTGTATTTCCAAATCACTGTACCATCGAGGACAACCGAAATGGATTGGTCACAAAACATGTTTTTCAAGAATAATGTAATGCCGAGGTCGCCGAAATGTGCGCATGAATCGTCGCTAAAGCTAATTTTTCTATCAGAGTGTACCGGAGTTCAGGTCCTACCAAGCCTCGACTAAGGTAGTATATAACATGCTCTGCAAGAGCATCATCCTCCTGAACCAAAACCATACCAATAGTAGATTCTGCTACTGCCAGATACAAAAGGAAATCCCTGCTATAATCAGGTGGAGTCAATAAAGGAGCAGAGCTCAATGCTTTTTTCAAAGCATCAAACAAGCGTTGAGCGAAGTCATCCCAAAGAAATGGAACTCCCTTCTTCAACAATCTCATAAATCCCTTTGTAACTTCAGCATAATTTACGATAAATCTCCGAAGAAAATTAGACTTTCCTTGTAGACTTTGAAGCTGACGAATAGAGGACGGGGGAGGCAACTGAATTATTGCCTCAACCTTGAAGGGATCTACCCTAATCCCTTCCTTAGACACAATGAATCCCAATAACTGACCGGATGTAACCGTGAAAACGCACTTGTTCGGATTCAATCTAATCTTATAGAACCGACATCGTTCAAATATTTGCCGGAGGTGAGCAGGATGATCCATCCTCTTTCGAGAATGAGCAGCTAAATCATCCAAATACGCCTCGATAATCTTTTTGATGTCGTGGAAGGCATATGACATGGCCCGTTGAAAGGTAGCCCCAGCATTTTTAAGACCAAAAGGCATCTTCTTGTATGAAAATGTACCCCAGGGACAAATAAAGGCAGTCTTATGTTGATCTTCAGGACGGATAGTAATTTGATTATATCTGGAGAAACCGTCCATGAAGGAGAAAATCTCATTACCGGCACACTCGTCAATGATCTGATCGATAAATGGTGTGGGGTAATTATCTTTAGGACATGCTTTATTTAGGTCTCTGAAATCGATGAAAACTCGAATCGTTCCTTGCTTTTTATCTACGGGAACGGGGTTTGAAACCCATTCAGTCAAAGGAACAGGGAAAATGAATCCGCCTTAAGCAGCTTCTCAACTTCAGCTTTGATAGCTGCTGCCTTCCTAGGATTGACCAGACGAAGTTTTTGCCTCACCGGCTTAGCGTTTTCATAAGTCTTGATCTCATGATGGACAATAGATGGGTCTATACTAGGCATTTCCTCATAAGACCAAGCGAATACATCCCTATACTCTTTAAAGAGCTCGGTGTAAATTTGAACCTCTTCACGGGAACATTCAGCTCCAATGAAGACATTCTCGATAATATTGGGATCCCTGGAAATGTTCACCGGGATAGTAGGAGAAATCACAGCCATGTTCCCTTCGGCATAAACCTGTGTTGGTGCTAAAGGGTTCAAGACTGGGTGAACAGGACCAGGAGATGGAGGACTTGGAAAACTCGTTTCAACTTCACTCAAGTCAGGTAAAAAGTAAGACCGATGATGCAAATCATCCCACGGTCTATCTATACCAGTCATGGCTTCCAGGATGGCCTCTTCAGATGGAAGAGTGGTGGGTGGTGTCGAAGGAAATCATGGGAAGTGCAAGAAGAACCAAGTGTCCAATGCAGCCACATTCCTCCATCCAACCTTCCTACCGAAAGAGGGCCGGGGATGGACTTCGGCAGAGTCACCATTAGACTGAGCAATCTCAAATTTAAGAGAGAATGCATCTCCATCCACTTGGATTCTTCCGCTAATGTGGCGTAGGGTTGCAAGGTCCAAGGGTCTCAAAAATATGAGTTCTCAAGAACTCTCTTCGAAGAGGAGCCTTGGAGGATGAAATAGCATTAATATGAACCATAGGAGGAGGAATATCGAAAGTACCCATCAAGGAATAATACATTCCAACTCCTAAATTCTCAACAGGCGCCTTAGTATTATCCAACTTTGGAACAGATGAGTCAGTAGACGCATTCAAGTCTACAGGAGGACAGTCCAGTTGATCCACTGTGACAATCCTCCCTTCGTGGGGGAAACATACAATCCGAAATAATGAGGATGCAATGGCATCCATCTCATAAATCCAGTTCCTCCCCAACAAAAGGTTGTAGTCCAAGGCTGCATCCACTACCTCAACCTCTATATTGACGGTTTTTCCCCCAACACAGATGGGAAAAGCCGGGACAATACCATGGGGTCTGTGAGAATGACCATCGAACGCAGTAAGAACAGTGCTAGATGGAACAGCTTTGGGAGATCCAAGTGTCTTCCAGCATGCGAGAGACATCACGCATGTGGAAGCACCCTCATCAAAAACCGTTCGAAAGATATTGCACTTCCGATACGACGATTTAATATGAAAAGCCATGTGATGAGGAAGTCTCTTCTTAAAATTAGTCATATCAAAAGTAATCAGAAGAGAATTTTTTGGATCAATAGCCCCAATGGTAGTGAGCAAAGCACTGCGCTGAGCCGGACAAGACTGGAGTACCTCTAAAGCCGACATAGCACAAGGACTCTGCGCCAGATCTTCCACAATCGAGTAGTTCTGGGCAGCCCTAGCATTTGGATTAATCGTTGATCGCTTAGAAGATGCTTTGGGCATCCGAGGCATAGAATCAACAGTAGGCTTCGTAATGTGAAGTGGCTCAGTAGCATCAGGAACTTCCTTAGCTTTCGAAGACTCTTCTCCGCCATAATCACGGGATCTCGTAGCGATATCTGCGTGAGCACTCATCATGAAAATGTTCAATGGAATTTCCCCTTCCTGGGTGCCCCCAGAGGAAGCCCCAGGATTTTGGTTCGCGCCAACAACTAATTGCTGCCCTTGGGGAAAAGGGTTTGTTAACACAGCCTGGGAACTAGAAGAACCCTGCTGGGCTAACAAGCGCTGCGCATCCTAAATTTTAGGGCAAAGGTGTGTGAGATGGTCTCCAGTACACAACTTGCATGGAAACTTCACTTTCTTTTTCTCCTTTGGACCCTCACCAACATGCTCGTTGGTTTTATTCGCATTACCCTTCCCGTTCTTACCCTTCTTCTTGTTATTTCGTCCCTTCTTCTTCCCATCGGATTGTTGATTTCCTTTGGGATCAGAAGCTTGGACAACATTTATGGACAAAAACTGGGAAGGCGATGACTCAGCAGGCACAGCCTGACCAGAAGGAGCAGATTGTAAAGACAACTGCTGCAATTGAGTAAGTAGGCTGGCTGCACCACTATTGATCGATCCAATCAGTCCGTCACCATGAGGACCAGGCTTAGTTTTAGATAAATCTAATTTGGAGCGAGGAGCATTGGGAAGATATTTATGGAGGACCCCAGACTGAGAATAGATCAGTTCCAGCTGCTGGGCCCTAAAAATGGCCTGCTCCTCAGAAAATACCCCAGAAAGGGATACATCTTTCGAAATATCTGACTGCAGGGATTTGAGAAACCATTCCAAAAGGAATTCACCTGGAATATGAGCTTTAATAAGCCTCTTCCTTCTCCTCCATTCCTGAATGTGATCAGAAATGTGGGTTGCGTCGTCCTGTTTAAAATTAGCTAGGAGTTCAGTCCCAGCGTCATATCGGACAGGCAACTGAAAATGGTTTAGAAATGTAACATCCAGTTCTCCAAATGTAGCAAAACTGCCCCCAGTTAGTTCAATATACCATTTGGCAGCGTTTCTAGTTAGGGTGCGTTGAAATAATCTCAACCTAATCGAATCATCGATCAGGGAGTTCGAAGAACACCATAAATGGAAAGTAGTAATGTGGTCAGCCGGATCTTCTCCATTCTTACCTTCAAACTTTGGAATGTTTGAAGGAAGTTTGGTGGGAACCGGAGGCCACCCCGGACTATAACGAATCGGATCATTAGTCAACTTCGACAGATCTGGCAAGTTTAACGTTGCCATAAAAGGTAAGCGAGGCGGAGCCTGAGGATTCCATCCTTGATGGGATGGATTCCCAACATTCTGAAAAGAATACCCTGGATTTGATGAGGCACCAGGTTGCCAAAAAGGACTTGTAGAAAAAGGAGAAGAACCTCCTCCCAACGCAGAGTTACCAAAGCCCAAACCAGTTCCCCCCGCTGAAGTATGAAATGAAGAGGAAAGCCCCTGATAGGGGTTCCAAGCATTAGAAAGAGGAGAAAAGGTCTAATAAGCACTCGACGAAGGGAAAGAAGTATTCCCTTGGTGACCAGCGTAAAACTGATTCCCTACCCCCACTGTAGTGAATACAGGGTTCCATCCTGTAAAAGTGGTCGAATTCTGACCTCCAGACCAAGGATTGAAACTCTGGGTCTGAGAAGTAAACGGAAAGGACCCTAAAGAAGGATTGGAACTAGGAATGTGCCCAGTTCCAAAGGGGAACCCCTAAAAAGAAGCTGATCCACTAGCCATGGAAGACATGGGTGTAGATCCAGCTGCAGCAGCGGAAAAGGAAAAAGAAGGAATCCCACTAGTGGGCATTCCAAAACAGAAGGGACCAGCTTGAGAAGCATGTGCTTGGGTGAAACCAGAGCCAAACACAGCAGCACTAGAAGCAATCGAAGATATAGCAATAGTGCCCCCTCCTTCAACAGAAGCAGGAGTCTGAATGCCTACAGCACTCACAGCAGAAGCCGCGTTCCCAGTCGTGGCCATCGAAAGGTATGTATAATAAGGAGGATCTTCCGGTCTCTCTGACTCGGGTCCGATGTATTCAACAATGAACGGATAATCAGGAGGAAGAGGAGATGGAAGTGACTCTGAGGGTTCAGACACTTCCTCTACCTGTACTTCTTCTTCCTGCGGAAATAATACTCGCGAGGTGAGCGGAGCGCTCCTCTCGGAACCAACACCAGAATCAGCTACGAAACCTTTAGACCCTTGTGGAGGATCTCTCTCCACTGCGTCAGACGCCACAGGGTGGTAACCACCTGCTAAATCACTCCTACGCCTTCTTGAAGAAGGCTCTGGACTCTCGGGAGATAACCCCCGGATTCTCCTCGATCGACGAGGCGCTTGATCAGCCACTTTAACAAATTTTAATTAGACTCAAAAAATATAAAGCTAAGCAAGCTAGGAGCAAAGAGCACTCACTATAAGAAAAATCCCTGAGATACAATCAAGCAAACAACCTTCAAGTATTTCCGCTTCGGGTGATGAGGACCGGACACCAAAATACAGGAAAGCGAAATATAGGACCTCCCGAAAGCAGTCTGGGATAATTACGGCCAAGGACTACTAGCGAAGGTAACAGAAATAGTTATGCCGACCTCCTAACGACAGCCTTTGCCGGCTTAAGCACCCAAGCTTCGTAAGGGCACCCCCCAGAAGTACTACTGAAAGTGATGCGACGTCTGCCTCAGGTACCACGGGTATTCCCCCCCGCAGTCACCTGTGTGGAACCTAGGAGTGGCAACTATGGGCACCAATCCGTGTCAGAAGCCGGGTGGAACGGTCTTGAGGTCAGATTCAGCTAATTAGAGAGGGGGTATCCCTCTTCTCAGCCTTCACTTCCCCTCGCGCTTGACTCTCTGGAGGAGAGCTTTCCCGGTCCACCTAACGGATTTGGATTTCGCTCAATTAATCAACTTCTATGTTTTGTTTGAGCGGCCTTGGAGAGTTAACTCTCCACTCACCTAATCCAAGGCCCTACAACCTAGCTAGTTGGTGTATGACACTTAGAAAACTTGCTAGTTGATTTTAAATTAAATCGCTTATTTTAATGGGCTGTTATGTTAAGTCAAAGGGATGCGGAAATGAAACTTATGGTGTTTTGACACAGAAAGAAATTAATAAAAACCAAACTACATGCAAATGTAGTTATTGTCTTTCGATGAAAAGCAACTTCTATACAGGTTCTACGAGATTAAAAATTGTATTTTTCTTTTCAGATAACAAACTCACACTCACAAAAACTATGAAAATGACTAAATGCTTAAGTGCACCTGATGAAAATCACTACAAGCATGCAAATTCTAAGATGCAAAATCTCCTAAAGCAGAGTGAAATTTCCCAAAAGTCCTTCAGTTTTATCTCTTTTTGGTTGTCCAGAAAGCTAGTTCCCAAAATCAAGAACTCTTAATATGAAGACACCAAAAATGCTTAAAAACAAGAGGAAGAAATGAATGACAACTCCTTTCCAAATGAAGCCAAAATCCAAAGGCAAGAAACCTCAACAAAGCTTCAAAAGGCACAAAGAAACGAAAACAAAAATGCAAAAACAAAAGCAAACAACAAAGCGAAATGTTTTTTGAGCTTTTGAATTTTATAAGGGAAGAGTTCGAAAAGACCAAAGACCACTTTCTTCACAATCCAGAGGACACAAAGACACTGCAGGAACAGGTCTCCACAGACAAAAAGGACTGAAAAGCCAAGAAATCCAAAATTTCAAAATCTGCCTAGGTATACGCAACTTCACAGTTTAGCAACAAGCGTGCATACGCGACTGTGCTAAAGGAAACTCGCGTATACGCGACTCCCTTTAACAAAAAATGCGTGTATACGCGACTGTGTGCAGACAAACCCACGTATATAAAGGTAGATAATGAAAAACAAAAAGGATCAAGCCTGGATAAGAAACCAGGACTTCAGTCTGACTGAGAAAGAGTAAACTGGACTGGAAATAAAAGTTAAAACTGTTGGAAACCTATCAAACAGCTGAAACCACCCAACAAGGGAATCACAAGAATGTGATCGCCAGTGGAGTCGCCAGTTCTATTTCAGGGAAAATCACCCGAGAGGTTTGTTGGGTTTAAACCTCCACAGAGCAGGGCATGCTACTCAAGAAGGACTCACACAACCATACATGTTCATGAAAAACTAAATAGAGCAGATCGAGGAAGTTACCCGTAGGTCCTACGGTTGAAGCAGATCCCACGGGGTCCAAACCCCCAGCAACCCTTCTTCCTTCTTAACCTGAAAGACAAGAAGAAACAAGCACGAAGAACTGGTTGTACAGCATATATCTACTCTAAATTTTAGTGAAATCCATATGAAACATTAGATAAACCATAATAAATGCTTAAATAACAACATTATCATATATGCAAGCAGACACTAACACGTATATTTCGGGAACAAGATGGTTCTTCCGTATTATAAATAGCATGTACAGAAATAACGAGTGGAGAGATCACCTGAATCCTTCCACGATCTTCGAGCAGACCGTCGTCCGGATCCGTCCCACCCTTGCCTCGCTAAGATTCCTTCCGAACTGGTGCATACGAGATGACATATAGAGAGATGAGCATCTCCAGGAAACAAGGGTTTCCTGTAATGAACTGGGAAGTGCAGGAGGCACGGGAATTCAGACTTGGATAGAGGATTCCAACAGAGTATAATATCAATAATTTCTCTCTCTCCCTCAGGCCATACACATGAGGGGCTTTTATACTCCCTCAAAGTAGTTTCAACAGTTGGAAACAGTTGGCCACGTGCTGGGGTGGTTGAACTACCAGAGTAACCATCAACCCAACCCGAAAATAGGGATTTTTTATATATTTTTTAATGATTTTAATGGCATACGTGGGAAAGTACATGTGGACTCGCGTATACACGCGGAAAATTCTGGGCATAACCGCGTATGGGGATTTTAACACTATTTTTTAGTGAATTTTGTCCAAGTCTGTAGGAATGGGTGCCCAAAGCCATAAAAGCAATCATGAATCATATGAAGGTGAGAAATGATGCTATAACATCAACCAACAATGACTGAGTTGGAAGGTAAATTATCGTCTCAATCTGTTTTAATTTTGGTAGACCCAGGTGCAGCTCTAAGTTATGTTAGTCCCAAAATAATGGAACTGTGTAAATTAAAATAACATAAATTAAAAATTTCATGGCTGGTACAACTAGCCATAAGAGAAAAAAGGAAGGTAACTCCCAAGATTCCAAACTATACTTTGGAAATTTCAGAACAATAGTTACAAGTGGACCTAAACATATTGCCATTAGGGTCCTATGATGTTATGTTTCACATGGACTGGCTAGAAAAACATTGGACCTTAGTGGACTGCAAGGAAAAATTTATTTATCACAGAATGCAAGATGGAACACACAAGGAAATTCATGGAGTCAAGAAGCCATTACAACTACGACCAATCACAGTGTCCCAAATGAATAAATGTATAAGAAAGGGATGCTAAATTTATGTTATTCAAGTAGGATATGATGATTCCAAGGAAAAATCACCTATGATGGAGAATATACCTGTGGTGCAAGATTTATGGATGTTTTCCCAGAAAATATTCCTATATTACCACCAAGGAGAGATATTGAGTTCACCATAGAGTTAATTCCAGGAGCTTCTCCTGTGTCAAGGGCTCCTTATAGAATGAGTGTTCCAGAGCTAACAGAGTTGAAAATGAAATTACAAGAACTGTTGGACAAGGGCTACATTTGTCCAAGTGTGTCCCCTTGGGGAGCACCAGTGTATTTCATGAAGAAGAAGGACGGGACCATGCGAATGTGCATGGATTATAGATAGCTCAACAAATTAACAGTCAAGAATAAGTATCCCTTACCAAGGATCGATGATTTGTTTGATCAAGTGAAGGGAGCCACAGTGTTTTCTAAAATTGATTTAAGATCTGGATATCACCAGATCTGAATCAAAGATGAAGACATTTGCAAGGCAACATTCCGTACCAAGTATGGACACTATGAATTTGTGGTGTTACCATTTGGGTCAACAAACACACCATCAACCTTTATGAGGTTAATGCATGGAATCTTCCATCCTTTCCTGGATAATTTTGTACTTATATTTATAGATGATATTTTTACATATTCTAAAAACCAGGAAGAGCATAAGGAGCATTTGAGGATTGTGTTGGAAATGCTAAGGAAACACCAGCTGTACACTAAGCTCAACAAATGTGATTTCTTCAAAATAGAAATCCAGCATTTATGCCATGTTATTTAGGCAAAATGATTTTTTTTTTATACAAAGAAGATCAAAATAATCATGGAATGGTGAGTACCCCAAAATGTGGAAGACATTAGATCCTTTATGGGATTAACTAGGTACTACCGAAGATTTATTGAAGGATTTTCTAGAATTTATTTTCCTATTACTTCGTTGTAAAGGAAAGGAAATTTTTTCAAGTGGACGGTTGAATGTCAGAATAGTTTTGAAAAGTTGAAACAAATGTTGACCACTGCACCTATGTTATGGGTAACTGATCCCAACAAATAATTTGAAGTGAGTACAGACGCAAGTAAGGAAGATGTTGGGGCAGTTCTATCTCAGGAAGGCAAAGTGGTGGCATATGAATCAAGAAAGTTGAAAGATCATAAACAAAGGTATTCAAAATATGATAAGGAATTAACAACAATAGTACATACGCTCCGGGTATGGAGACACTACTTTCTAGGAAAAAATTTTGTGTTAAAGATGGACCATAGCAGCTTGACTAGTTACTTCAAGAAAGTAGGTTTAAACTCAAGATAGGGAAGATAGAATTCCTTCTTAAGTGAGTTTGATATGGATATTCAACACCTAAAGGGAAAAGAAACCCAAGTAGTTGATGCTTTAAGTAGAAAACTACATGTTATATATGAGCTGTATTATAATTAGCTAGAAAGTAAATTTTTGGAACAAATGAGGGAAGAAGCACAAAAAGATCCAGAATATAATTTTTTTGTGGTAGAAAATGGAAGAAACCAGAAAGCAAGGAAGTACATCTGAGTACAGAATAAATGAAGATCAGATGCTAAATTCTAGAGGTAAAGTGTATGTGCCTAATCGTATGGATCTAAAAGAACTGATAATGAATGAGTACCATTGCAGGTCACCCAGGATACCAGAAAATGTTGACTACAATTAGAAAGGTATAATTCTGGCTTGGTATGAGTAAAAACATTGTTGAGTATTTAAGTAAATTTTTGGAGTGCCAGCAAGTAAAGGTGGAGCATCAACATCCCGCAGGATTATTGTAGCCCATACCAATACCTGAATGGAAGTGGCAGGTCATATCCCTAGACTTCATTACAGGATTACCGCGAAAAAAAAGGAAAAATGGCTCCATCATGGTGGTAGTGGAAAGATTGAGTAAATCTATACATTTTATACCTGTGTAGTCTACTTACAAGACTATACAAATAGCATACATATTCATGAAGGAAATATTTAGACTGCATGGAATTCAGAAGACATTTATCTCAGACAAGGATGTTAAGTTTACCTCGGCCTTTTGGAAGACTCTGTTTATAGGTCCAGGGACTCAAATAAACTTTAGTACAACTTATCATCCCCAGACCGACAGTCAAACAGGGCGAGTAAACCAAGTATTTGAAGACATGCTGCGCATGTATGTGATGCAGCAACCAACCAAATGAGAATACTACATGCATCTTGTTGAACTTTCCTACAACAACAGTTACCAAGAATCCATGAAGATGAGTCATTAATACAAGGCCTTGCATGTGTTGGAACCTTAGTTAAACCGAGAGGGGGTGAATCAGTTTAACACAAACATGGACTTTTAAAACTTTTCTTTTAAATCTTATTTACACCTTCATTTCATGGTCAACTTAATATGTAAGCAACAAGTATTACTATCAAACAGATTTGTTAATGTAATAGCAGATTGAATATGAGAGCAGCAAGTATTAAGCAGATGAGATAAATCACATCAACACATAAACATCATGCACAGAGACACCAAATATAAGTGGAAACCCATAAAGGGAGAAAACCACATCTTATTATTGTTGTGATGCAAAGGTAAGCTCCAACTCCCTCTCACCACTGATTTTCTGTAGGCTCCAACCCACAGGAGGCTCCTACCTCAATTCTGCAAGCTACAACTTGCAAGGAAGTTCCAACTCCCATCAATTTTCTGCAGGCACCAACCTACAGGAGGCTCCAACCTCAGTCAGCTACAACTGACATTTTATCAAGCTACAACTTGATGTGGAAGCACCATCTCCCATCTATTTTCTGCAGGCACCAACCTACAGGAGGCTCCTACCTCAGTCAGCTACAACTAACATCTATCAAGCTACAACTTGATAGGGAAGCTCCAACTTCCTTATTCTTTCAAAAGAAAAACACTTGCTGATTTACCTTGGATATCAGCTCTGTTCTGTCCTTTCTCTTCTGCTGTTCATCAACTCTTATATCAGACCTGCATCATATCTGCTCAGCCCTTCCTTCTTCTCTTCTTTTCTCCTCAATTCTTCATACTCAGCGTTCTCTATATTCACACTCTCTGACCTCTTGCAGCTTTCTTATTTTCTTCAACTATCTTCAATTCTGCTGCACACTCTCTCCTCTTCTCATTCTCTTTTCATCAAATCACTCCTCTTGGATATTACCCCCTTTTATACAAGATAGCTTCATGACTATTTGTATTCTACTGGGAATTCGAAATGGACAGTCATGTCTCTTTGCCTTCTGCCTTCTCATCTCTTTTCAGCTTACTCAGAAAAATGTAACTGTACGTGCTTATTTTAATATTACAGTGGGATATTTGCTCTCTTCCGGAGACTTGCCAATGCATCACAAACAATAAAAACAATTAAAACATTTACATTCGAATTACAATGTGAACTTCAGCTCACTCATTTTGTCTCTTGGCTTGCTGCGCATTTGTCTTTTCTCTAACTATCTCTTTGTCCCTTTCTCTTCTCTGTATGCCTTTCTGTTTATGGCTGCTGCGTAACTCCTGAATTTATGAACTGCATTTTTATTTTATTTTTATACCAGCGCTTTATATATAAATGAATCTTCTGACTGTAATTCAATCCTTTACACGCAGCAAGTGTCTTCTTGATGTGGCGAGTTCCGCAGGCCGGAACATACATATATTACAATTGTATTACATTAATAATCGCCCTCCCGTTAAGCTGAGGCCCGTGGGTCTACAGACCACGTGGCATGTTTTAATACAACCGCAACCATGTTTTATATATCTAATAGAAATTATTTTATATAAACAATCGCCCTCCACCTTAAGCCTTTGGTCTTATATTACAATCCAATAAATCAAATCACAGCCTCTAATATATGAAGGGGTCCGGCCCCACATCTCCGTCGGCGGATCGATGGTGTCAAACAAAACTTGCGATTGCGATTGATCAAATGGACGCGATGACCACATAAAACATGGCTCATAGCGCAATCGGGTCCGAACTTTGAACAAATGCAATCGGGGCACACAGTATAAAAGTTCCAATTGCGATCAGAACACGGATGCGATTTGCACATATTAACTCCCACATATAACAGGATCGGGTCCGCCACTTCAATCGCAACATATTACACAAGTCGTGCGATCAATCGGAAAGTTCCGATTGCGATTAAGATCCCGGATGCGATTGAACCTATTAAATCCATCGTATAATGCCATCGGGTCCGCCACTTCAATCGCAACATATTACACAAGTCGTGCGATCAATCGGAAAGTTCCGATTGCGATTAAGACCCCAGATGCGATTGAACCTATTAAATCCATTATATAATGCCATTGGGTCCGCCACTTCAATCGCAATCGCAAGTCTTTTAATATGTGTTGCGATTGGGCACTGTTCATTGTATTTTGCCGATGCGATTGGGAAAGGACTTCAAACAAGTTTGAATTACAATTCATACCTCCATCGGGTCCGAACTTCCAATCGCAATCGCAACTCATATGTTCTCCGATGTGATTGACCAATGCCGATGCGATTTGACCGTAACTCAAATATGTATTATCCCCCGTTTATACACCCATCGGGTCCGGGCTTCAATCGCAATCGCAACTCTCAGTTGGTTGCATGTTCCGCTGCCCTTGCGATCTCCGATTGCGATTGGAGAGGGGTCCCACCTTATCAAACTTTGTTTTATGCGCTCCATAATATAAATGCCTTGGACCTTTGTTTATGTGATGCACTGCACATATATGTTTATATATATTTTTGCCGCTGGAGTGAAGCGATTCCCGAAATAAGTTTGTGTTATATTATATGTATAACGCCGGTTGGAGTGTGCGATTCCCGGAATAAGTTTGTGTTATATTATATGTATAACGCTGGTTGGAGTGTGCGATTTCCGGAATTATGCATATGAATGTATCTTCCGGCTTGGGCGATTCTCGGAATTTTATAATGGCTCTGCCTCTGCCTCTGCTGCTCCTGTCGCTCTGTCTCTGCCTCTGCTTCTTTTTGCTGCCCTGCCTCTGTTCTTCACTGTGCCTCTGCCTGTTTCTGCTTCAACACTGCATCCTTTGCTGCCTTTGTTACTTCTTTGTCTCTTCCTTTCTGCTATATCTGTTGTCTTAGTTTCTTTGTGCTCCTTTCTCTATTGTGTATATAGAATCCACTCCACCCGTTATACTTGTAGCACATCCTATGAGGCTCTGATCTTCTACGCCTTCAATTCAACAGTTCTTTTCCTCAACTTCGAACTCCGCTACGTTACCAGAGTTCTGTTCCTCATCTTGATTTAATTTTGCAGAATGAATTGATGTATTCTCCCCAACAGTGCTTCACAGTCTTCCCACTAGAATAATTGTTCCTCATCACTCTGTCTCATTCCTCAGCTACTTGTCTTATGCTCTCTTTGTTTCATCTGCTCCTTGACGGATGCTACTCCTTAATTCTCCTTTTGCTGCCTCATGTGTTCTTCCTTTGCCATCTCTTTTACTTGTTGCCGCCTCGTGTGTTCTTCATTTTGCCATCTCCTTTGCCATCAATGACAACATTTCCAACAAGATGGGAAGGACAGTGTCACACACCCATAAATTGGAGCAACCTCGAAACAAAATTATTGTTGGGACCTGAGATGCTTGCTGAAATAGAATTATAAGTAAAGAAAATAAGAAAAAATTTGAAGGCTGCAAAAGATCGGCAGGAGATCTATGTAGATAAAAAGAGGTCTTATTCGGAATTTGAAGTGGGAGACCATGTGTATGTGAGAATCAAACCCAAGAGGAGTACCTTGTGGTGGACCTCCTTTGCCAAATTGGCTCCCAGGTTCTGTGGACCCTTCCAAATTTTGGAAAGGGTAGGACCTGTGGCTTATCGGCTAGTTTTACCCAGTCACATTCGAGTACACGATGTGTTCCATGTGTCCTTGTTGAAACATTATGTGCATGATTCAAAGCACGTAATTCATTGGTAGAATATACAGGTAGGATAGAATTAAAAATCGTAACTTATAAGTATGATGTCTTTATAAAAATTTTGACAAGGATTTTTGTTGTTTGCAGGTATAGCCAGACGGCAAGTTCCTGGTCGAGCCGCAACACATACTTGACCAGAGAGAAATTATGCTCTGGAAGCGAGTTTTCACCCAAGTCAAAGTGTAGTGGAAGAACTTTGGCCCGGATGAGGCTACCTGTAAGGACGAAAATTTTGTGCGAGAGGCTTACCCAGAGCTCTTTTTAGAGCTAGAGTAAAACATTAAGGACAGTGTTACTTCGAGGGGGGGAAGTTGTGACAATAGCATTAAAGATAACTAGTTGTTAACTAGTTAAAAGACTTTTTTTTTTATTGTTCCAAGAAAACGACTGGAGTTATTATTGTTTTTATGAAAATTAATTTTCCATTAGTGATTAATTATGCATAATAAATCGGTTATGGAAATTAACTTGATAAAAATGAGAGCTGATGGTAAAAATTTTCCAAGAACTGGAAAGTGGTTGGGGACAGTTGCAAACAATTACCTTCTTCTTTGGGGATATTAGACTAATCCCAGTGAGGAGTAGGGGTTCTATTCTTGGAAAAAAGGTAAGAGTGCGGACTTTCCAGAGCTCGTAGTGACCAGTGCAAATACACTGAACAATCCTGAGAATTGTTTGTAGTACTGACTGGACTGGGTGTCCTGAGGTCAAGTAAAAAAGTCCACTGTTAATCCGTACCATCCAGGACAGGAGCACGGGGGTAAGAAGAGGACGTAATCGCCTTTTCTTGGAGGTTGGGAGGAAAATCATCAACAATGAGTTTATTTTCTAGATAAGTAGATTAATCTGTTTAGTGTTGAGTTATAGAGAAAGGTATCTGTACTACAATATTCAAACATTTAACCTAGGCTAAGCTGTTAAAGTTAATTTTGTGTTATGTTACTGAATGTACCACGAATGGTGATCTAACGATAAAGCTTACACTATGGAAAAATGAGTAGTTTTATGTATGATGGAATACTGTGTTTTAAAGATAGATTACAGTACTATATTGTTTGCAAAAATTAACCTTTTATATGTATAAAGGAAAACAAATTTGTGATAGATATTTCTGAAAAGCGCAATAACCTCAAAAATACCATATGGTAAGCAATGACATGAGTTGAAATTTTGAACAGTGTTCGATAATCCAACTTACAGAGAATACGGAGAATATATATTTTTTATAATAGCCATGAAATAACTTAAAACAATTATTCATTACATAAAAGAATGTAAACATTCTAAATATCTAGTGAAGATTTTACTTCACCTAGAAAGAAAATTATTGAAGTTGTGTTTGAACTATGGTATTATTTAGCTACTAAACCATTGAAAAGAAAACGTTTGGGTAGCTATTAAAGCATGACCAAGGAAGTTGTTGGACCTGAGCTTAGGTTAGAAACCCAGCGCAGCTCTTGTCGCTTCCTTAAAACCCTCTATACACGGACGACTAAAATTTGGTGGTCCAGACACCTATTTTTTAATTCTGGTAATAAAAATTTAATACCAATGTTGAAAAAAAGAAAAAGAAAAGGGAAATGATTCCAATAAATTATTAGGTAGAGGAAAATGACCTTTAACATATATATTAGTAGACTTTATTCACACAGTGATATGTTGTCTAAAGAAATGAATAATACAAGAAAACCGATTCTCTGTACTTAATAATGCGAATAGCAGTTATGAGTTCCAAGAATTGACCAAGGGATAACCCTTAAATGGAAATCATATAATCATACAGTAAACAACATAGAAGATTCAAGCAAAAATAATCAAGCGATCACTATAAAATAGAAGTGATGGAAAGTATTAAAATATCTCATTATAATGAAGACGGTAAGTCTGATAAGAGATACATAGGATAGAGCTAGATTATCTCAATACCGCTTGCAGTACCTCTGTTAAGAAAAAAAACAAATAAAACTTTTGTTGTATTACGAACTAAATTTCTAGAAAACCCTGAGTCCATAGGTTTAGAGAAAATATTACACATTCACTGAAAGTTTAGCATGGAAGTGCTTCTCTTTAAAAATAATAATAATAAAAACGCTTTATCAATAATCCAAACTAGAGAAAAATTGTTAAGGAAGTACTGGGCCTTTCAAGCCCGAAAGTGAAAAACAACAAATGGATTTTGTTAACGCAGAAGTCCTATGATGGGTTGTAATGGGCAGTAGATGAAGTTCACGAAATACCTGGAAGGACCGGAGTTCCATTAGAATGAAAACTTGACCAGATAGGGAAGAGGTGATAACCAGTTCCAGCCGGTGAAGGAAAGTACCTGTGGTGTCAACAAAAATAAAAAGGGTTAGATTATTTATTTTCCTTTCAGATAATCGTAAACGAAAACATTTGAAATTCTGGCAGAGAATGTAGAAACTTGATATGAGTTCAGAACCATTACCTGTCCAAATTGATAAATCCTGAACGCAGTTTCTCCGCGAGCTATTATAGAAATTCGAGGAAGAACCAGGAGTTAAAGGTGTCTTGGGTCATCGTTATACAAATCGAACAGGAATAATGAAAGACCTGAAGTTAAATATTAGAGAAGTATTGTTTTGAGCACATTGAGCCATACCTGTGATGACAACTTCCAAGACCTTCTCCATTTTGCAGTAAATGTAGTAACCCTGGAAGGTTCTTCACCCTTGAAGGAGAGGTAGAACCAAACTCTAAGTCTAGTTTGCTTAGTTAACCGCAACCTATGTCTAGTGGCAAGGGAGGAGTCGAGTGCTCAGACAAATGGAGTGCTCTCCTTCTGACCACAGAGTGTTAAGGTTGAAGATGTTGCAGAATGGGTAGGTTAAGTGGTGAAAATTCCAAGGAGTTTTTCCCACCTGCTACTCACCATAGATCTCGGTTGGCATTTGACGGTGTTGTGTGAGACATTACCTCGAGACCAACAACCCCAGCACACAAAGCTCAACAGTTTTTAGGTTGAAGTTATTACCCAATACTGTTGCATTAAATCCACTCTGGAATGCTAGCAAAACCTTGCTTGTATCAAGGGTAAATATCTCCTTGTTATTAAATAGGAGTGTGCATAAAACTTTCAACCACAGCTATGGAAAATTATAAAGGTCTACAGTGATAACATAAAACTATATATATAACAAGAAATTGCTTGGGTTGCTGAAAATAAAACTTATAAATCAAAGTAGTTTAGAGCTTATAAGGTATAAGTGTAAAACTTGTTAAAAGTAAGGCATAGAGTAAAAAGAAACAATATGACGATTTGCATTGTTAATAAAATCTCCATGGTATAAAGTTTTTGACCTTGAATTACTCATAAAATTTGGTTGGAAAGAAAGTTAATTTTTTTTTTATGTTTGGGTCTGACATCTCATCCCTTATGTAAAGTACATTCCACTTGTATTGCATTACATAATTTTAGGAAATTTAAATGAATAGATGAAGTGTAGAATTGTATAAAGAATAGTTCTTTAAAGAGGAAAAGGGTTGGAATCTTTATAATCAAGACTAAATATTTGTATTTGTTTGAGTATAATTTTTAACACCTATGAATTGGAAACTCTAGATCTAGAATGTGTACATTTATGTCCATGTTTTGGTAAGGATTTAATAAATTATGGTTGGAAATACTTTCTTGTTATTTATAATTTCAAAAAAATATATCGAAACACATGATATGTTATCTATGGTTTCAAATAATTAGTTATTTGAAATGGTTATAATATTTCATTTGAATTTATTTATTATTTCATTTAATAAATAAATTCTTGAAATCACGTGATTAATATTTCATGTGTGTGAAAACATTTATGACCTTCTCCTAATGATCTAGGAATACATAACACTATATACTAATAAATATGAATATTTAGTATAGTTAGTGTATATTATTGTTAGGACGTATACCTTGCCTTTCAATTTAGTTTTCATCACATTCAAGACCTTTCGTAGAGGAAATGAAGATCACATATCCACGAATATCGCCAAATAGAGAATCAATTGTATTGACATCTTGATTGGGACATAGTCCTTAATTTTGTTGGAAAAGTCATTTATGACCATCAACAAGATCAATAATTTTGTTAAAGTAAAAACCATGAAAAATATTATTATTTTTTAAAATACAAACTATAAAAAGTTATGAGATATTTTTCTGAAAATATTCAAATTGCTATGGAGTTTATATAGGTTTTTAGAAATAATGGTGTATTATATTAAAATAATTACATTATATAGGATCTAGGAAAAAACACTTTTAGAGAAAGAAATGTAATGTGGAAAAGGATTTTATTTTTTTTTAAATAAAACCATGGATAATTAACCTAATTTTCCCTATTGAAGGTTTCTATTTTTGTACGTGTTCTTTTATTAATCATCCTTATCTCACGGTAACACATAGTTGAGGTTTGCATACAATAAAGCACACCTTAACCACAACTTCACTCTATACATAAATGCATACATTGAAAAATTCAAGCTCTGACAACACCACACCTTGTAGAGCATGGATTATCGCTGGATCAGGGACAAAATTTATGTTCTTGTGTGGTAGAGGAAGGTGGGGGTATATAAATGCACATATTTACCTCCCAAGAGGATGTTTTTTCTATGAGATTTATTTTTTCATTTTCACATGAATAACACCTTCCTCACATCCTCCCCTCAACATTTTAGGGGTGAATGTGTAAGTTTTTCATTTGTTCACAGATGAAAGCCTTCATCTCCCCACACCCTAGCATCCATGGGTTGATGCTTTGCAAATATATTTACCCTTGAATATGTATGTCATACTAGGGTGGGTAAAACACCTCCATTATTAGTAGGGTGCAAACTTTTGGCACCTCCCTCGAAGCCATTTTCCCTTCCCATGACGGTTCATGTAACAATTTTATCATGTAGAGCATACATATATTCAACCATTAGTAAGGATTGGTGTGGACATAGGTTTAAGGTTATGAATTGTAAGAAAACACAATCCACCCTTACTCCATGCACCTTCTTGGTGGCTATAGTATGAAATTGTTGATAAATACACATCTTCACCCCTCACCACGAATCTTGTGAGGGTAGGTGATGACGATCAACATTTCTACACTAATATGCACCTTCAACAGACAAAATTTCTACACTAATATGTAACTTCAACCCTCAAAACATGGGTAGATGGGGTGAACATGTACATTTAAAGTATCGATATTTCTACTATTAAAACCATTTAACAAGATGCCTCTCATTTTAGAAAACCTTGCCTTAGAAAACCTTGCCTTTTTATTTTTATCATTTAGTGCATCTTTATAATTTCCAATTAATGTTTGTGCCTTTGAATCATGTAAACATTCTATTTCAAAATTGAATTAAAATTTATTTAAAAAAGTGTAATGTAAGGTAGTCAAAATAGATTTTTTATTTAAATATTTTAATAAGTAAATTGAATAACATATTATGAAAAATTCATTTTATTAATTTTTATATATTATTTTTTTATAATAACAATAATTTAATTTTAAGACTACTCTCACTTCTTATTTGTATGATAAGGGGTCTATCTTTGCACAATTATTTAATTGCTAAAGTTAAGTTTACAAAAGTGTAGATACCTTATCCCTAATCTCTTACAAGGAGACACATGCTCTTAATCACTATGTGCATAAAACACATGATGATGAGATTAATTTTTTTTTTTGGTAAATTAGGCTAATCTATATTAATTCAAAAATAGAAATAGTACATATGCAACAGGTTGGGTTGGTAAGCTACGCTTAACCAATCCCAGCCTTTGTTGTGCAATTACAGGGCTTCCTTCGTGGAGGAAACCAGCCCGGAAGATACTTGAAACAGGAAATTAGAAAATGCGCAGAAGCGCTGGTGTAACCAGAAATTACCAAATGTGCATAAGCATAAGTATACCTGGAAATTCCATGGTGATAGCAAGCATGACAAAAAAACAAGGAAGAACTGAGGAGCTTCATAGTCCTTAGTCTTCGGCTTCATCTTCTCTGTCTGGCTCTTTCTCCACTATGGGGCAGATGTACCACTGCACAACCGCTTCCTCTGTATCAGTAGGTGGACGCATAGGTTTGGGGGCCAATGAGTAGAGAATGGGAGCCACCGAGTATTTTGCGTCAGGGACGCATGTCCAAGTACCTTCAGAATCCATAATCCAAAAATCTGTATCATCACCCTCATCCTCCTGAGCTGGAAGAGGCTCGATATTGCAAGGCAGGAGGTGTGCTTGATGCACAATAGTGGAATTTTGTGGTCCACATTTGCCTCTCTGCGTAGCCTGCACTAGGGCCTCCTCCTCCTGATCATGTTTGGGGCTCTATTTAGCGTAACTACCTTAGGAGGAGCCTTCAATAGACTCTAGGCGATTATCCGTCCCATGGTGGTAATGACTGGGGAGCGTCGCTCTTTGCCCTCCGTGGATGGTTCTTTGGCACAACCTAGGTGCCATGGCTAGTTGAAGTAGAGGTGTTGGGGGAATTCTCAGTAGGGGGGAGGTTCGAAGCAGGGGAGAAGCACAAGAGGAGAGGGGGAAACGTTGAGGGGGAAAGCACGTCGAGGGGCGCAGGGTAATGCGTGCGCGCATAATTATGAGACTCGTAGGAAAAATGGTGTTGAGGCAAGATGTATAGGCTGGATGAATCACAACCCAGGGATTTCTGCGCAGTGAAACTCTAGGAAGAGGGCTGCACAACAAACTGGGTGCGCAGGAGGAAAAGAACAGAATCAACAAATAAGACTGAAGGAGTTGACTGTGTATCTATTTTTGTGGAGGGGCCTTCCTTTTAAAAGGCCTATGACACATGGAAAGGGGTAGAACATGATTGTGCCTCACACGCAGCTGCATGCCATAACTATTTTCATGAGTGGGCTTGAGTGCATAGTTATGGTCGATCAACATGTTAATCCAAGTAATCATTTAGGACGAATGTTGCAGAGAGGTACCTTGGAGAGGGTGATGCTGTCCAAGCATGTCTTCATCATACCTTATCTCATTCATCTCGTGCGGATGATTAATGGCTTGAGGATCCACATCAGGTGAGGACCTATAGTGCAGATCTTTGTCCTCATGAGCATGGAAGAAACAATTGTCATTCGTACTCTTGTTATCACCCGAATCTCGATGATTATGAAATGATTGTTAAAATACACTAAAGATAACTTTAATATATTAGATTTGAAGGAAAAAAAAAATTATGATTAAAAATGTTAAAAAAAATTCTTTATCTCTATAATATTAATGATTTTAATCTTTAAGAATGTCAATATTATAATAAATATTTTGACATTAAACTTTAATATGCATGCACCCCGTATATTTATTTAAGGTGATTGGTGTTTTTTGTATTTCGCTTTTCATGTTTTAAACATGATAAATTATTTGACACAATGTAATTATTTAATGTTTTTTTTTTTTAAGAATATGTTAATGTAATTTTTTTTATTGTTAAAAATGTGCTTTAAAATAAATAATTAGATTCAATATCTCGTGAAAAGTTTTGGAGACTGATAGAATTTAAATTTTTAATTTTAATTTTTTAAATTAAAAAAAAAAAAGAAAAAAGGAAAAAAAAAGATAATAGATATATATCTAATAAATATAGTGAAATTTTTATTATATAATAAAAAATAGGTATGACTATCTTTCGATGAATATCAAATTTTGTAACAAAGAATATCAAATTTTGTGACAAATATTTTTAAAAGTGATTATGAAAGATATAAATATTATAATTTTGATTTTAATTATATTTTCAAAATGGAGATGCATTCATTTTAACTCCGACTTTTCAACACCGAAATGTTTAAGATAATTAAAAACTTCATCATTCATTAATTCATGACATAGGTAATTAAATTTCTTTTGATTTTCATGATATTACCCTTACGCATAAGTGTATTTATTGATAATATGTCAAAGAAGTTTATATTTATCTAAAATACTGAAATATTTCAGTGAACTCAATTGTGAGATTGCATTTTGTACTTGACATCCAGTGAAGAACAATCTCAGCCCCACTGTTGTGACAACAACTAGACTTGATGTGGGACATATCATTGGAATAAATATGGCATGCTTGAAAAGAAAAATGACCTTTGATGCCGCCAACTCAGGGAATCAAATCAAATTCATTTTCTTCAAAGTAACTAAACTTCGTGATATCATTTCATTTTGATTTACCATCAATCAGTGGATTTTCAAACCACAGATATTGTGGTTTTCGAATCGTAATCATAAGAAAGGGGTAGTTGTTAACAGACTTTTTTGCCAGAGCTGAAAAGGTTTCTGTCAGTTTCCATTAAAGAAATACAAAGCACAGGAATTGAGATACTTCTAACAAATTAGGTGAATATAGCCAAAAACTTAGCTGTTGAACAGTAAGCAGTTTATTGAGAATTTATTAAAAAAATAAAATCTAGCAATAATTTCTTTGTAAGTCTGAATAGTTTTAAACTTTAAAAACAAAATATCATTATATAATATTATAAAAAGAAATTTTATAGATGGAAGAGAAGGGTTAAGGATGAAAGTTATTTTTTTGGAATTAATTATCTTAAAGAGCCACTAAATTTGACCTAATTTCACATAATCTTTGGGATATTAAGATGAGTATATAATTTTTGCATCAAACAATATTGAAGTTAATCTTGACTTAAACTCAGCCTAGTTCAAATATATATATATTATTACTTATTTTCTTAAAACTAATTTTATTTAATAATATTATTATTTATTAAAATAAAATATTATTAAAAAACATAAATTTGAATACATAAACATAACTAATAAATAATAACAATATTACAATAATTGAATAGTTTAATGTTTCTTGAATTAATACAAATTTAAATCTTAACTACTTTATAAAATGCAACCATGAAAATCCAATACTCATACATCATATATTAATACTTACAAGCAATCTTGAATTCCTCTCTAACTAACTTTATTTAGAAATAATATCAAAATTATATTCGTAAACTTTTTTTAATAATTTTTTTTTAATTATTGTTTTTTTAATAATATTTTATAATAATAAATTAAATATTTATTATATATATATATATATATATATATATATATATATATATATATATATATATTTGTTTGAGTAATGTAAGTGAAGTTGAAGATCAAATCTAAGGGTTACTACTATAATACCACAATTATATGTAAGATTTTGTGATGCAAATATATGGGAATTTATGACTTAATAAAAACATATCTTAAATGACAAAGATGTGGATACTTTTCCACTCTATATAGATTTAAATTTGTGATTAACTAGAAGAAAAACATGTTTTTACCCATTAAACCTATTTAAATTATACTTTTCAATACATTTTATTTTATACATATTTTTTAAAAGTAATTTGAATAATATTCTTCAATTATTATCATATATTTTCAAACACCATTTTTTTAATTATTAATAATTTGTTATTCATGAAAAGAAATCTAAACCACTTTTTCTCATGGAGAAAATATGAGCTATAGCATTTCTAAAATGTTATTCATAGCTCTTAGAGAAAAGATATCTAAACCACTTTTTCTTCTCGAGAAAATATGAGCTATAAAATTCCTAAAACTATTTTATACATGACAAGCTCAATAGAAGTTCAAATCACCTAGGACATAAATCCAATGGTAAGATAAATAGGCCAGACTACATCAAATAAATAAATAAATCCTCTCATCTTTTAAAATATGTTTTTTGTTTTTATTACTTGGAATAAATAAATATATATTTATATTAAAAAAAATTAATTTCTACAGTTTAATATCTTTTATTTCAAAAAACCACATTTATCATATTAATGTTAGAAAGAAAATCCAGGTACATAGGGATGTTCACAATAGTGGGGGGGAGACATAGGCAATCGCCTTCCCTATGTCAAGTAAAAGTTGATGTGATACCCTCCTGCACTGTACATCAAAATGTGTCTTTCTCAATTGGATGGAATGTTATGGAATTTGGGAGGTTTTAGTGCTAAAGCAATGGGCTATATGTTGGAGATGATCCATAGATGAACCACATTGCGCTGGCCAGCAATTGTGCTCGTTGTGATCATGGCATCGAGGCCCTTGCATACAATGGCTTCTAGTCCTATTATTGTGGATGATAGTTGAGCTTTAAAGGTGGTCACCCTAGAATATATCATCCATTTTTTCTATTTTTTCTTTCCATCAATTGCTGTGCCTCTTATAGGAAATGAGGATCTATTCAAAATTTTCCATTTTCCTCATTTTTTCCATTATAGCTTTTTTTTTACATCATTCATTTACTTTATTTGAGGGATCTTTAACACCATTGCATTATTTAGGCGTGTTATTTTAATTTCTAGAATGAAATTTCTTGTGAGATCCTCTTCCTAGGCTTTAGGGACTTGGTGGATGTGTATTCATTGTAGGGAGTTAATCAAAATATTTCTCAAGGGTAGGTGCCCCTACACAAGATAGATAATCGCTTGGATCACTTGTAGGAAACCATGTTGGACTTAAACTCTACATATCACAAGGTTCAAGTGAGAGAAGAAGGTACCGACGAGAACACCTTTAAAACTAGGCAAGGTTTGTATGGGTGTTTGTCATGTCCTTTGGCCTATGAAATGCACTAGATACACTTATTAGTGAGGAGGGCCCATAGGCTACCATTATGAAGTATTTCATGGGGTAGTTCTCAACTGACTCACCTATGATAAGGGTATATATGCCACAATGCTATATATGAAGAAGTATAATTACTATATAATTGGAAAGGAGATGGTAATCCACATAGATCACCAAGAACTAAAGTATATGCAAGCCTAGAGTAAGCTACAACAAAAAAAGCATCGCAAGTTCATGGAGATTTTACAACAACTTCATTTAATGATTTATTACAAAAAGGGAATCACATAGAAGTTGAAAAACATTCTTTCAAGGCCACTTGTATCAAAGATAATAATTTTGGGAAATATTATGCACATGCAACCTTTCACCCAATATGATGCATACAAAGAGGTATACATAGACGATGAGGAGTTCAAGGTGGCGTATCAGTCGCTGTAAATCTAGAGTCATTTGCTTGATGATGACAACATTGTTGACTACCATATCTAGAATGGGTCACTCTAGAGGTTAGGTACGTTATTTGTTCGTAAGGGTGATTTATTGCAGTTGATAGAGTAGGGTCATGCCTCCAAGGATGCAGGGAACTTTTGTATAGGAATATAATGTCCCACACGTATATGTATGAGAATTGGCATGAAATGTCAGAAGATATAGGTAGTTTCATAAGAGGATTCAAGCTTTATTATACTAGCAATCATAGTAATAAGAAATATAATTTATACTGTCCCATAACTATACCCACTCATCCTTGGGAAATAATTTCCATGGAATTTATGGGAGATTTAACAACAACCCTGAAGGTACATGACTACCTCTCCATGGTAATTGTTACGTTCACCAAGATCTATGTTCTAATTCCCTATAAAAAGTATATTAGTGGGTAGGGAGTAGTGAACTTATTTTTTAGACAATTTTGGGTTCACTTTGTGATACCAAGGAGAATATTTCTAGGTAGGGACAGAAGAATTCTAAATGCTTTTTTGGCTACATAGTGGGAGAAGATGAATGCAAATTTGAAGAGGTATATAACATTCATTCTAGAGAAAAATAGGTAAACAAGGTTTTTGTGCAAATTTTGAGATGTTACAATCAGAATCATCTAAGGAAATGGGATGAAAATTTAGTTTATATTTAACATTATTAATATGATAGAGTATTGACACTTCTACTAGTAACTATGCATTGGAAATTTTTTTTGGATATTCACCATATTCCCCTTTACATATTACTTATGGAAAATATAGAGGGGTGAGAGAGCATATTATAAGGGGTGTGTTAAGGGAAGAAAAATTTAAAGAGAATATTAGGAAGATCCATTAATAGGTAAAGGAGGAAAATAATATATAATAGAAAAATACAAGGCTACACATGATCAACATAGAGCAAAGTGGTCCATCAAGGTGGAATATAAAGTAGGGTTATAGTTGAATAAGGGGACACTATACGATCATGGAAAAAAAACCAAGTCTCTATGATATGGTATCTTTGATATACTATAGAAGGATGGAAATAAAACCTATGGATTAATTATACCCCCATACATACACATGTTCTTAATGTTGAATGTAGAGAATTTGCAAATTTATCAACCCTGCATGCTATATTAGAAAGAGGAATAGGTCCAAACTTCAGTAAAGGATTTGAAAACAGATACTGAGGAAAATTTGGAATACCATATAATATTATAGAACAGTTATAAAACTAAAACATAGGGGAAACATGAAAGTTAGAAAATTGGGTTGAAATGATAAGAGAAAACCTAAGAGAAAATGGAGGAAAAGTTTCCTCACCTCATTCAGTAGAAGCTTCATGGCAACAAAATCCTCCAAAAGTTTGAATATGTGATCAATATTGGGTCATTATATCACTTTCCATCCATCATGATTTTTTTATAGTGGAAAAGGTGGAGGAATTAACTCACATGATGATTTTCACTGGTGCATCCTAGATTGGTGAATTGGGGTCTGAAACCATTCAAAATTCGTTTGAGGCATCAAATGATGATATTTTGGGGTCATACATTTCCTCATAAAAATTTCAACCTCTGGTGTTATTCTACATATATATACCTTTCCAATAACACAAGAATCACCTCAATTAGAGTTAGTTTGAAAATTTTATGTTGCGTAGATGTAGACATGCCTTTTTTACCACCATTATTAAAGATGATGCCATTTCAACCCTCATTGTTCATCAAAAATAGACTAGAGACATGATCCCAATGAAGATTAATTTACAAGGGTCAATATTGTAACCATATTAAAGAGTTTAAGGAGTAAAACTTAATCACTAGTATGCTAATGGGTTGTGTTATAACTAGGAAACTAGTAGGAAAGGGGGCTATATTATATTATAATTCAGTTTGTTCCATAGATGGGAAAAGTATCCAAGAGTAGATATAGATAGAGAAAAGAGATAGTGTTTCTGTATTGTAGTAACCCATATGCCACATACCTCACTTATTTTCACATGTATCCATTTCCCATTCAAAGAAAGAGAGTAGAGTAGCTAGCGTCACTTTCTAGCTAGTTTTTTTTTATATGGTTTCCTAAGACATATATTGTGTTAATTTGTGGTTTGTGAGTCTTATTTCACTATTATATGCTTTATGTACAATTATAGTGTGGATGTATATGTAATAAACATTAATTAATGAACAAAAAATATAAGGAGAAATAAACATTGATAGTGTAGGTTTCATATTTTCTAATATATTTTGGTAGATATTTTGTGATGAATTCTCAAATAGGATATCCATGGAATTTTATAGATGAGAAAGGGTCAAGAATATTTATATATAAATAACTAATTCTAAAATAATAATCAAAATTGAGGAATGAAGTTTTAAAGGTAAAATAAGATAGGAAGGAATGAAAATGTGCAATAATTGGGAATTGAGGAACTATTATCAAGAATAGAGACCAAAATGATAAAAACAATTAGGAATTCAATACATTTCAAATAATCTTATGGAACTATCATAGTTTTTGGAGGAGACGAAGGGATATATTAAATTGGATTTGGAGTAAAATTGATATTACATTTATGGTTGAAACTCGTGAACATGAATATTCTAAGGTCCCTCACATTAAGGGACTCATATTATGGTCATTTTGGAACATAAGAGAGTACCATAGTGGGATTGAAGGCATAGACTGTTACATAAAAGTGAATATTTATTCTCATACTTACCTTCATAAGAAAGACCCTCTTATTGAGTACATATATATGGATATTGTGCATATTAATTATAAGAAGATTATATATCAATATCTTACTGTGTTTCAGTCAATTCTTCATTTTATAATTAAATAATACAAGCTAATTATTTCACCTAAAATAATATGAAAACAAGATATTTAAACCCTAAGGAATGAAGGAAGTATCCCACTGCTAAGAGACATTATGCTAGAAATATAACTAATCGTCTATTATTATAAGCAATAATACCAACCCTAGTCCTCTCTTGCCAAATGAGAACCTTGTTTCTACTATTGTATGCAAGAGAAACTACACCAAGAATTTATTTAGCATTGAGTTAATGAAGTTTTGGAACTTTCAATATCTAATAATTTTCAATGCTATAATGAGCTAGCGAAATTTCTACTAGATGACTTGCATCCATATGTTGTGTAGTAGTGTCATAGATTATTTGATTTAAGATATTCACATATATTACGAAATATAACTTTTTTTACTTTTAAATTATGATGACCTTGATACAAATCATATACCTTTATCTATAACCTTTAACATTTTCCTACACAAAACTCCATTAAGGAAATTTGTGGTAACCAAGGATGCTTGGTTTATGACCAAGAGAAAGGCCATATTTTCTTAAAGTATTGAAATAGTGAATTTACACCAACATTTTATATTTCCATTAACAAATTCTCTTTTGACATGTTAGGAAAAATTAAAAATAGGACAACTCACACTTGTTATGACAATGAATGAAAAATGTTGGAAATATCATTGGAGATTCTTATAATGAGCTCTTCAAATTTTATAATAATATTTTTTACATAGAAATTATCTTTATGTTTCATAGTAGGAGTATACATGTTCCACCCCTTAAGTGACATTCATTTTCAAAAACAAAGATGAAAGTAATTACATGAAAGCTCATCTTGTCAGTTATGGGAATTGTACATGGTTTGAGATGATCCCAACCATTCCTCTAAACCACCCAAGATAAACCCAATTAATTAAAATTTGCTAATATAAAAAATAGGAAATCCCTATCTAAAAGGGGGTAAATTCACTACATTAATAGATACCAGGAGGCACTTCTTCATCTATCCAAGATCAATCCTAGGAGAATTTGGATGAAAATTTGGACTTATAAAACTAAAGAAAATAATATGATTTTAATAAAGGAATGGAAATCCTTTTACGGATCCCCTATTATTGTGGACAACCTTTTAGACCTTCATACAGAGAATGAAATGTTTCTAGATAAGACAATTTTTAGGATTAAGTGACTAGAAAAATGGAACTCTAAGAACATTGAATTCTACCAATTTACAATCTTAAAAATTGGAGGAACTATCCTAATTCCTTATAAACACAATATATTCAATTTATTTTTCAGGTTTCAAAGCCGTATTTTTCCTACCAAGCTAAAATATTTATAATTGGAGGGCCTATTCTCATCCCTCATAAACATAAGCGTTTGTATTTAGTAAGAAAATAGGGCTTCCATAAACATTGGTTGAAAAGCCTATTTTTTTTTTTAAATCTAAAAGGGGGAATATAATTTATGTCAAAGCTAGAATGGATATTCCAATAGGTAGTTCATCATAATAGATTAGATAAATTGTAATTCAAAATGAAAAATCTGCACTATGAGGGTTTATTCCTATTTAGATTTTTGGATTTATAAGTTATTGTTTATTGTGTATGCATGTAAATAATAATTATGTAGAAAACGAAGAAAAACTAAATATAAACTCACAAATCATAATTGACACAAGATATATCATTCTAAGACATTGTGGAAGGAAACCTAAGTAGAAGGCGAGGCCACTACGTTGTATTTCCTTGAATAGAAAATGACTGCAAGTATAAGGAAGTAAAACATGTGTCTATTAGGCTACTAAATTGCGCAAATAATCTCTATGTGATCTATTCTTATCCATCTCAGCTACATTGATCTTCTATGAAATAAAATTGTTTGTAAAATAATTCAACTCCTTTTCCTCCTATTTTCCTAGTTATAACACATCTTGATAGCATACTAGTGGTTACATTTGACTTCTTCAACTCTTAACTAGAGTTACAATATAAACTATTCTAGACCCTTATTCATTCAAATGACTTGGCTAGCTCATTTTTAGTAAATAATGGGGGTTTACATGGAATCCTCTTAATTTATGGGGGCCAAAATAGGAATATCAAATTCTCAGTGACAAATTTTTCATACTGACTATAATTGAGGCGATAATTTCACTATTGGAAAGGTATCTATCTATAGAATAGGAAAACATGGTGATCATTAAAGCCAGTGATATGGATGAGTTGTTATCTCCTGTCCCGTCATATAGTGCTTCTACTTCTTCACAACATGCACTAGGGAACAATGCTCCTTGTTGTAGGTAGGGTAGTTTATTATTTTCCCATGAGATACTTCAGAATGGTAGCATACATGCCTTCCCCAATGAACCAAGGCTACTCCCATAGCCTAGCCACTAGCATTTGTCTGCACTTAGAAGAGTTGCAACAATTTCATTGATTCCAAGTTGGTGCTTAAATCATCTTCTTCTTTAACTCCTCAAAGGTCCTATACCATAATTTTACCTAATGTAAACTATTTCCTCTTGTTGTTATGACAACATGTGGTGCTTCTACTACTAAAAGTGATGTTATAAATTTCTCTAGGTACTCTAATAGCCCAACGAAACTACCAATATTTGAAAAATTAGTAGGAATTTAGCATTTCATGATGCCCTCCATCTTTTTATCAAGTATCTTCATCTCTCATACACTTATCACGTACCCTAGATACGTCAAATATTACTATTGAAACTCACAATTATTGAGATTTTATTGTAGTTAGTGCACATTTAATGTCTCCAACATCTACATCAAATGTGAGATATTCTCCTCCAACATAGCATTGTATATCATTATATCATCCAAATAGAAAACAAAAAATGAACCTATAAAAGGGTTAAATATATCATTCATTAACGTCATAAACATAGTTGGTGCATTAAAAAGGTGAAATGGCATGACTAACAACTCATAAAAACCTTGCCTTTTTTTAAGGTAGTTTTATAGTTATATTCTTCTCTAACTTGAACTCGGTTAAATCCAAAATTTAAGTGTAGCTAGGAGATTTATTTTTCTTGTTGCAATTGGTCTAGTAGATCATCTATCATCATAAAGGGATACATGTACTTAGTGTGATTTTTTTCAATACCATGTAGTCACTACACATCTACCAAGTCTCATCCTTGTTTCATGTCATAATGTACTTGGTTAAATGACACTATGTTCAAGTATTTGATGCATATTTTTCTTCACGTCACTCATTTCTATAGTAAAATTATCGTACAACCTAATTTTTGACATTAGGAGTCCTTATTGGGTGGTAACCTTTTAAGCTCGAGGAACACGTCCTTGTATGCCTATACAAAATATTCTAGTTGTTTTTTTTTATATTTCTTAATACGCCCCTCCATGGATTCCTTTACTCTTAATGACTCTTCTACAACCTTAATTTCTTCTAAAAATAGTAAAAAATGCATCTTACGATAATTAATCAATTGTTTTTCCTGGTTAGTACTTAACAATGAAAATTTTAACTTTCCTTTATGTGTGTTGACGACAAATGATTTTCCATCCTCAACGAGGGGGTAGTGGTTGGCTCTCCAATTGAATATTGCATATTGCATGTACATATGCATATTTCAAAACACCACCTGACATACATCAAGGGGAACTACATCTAGTTCTACTTCATTAATAAAATCACTATCGATAACAAATATATTTCTCCACTATTTTGTTATATTTATGTCTACATCATTATTTAGCAAAACTAATAGATATGGGCTTGGATGATCATGAACTTCCCAGCCTAATTATTTTACTAGATTTGTTATAATGATATTCAACTACAATCTAAAGTCGAACATAACATCAATCTTGGTATTTTTAAGCAATATCCTTATATGGAAGAGTCTCGTATTTTTTTTCTCTTCCTACTATTAAATGGTACTCAGATTCACCTCCTTTTACATTTATGTATATAAAGTATTCTCATCCACATTTAAGCTACTTTCAACCTAGTTTATGAAATGAATGGCCATGAGATTATTCTTCTTATTATTTTTATTTTTTTTTGTTTCGGTTACACTTTGGATGCAACTTGCATTACTTCCCCTCTGTATGATTGTCAATTTTAGAGTGGTTGTTGATATCTTTGCATTAGAGTCTTGTGGCTGTCATATTTTTATCTTTTCCCGATTTCCAGTAATTTTTCCCCTCATTAGAGGTGTCCCAATGATGGTTTTTTTTTTATCCACTTGAATGCCCTTTTCTTAGGCCTATTTTATACATATATTTTTCTATACACAAGCCTCATCCACTAATATAGGCTTGAATAACATCACTTTCTTTCATCAATTTTTATGTATATCCCCTGGATACTCAAGGAACTCATCTAGGTTTTATGGAGATAAACCTAGCATTATGGTCATATTTCTATATTATTTGGTGTACTCTTGTACACATTTCCCTATCTTCTACCTCATGTAGTGTTAGTAGATCCATTCATCCTCTACATATCCGATAGGGTACAATTGTTATTTTATGAGTGCTTCAATGTCATCCCATTTAGTCACGAGAGGATATGCTTGCAACCTAGAGGGGTTTGTGTAGCTTCCCAACCAATTTAGTGCATGGCCTACTAATTTTTAGTGATGAAAAAGAAATATTTTTTTCTTCCTCTTTATGATGAATACTAAAATAAACTTCTGATGACGCAACCAATGATTTAGCTTCAAAAATCTATATGAACTTGGTACAAATTGATATCAACCTCCTCTTCCATTTTGAACACGTAATGTGAATGGTTCATGACACTCCTGCTCGGATCATCTTTTTCAAGTTATCTCTTTGGATCCTTCTTTATTTATTCCTAGTATTCTGATCACCCCTCTATTAAGCCTTCACATTAGAACCCTCATGTTCTTCTAATAGATTGAGATTATTGGTTAGATATTCCATAATGATTTTCATATTATGGTTTATATTTTTAACTTGTTATTGTAGCCATTAAAACCTATCCTCTACAGGATCAACAGGAATATTGAGAGATTTGTTTTCCATGACTAGTGTTTTATGACTTTTGACTTGTTTTATCTGAATCTTCTACAAATATCCACAATATATGCAAAGAAACCAAGTTTTATATCAATATGATCTATCAATCATCATGGATATTCCAATGTACCTTTCATCACAACAAATATGATAAATTATACTTAAAAATCCAAAATCACAACTATGAGGATTTATAAATTATTATTTATTGTGTATGCATGAAAATTATAGTTATGAATAAAATAGAGAAAAATGAAATAGAATCTCTCAAACCACAATTGACACAATATATTTCATGTAAACACTTTCAATAGAAAACCTAGCTAGAAGGTGTGGCTACTATGTTCATTATGTGAATAGAAAATGATTGTAGGTACAATAAAGTAAGTCATATGTCCTGTGGGATACTATATCTTAAATCCTATTTCTTCTTTCTCTTCCTATATCTCTTGGCTATGATGGTATTTTATAGAACTGAATTCCCTTAAAAAGAATGGAACCCCTTTTCCTCCTAGTGACCCACTTGTAACATAGTCTCATAACCTACTAGTGATTAGGTTTGTTTCCTTCATCTCTTAAAAATAGTTACAATATGGGATATTCTGGACTCTTATTCACCATGATCACATGTTTAGACCATTTTCAATGAATAATTGGGTTGATGTGGCATCTTCTCAAATTATTGTGGCCATAAAAGGAAGTTAAACTTTTGAGCAACATAACTATTACATACAGACTCAGATTGAAGTGAGTCTTGCACTATTAAAAATGTCCCTGTGTGTAGCATAGGAAGTAAACATGATACATGGAAGAGGATATGTTTTACCCCCAAAAAAAATTTGAATTAGTGTCTTCAAATTCTCCTCGAAGGTTTCAACCCCAATTTTCCAAACTGGGGTCCGCTAGTAAAAACGGTTTTGCAAGCTAATTTCTCCATATTTTCCACTCTAAAAGGATATAAATCGATGAAAAACGATATAATGATCCAATTAGAATAAAAAATATATCCCTATAACTATGAGACCATTTTCATTATCTCCATTATCCAATCTTTATGGAATTATTTTTGAAAAGAGATAAGTATATGGGTTGAATTCCATAGAAAAGGAGATCAAGGTCAAGATACATTAAGGTGATGTCATTTATTGTGTTGCATATTGTTACACTAAGGATCATTGCAAAATAATTCCATATTGATAAAAGTAAAAACCTTTGTAATTTTTTTATTTTGGGAAATATTTTGACACTATGTCATGTACTAAACTTTTGAATAGGTTAGAAGAAATAAATTTTCCTTATGATATGAGAAATGCTACAGTAAGGCTATATGAAAGTGTTGCTTCCATGCTTATGAACACTAAGGTGGGTTTGAAGAGTTATATAATAGTAATATAGGCTCTTTATGCAAGTTTTTCTCCTATCCCGTACTCTCTTTGGCATTTGCATTGATAAGGTAGAATGTAGGTTGGAAGAAGCTAGTTGTATTGGATTAACTCTCATTGGTATGGTCATCGTCCTTCTTCTTTACATTAACAATATTTTTCATATGGCATAGAATATCTATAACCTTAATATCCATATAAGAATTTCAAAGGACAAAAACTATAGTATGGATGTTATTGTGAACATTGAAAATAAAAAGGTTATGATAGTCAAATTCCATACGGTCTCTTTTGACATTTTCATAGATGAAACTAATACTTTGGAGTAAATTCCTTCATACAAATACCTTGGCATCAATATTCATCACAAGTTTTATTGGAGATATAGTGTTGAAAAGGGATAAACAGAGGGTGTAGAGTTTATTATGGGCTTGAGAATAAGTGTAGATTAGGAAATTTATAGCTCAAGGATAATAAAAAATCACTTTTCATACTCTCATAAATCCTATTATCTTCTACGGATACAATATCTCTAGGGAATATTGGAGAAGGGTAGAGAAAATCTAAAAAAAATTAATAAATTATAATTTTATTATTATAAGCACAATACCCTATCCTATCCTTCTCATATAAGCATGTCTCTTCTTCATGAGTGTACTATCATACATTGGTAGTTAATATACAAGAACAATATGAACACCATAGATAATAAGAACCCCCCCAAATTTTCTTCGAAGTCCAGTGATGATGATAACAAGTCTCCAAGTCTTGAATAAATAATTGGGACTATAGGAAGATGTGTCCTATAGGATACCGACAATATTAAAATTATTATCGCATCTAAAGTTAATGACAATTAGTTGTGAAATAAAGACCTAGAAAGCGACAAAGAGTTAGAAAATAAAAGTAAGCTAACATACTACAAAGAGGTGGTCAACCTAATCTACAAGATAAAAGGTATCTTCTACTTTTGACTAATACAAAGAAAAAAATCTACATTGCTAAAATATGAACCAAGTCCCACAAGCTACGTAGTAAAATTCGGTTTTATACGATTCTTAGAACAATGTGAGATGGAAGAGTCTATCATCTTTGTGAAACTAAGAGTGTCAAGAATGAAAAACTTCTTTATGAAACGAATAGTGTCAAAAATAATAGATAAATTATCCTAGTGTCTCATATATAGCCAAATTAAAATTCAATTTCAAAATATCTATTTCAATCCTAACCTTTGTGACTATGATAATCTTGGAGTGCCTCATTTTTTTTTTTTTAACATATAAATATGATTTAAAAAAACCAATGTAATGTCCGCCCTTTTAAGGTGAAATTAACCAATTATATTATGAATAGATATATTTCATCATTATAATCATATAGATTAACTACATATTATATTATTATTAATACTTTAAAGATATCTTTAAATAAACAAAAAACAAATTACTTAAATAAATATAAATATATGTACGTGTACATCTCACCTTGCACCCTCGCTAACCAACTTAAATATACAAATAAAGAAAGTTGGTTTGAGTACTTATTACTTAGAAAACAAAGGAGATAATTTGATCACCCATACCTATGATAAGGTAGGGAAGGCATGTAAACACCAATAATCTTCTAATTACTCATTTGTTATACAAAGTCAAAGAGAGAACATTGTGACACCAAATTGTTGCCCCTTGCCTCAAAATTGACAAATATGCTTTGTCATATAATGTTACGTATCATTCGCATAATTTTGTTTAGAAAATGCAGGGGCTCTCGACACAGAAGAAGGTAACCTGATGAAAACAAGACTTGGAAAAAAAACTAAAATGTATGGTTGGAGATTACTTAACCAAGATTGTGCGCATGCTCCGGTTGATATCACTTATTACCATTCTGAATTAGAAAAGAAATCGAATAACTCGTGAACACGTGGAATTTTAATTATTTATAACCGTTAGATAGTTACAAGGCATTTATCGAATCTCTAGCTCCATAGCGTTGTGACGTGGAACTGTTAAGCACAGTGCTCGTTTAGTCCACATCAACAACAACGTGAGTTTCATACGAAAAGCTCCCTTTTCGTTACGTACATGAGAAGCTCTTGCAGTGGGAGGGCTTTTCTTTTGGATGCCTGTTTTCAGTGAGTCGTTATTTGGAACACACAGTTTTAACTTATACCCCACCACTGTTACAGAGTGTCACATGCATATTGCGTGGTGCATGAAGACAGATCACATAGTACCATGTTTTAGGTACATGATTGCCATGAATACATCTTTGTCGAAGTAATCAGATGACACGTGGAAATATCATCCATCTTTCTTTCACAGTGGTGGACTTATGCTTCAATTTTTGTCGCACTGCCATGCTCGTCTTGGGCTTGCTTTTGCAATTCCTTTTAACATCAAATAGTGCAATAATTGTCTTAGTATATAACATGCAATGGGGAAATATTTAAAAGTACGAGACCTTTTGTTTCTCTTTTATATATATCCTATAGATATCCACATCTCAATACCCTCGACGTCTCTCACAAGGTAGTGGCAGGCTATTTTGACATATCCAATACAACAAAGCCTAGGTAATCTCTAAAGCCTACGTAGCCTCTAGCTTCACCATAATTATAATTCCCCAAAACATGAGAGCAAACAAATACTTACAATTTTTAGGTAAGATGCAAAAGAAATGTGGTAAGGCAATAGCATAGGAAAGAGTAGCCTAAAAGAAATAAGTTTTTTTTCATGGAAGAAGGTCATGGAGGTTTCAAAGATATTGATGATAAGAGTTATCAACCGAAAACTTTTGTTATGAATATTGAAATACACAATTGTGAGTGAAAACATATATGTAAACCAACATAAGATATTCACATAAATATAAAATTTGTTATAAATATTGAAATAAGAAATTGGGGGTAAAAATCTTTTGGTGATTAATAATCCTTAGAAACAAGCATGAAATGAGCATGTAACTAAAATAAGATATTTTAAATACATTCAAGTATAACAGAAATAGAGTTTACTCCAAGTTCATCTACATATCCGAGTGCCAATTGCATGCTTGTTAGAAATTGTATATGAAGAGAAATAGTCTTGGTATACAATAAAGTGAATGTCATATTAATATGGAGACACTTTTGGAAGGAGACATTTTTCTTTATGTTATGGTTTGTTTTCTTAACTCCAAACTTGGTTTAGTCTTTCTCTATATACATAAGAAAAAAAAAATACAATGTAATTTCACAAATTTAAGTTATAGTTTTATATTTTATAATTACAAATCTAAATTCTCATTAAAATATTTTACATACATCTATTTATTCAAAGAAATTATATTGTGAATAATTTTTCTCCTATTATTTGATTACAAAGTTATTGTACTCCCTACTAAGTGAAACAACTTTATTAATAAAGAATTGAATGCCAAATTGAGAGATTACTCAAGCTAGAACTACTATAATATATAGAACTGATTTTTTGATGTATAAATTATTTGTTTTATATGTTGTTCAATTTCCATTACCTATTATCTTCAAACCTCATGGGGAATTATTGAACATGGGAGCCTTTAGGTAAATAAACATTCACATTGTCAACTTGGACAAAAAATAGATTATAATCCTAAAATTTGTTACCTAATTACCTTTTTAAATATATAATTGAGTTCCATTTATTAAAAACAAATGGAATATTAAGAACCTACTAGTGTTATAAAAGGTAATTGACATGAAAAATAAAAAATATACTATTGACAACATATAAATGTTAATCTTAATTGAATAATTAAAAAAATAAAAAGAGATAATAGATTTACTAGTTATATCATTAAAAAAGATCACTTTCACAATCCAATTTCTACATTAATTTTTAAAAATATTATTATATAATTATAAATAATTATAATTGTATATTTTTAATATATATATTTGATGATAATAATATTTTTTTTTGGGAAAATAAGAAGAAGTTAAAACTAAATGGATTTGGTGAATTGCATAGAGATTTAACAGATTAGGGCACATTAAGTGAAGGGGGGCTAATGTTCCTTACCTCCAAACGTAGTATAGTGTGATGTGGCAATATAAAAAACCTCACACCTACTTAGAGTTTTTAGTTCAAAAATCTAGTCGTTTATATATATATATATATCTGTGTGTGTGTGTGTGAAAAAATATATAATAAAATGTATTTATTTTAAATGAAAAAAAAGAGAGGATGATCTACTATAAAAGAGAAGAGAATTAAAGGAAAATAAAGAAAATAAAGGAATCTGGAGGTACAAAATAGAGAGCATGAAGGAGATGTATAGGTACAAAACAGAGAGCTTGAAAGAGATGTGGATGTACCTAGAAATGATGAGGAAATGAGAGATGTAGAGGAACTTGTCAATGAGATTATTGACCACACAAATGAAGTCACCATTTTAATATTTTAAATGTTTTCAATGTATATTTCAAGTTCAAATTAAAAAATAAAAAATTGTATTTTTTTTATATAAGGAAACCATCTTAGCTACAACAAGATCGTACCACACGTAGAAAAACATGGACATTAATCAGAAGTTGCAAGAAATTGTCTTTGATGATAATTTTCTAGATAATATAGAATAAACTAAAATTGAAGAAAGGATGTCATTAATTCATGAATGAAAAATTCAAGTTAAAGTAAATTGGGTGATTAAAAACCTTTTTCAAGATATATCTATGATAGCACAAGCTTAATTCTTAAATATATTTTTAAAGAACAAATATCCAAGAAATATAGGTGAATTATTGGGCATTAAAAATTCCAAAGAGGTGGAGGTAAATGAGTTGGTATCAAGAAATATGACATAAAAAAAAAGGAACAATTGCAAAATATCAATCTCAATATGGCATAAGTGCTAGTAGGGCATTATTGACAGGTGTTGTTGGAAAAGGAACTACATCAAATCGGTTGATGTCAATGAAAACAACAATTTAAAAAACATTAAGAAAATTTTTATGGAGGCATTAAAAAATTAGGATTCAATAACATGAGAATGATGAACTTGCATGTTGGGCTAATATAAGTAGGAAACCTTATCAAGATAGACTTTTGTATGATGTGAGCGACAATGTGAAAGATTTTTGGTATTGGAATTTCCATGTGTCACCAAATGAGAAGAATATCATGAGGCGTTGTATAACTAGAGGGGTGTATTGAGATAATTTCCCCTTTCAGTGACTTCTATTATTAAAGAACATTTATTAATACATAATATGTATAACTTGTTTATAGACTTATAAAAAAACATTTAACTGTGCTAGAATCTTATGACAGTGAGGACAATATAAGCAATCCATTCATACAACTACAACATACTATCAATAGGAAAAAGGGTTTATATGTGTAGCGATCTATGCATATTCATCATGCAGATCGAATCTCAACACTAAGGAGTCATCCTAAGATAAAAGTTCATCATCGTAACTTTGATGTTAAAAAACCATTAACCACTTAATTATATTTCTCTAAATATCAGCAATTGGACAATAGTGACCATATGGTAATGGTTGGGGGGAATATGCATCCATATCATAGTATAACTGTATATACAATAACTTATCCAAATGATATAAAAATATTTCATAATTAATGCAACTTCTATGTGAATTACTCACAATCCTTAATGATATACTCAAAGTTGTTTCACAATACTAATCAAGTGTCTAAAGAAGCCCTCATCACTTAGTACCCATATAGGTAACGCTTGGGGGAAATGTGTTAGAATTGTATATACAATAGCTTATACAAAGGATATAAAATTTGGTTATAAGTAATGCAATTGCTACATGGAATACTGATCATATAGGTAATGTTTCAGGGAAATGTGTTAGAACTGTATCTACAATAGCTTATACAAATGATATGAAAATGTGTTATAATAAATGCAACTGCTACAGGAAAAGTTCCTGAGAGTCCTTAATGATATACTCAAATTTCTTCTACAATACTAATAAAGTATCTAAAGAAGCTATCATCACTTCCAAAATCACATATTTAAACATACAAGTTGTAAGAAATGAATTTCTTTCATAAATTTTAATAGAATCATGTGCTCAAATATATGATACAACTCTTAAATTTTGAAGCCTCTTCTTGATTGAAAGCATATTAAACTGATAAGATATACTGAAGAGCAATGATTTAGGAACTTCTCAGCGCAGTTGCTACATAATAATTTTATGCACAACTTGTATAGCAGTAAATGCCAGCTTGCAATGCTTCAAAATAAAAAAAGTGAAGTAAATACTACTAGTTGGTTTTCAAGGCATTTATGTAATTAAAATAGAGCTAGGAACTTTTTATGAAGTAAAATTTTAAAAGAATAATGATTATAAAGAATCAAAAATAATTTTATTAAATATTTAGTTTAAATCTCTATTATTTATGAGAGGGATTAATTCTCTTTTCACTCTAAAAGTGGTTTCCATATCAAGGCATTTGATCCCCCTTGGCTCTTGATAGATTTAGAGTTAAGATTGATCTAGGCCATCTTAATTTCCCCTTTGAAATAAACTATATTCCATATGAATACCATGGGTCAATACCGTAGGCTCTTTTTATAGTTTATTATTATTTTATTTTATTATTTATATTTTTAATTGTATTTTGACTTATAGTTAAAAAGTTCATTACATTATGTAAATATTTTTATTTAATTTGTTTTTATTTTTATTTTTGTGTAATTTGACATAGTCTAAAATTTTAATATGACATTACAACATTTCCATCGTACTAATATTTAAATATATAAATAGTTATTTTCTTTTCTTTTTTTTATATTGTTTTTCATCCATATAACATAAATTAATTGGTTTGTGTGGAGTTTAATCTTATGATATATATTTTATCTAAAGTAAAAATTTAATATTTATGTCCTTTACATATTATTTTTTTCATTTATTAAATATAAATTAACTAATTTATGTAACATTTAGTTTCATTAAATTATTGATTTAAATTTTATTTAAAAAATTGAGGTTAAAATCTTATATATTTTTAATAACAACATTTTATTGTTTTTCAAACAAAATTAAAATTCACCAAAACATAAATTCAATCTAAATTATTAAAGAGAAAAATAATAATTTAAAAGTCACTAAAACCTAAATTCAATCTAATTTATTAAAAAGAAAAAAAATAACATTATAAAAAATATATATAAAACTATTTACTGGTAAATCTAAAATCCTAAAACACTTAAATCGTTTAGAAATTTTTTTTAAAATGTTTTAGAAAAATTGTTTAAAAAAAAACCTCTATAGTGTAATTATTCAAGCTCTTCAACATATTGAAGCCTATGTAAACATTCAAAGTTTGAACGAACCACATCTTCATCCAAATCAAAGTGCAAGTAAAATTGAGAGAAAATAAACGTCCACGATCTTCGAAGAGACCAGAGCGCAAATAAATGTGAGAGCAAACAAACATCTATGGTCTTTAATATATCGCAACCGAGTTAATCTCAACTACCTGCACCATAATTATGTTTATAATTACAAAAAAATGAGTGCAAACAAACATGCCATACCAAATAAGGATTCTCGCAAAATAGATGGGGTGTTGCAAGGGCGCCTCGACACCTCGAAGTGACACAAACTGCATGAATAAGGATGCTGGACTCCACTTTCCGTTAAGGCCAACATAAGGTTATAGATTAACCAAATCCTAATGACATGTTATCAAATGGAAATAGGAAAAGGTCACCATTAATTGATCAAGTTATTCATATTTAATTTTTTTCCTCTCACGGTCATGTGAAGATATTGCTATCATATTAGATGAAAATCCTCACCATACATGTCAACATTGTAATTAAAAGAACCTAACCTATGGCATCTCAATTTCGAAATGAATATAAATTTTGGTGTAATAAAAGTGTATATATTCAACCAAGGCACATGTTTGAGTTGATTTTGTCAATTTTATGATAGCAATTTGGATTGAGGTAATTTTACAAATTAATTAATTATGATGGAGAAAATGATTGGATACAAGTTATTATTTACTAGCAATTGCACCAGATGTTGCAAAGGAAATGCGTAGTGTAGGAAAGAATGGCAGTGTAAGTAGAATTTTGTGTCAATTTTTACTCTTCCATGATGACATTGGAACTGTCAGCAAATGTTGTCAAAGAGTGTAAGTAAAATTTGTAGTATTTTTTACTTGAATGGTTGGAATTTTGTCCACAATTCCATACCCTATTTGTACATGCCAAATTTATTCGAGATCTTTTGGTTAAACATCAATATGTATTTGCACTAGTAACACTTGTGTTTGAAGTATTTTCTACTTGAATGGTTGGAATTTTGTCCACAATTCCATACCCTATTTGTATATGCCAACTTTATTCGAGATTAGAGATTTCTTACAATGTATCTGGGTAAGATTTTAGTTTTGGGAAAAAAATATATCAACATCAAAATTCAATTATGTCAACCTACTCTTCTTCCATTTTGGAAGTGGTTCTAAGGATTTTTTTCCTTCTCATAGTTCGAGCTTGATCTCTACAACCTCAATGTGCTCGAATCGAATAGTCATTTGAGTGATTATCCAACCATATTTATCATTGGCTACTTCTTACACATTCAAAATTCAAAGGACTATACATTTTATTAGCATTGCAAGCCATTGAACATAATGAAATTTGAGCAAGTGTTGACACCAAAAGAAACTATACTCTCAAACAGAGTGAACCTACATGATCAATAAAATGTTATGTGACTAAATATTGGTAAAAATTCTTATGAGGAATCATTGAATTTATAATAATAGGTTCGTTATGTTAAGGAAAATATTTAGTGAGGAGATGATTTCTAGGTGCTTAAAAATAAATAGAGATTCTACTCAAATAAAATGTATTCCTTTCAAGTTCCATGCACTGAAGTCAAGTACAACATTTGACAGGAAGAGTATGAAGAAAGAGGTAGGTTAGGTAGTTTGAATTGGAGCTACAAATTCCATGAGGCATACATTAGGTAGTAACTACTTCAAAAAAAATGCCGTAAGGAAATAGCATAGGAAAGAGTAACCTAGAAGAAATAAGTTGTTGCAGAGAAGGAGCCATTGTGAAGGAATGAAAGGAAAATTTTGCTTACATGGAAGCAGGTCATGGAGGTTTAAAATATATTTATTATAAGATTTATGAGCCAGAAAATTTTGTTATAGATATTGAAATAGGAAATTGTGGGTGAAAACGCATATGTAAACCAACATAATGAAATAAGTTGTTGCAGAGAAGAAGCCATTGTGAAGGAATGAAAGGAAAATTTTTCTTCCATGGAAGCAAGCTGTGGAGGTTTCAAAGATATTGATTATAAGTTTGAAAATCAAGTCCACCATGAGAAAATTCTAAAGGGTAGTCTGAGATATGGTCATATTGGTGGGCTTTCAAGCACTGTTGCATAGGAGATTTTTCTATGATTTCCAATTAAGGGTATCCATGTGGGCATTATCAATAGTAGAATCATCTATTTTGATGTTGGAAGGACACTTTCTCTATTTGAGAACCCTCCCCACTGTAAAAAAAAAATAAGTCATATACAAGTTGTGCCTGCACTGATGGGAGGGAAGATCACCTGAAAGGTGCTATCCAAGAGCATATTAGGCCAATTCTAGCATGACAGTGACAATCATGCAAGGAAAGCCATTTGGTAGTGTAAGAACTATATTGGTTTTTTGGATAGCTATTTTGATGAAGAACAACAAAGTTTTGTTTAAAAAAAAAATTGATCTCCTATTTAAGGTTAAAGAAAAAAAAACTCAAATGTTGAGGGTTTTGGGTTATAGAAGTACTTCAATCTAAGCTTTTATTTTATAAATCTTTTTCTATTAATAATATATATATATATATATATATATATATATATATATATATATATATATATATATATATATATATATATATATATATATATATATATACACACACACACACGACTTGAGTGGGCTTCATGGTTAAGAGCACGTGTTTCATCTCAAGAGGTGACCTAATAGGCGGAGGTGAGTCCCTTGTCTCACAAAAAAGGGAGTCTCATACACCAATTTGGTATTTGGCTTCGATGTGACCTTAAAATCATTCAAAGTAAATAAATTAAATCACATCTAATATGGAAGAGTAGTAAATACAAAACATGTTGAATAAAATATAAAATTATTTTATGAAATACGTTTTATGTAGAAAATGATTAAATAATTACTGTATTATTTTATAAAATAATTTTTACTTAAATATATAGAAAATGATGGAAGATAGAATATGATATAATAATTCTCATTATATTTTATTAATTTTTCTAACATTTTATATAGCAATATAAAAGCTATATTACTATTGTTTTGTAGATTTAGTTTTTCCTCAAAACACAAAAACAGAAATGATTTGGTATGGATATTAAAATTTATCTTTTTAAAATTCCAATCAAAACTCTATACCTATTTCATAAAGTAACCAAAATCAAAATTTAAAATAAAAATAATTACAATATATAGCTAATGAAAATTAAAATATAATTAAATTTAAAAAATTTAAAATGATTTATAAAATTATGTTAAGCTAATCAATATTTTATACAAAGCACTTATATACTGTAATAATTCCTCAACTTATTTTTTATTACACATCTAAATACTTCAATAAAAACAATATTGATTAAATTTTCAAAATGAAATAAAATTATTTTATACACTATTCACTTCATAAGTTCTCAGTTATATTAACCACAATGTCAATGCTCTCAATAATATAACCAGTGTCAATGCCCGATGGACCCTTTAATTTTTTGTTACACATTTAAATCTTTTAATAACGACAAAGTCCGTTGAATTGTCAACACGGATAAAAATTATTCCATACGCTATTGACCTCATAAAATTTCAATTATATAAGCACACTGTCAATTCTCAGTTATATAACCACATTATCAATGCTTGATGGAACCTTCACTCGCGAACTCGCTTAAAAAATCTGAAAAGTCACGCACTGCTTTAACCAATCACGGAAGAATTTACAATGCTTCATCACTTTCAAAACATAAGAAATTCCATCCAAAACAAATGAAATCTTGATAAAAATATCAAGAAGAATTGAAGATAAATTCTGGTGAAATTTCAGACGTAATCTTCTCATCATTTTGTTGCTCTTCCAGAAAGAAGAAAAGCATTCTGAAAAGAGGAACTGGAGATAAAATCCCGCGAAATTTGGTAATCTTTTCATCATTTCGTTTCACTTGAAGAAATAAAAAAATTTATTTTGAAAAGAGAAACTGAAGATAAAATCCGGTGAAATTTCAGAGGTAATATTCTCATCATTTCATTGCACTTCCAGAAAGAAAAAAAAAAGCATTCTGAAAATTGGGTTAAGTTCAAAAATGTCTGATACCCAAAACAAAGAAGATTTTGATAAGACAATCAAGAGAACCTGAAAATAAAATACAGTGAAAATTCAGAGGTAATCTTCTCATCATCCTTTTGACTAAAAAACATTCAGTGAAAATTTAGAGGTAATCTTTCCATCATTTTTTTTCACTAAAAAGACATTCTGAAAATCTGGACAAGTTCAAAAATGTCTAAGACCCCAAACAAAGTCGATCTTGATAAAGCCATCAAGCAAACCTGGAGATAAAATCCTGTAAAATTTTTGAAGTATCTTCCAATCATTTCTTTGCACTTCTTAAAAAAAATATTGTGAAAATTTGGACGAGTTTAAAAATGTCTGAAACCCAAAACAAAGAAAATCCTGTAAATTTTTTGAAGTAATCTTCCAATCATTTCTTTGCACTTCTTAAAAAAAATATTTTAAAAATTAAAATGAGTTCAAAAATCTCTGAAACCCAAAACAAAGAAGATCTTGACCATGCCATGACATCTTGACCATGCCATGACAGTACCATAGAAACAACAGTCACAGTTACATATGAACCGTTTCCAGATTAGTAGTCACGGTCACATATGAATCGTTTTCGGATTATTAGTCATAGTGACATATGAACCGTAATAATGCAATATATGAACCGTAATAACGCAGCAGTCACAGTTATATATGAACCGTTTCCAGATTACTTACTTAGTTATAATTAGTTATAATTATCTAGCGGTAGCAAACTTTCTAATCATTTAACATATAGATCAACGGCTCCTAAATTGACATGGTGAAAATTTGGAAAGTTGTTTTCAAATAAAGACCCTTACAGCGTAATTAATAACTTTCGTTCACTAAAATTAAGTTTTGTTTATTAATTTTTAAAAAATATTTTTTTTTAGTTTTATTTATATGTTTGAAAAGTTTGAAATGTTTTTAAATCATGTTACTTTTGACCAGTTAAAATATTTGGAAAAAAACAAAAAAAAATAGTATTTCAATATAAATGTATCTAAAACATTTTAAGAAAGTAATTTTCATTTTCAACATTTTTAATATTATAAAAATGAGAAAAATTTCACAATAAAACCTATGATTTTTTTTTTTTATTTAAAATGAAAAATAATGTTTATAAATATTATATCTTCTAATAAATAAACTTTATTATTTAACAAATTATTTTAATTTATTTATAACACTAGTCCATATATATTAATATCCAATATATTATGATTAAGTCCACTATATATGACTTACCAAGTCTAAAAAAATTAAAATTTAATTAAAATTCATTAAAATTTTATTTCAACACTCAAAACAATTAAAAAAAATAATATAAAAATAAAAAATGAGAAAATTACAAATATTTTAAAGTAAAAATATAAAACACAATAAACAAATATGCATATAAATGCAAAATGTTCAAAGGAAAGTAGTAAAAAGGCATATTTTATTACCTTTGAGAAGAAAGTATAATTTTTAATATTTTCTGGATTCATCGTGTAAATTTGTAATTTCTCTCTTTAAAAACACATCATCGAGTAATTTTTGAATATTTACTCAAAAGCACATCATCAGATATGTGAATGACTCAAGATAAATGCATAACAATCTAGTTTTTCTCTCATAGTTTCATTCAAATTGAAAACAAATATATTTACATTCTTTAGAAACCTATTTATGCAAAATAATGTACGAAACTACAAACTAACACAACCACATTATTAGATGATAATATCGATGGGATAAATATATAATAATATATATAATAACAATATTACAAAAATAATTATTATAATAAAAAAATTATTCATATTTATAATTATTTTTATAATCATCTTAAATTAATTATTGTTATTACTAATTAATTATGATTATTATTACTAATTAATGATATTATTATTATTATTTTTGTTGACATCTGATCTTTGGGATTATGTAATCTATATAAAATAGTGTAAATAAAAAATAAAGAGAATTGGAATACAAAGAGATACTGAGAGATGAATCCTAAGACTATCTCCCTTCATGAATATATCTATCATAAACCTTAATGAAAAATCACTATTCACTTTGAGGAGTTACCTCTTAGTCTGACATAGTATAAAACACATGTCATTGTTTGTGATTATTCTCTATCCTATGACCCTCTCTTTTGATAGAAAATATGACTTGATTCGATGTCTTGTGATTGTCTATCATATATTGTACCTCAAATCGTTTTAGTAATTACATCGTGTGTCCCTAGAAAAAGTGTTCTATGTTACATGTGCGCTAAATCAAAGCCATATGGTATCATGTTGGTTTTGGGTGCATGATGCGTTGAGCAGGAGGTGTATATATGTGCTTGGTTGCAGGCTAAAGCTATCATGGAAGTTGTCTCTTTGTCGCATTCCATACTGAGGAGGATGATGCATTAATTACGAAATTTTTTACTATTTTCCTGAGTATGATTGGTGACATTTCCTCACTGATATTTTGAAGTTTATGGGAAAAATATTTTCATATATCTTGCTATTTCCTCTGAAATTTAATATATGTATTTTTCCAGTGTAATTTTATTTAAAAGATGATGTAATTTTGTGCTCGTCGTGTGCTCTCTGTGATTCCTCTCCAACTCTTCCTTTCAGATAGTCAATCCGACTCCTTCCTAATTCAATTTGTAGCCATTATCACTCCCACTTCTCATAAAGAATCATTGAGTGGTTACTAGTATCGCATAGGATTAAGCTCATGGTTAATTTTATTTTTACTAAAAGTCCACCAGAACGAGTTAAGAGTAGTAATTTTTATGAAAAACAACCGAGTTAATTCGACCCTGCATTACGTATATACCCCAGAGCTCTGACATATAGCATATAACACCTCCCTCCTCACGCCTCTTATTATAATCTATGTGGTAGTTTGTTATATAACCTACCCTTCTTGCAACATACACATAACTCTCGGTGATAACATATAACCCGTCCTCCCATACCACTTGTTCTCCCGCACCCAGGTTTCTCCCATACCACCGGTCCTCCCATAATACATATAACGCATATAGGTTAAAACATATAACCTAGTTATATAACTCAGATATAATCGGAGCAGTTAATATATAACTCATCCACAAACTTGTGTTATAATATAACTCCGCCCCTCCGCCATTTCAGTTAACACCTCTCTGATATATCCCCTCCCAAATATATTCCCTCCACCATACAACACCTCCCCCATATAACCGCTCTCCCAATAATAACTCTGATATATTCCTCACTTTACTTTTCCAATGTTAAATAGAGTTTGCCACCGAAAGTGCATTTTTTTCGCCACCAGAAGTCCAATTTTTATATTATATTTCCAGTAGAATGAAGTTTTTACACAATACACATATTTTTAAATGGATTCATTGATATCAATTGTTGTAGTAGCTCTCTCTGGAGAATATAACAATCCTAATATCATTTTAAATTAGTTGAGAGGATTTTTTGAAGGAGAAGGAGATAATGCAATTGCAAATCGCATTTAAGATAACAAGATTGCCATTTTGGAAAATAAGAATAACAAGGCCTATGCCTTGATTGCAACATCTGTAAATGAAGAGGTTATTCACCATATTTCACCATTTTCAAATGATTTTGAGGCCCTAACGAAGTTGAAGGAACTGTATGACTCACACTCTGGAGTTGAAGTTCTCAAGTTCATGATTAAATTGTTTAGTTTTGAATTAAAAAATGATCACCCTCTTTCTTTAGAATTAAAATTAATATCTATTATGAATAATAATAATAATAACTTGTGTTTAAATAGGCATTCCCCTCATAGCTTATGTTGAAGCACTATATCGGAGTTATTCACATTATATTTAGTCATTGAAAGCAAGTGGAAACGTCAATGAGATTACCTTTCACTCCCTTGAGATGAAGTTAGCTGAGAGAGACAAGGCTTTGGGAAGAATGCAAATCCTTGGTCTTTTGAAGAAGTTGTGTTGCTTGTACATAGAGAAAAGGATCATGCAGAAAATTCTTGTAGAGGAAGACATGGATTAAGAGGAAGAGGGAGATAGTTCCTAGGAGAAAAATATGATATTAATTGCATATGTTGCAATATTTATGGACAAATGAATCCACATGTAAGTTTCCTTGGGACAAAATTGAGGAGAAAATAAGTCAAGGAAACGGTAAAACCAATGAAAAAGGAAAAGGTAAAGCACCCATCCTCTCACTATGTTGTTTAACACTGAGACATCAGAGTAACTGAAGATTTATTCAATTATTCACTTCATTCATGGAAATATGATTGCTAGATTGACTCATGAGAAAGTTTCCACATGGATTTTAGGAGATATTTTTTTGAATAATCCACTGACAGTGTTGATGGACTGGTATATTTTGCAGATAAGTCAAAACTCAAGCCATCGGGGCTTGGAACCGTAAGACTCAAACTTCCTAGTCATCAAGAATTTCTTCTACATGATATTTCATACGTGCCGAAGCTAGAGATAAACTTGATGTATTTGGTCCACATACATCGGAAGGGACACTCCATAGATATATTTCATGGCAAGGTAGAGGTAAGAAAAGCATCAGATCACTCTCTTGTCATGATAGTGATAGAAGAAGAAAGACTTTTGAAGGTGAAAGATACCTCTTCTCATGCACAAAAAATTTCATACAGTTCTTACTACGATTAAGGTGCATTTCCGTCATGTCTTTTATGGCATGCTATATTTGGACACTTGAACTATGAAAAATTCGTTTGTTGAAGAAAAATGGTGTGAGCGGTTTGCCTACAATACCGATGAAACTTAAGCAATGTGATGCTTGTTTTCTAGGAAAGCATATAAAATAGTCTTTTCATGATTCTCATTCTAGAGCACATAAAAAATTGAACTTTTTGATTCAGTCTTATTTGGCCCAATGCCCATTCCTTCCAAAAATAGTAATAAATATATGATCACCTTTATTAATGACTACACTAGAATGTGTTGGGTTTCTTTATTGAAGGAAAATTCTAATGCTTTCCAAACATTCAAGAACTTTCATGCATGGATTGAGAATCTAATATTTTCTCTATTCATAGTGATAAAGTAAAATAGTACACTTCAAATGAATTGAAAACTATCTTCACTAACATGGGATCAAATGTTTAACAACTATGCCTTATAATCCCCAACAAAATGGAGTAGCTGAAAGAATGACCATGAAAATCTTAAATATGGTACATCCCATGATGCTTTTCATGAATTTTAAAATAATGTTTTGGGTTGATGTAGTTCTATGTGTTATGTATATAAATAATAGGTGTCCATATAATTCTACTAGAAACAATACTCCTTATGAATTGTGGTATGGCCACATTCCTTCAGTAAATCATATCAGGGTATTTGGTTCCACCAGTTATGCATTGATGCCTAAGGAACAAAGAAAAAAACTTGGTGCAAGGAGTCATAAGTGTATCTTCTTGGGGTATTCAAATACCTTCAATGGATACCGTCTCTATTATGAAGTTTAAAATAATTTGTATTAACTAGAGATGTGATATTTCTTGAATCTCCCAAGAGTGAAAATGTTTTCGAGCGGCAACTTGTTTTCTTCAATATATTCATACTTGAAAAGTATTTTCAAGGATTTAACACATATTTCATTAAATTTGGAATTAAATAGTGGATATATAATTTCAAAATAATGAAAAAATTAATTCTAGTGATGTCATTGTAATAAACAATTTCCAATTTTAATTAAATGTGTTCTATTTGATAATGATATTCCACATCTTGAAGAGGGGATTCATCTACTGGATCAATATGTGGAATATTGTTCTGAAGAACTCTCTCCCCCATATGAATCTTCAGCCACTGATGACACTTTGAGTGATTTGATAAACATAATTGGGAGACTGAATCATGATTCAACCCCAAATAAGTGAATTGAGTAGCATGGGCCATCTTAGAAAGGTCCTCCAAATGGCTAAAAAAGACACTTGAACATGTTTTTCCTAGTGAGGTTTGAAAGACAGGAACAAGAAGAAAAACTAGACAGAACGGAGGTGATGTAGACAATTCTGATTCACCTGTTGATATGGATGTTTATTATGATTGTGAACTAGATTTGTCTACATATTCTAGACCAAATTCCTTCAAATAAGACTCTTCTCATGAAGAATGTAAATATGAGATGCAAAAGGAATATGCTTCCTTGTTAAAGAATGGCAGTTGGAAGCTGGTTGATCCTCCATTAGGAACCAAACCAATAGGCTCCAAGTGGGTGTACAATAAAAAGTATAAAGAATATGACTCCCTTGACAAGCACAAAGGCAAGCTTGTGGAAACAATTTTTTTCACAAAAGGAAGGGGTCGAGTATGAGGAGACTTCCCCCCACGCCCCCACACATCAAAATGGGCTACCATCGAGGCATTCTTTTCCTTGGAAGTTCATAACGATAGGAAATTCCATCAAATAGATGTAAGAACTACTTTCTTGAATGGAGATATGAAGTATAATGTTTTTATGTCCCGGATAGAAGTATTTGTTGTGAAGTATCAATAACACAAAGCATGAAAGATCTTAAAATCCATGTATTTCCTAAAGCAAGCACCATGAGCCTGGTATGAGAAGTTAACTGAGCATATTCTGAAACTCAACTTCGAACATTATGATCTTCATGATGCAACTTTGTTTGTCAAGAAAGTTCAAAAAACAATGTTAGGTCGTTATATTGCTAGTGTAGTCCCTTATGTTTGTTAGTTTAGCCCCCTTATGGTTATTTTTGTACACTTGTAGTCCCCATATTGTTATTATTCTACCCATAAAAGACCATTATTGTTATTGTTGTGCATTTAAATTATTATTTTTAGGTAAATAAGCATTATATTGTGAGCCAAGTGACTCCTATATATAGAAAGGAGGTTTTTTCATATTTATCATCCAAGAATTTGTAATTTATGTAATTTAAAGGAGGTTGCACCCTAGAAATGGCTGATTTCTAAGGCATTGATCTCTATTTTGTTCTATTTTGGGAGCTGGTTTCATAACATTTGGTATTAGAGCTTTGGATTCTACGGTTTCACTGCTTCAAAGAGGTCATCGTGGAATTTTAGACATAATGTCTTTTATATGAATGTTCAGACACTAAAATAAAAACCAGTTTTTGAAAATATCTTGAGGAACGTTATGTAAACATTTTAGATATTTGTTCGCAATATTTTTGGAGATATGATCTGTGGAAGGTAGGGTTTTTTCATGCTCCCGAATTTCATCTCAAATAGGTGACCTTGGGAAAATAGTCATAACTCTCTCTCTCAGAATCAGATTGGAATTCTGTAAAAAGTGCCCAAGATTAAACTGATTTTATTTTCCTATGTATCAATTTTAGAGCCAAAGGAGGAAAAAGTGACACATGGCATGCCATATGAGTTTTCTCTACTGAACTAGTCCATAATTAGGTCATTGTGGGAGGTCAAGCATGAATTTATCTTGAATAATCCAAATCACGTCTAACCTATGGCATTGGAAATAATAATCAGAGGGATACTACAAGACCTAAGCTCAAATATTGGGGATTCAAAATTACAAATATACATCAGGTTCAATCTCAAGCTCCTCAAAATCAAGAAAAACGTGTGTATCTTTTATTTTTTAAACTGCATAAGTCTTGTTTGAAAAATAAGTTTTAAGTGATTCCAAGAACATAATGAATCATAGATATTAGTATTAGGTTATAAAATTCCCCCTAAAAAGAATTAAACACCCATTAAGACCTCAGAAAGATATATTGTGACTCATGAAGAGGAAGAAGTGCAACATTATATATCAAAATTACAAGAATAAGTGCAACAAATTTTTCTCTCGCAAAGAGTAACAAAAAAATTAATGGATGGTTTGAAGAAAGGTTTGGAAGCTAAGATGGATTGTTTGAATAAATATGTGGAAGATAATATGGATGGTTTGAAGAATGACATGGAAGCTAAGATGGATGGCATGGAAACTAATATGGATGGCATAGAAGCTAAGATATATGGTATAGAAGGCAACATGGAAGATTTCAAGATAGGCATGGAAGGTTTGAAGGAACGTTTGGAAAAGTTTATACATGAAAATATTCCTAATGGAAAAAAGGTAGTAGAGAAAACTCATTATGAGGAAAAAATAAATTTTAACCATGATTTCATCGAATCTAATGTTGGATTTAAGACCCACCATATTCCAAATATCGATATGAGGAAGTTTGATGGCAAGGATCTCATAACATGGATTATACAGATGGAGCAATATTTTGATCTCCATAATGTACAAGACACACAAGAGGTATGCATTGCAACTTTATATTTAGAGAAAAATACATTTGTATGGTATCAATGGCTTTTTTCTCGTAAAAAAATTGTCGCTTGGTAATTTTTTAAAGAGGAAATAGTAGCACATTATGAGGATAAAAATAGAAACACGTTCTTTTTCCAATTAATAAATCTCAAACAAAAGGGTTCAATGGTGGAGCACATTGACGAATTCCAAAAATTGAATATAAGGGTAATTGATATTCCATAGGAACACATGATTGATGTCTTCATATGGAATTTAAAGTATAGCATCCAACATGTTTTTAGCCTTTGGGAACCTGATTCATTAGAGAAGCCATTCAGGTTTGCAATAAAAATTGAAAGTAAAATTGTGGCGACACTCAATCGTACTACTCACATCTATAAATATGGAAGTGTTGCTACCCCTAGACTTCCACAACCTACAAGGTTAACACCACAAAAATTGGAAGAAAAAAGAACAAAATGGCTTTGCTAAATTTGTGATAGCGGATACAGAAAAGGTCATAGGTGTGTTGAGAAGAAATTATTTTATATAGATTGTGAAGAGGAGGAAGAAAATGAACAAGAAACTTCAAAACAAGAGGATATACACCAAGAACCAACCCTAGAGGAATAAGAAATGAGTCCAACCATATCATGTAATGCATTGGAAGGAATTACCACTCAAACTCTCAAGATAGGACATATCAAGAAGAAAAATGTAATAGTGTTGATTGATTCAGATAGTACCCATAATTTTATTCATTGTAAGGTAGCCAAGGAATTGAATTTATTCCTATGCCCATCACCACAGTGTCAAGTGATGGTTGCAAATGGAGGAACTATAAATTTAGCTGGAAAGTAACATAATATCAAGCTAACAATGGGGGAATATGTATTGGATAGTACTATGCTTCCCATTCCAATGAGAGGTATATATGTTGTACTGGGAGTACAATTGTTACAATATTTGGGGACGATAGCTTTTAATTTCAAGAAATTTTCATGAAATTCATTTTAAAAGAAAAGGAGCTTGAAATATGGGGTATCCCAAGAATGTCGGGAAAGATAATAAGATCTAATGTCATGATAAAGCTTATGAAGAAAGAATAACGAGGCGTAATTGAGACATTATGGTCACTAGAAGTTCCAACGTCAAAATTATCTATTTCTCCGGATCTCCAAAAATTCTTGGACAATCATTCCGAGGTGTTTGAAACTTCCAAAGGACTCCCACCTATTCGTGATCGTGCTATTCATTTCAATCCAGGAAATGTTCCTCCAAACGTCAGGCCTTACAGATATACTTATGTCCCTAAGAGAGAAATTGAACGCATGATTGCAGAAATGTTAGAGGTTGATATAATTCAACCTAGTCAAAGTTATTTCTCTACCCTAGTAGTATTGGTGCACAAGAAGGATGGATCATGGCACATGTGTCTGTATTATAGAGAGCTCAATAAGCTCACTACTAAATATAAATTACCCATTCCTGTGATTGATGAATTATTGGATGAATTACATGGAGTAATTTATTTTACCCAGTTGAATCTTTGTTCAAGATATCATCAAATTAGAATGAGGACTGAAGATATTCTGAAAACCACATTTCGAACTCATCAATGCCATTATGAATTTCTAGTCATGCCTTTGGGCCTTACCAATGCACCTTCTACATTTCAAGGGTTGATGAATTCTATTGTCAAACCCCTTTGTTAGTATTTTTTGATGATATACTAATATACAACAGGTCTTGGAAGGATCATGTTCAACATGTTCACAAAATTCTCAAACTATTGGAGGATAAACAATTATATGAAAAAACCTCTAAATGTTTCTTTGTAATAGAAGAGGTGGAATATCTAGGTCATATTGTATCTTAGGAGGGTGTTATGGTAGACCCTAACAAAATTAAATCCATTAAATCCATTAGGAGGGTATATTGTTAAAAGTGTATTATTGCAATTTTGTTAAGAATTATGGGAGAATAACAACACCTATAACAACATAATTTAACAAAGATGCAGTTTCATAGACTCCTGAAGCAACTAAGGCCTTTCAACATCTTAAAGAGGAAATGTGCCAAGCACCAGTCTTAGCTATGCCAGACTTCACAAAAATAATTATTGTGGAATGTGATGCCTCAGGAAATGGAATTTGTGTTTTTTTAATGAAATAAGGAAGAACCATTGCTTTTGAAATCATTCCAATCAAAGGAAATTATTTACAGAAAGCTATTTATGAGAATGAAATGTTGGAAATAAAAAATGTACTAAAGAAGTGGAGACCTTACCTAATGGGAAGACACTTAAAGGTAAAAAATGATCATGATAGTCTTAAATACTTTTTGGAACAAAGTCTATCTTTAGAAGAGTAGTAAAAATGGGTCACAAATATGTTGGGTTATCACTTGGAAATCATCTACAAAAAAGGGAAGCTAAATGTTGTTGTTGATGCACCGAATTGGATAACCGGAGCAAGGGAGGAATGGAAGAATGATAAAGTAATGTCGACACTAATTCAAAATTTACAACAAGATCCCAGTACATATGATACATTTAGTTGTAAAAATGATTCCTTATGGTAAAAATATCGCTTATGTATTTGTAATAATAACCAACTAAAACAAAAGATTATTTTGGAATTGCACACCTCTCCCTTAGTAGGACACTCAAGATTTTTAGAAACTTACCACAGGGTGAAGAAAGAATTTTTTTGGGATGTACTTAAATAAAATATTCAAAATTTTGTTGCAGAATGTCTGGTTTACCTACAAAATAATGTTGAGACAATTAAGAGCTCAAGTCAGCTACAACCTTTATCCATTCCAATTCAATATTGGGAGGAGGTTTCAACAGATTTTATCATAGGTTTACCTAAGTCCGAAGGAAATACTGCATCATGGTGGTAGCACGGTGGTAGTTGGTATACTTACCAAGTATGCACACTTTTGAGCATTATCTCATCCATTTAAAGCAAGTACATTTGCTACTACATTTATGGAAACAATTGAAAATGTACATGGAAACCCAAATATTATTGTAAGCGACAAAGATCCCATTTTCACTGGAAATTTTTGGACGAAATTATTTTCTTGTTTGGGTACCAAACTAGCACATAGCTCATCTTATCATCCTAAATGCGATGGGAAAACTGAGTTAGTGAACAAATGTTTGGAAGGATATCTTCGTTGTTTTGTATCTGATAAACAAACAAAATGGGTATAGTGGTTACCTCTGGTTGAATGGTTTTATAACACTTCTTTTTATACTGTATAAAAAATTACCCCATTTCAGCACTTTATGGATATCATCCACATTCCATCACATCACATTTAAGAGAAAATTCTAAGTTTCAAGTAGTGGAGTATCACATCGAACATCAACATCAAATTCTTGAAATCTTAAAAGATAATCTAAATTTGGCACAAAATCGAATGAAACAACAGACATATCAACATCGCATTGAGAGAATTTTGGATGTAGGAGACTGGGTATATTTATGGCTACAACCATACAAATAAATGTCCCTCTATAAGCTAATAAGGATAATAAATTATCTCCAAAGTACTATGGTCCTTACAAGGTGTTGCAAAATATTGGTACTATGGATTACAAATTGGAGCTTCCTGCTTCTTCCTAAGTGCACCCAATTTTCCATGTCTCATGCTTAAATAAGGATATAGGTGACAAATTTCCAGTTCAAACAATATTTCCAAAACTTTATGAGGAAGGAAAAATAATATTGGAACTTGAAGCATTCATGGAAACAAGAACTCAACAACTAAGAAATCAATCAATTTCAAAGTATCTCATCAAGTGGAAGAACTTACCCACTAAAGATTCCATATGAGAGGATGAGAATTTTATACAGGAGCATCCAAAACTACTCAAGTGTTTAGGAAAACACTTTTTTGATGGAGAGTTTCATTTTAGGTCCCTATATTACTAGTCTAGTCCCTTATTGTTGTTAGTGTAGCCCCCTTATTGTTATTGTTGTACTCGTGTAGTCCCCATATTTTTATTATTGTGCCCCATAAAATTCCCTTATTGTTTTTTTTGTGCCATTACATTATTATTGTTAGGTTGGATAGGATTATATTGTGACCCCCTGGACTCATATATATAGAAAGGAGGTTTTATCATTTGTATCATCCCAGAATTTTCATTTATGTAATGTAAAGAAGGGTTCCCCCTTGAAGTGGCACATTTCTAAGGCGTTGATCTCTCTTTTCTTCTATTTTAGGAGGTTTTTTCATAAGAAACAATTTTATATCTTGTCCTATATGTAGATGATGTTTTGATTATAGGGAGAAATGAGAGCTACATTGCATCCATAAATAATGAATTTAGGAAAGGTTTTGAAATTATTGACTTGTTATATGTTCACTACTATCTTGGTATTGAAAGAAATCAACATCCAACGTTTATATTCCTCTCTAAAAAGAAGTACATTAGAGATTTGTTGAACATATTTGGAATAGTTGAGTGAAATCCTTTGAATACTCCAATGGAACATAACTTAAACCTCACATCCATTTAAGGGAAATACCTTGAGGATGCAACAAAGTACAGAAACCTTGTAGGAAGTCTCAACTACCTTGCTACTACCATACTAGAAATTTTATTTGTTGCTAGAATCCTCTCCAGGTTTATTGAAAAGACTTGTAAGAGACATTGGTCTGCTGCACAAAGGTCTCTAAACAACTTGAATATAACTCAATACTTTGGACTTAAGTATATACAATTGAGTGGCTTCAACTTCATTGGACACTTTGATTTAGACTTTTATGGGAATAAAGAAACTAGGGTGCATACTTTAGGTTATGCTATGAGTCTTGGATCAGGGCCTATCTCCTAGAGCTCATGTAAAGAATCAATTCCAAAAGATTCAACAAGGGAGGCAGAATATGTGGAAACAACTGAAGCAACAAAGGAATTTATGTGGCTTAGGAAAATTCTTGAAGATTTGTAGGAAAAACAAGTGAATTCAACTCCTCTTATGATTGACAACACTTATGTAATAAAATTGGCCAAGAACCCAAAGTTCCATGATTGAATGAAGCACATCAATAAAAAATAAAATATGATTGGAGATCATGTTGCAGCCTAGCCAATTCACCTATGTCATTGTTCCACAAATGAGTAGATTGCAGACATCTTCATGAAATCGCTTGGAATATAAAATTTCGAAAGATTCAGAATGATGTTTGGACTCGAAAACATCTCTTCATATTAAGGGGCGGGGGGAATGTTGACACCTAATATTTTGGAATAGGTAATCCATATAAAATAGTGTAAATATAAAATAAGGGGAACTGGAATATGAAGAGACACTAGGAGATGAAGCCAAATGGTATATCCCTCCATGTATATATCTATGATCAATTTTAATGCAAAATATTTATTCACTTTGATGAGTTACCTCATCATATCAAAAATGTTAATTAATTTTAATATCATTATTACTTAATGAATAATAATAATAATGATTAATTCATTTTTCTTTTTATTGTTAGTTAATTATTATTATATTTATTACAAAATATAAATATAGTTTTTTTTTTATATTTCATATTAATTATTGTTAATTAATTAAACCAAAGGGATTTATATTTAACCGAGGCTTTAATATTATAAAACCAAGGGAATAATTAATCAAAGGTATTTATACTGAAAACCGAAGGAAATAATATTGAAACGAAGGGATTAATATTATAAAATCAAAGTATATAGACCCTATGAAAAATATTATCACCCTAAAATAATCATGGTTTACCATGGTTGACTTGTATATTAAGGAAATATTTGTAACAATTAAATGTTACAACATGGTTGCACATGGTTAATTTTCATATCAATACAATATTTTGAACAACGTGAAATTGGACAATGGTTGATTTTCATTTTGAGAAAATATTTGTCATAATGTGATGTTGGACCATGTTTTACCATGATTATAAACCCAATGTATTTATATTAAAATCAAGGGTTAATATTATAAACCATATGAATAATATTATACCCTAGGAATATGAAGACTTAGATTAATAAACTCAAGGGATTGATATTAGACACCCAAGGGAATAATAAATCCAATGGATTAATACTAAAAATCCAAGGTATTATAAACTGAAGGGAACAATAATAAACCCAAGGGATAAATATTATAAACCCAATATATAAACCATAAGATAAATATTATGAACACTAAAATAAAAATGGTTGACCGTGGTATACGATGGTTTATTTTTAATTAGATAATATTTGTCAAAATGCGGTGTTCAACCATGGTTGGCCATGGTTTATTTTCATATTCAGACAATATTTGACACAATGTGACATCAGAATATGGATTACCATGATTATAAACCCCATAGATTTATGTTAAACACTAGGATTAATATTATAAACACTGTGAAAAATATTATACTCTACGAATATGAGCCATTACATTAGTAAACCCAAGTGATTGATATTATAAACCGAAGGGAATAATTCTAAAACCCCAAGGTATTATAAACCTACAGGAATAATATTAAAACCAACTGATTAATATTATAAAATCAAGGTATATAAACCATAACATGAATATTATAAACCCTAAAATAAACATGGTTAATCATGGTTCATTTTCATATTGGGACAATATTTGTCAGAAAGTGATGTTGGTCCATCATTAATCATGGTTGAGCATGATTGATTTTCATATAGAGACAATATTTGTCACATTGTGATGTATAAACCATGGTTAATTTTCATATTGAGAAAATTTTGGTGACAATGTGACATTGGACCATGTTTAACCATAATTATAGACCCAAGGAATTTATACTAAAACCTAGGAGTTATATTATAAACCATATGTATAATATTACATCCTAGGAGTATGAGCCCTTAGACTAATAAACCCAATGGATTTATACTATAAACCCAAGGGAATAATAAACCTAAGGGATTAATACTAAAAACCCAACATATTATAAACCCAAGGTAATAATATTAAACTCATGAGATTAATATTATAAACCCAAGATATATAAACTGTAAGATAAATACTATAAACCATAAAATAGACATGGTTGACCATGTTTTACCATGGTTGATTTTCATATTGGGAAATTTTTTGTCACAATGCGATGGTTAACTATGGTTGACCATAGCTGATTTTCATATTCAGACAATCTTTGTCACAATGTGGTGTTGAACCATGGTTGTTCTGGTTGACCATGATTATAGACCCAAGAGATTTATATTAAATCCTAGTATTAATATTATAAAACTTATGAATAATATTATATCATAGGAATATGAACCCTTAGATTCATAAACTAAAGGGATTTATATTATAAAATGAAGGGATTACTTCTAAACCCCGAAGGTATTAGAAACCTAAGGGAATAATCTAAACCCAAGGGACTAATATTATAAACCCAAGGTATATAAACCATACGATAAATATTGTAAACCTTAAAATAATAATGGTTTCCATCGTTGACCATGGTTCGTTTTCATATTGAGACAATCTTTTTCACAATCTGATGTTGCACCATGGTTTATCATGGTTGAGAATGACTGATTTTAATATCGAGATAATCTCTTTCACATTCTAAAGTTGGACCAAGGTTGATTTTCATAATGAGAATATATTTTTCACAATGTGACATTGGACCATGGTTTACCCTGATTATAAACCCAAGGGATTAATATTAAGCACAAGGATTTATATTATAAACCCTGTGAATATTATTACACCCTAGCAATATGAACCCTTAGATTATTAAACCCAAGGAATTATATTATAAATGAAAGATATATAACCACAAGATAAATATTAAAAACCTTAAAATAAACATGGTTGACCATGATTCATTTTCATAGTGATACATTATTTGTCACAAAGCAATGTTGAACCATGGTTTATCATGGTTGAGCATGATCAATTTTCATATTGAGACAATATTTTTCACATTGCAACGTTGGAACATGGTTGCTTTTCATATTGAGAAAATATTTGTCACAACGTTATGTTGGACAATGGTTGACCATGATTATAAATGCAAGGTATTTATATTAAACCCAAGGATTTATATTATAAACCCTATGAATAAAATTACACCCTAGGAATATGTATCTTTAGCTTAAAAACCCAATGGATTGATATTATAAACCCAAAGGAATAAAAAATTAGCAACATTTATGAAGGAATGAAATGAAATACCGATATAAACAAAAATATAGAAATATAGTGAAGAGATGTGGCAGCTACATGCCTCTTAAATTATGTCACAATGAGGTTCATATGACCTTTTATTATTGAGAGACAAAGGAAAACCTAAAACATCCAAAAACTAGCCATTATAGATGAAGTGCCAAAATTCTGTTGGCCCTGTGGAGGTTAGTTGGTACACCAACTTCCTGGGGTTGTAACTTTTGCATATGATATCTATTTGATATGTTTGATACCAAATTAGAAATATATATTCCATGAATACAAATTTTGACTGAAATTGCCTATCAACATCTTACATCTTCCTATTTTCCAAAAAAACATCGTTTAGGGCCTCAAAACGGCTCCTGAAATTTAGGACCCGAAAAAATTCCAAAAATAGTAGATTGTGCTACAATTATGAAAACTAAAATGAATTTTCTGAAATAAATGGTGATGGGGGTCCAAGTTAAATAGGTGGGTGGCCACCAATACCCACTTGGATCAATCCTCCCCACTTAGGAAGAAATTGTCCCGATTGCATTAACTTCCTCCATGAGATGGGGAAATTTCTATTGAACTTTGTCCCTGGTGAACTACTTTCCCCGGTGCAAGAATTGGCCAACTTTGAAAATTTGACATAGTGGGATCGTCTGTTTTCAAGTTTTATTGATTTGTGTGTCCATGATACAGTGTTTTTTGCTCTGTTCAATGCAGTCTAGGTTGAGCTCTGTTGTTTTCAACTTCTCGACAATGTTTGATTTTTTTAGCAAGGCTGTAAGGTATGGTTGAAGGAGGTCCACATTGAATATGGGGTGCAATCCAAGGAATGTAAGGATACTTATCTCGAAATCATTGTCTCCCAAAACCTTGGTGATGGTGTAAGGACTATATTAGGGTTGTCAAAGCCTGTGATGGGCTCTAGCGAGGTTCTTTTTTTGTAGATGTAACTAAAATTTGTCACCCACTTAAACTTATGGGACAATCGATGTTGATCATGTTGTTGCTTATATCAGGCATTAGATTTCTCTAGGATTTCGTGAACCTGCTGGTGGATGTGCTAAATGTGATCTAAAAACTTGGTGGCTTGATCACCTTCAGATTGAATATGGGAAGATTCCTCTTGTGTAGTTTCAAAAGGATGTCCAACATCAAGGGGAGATAATGGTTGAAATCTCAGGCCCACTTCAAAGGGTGTGTGTCTATTTGATCTATGGATAAATCTCTTATAGTTTTGTTGCACATAGTGAAGAATATCGTCCCATGTCTTTTCATTATTAGAGCTTTACATGAATACCATGTGCACAATAATCTTGTTGATGACCTCTATCTGACCATCAGTTTGTGGGTGGAATTCACTTGACTTGGTGAGCTTGGTATAGAACAATGAAAAAATACTTGACAAAAAAACACTTAGAAACCTATTATCTGGATATGATATAATGGTTTGTGGGACCCCAAAATATACCGACAATTTTTCAAAGACGAGTCTCGTAGTGACCTCTTTTATGATACTCTTCTTATAGGCATCCAATATGGTAATCTTAGAAAATATGTCGATGACCAAAAATACATAGTCGTTTCCATGATTAGTAGATGGAAGAACAAACATATAATCCATGGCGATGGATTCCCAGGGCTGAATATGAGTAGGAAGAGGAGTATAGAAGCCTTGCTTCTTAATATTTGGCTTGGCGATGGAACAAGAAGTGTAGGATCTAATACATTTTCCAACATCCTGTTGGAGAATTTCCGATTAAAAATACTTATGTAGTATGGGAACGATTTTCTCCACACCAAATTTTCCTGCAACTCGACTATAGTGTGCCTCCCAATCAACTAGGAAAACTCGCTTGAATGATGCAGAGGTGGGCCATGTAGCATAATAATGCATACTAGAGGTTGAAGTTTGGAAATGTCTTGACATCCATTAGCATCTGGTATGTGGTGGTGAACTCTCGATCATTTTTATATAGATTCGGCCATATAGAACTATCGTGCCAGCACAAGTGGAGAATAGTGGTCAGCATTGCAATTGATGATCGAGTGAGGAAATATGTAACATGATTGGTTTTTTCCTTCTTCTAATTGATATTCAAATGGAATTCTTGCAGATATGTCAACCACTTCTGACGATGATCATTTTTTAAATTCCCTTGGGTTTGTATACACTTCAGGGGTCAATGATCCATGTGAATGATCATTTCCTTCCCTAGAACATAATGTTTCCATTGTCGGAAATCCTACATGATAGAATACATTTGTTTATCATAGGAGGGGTACTTTTGAATTGTATCAAAATGTGTCTTATTGTGATAGGCCATCAGATGCCCTTACTAGGTGAGAATTGAATCAATAGCATATTTGGAGGTTTATGTCTCGATTTCAAAGGGCTACTACATGTCTGGAAATGTGACTATAGTTGTATAGTAGAGTTAGTGCTTCAACTCAACAAATTCCATTTTTGAGGAATCAGACCAGAAAAACTTTGAATTTGCTAATTTATATGGGATAATCCCAACACAAAAGTCCATGGTTCAGGCTAGCAAATCCTGAAGGTGGTATTAAATATATCTATGGGATATATTAAGGAATAGTGATAGCTATACTTCAGACCAATCTTGTTGAAATACTTGGCCCCCTTGAGCTGGTCAATAATTTCATCAATCTATGGGATTGGATACCTTCTACTAATAGTGATTTTTTTTAGTTCTTGATAATCAATGAAGAGAATCGAGGTCCCATCCTTCTTCTGTACAAGTACAATTGGGATCCCACAAGGTAAGGAACTTGCTTGGACGTGCCATTTTGCAGTAGCTCTAGGATTTATCTCTTGATCTCTTGATTTTCCCGAATGGAGCAACACTATATCATCCCATTGCATAGAGGTATAATGGGGGTGAAATCGATCGAATGCTTAACCTGATAGTGTAAGGAAATCCCTGTTGATGAGGAGAAGATGTGCCTGTATTCTTCCATTACCTTATCCAGCTACATATGTTGCGTGGAGGAACCTTTCTTGTGGGCCATGGATGAAGCCATGATCTTCCCCTTACTCCGAGAAAATAAAAAGGAAAAAAAAATTCGTACTCTAGGAGATGATATTACTCCATTTCTTCAAAGAGATGGCGGTAGGCGAGGGAGCCTATGGTATCCTATAGGACTTATTTCCCAAAGTAACAATAATAGTGCGAGGCCTAGACTCATACACAATATGATGATTCCACAAGTATGTCTAGCCTAATAATACATCAAAAACTTGAAATAGGGTAACATCACAAAGTACCTTATCCATTAAGGGCCTGAAGTTGTAGGGAAGGTGACACTATTGGTGAATGTGGAGATATTGTTCCTGATGAAGCCACCGAATGGTGTACATGTATGGGTGTGGTGTGGTTGATATGCCAAACCTATTCATGACCTCTGCTGAAAGGATGTTATTGTTGCTCCTACTATCGGAAATGAACTACAACATCTAACCCTTCACCCACATTTGTACCCACATTTGTGAGTGGAATAGACACTATCCCTCCTCCAGATCTTCGGTCTCAATATTATGGACCTTGGTGGTGGAAATGGTGGCACTGGGCTTTGCATCATTAATCTGCTTCCCCATTAGAGGAAATTTTGGCCTATAATTTCCTATAAAAATTTTACATACATAATATGTAAACCAATCAAAATCCTTTAAATTGAAAAGGAGGTATATGTAAATATTTTGGAGGGAAATTTTAAAAACTACTTGTTTTAATTGTATTTTTGGCTTATCTCCTTATAGGTTACTCGCATTTCAAGTGTAAACACTCATTGGATGTAGAACTAAATTCCGTATCCAACAGGTACCCATTAAATATACTTTTGAGAAGACTCACATTGATAAAAACTGAAGATACATTTAAAGAGTGTGTTCAATAAGTGTTTTTAATGTATCTTCAATTTTTATCAATGTCAGTCTTCTCTAAAGTATGCATAATGTGCACTTGTTGGATGAGAAATTTGATTCCACATCCAATGAGTGTCTACGCTCGAAATTTGAGTAAACCTATTACGAGATAAGTCAAAAATACAATTAAAAAAATTATTTTTCTTCTTTTCCCTCCAAAATTCATAGTTATTATTTTATTTTTTCCTACTATTTTAATATTTTTCCTTCGCCGGCTACTCTTACGCTTAATTTTTCTCTATTTTTTTGTTAATGCCCTTGTTGGGTTCTGCTCAAAGTTGGAACATGCATCTGACTATGAAGCCTTCATCTCGACCAATAATGACTTCTTGGCTTGAAACTCACCTGTGTTGTGAGAAGGGCTCGTATGGAAATCACACCACTTTATTGTATCATTATTTGTCTTCGTGGTGTTTTTATTTGGTTATTAATTTTTGACCACCTTGCCCTTGCTTCAGATTCACATATCCAAAATCTCGCTTCTTCTCTTTAAATTTTTACTCAATATTGACAGCATATTGATATGTGGAAACACATGAGGAGATGTCCAGGAAATACATATGGTCTTGGATCTATTTTTGTATAAAACCACAATAATTGACTACCATATTCTGCTCAGAATCCTTGATACTCAATTTCATGTGAAGGGTCCCTTCCTTGTTGTAGTGTGGTCCACTTTATGTACTTATCTTCATAGATCCAACCATGATAATATTATTCCTTGATAACATATAGGAAATAATTACAAGTGGGTGGGACTTAAAGTAGTAAGGGTTCCTGTTTAGTCAATTTAGTGTCCTAAATTGCTAACATAAATTATCGACCAGGGTTAGCAAACTAATGAAGTGTGGTAAACTATATGTGCTTAAGAAACCTAATTCTTACTTCGTTGTATGTGTTTTTCTTATTGTTTTTGGGGTTTTCTATTTTTAGTCCTTAGTGTGCTATCCTAGGCTAAAAAGTGAGAATAAATCTAATTATAAAGTAAGAAAAGGAAATGTTATGAATCTAAGTTAAAAGGAAATCAAGGTTTGATGGACAAGTTCTAAGCCCTAAAAAAATATAAAGGAAGTACTTCAATTAGTAATTAAACCTAATCCATGGATCTATAACTCAACTGAGATTTAAGAAATGAAAATAGGGAATGCAATTGATAACTCAAACGCTACATTGAATCTAATCATTTAGCCATTCTTGAAAATTATATTCAGAATAATTTATGTGAGAATGACCTTTGAAAATATTGTTGGTTGCAATGGTATGAGGATCTTCTATCTATAATCAACTAAGTAAACAATAACTCAAAACACTGCATTGAATCTAATGATTTAGTCATTCTTGCAAATCATATTCAAATCAGTTTCTATCAGAATTACCTTTAAAGAGATTGTTGGTTGCAATGGGATGAGGATATTCTAACTACAACTAATTAAGTGAATAACCAACTTATCAAGTCTCATCCAATCTTGAAGCTTTCACCCCTTGGTATGGCTCTTGGAAAAATAAATTATTCTCTTAATTATAGAAAGCAAATAACAGAAAATGAAATATATTTAGTCATTATACTTATAAGTCATTAACCATTTCAGTATAAGATTTGATAAAATAGGAAAATGGCTTTTACTTGGTTGGAAACAGTAATTGGCAATTATGAAAGCAATAAACTTAAGCTTGAACAGAAAGAAATACTAAACATAATTTAAAGCAAATCTAACTAGAAAGCATGAAAAACCTCCTTAGGCAGTAGGGTCCCTCCACTCCTAAGTTGGTCGACTCCTAGCCTGTCAGAAGTACAATCAAACCAACAATTGATGACTGAACTTCTTTATTGATAAACTCACAACTCTACATCCCATTCCATCTCAAGCCTTGTTAAAAAACACTCTATAATTCGTTCTCTTCTTCTCCTATTTTTTCACCTCCTTGATAGGAGAAAGCTTCTCCTATTTATACAAAAATATGAGAAGTTATATGATTAATGAGAGTCCATGAATCTCTCCCTCTATCTGTAGAGTTATAATAAAAATAGGAAATGATAAGACACATGTCATTTTAGAGTTTCAATACAAATAAGAAATGAGACACATATCTTCTTAGAGTTTTAATCAAAAAGGAAATGAGACACATATCCTCATGATCCCATGATCTTCTCCACTCGAATTCGAATTTGGTTTTGGTAGGCCACATAAAATTCTTTTAGAAGCTTCCTTTTGACCTGCACATGGCAACGATCTCATCCCACTTGTTAGGTATAAGAATATGCACATTATTTTCTAATTTTCAACCAAAAATTCACTTAAAAATGCTAAGAATTAATAAAGTTTTGAAAAACATAAATATAACCCAATAGTGGTAATGGTAAGGTAAATGTAATGAAATGGAGGTGGAGTGAAGGTGCTAATATGGAAATATAAGTGAAAATTTAATGGAGGTGAATGAAAATTTCAAGGTCCAACAATTCCCTCTCGTCACATAGTAGGTTTACAAAAAATCCTTGACATGTGGGGCGACTTTGAGGAGTGACAACGTAATATTTTCCCTATTGGAAAAATCATGAACCAAAAAATATATGTCCAATATATTTGACCATTTATCTATGGCATATGCATCTATATGTCCTTCAAATATGGGATTTGAAAATTTTACTTGTACCTTAAAGGGAGTGGTACCTCTAGGGTGCTTGTTGGATGAATATGTGTCGTCTATCGACATCTGTAGAAGGATCTGAGAAAAGTTGTCCATAATAGAATTTTTTTATGTCTCAAGGCCTTCTTCAATCACTATTTTGAAAGGATCTCCTGCACCCTCATATTTCTTTTCTTCTGCCATAGGAGGATGCCAAGATTGGTGAGGATGGTCTTGCAAAGGTTCAACCAGTTTGAGCATTAACTCTTTATATCCTGACCTCATTGGGGAAAAGTATGAAAAATCAAAGAAATATCAGACTCCTATGATACCACTATTGTATATTTAAGAGGGAATGAAATGAAATACAAATAAAAATAAATAAATAAAAAGAGATATAATGAAACAAAACTTCAGTTCATTAATAACAAAATACTAAAAATTGTTTACATGCAGAATGGAAAACAATTAGCTCATCCAATGGTAGCTTATCTTTGAGAAGAGATGTGGTGGCTAAATTCCTTCTCAATTGTGTTACAATAAGGCTCACAGGACTTTTTATTATTAAGGAGCAAGATAAAATCCAAAACATCCAAAAACCTAACACTAGGAGATGAAGCACCAAAATTTTGTGGGTCCTGTTGGGTTTAGTTGGCACACCAACATCCGAGTATCGTAACTTTAGCATACTATCTCTTTTTTATGCATACAATAACTCATTAAAAAAATGTATATAAGGACTACAAATTTTGACTACAGACATGGGTCTACCAATTTTCCAAAAATAACATCATTTAGGGCATCAAAATAGCTCCAGAATTTTAGCACTCAAAAACTGCCAAAAATAGTAAATTGTGCTAAAATTAAGGAAACTAAAAGGAATATCTTGAAAGAAAGAGTTCTTGAGGTCCGAGTGGAATATGTGGGTGGCCAATAATATCCACCTCGATCAAAAAACACAAGGGATTAATACAAAGAACCCAATGGATTATAAACCTAATGGAAAAATATTAAATCAAGGGATTAATATTATAAACCCAAGGTATATAAACCATAAGATAAATACTATAAAACTTTAAAAAAAAATGCTTGACCGTGTCTTACCATGTTTTATTTTCATATGGAGATATTCTTTGTCACAATACAGAATTTGCGTAGAAAATATCTACTAATGGATTCAAGCCGATCTTCTGATGTACTAAAAAAATATACTGAATCCTTCTACTATATTTGTAGAATACAAAACATGATTGCTCAATCACATGTAAGTAATAGAAAGAAGTAAATCAATCAAACAACACATGATGTTCTTGGGTACAAAAACTATTCAAAACCCCTCTATCTATATTTTTTATTAATTTAAGGGATTGAGAAACAATACAATGCTTAATATATCATGAGATTCTCCATCACTTTGCCAACTGTCTCACTCTAATCCTTCTCAAAACTAACTTACAATGCTTAGGAAAAATTGACAAACACTTCGCCAATTCTGAGCCTCTGCTCAACACATCCTTGCTCAACCAATTCCTAGGGAATTAGCTCCCTATTAAATAGGAAAATCATCCTTCCTTGATTTCGAAATGCATCATGGCATCCCAATGACTGTATAATTGTACATGGGAAATTTTCTATAAATACACTAATAATTATGTTCCCTTTAACCCATGTTTGAACTAGGTCTCTCTCACAACTCACATGCATGCAACTATTAATAGTGAATTATCAGTTATTTGATTGATCACTCATTGTAAATTAAATCTAATTTAATTTGGTGGTAATCTCACTATCTCATCTCTTAGTTAGAATTATTTAAACTAATTTTAACTCATTTCATTGAGTTAACTAATTCGCACTTACACTCTATTGATGCATCAACTGCGATTGGACCCCCAAAATATTATAATCCTTATACATGCCTCATTTTAGATTCTCAACTCAAACTTCTTGAGCTAACTTAGTCATCATGACTTAGTTAACTTATACAAGTTGTTATGAGATGAAATTACAATTTATTGTCCAATTTATTTAAGGCAAAAATAAATTATATGCCTCACATTCCTCACGAGTGCGAATCATAATTTTCTCACCAATGTGGGTGCATTTTTTTTTTCCTTTTTGTTTGCCAATTTCACTGTTTCTTGTTCCAAATCTCAACACTCCCTCTCACCAAGAAAGTAATTCAAGCTATCAAGATCTGGTACCTTTGGAATGTTTTGCATGAAATACTTATCTAGTGTTGTTTGCACCTAAAACTCCTAAACCTAAATAGCCTCTAAACAACTTAATCATTATGATGCATCTGTCATCATAGTCTTTAGACTACTGCTAGCTACTACACCTATCTACTATACTCTCTGCGTTGCTGCTGATATATGCACTCGTGCTCTTGGCATTACTTCCAACTCTTATCTGCAATCCATTATATGACATCTTTCACTCTAATTTATGTCTTCCTGACGTCTCAATGCATCAATCCAACTGATCCTTCCTACTATTGTTGTAATTTGGGCTCCTCGCAGTGAGGTTCGATCCATGAGACATGCCATCTCAATGGACCCTACCCAGATTTATTCTTGGGATTATAACTGCACACTACCCCAACTCTAACCTAAACGTATAACTGCATGTACTCCCTCTTCCCATCTGGCTCATAATTTACCCCACCTAGAGGTCTCTTCTTAAGTCAACTCTTCCACTCAGTCTCCTCTCTTCTTCTCCGATTATGGCTTCCCCACAACCTTCTGAGACTGCTTTTGAGGTTGCATGTTGAGAGATAATTTCTCCCTCTCAACCACCAAGTCACTAACCACAATGTTTCTCCTCAAATCTTCTCAAGTATCCTCGACCACGGCACCATACAGGTTCTTGATTATTGCACCAATCTGTTTCAACTATCTCGTGGCTATGTGTTTAAGGAAAACCTTTCATTTTCTAAACATCACATCATAACCACAGTCTTGCAATACTTCTACAGAGATAAGATTCTTCCCGAGGCCTTGAAAATACAGTGCATCTACCAATCTGAGAGGGGAGCTAGACTCCCTCTAAAAGGTAACTATACCTATGATGGTAGCACTATAACTACCGTCATCTCCATACTCTATGTTCTATTAGAGGTCCTTCTCCTCCAAGTCACTTAAGGGATATCTGTTCCCTGTCATATGGAATGAAGCACCACTGTCTAGATACCACATGTATCCCATTACAGTGCAGACAATGCATGTAATGAGAGTAAAATCAAGCTTGAACTCTGAAGAAAACGCTTAATCCATTGCAACTACAAACCCTTTCTTGATTGCATTCTTATGTGGAAAATTCAGGGCATAGTGCCCATGCTCATGACAGTGAAAAACCTTGATCTTGGATAAGTCTCACTTTCCCTATTCGCCTTGGGACTTATTTCCCTTGGATTTATTTCCTTTTTGACTAATGCACAATAATATTATTTGTCTTTGTCGGAGGTCCCGTCTGTGCTCCTCCACCTTATTTATTCTATTAGCAAGTCGGACCAAAAACGCTCTTAGTATGGTAATGTCTACCTCCAATTCACAGAGTCCTCATTACTATGTCAGCTCTTGTGAAGGACTTGAAGTGCTAGGCTCACCAAATAATCCTAGGCTACAATCACACCAACACTTCTGAGCTCGTGTCGACATTGAGTGAACTTTGAAAAGAATGTTGGTATCATCTCGCCCTCCTCCATCTTGATGTTTTTGAGCTTTTCCTTTAGAGCCAAATTCATGTGGTCACTATTATTATTAAACAGATATGTTAAGGCCTTCCACTTAACATATTGATTTTCCTTCCCATGGAAATCAAGAAAATATGATCTTGAACTCCCTCTAACAAGATTATTCTTGCCTTTGCTACCTTCTTCTTCCATGCATCAAGATTTTGAGCATCTGTAGCTGCGAGCTTGGGAATATCAGTATCTATAAATTGCTTCAACCTATCATCCACTAACACTACCTCCATCCTATCCTTCCATGCTATATAATTCTAATTTCCCTCAAGATCATATTCGAGTCTCAAGCCATTGAAATACACCTTGATATTTTCGTAGATCTTGATGAATAAATATTCAAATTTGAAAACATGTTCAATGTAAACTAACTTTATTCTCTTATATTTTGATTCTTGGTGCTTTCATACCATGTAGAAATATCTCTCTCACACCATGTAGAAAATATCCATCAATGGATTGAATCGATCTTGTGATTTACTAAAATAAGGTATTGAATCCTTATCCAATATTTGTAGAATACAAAAGATGATCGCTCAATCACATGCAAGTGAGAGAAAGAAGTAAACCAATCACACAACACAAGATGTTCTTGGTGAAAGAAAATGCTAAAAACTCCTATATATTAAGTCATGGAATCATGAAACAATACAATGCTTAATCTCTCTTGAGATTCTCCATAACTCTGTCAATTGTCTCACTTTGATCCTACTCGAAACCAATATACAATGCTCAGGAAAAATTAACAAATACTTAGAAAATCCTCTTCCTTTTCTCAGCCCAAACTTTCTCACCCAATTCCAAGGGAATTAGCATGGGTGCATAACTCAATAAACCTATAACGTATCATGTGTGACCATAAAGTATTAAACAATACCCTTAGTTTCAATACATATTTGAAAATACCCCTAAAATCACATTATTTAACCCCAAAAAATATAAACCCAATACACCTTCCCAATTTAAAAATCCCCTACCTTCAATATATATTTTAGGTATCTATTTTTTGATGGACATTTTTTATATGATTAGCTTTGAGCTCCAATTTTTATACCTTCTAATATAAAAATATTTTATCCCCTATATATCCCGCAATATATTATATAATATTTTCCTCATTATATATCCCCCAATATGAACCCATGTTCTATGGTAATGCTCCGATAGTGAGTCCCCCATGGGAGTTAGCTCCCTATTAAATAGGAAAATTAGTCTTCCTTGATTTCACAATGTATCATGGCATCCCAATAACTCTATAATTTTAGATGGGAAATTTTCTATAAATACAACTGCTAGCTATGTTGTCATGTCCCCAATTTTTTTTTTTTTTTTTTTTGTATCACTCTTTTTGTTTAATAATCGTCAGTCCTCCCCAACCGTCTTAATATATTAAATAAGTTTTATATATAATTAAGGTTGGAGAAATTCATATTTCCCTAGTTAATTTCACACACACTAAGGTTATAATGGTTCCCTAACCATTACACACCTAACTATTGTCCTTACCTATATTCCTTAGTAATTTTGATACTTACTAAGTTGGAAGAACTGCTAGCCTTTTATTTAATTACATGCATTATCTATAGGTTAATATTTTTACCATACCATTACCTATATTAACTTTACCTATACCCTTTATCCTTAGCCACATTAACCTCTACCTATACTCAGTAGGCCTACTCCAAATATTCAACACACGTATAGTTCTACTATGGTTTGAAAACGATGGCTCATTTCACACTAAAATGAAATGTCCCCTCCTTATGATGTGTCTCCCTCCAGACTTCGCCATGTATCAGAGGCCATGTGCTAGTTTTTCGTGCTCTTGTGGCCTTCACACATTTCGATGCCATGGAGGGAAAACTAAGATCTGTTGGTGCAAGGTCTAGGTTCCAAAGGTGTCATGAAAACCATAAGGGTTTACCTTCCCTACCTTTCCTCATTTTGACATTTTACTCACAGAGTTGCGGCCGTCAAGCTTGAGGGAACTGTGGTGCCAATTTCTTAGATCTATAAATCAATTTCAGGGTGCCATGGTAGCGCAATTCAACCATGAATCCAACTCTTTATGTTAATAGAATGCTGGATATGGGAGTATGTAGCAGCACAATGCGTTTCTTCGCTATTTGGCTCACAAGTAAGGGGGTTTGTTGTGAATCCTTATTGTTTTCTCTTAGCATGAAATGTATTGTTACATGGGTTCGTTATCCTTCCAGATTCACTCATACCTTTTTTTACTTTATCTGCTTCTATAGAAATCTCATGGCATGGTCAGCCACGACACTCCAATATTAGATAAATAACTGTCATTTGTTTATACTCTGTTATATATCTTCGGATTTCATTAATTTTGCAATACCAATATCACAGTGGGTTTTTATCCTACGCAATAAGAGAACCCTCTAGTTTCATTGTGTGGAAACCTGGGTAATGTTATTCACCCTTCTCATAGCGTTTCTGGGGAAATATTTTTGGGGAATTAGTTTGGTAATCTTCTGGCCCTTTCCTTTAGAAAAAGGTAATTCCTATTTGGACATTTAAGTTCCTGGTTTAGATAATTTACATTCTATACAACATTCAGGTTTTGGTTTTAATATGATACCCAACCATGTGGTTCTGGGTTGGTCACTATGTAATCGAATATATTCCCTATTAGATGCAATTCTGCCCATAAAATTTTTAGGTTTTATTCGTGGGTATTTCGATATGCTAACCAGAGCATTGGATAATTTCCATTCAATCCTTTTGATTTTTTAGTTAAAATATTATGAATGAAATAAGTTAGATAGATTAATGGTTATCCTATGTCCCATTAAATTCTAGTTTTTACATTTGAATTCTAGGTTAATTGTTTAGTGTATACCCTTGGGTTTGTGTCGCCCAGGTTGAGCCTTCGATCTAGAACACGAATTTGAGGGCGATGAGAATTACTATTATCCTTCTGTTCCTCCTTCCACAAGTAATTTCCATATTTACTTTGGTGGAGTATTATTTCACTCACAGTTTTATTTGTCTAATATGCATAGGTGGAGCAAGCCACATCATGACAACATGCTCATGTAAGGAATCCCATTTTCCCTTACTCAGTAATTTTTTAAAATTTAATATTGTCCCTTTGACTCCTTCTAATTTCGTATTTCTTTTTTTTGCAAGCATGACACTCATGTTTTTCGGTATGCATTAAATTCATTGTTCCCTCATTGCCCATACTTACCAATTGTGTCTTTTGTTATGTTGGTAGTACGTTGTTCCACCATGGCTCCACTTCTAGCAAGGATTTTAGGTTTAATAAGATTAGGTGAATGATACTATAGCTTTTATATTCTGGTGTCACAACCATAAATGGCCTTTTGAGTTTGATAAAAATTTGTAATTTATTTTTCCTAATTTATAACACAATATTACACAAATGACTATGTAAAATTAGTGATGCAAAACATTATTTTTGTGTATCTGGACAACTTCGTATGTATTCTGCATCTGAATTACATTTCCTCATTTTTTTTTGTGATGGATGTGTATGGATTTCAAGTCAGACTCTCATTTTATATTAATGAAATTATAAGTTTTCATCTATCCTAGAATACCTTCAAATATTATGTGATTCATTCATCTTTGATATCGTTTGTTGTCTTTACTAAAATCAAATGATTCAGAATTCTCTTTGACAATAGGAATCTATTGGTATAGTTTTCCATTAAATGCTAAATCCATGTGTTAGTTTATTATTAAATGCAACTCACAACTTATTTCTATACTGTATCATGCATTTACTTATTTCAGTTGCCATAGTAGCTAGACCAACATTGCTTAAGAATTAAGTCACAATTTACTTTGTAATTCTCAAAGTGGATTACAGGTAGCATTATGAGTTTTGATTTATTCTTTCTATAGAATTGAAATAATATCATTTTTCAATTTCTACATTTTCCTTAGCTTAGACTCTGATTTTCATTCCAGTAATATATTTGTTTCAATATTTTCTAAGACCAACATGGTTCAGTGTACGTAAATAACCTTTTACCCTCCATGCAGTGTGACTATAATTATTATTTAAATTAATGACTAATGGTCACAGTCTTTTACCAAATACATTGCTTATTGTCCATTGTATCTTTATAAAGGATATCTTATTTTTACTTCTATACATATATGAATATATACTGAATTTACCACATGCTCATAAACCTACTTGGGTTTATATATATATATATATATATATATATATATATATATATATATATATATATATATATATATATATATATATATATATATATATATATATATATATATATATATATATATATATATATATATATATATATATATATATATATATATATATATATATATATATATATATATATATATATATATATATATATATATATACACAATACTTTAATATACTAGACATAATTCAATTGTACACAATATTGATGGAGCATAAGGGAACTAACATACATAGCCATTCCACCGTTGTTCAATATAACATTAATCACTTATTCCAAAGAAATTATTTCTATTAAACTTAGACAAGCTGATGCATCTAATCATTACTAAAAAGCAAGATTTTTGAAAATAAATCTTTCTACATGCTGCATACTAACTTGTAAATATGATTTTCCTCCCAACCATGACCTTCTACTCAAAGCTCTCCCCCGAGTAGAGATCTATTCCCCCCCAGTGATGACAACCTCTTGTCAAACTAGTGTAGGCACTTTTAAGCCAGCTTTCCCCAGCAATTTTCCATAAAGGTGTCTCATTATTACGGGCCGATGTTTCCCATAACATAGGCTTTTACTTTTGTTTTTTCCAAAAAATGTTGTTTTAAAACTCACTTTTCCTCAACATTGTTTTTTTATTACCTATTCCCAGTAAATTTCCTCTTTACTAAGGATTATTAGATATTTTCTTTTATACAAATTTTTTTTTTCTCTATAAAGGATTGTTTTGGAGAATTTGGGAAAGTATAAAATTCTATCCTATCCCCATGGATAAGAATTTCCAGATCTCTCTATTACTCCATATTTACAAATTTGATACAATTTTTATCAATAATTAATAATCAAAAATTTAATATCTCCTCCAACAACATAATTTTTCCATAGGTCCACATAGTATTTGTTCTATCTACATAAAACATAGTAGTTGTAAATCAGTAGTATTACATAGTGCCCCCCTAAAAAAAAAACACCGTCCTCGGTGTTAGTAGATAACTCTTGTTATTCTTTGAACACTATTGGGAAAGATTATTTCATGCCTTCTTCTAGCTCCCATGTAGCATCTTCAGGTGTAAAGTGTTTCCACTTCACTGTCACCCGCACTATTATTCTATTTTGTAGCACGGTTTCTTCCCATCCCAATATACGAAGTGGTTTTGCAAGAAATTATCCTTATTTTTCCACTTGTATCAAAGTGTAGTCAAACATGTGAGAAGGATCATGAAAACATTTTTTGAATAATGAAACACGAAAACCATTATGAAGTCTAACATGACTAGGTAGAGCCAATTTATATGCTACTTGGCCCATTCAATCCAAAAACTCAAAGGGTATGCATTATCGGGGTGCTAACTTAGCACAAATGCCAGTGTGAAGGGTGATCTTCTGAGGTTTTATCCTCAGGTACAAATGATGCCCAATATTAAACTCTTTGTGTATTTTTTTTATCTTCATAACTATCATGGCGTTCTTGAGTTGGTTTGATTTTCCGCTGAATTTTTCATACTGTTTGTTCCATTTCATGTAATACCTCAGTTCAAAGTAACATTTTGTCCTCTAGTTGACTCCAACTAAGTGAAGTATGGAATTTTATGCCATATAAGGCCTCAAACCAACTCATCTTAATAGAGGTTTGATATATATTGTTGTATTCAAATTCTGCTAAATGCATAAAATCCTCCTACCTGGTGGGTCTATCCATAACATACATGCGAAGCATGTCCTCTAGGATTTTATTTTTTCTTTCAATTTTTCCATCGGTCTGGAGATGATAAGCTATGCTGAAATTCAATTTCATTCCCATCTCCCCAAATAGTGTATTCTAGAAGGTTGATGTAAACTTTACATCCCTACTGGAGATGATCGTCTTTGGTATCCCATGAAGTTTAAAAATTTCCTTCATAAAGACATTGGCCACTTGTGATACCCCAAATATAGATTTCATTGGAATAAAATGTGCAACCTTTGTTAATGTGTCCACCACTACCATAATGGAGTCATGTTGATGCTTAGTCTAAGGTAGCCTTGTTATGAAATCTATGCACATCACTTCCCACTTCCATTTTGGAATAATAAGGGAGTTTAGAAGCTTTACAGGGTGTTGATTATGTACCTTGACTTGTTTTAACTCTAAACATCTTTCTAGGTAATCAACAGTTTCTTCATTCTGGGCCAAAACATTTTTTTTTGCAATGTTGTCCCCATATTTTGGTAACCCGGATGACCTGCCTAAGGTATATTATGGTATTCATCCATAATCATTTTCTTCAAATTTGGTATGTAAGGAGTATACACCCTTTTATTATAAAGTATTAATCCTTTCATATTATTTTATATCGTGGGTTTCGGATTGCTATTCTTTTTATGCAATTCCAAATACCGAGGGTCTTGTGACAAAACTTCTTGAACCTGTTCCTCAAAATTGGTTTTTACACTGCTACCTCTATAAGTTACAATTCGATGAGAGTTTCTACTTAAGGCATAAAAAAATTGGTTTTATTTTCCTTTAATATGTTTTATTTCCATATAAAACTCACCAAGGAAAGCTAACCATCTTGCTTGCCTAACATTCAAATCTGGCTAACTAAAGAAATATTTAAAACTAATATTTTCAGTCATTAACACAAAATCTTACCCAAAGGATAATGTCACCACAATTGTTAATTCATGTATGACAACAAATAACTCTAAGTCATAAAATGCATAATTCTACTCATGTTTTTTCAAATTTCTAGACTCATAGGCTATTATCGCATTGTCTGGTAGTAATAATCCTCCCAATCCTTCTATGCAAGAATGAGTGCACACAATAAGGTCCTTTATTGCATCAACAATTTTTAGGATTAGAAGAGTGGTTAGTTTTTGTTTCAACTTCTCAAAGCTTTTTTTTCATTTGTTTGTGCACTCAAAGCTTTGTTGACATTTTGGCTTTTTTGACCTTTTTTCTTCACAGAGGTAATCAGATAAGCTAATGCAGAAAATAGCTCCACAAATCTACGATAATATCAAATGATACCCATGCATGAATGGATTTCTAATACATATATGGTTACATTCCAATTTAAAATTTCTTGTACTTTTCTGGGTCTACCGCCAACCCCTCTTTGGAAATAACATGTCCTAGATACTAAATCTTTGGTTTGCAGAAATCACACTTGCTGAATTTTGCATACAACTGGTGTTCTCTTAGTGTATTCAACACTATTCATAGGTGTTCCTGGTGTTCCTCTTTGTTATTAGAGTACACCATAATGTAATCTATGAAAACTAGCACAATTTATCCAGATATTTGTGTAAGACATTGTTCATGAGACACACGAAGGTATCAGGGGTGATAGTGAGTCCGAAAGGTAGGTCTACGAACTCGTAATTTTCATACCGAGTTCTGAAAGTTGTTCATAAATAATAAATCAATACCTAGTTCTCAAATCAATTTTTTAAAATACGGTTGCTCTGCTTACTTGATCAAACAAGTCGTCTATTCGTCCTTGTGGGTATCGATTTTTGATGGTAAACTTATTTAATTGTCTGTATTCGATACACATTCTGAGGGTACCATAACTTTTCTTGACTAATAAAACTAGAGCTCCCCACAACGACACACTTGGTCTAATATATCCTTTTTTATCAGTTCTTGTAGCTGAAGTTTTAATTCTAGTAGTTTTGGTGTACTCATTCTATATGGGGATTGGGAAAATGCGGTGGCTCCCAGTACCAATTCAATAGGGGAATCAATATCTCTCCAAGGGGGAGTCTGATGGACTTCTTCAGGATGAAAAATTAGAATATTGATTTGATTAATCCACCAAAACATGTGTCTATTAGAAAATTTATGTATTACAGTTGAAGCGGACAAAGAAGATGGGTTTTGTAGTGTATGCAGTATAAATTGAAGATTGGGGACATCAACAAAAAAAATTATCTTACTAAAATTGACCATCCTATTGAATTTGTGATGTTTACTATTTTCTCTAAGCATATTACTACTACTTTATGTTGTTCCCACCAATCCATACCAACCAGTAAGTGATAAGATCATAAGGGAAGGATATTCATATTTAGATCTATGATATACCCATTCAAATTTTGATATGATTATTAATGTTAGTTTTTCTATGCTAATTTCAACCTCAGATATAAAATTTACTTGCTAATCTTATTCTTGAAGTACATATACTTCCTTGATGCTTATGTGTGTCAAACAAGTAATTTAACAGAGTTTTATGAGTGAATTGAAGAGCATAAAGTATTAATTTAAAATGATAAAAAACAAGAACATAAATAACAAGAAACCATCATAATTGATCCATTAACATAGATTTTTGATGAAGGAGTTCACCCCTCTTAGGCTACATCTCCTTAGTCTAGCTTCCATGGCTTGGGCCTATGTATTAGCTCAATAGTGCTAAAATTGTTCTTTACATGCATTAAATTCTCTTGAAACATACTCCAATGAATTCAAAATTTATAAATCTACCATAAATGACTATTCATTTACTCAATTTGGCCTTCAGATGCTTTAGGATGACCTTCCTTCCTCGTGGCCCTAAGCTTAAAAATTGTTCAAGGTGACAAAAACATTTGTAGAATTAATGCTCTACCTCTACAACCTATTACAATGTGTTCATAGCATGCCCATATGTTAGGAATGACTCTTCCTGTGTCAAAATTGATCGAAAATTCCTTAAGATATGGTTCATTTAATTTTACCCTAAAATCTGCCTCCAAAATTGGAGAGGACTCCAGTTAAGTCCGAAAAATTTAGCAAGTCCGCCAAAATTGGGGTGCTGCCAAGGTTCTGTTGTTTCAATCTCTGAGTTTAATTAAGGCTAAACTCATTTAACGATGTGATAAGCCCACAATTAATATTAACTATGCCATTAAATAAATCTGCCCCGCCCTATTACGTAGATGGTCTTACGGGAAGGTCAGATGGGAGGAGGTTGGTCCCCTCCACTCCACAATTAGTTCATACTTTGCAAATCAAATACATTTTGTTGGCCCTCATGTTACAAGTACTCCCCGCATCCTGTTGGTAAGAAGTGGTAGTGTTTGGGGGGAGGTCACAGGTTCAACCCTAACCTCTGCCCCATCTACATATGTTTTTCACGATTATAAAAATATGTGCCCACCATTAAATTTAACTCAAACTTGTAATATACTTGGTCCAACCAACCTTTGGAAACACATTTAATAATTTGTAAAATAAATGTTGTACCATACGTTAGATTTAAACCATACAACATTGGAATAATAAAATGCCAATCAGACTTTACGTTTACTAAAATGTGGAATTATAATATATATAAGGTTTTAATTAATAATTAATATTAATATAGATATACATATATAAATATAACATAATATATGGTATTAAAACCATATAAAATATTATATATATATATATATATATATATATCCAAACTTAATACATAAAAAAATAATTCCAACACATAATAATTCATCATGAACCCACATTCAACCTTGGAGGACATTAGGCAATTTCACCTTCTCAAATCCAAACTCGTGAATCCTGTTGTTAACACTGGAAAATCATACAATAGAAGATGACATTAATTAATGTCAAGCGAAAGGATTTACAGGGAAGGAAGACATTATGGAATCAAGAAAGTATTTAAAATCTCTAAGGTTTTGAGAAAATCAAATTTGAACTAGTCATAAAGTGCTATTTGCGCACATTGTCCTTTGAGAAGAGCGCCTTCTGCACGTCTTTTTTCCCAATAAGCACGCATTCCTGAAAGTGGTTGAATGTTGATTTCCAAGACCATAGAAAGCAAGGGACAGTTACTCCTTACATGAAGCCACCTAAGGACAGCCACTGGCGCCTCCTTAGACACTATGTAATGGAATCGTACCTCTCCCTTGGGTCACCATCCACCATGTACCAAGGGATGGAAGGAGGATTTGAAATCACCTATATAAAGCCACCATGAGATGAATAATGGGTGATCACATTGTTATGCCGGCCGGAATTTCCCAAGAAATACCAGTACTATGTGACCTAGAGCTAGAGATAGAGGGGACTCGATCGTTGGCCATCCAACAATCTTAGTCCATCATAGTAGAGAGAGAGGGAGTTTGCACCAAGGTGAGCTTGGAAAACAACATCCTTGCATCGGAACCTAGAACCATTGTCTAGGGGCCCTTTGGAAAGTGGGTAAAATTTCTTCTTCGTATCAAATGTTTAATAAGAAGCGGCCCAGAGCCACTATTTGCACTATTATCATTTGACTCTCTTCAATAGCTTCTATATATTTGTGTTTTATTTTTAGTTTAATTTGAGTGTACATTTGCATGCTTTTTCCTCTAGATTGTATGCTTTTGAACTCCACCACTTTCTTCCTATTAACTAGAGTTTAAAGGGATGAACCATACCCTTTAAACTGGTGTGATTTCATACACTCGTGCACCAAATTCACCACAAAAGGATTGGCGACTCCACTAACGTTTTACAATTTTATGTGGTCATGCCTTCTTTTGCAGGAGACCTTTGTTTATGCTGGAGAGTGGAGCTGATAGTCCTCTAATATATCTTGTAGTCCCTAGATTCACTTTGAGTGACAGACTAAAGAAGATTAGCTCCTAATTTTTTTTACTTGCAATAATTTGGATGCATTTGTTTGTCACAAACGCACAGGGTGCATGTTCAGTGCTGACCTGTGTGTAGGAAAGCGCACCTGTCAAGCCTTTTTGCGCGCAATTTACAAAATGAGATTTCTCTCCCAAGATTTTGTTTATTTCTGCTTTTAATGTGCTTGGAAACCCCTAATGTATCTGCCAGTAGTTGCTGTGATACCCCACAGCTTGTTAGAACTCACTTCTAGCTACTTTCTGTAGGCTTAAAGTTAGTTTTTGATTCAAGTTGATTTTTGCAAAATATTCACATAGTTTAAGTAGGAGGAAAATTAATTTGCATTTCAAACAATTTATGTTTTAAAAACATCTGGTATTCACACCTAGATAAATAGTCCAAGTAAGTGGCCCAAGACCACACATGCATAGCTAGTATTCTTTCCTTTAGTGTAGAAATTGTTTAGTTTAATTCAATTTTTACATTAGGAATTGGGGGGCTAGGATCGAATTGTCTATACAAGAGAAGGTAATATCTGCTACCTTTGCACCCTTAGATTATCCTAGGTAAGCATATCAATGCTCTATATTTACAATTTTCCATCTCCTTATAGTTAGTCACATAGACTAACTAGGAAAATTTGAAAGCGGCCCATTATCCGCACATGTTTTCCATTTGAGCCAGGAACAATATAACATAGTTTAAATCGAGGTTTTTTGTAAATAATAACCGATATCCACACATCCAAACTATGTGATTTTTCACCTTACGCTCACATAAACTCACCCACTAAGAAAATAAAGACACCTAAAAATAACTTAACTAAACTCACTAAATTCTCCCCACAGGGGCCACAAAAGAATTTATAGTTTAAGTTAGGATTAAGGTGGTAGGCATCCAATAAGCCACCTTGATAATACTTCATACTAAAACATAGAATTTGTGTATTTAGGGAGCTTCAAATACACCTATCATCCCACGGAAAAGAAAACTCGAGCATGATAGAGACTCGATTCAGAGGGGGTTAGGCTTAGGCGCAGTGTGTGCGGTATCAGTTGGGGCTACTTGACTTGGCTGATAATCGGTAGTATTAGTAGACTACCAAGAAGCCTAAGATTCGAATGCTCACGTGGTACGGTGACTCTTAGTGGCCAAAAACTAGGGCATCATTGACCCTATAGGTGACGGTACAGGCAAGCGCCAAACCCTTTACCCTTACCTTGGTTGATTTTCTTCAGCTGAATGGGGGTGTCGCTAGCTCTTACGGGACGTTGTACCATCACTCGCAAGAAATATTCTCAAGGCCCAGTTACTTTTGAGTGTGTGAGGATGCAATAGGTCTTATAGGATTTTGAGTATCACACGCAAACAAACAAAAACCACTTTTTTCTTGATTGATCACATAGATTAATTTAAAGGGAAAATTTATTTTATTTCGCTTTGTTTTACATATGTGGCCATAATTTTTCTTTTATCATAGACTCTATCCTCTCAAATTTTTCCAAAAACTAACTTGGTAAACACCCGAACGATCCCAATGGAACCTTATCGATCCAGGCATCTTTTGGACCTCCCCTCATTACCGAGAGGGGTTCCAGTTATTTCGCCATTTAGGCGTCAAAGACGGAACAATTCCACCGTCATTGGTTCATCCTTCATTGGAGCAACCATAGTTGGGAACCCTAGTCGGTCTCCCAACACCACACCACACACCACTCCCCCCTCGACCCCTAGGGGGAAAAGGAGTGCATCCCATTTGGGAAGCCAGCTGAATACGTAGCAGGGTATGTCACAGACTAACCCTTGTTCTAACCAGAACTTTGTGCCTTCACACATTGCAATGGCATCAACCTCCCAGTCATATTTCTTAGTTTTTCTTAATATACCTGATTTAACCAAGCTAACGAATGACCCCATCGCATACAATCCTTCATGGCCTCCCATGCCCACGAAGCTCCCTTCAGATATACCAAAATTCAAAGGCAAGCAAGTGGAAGACCCAAGTAATCATGTAATGACCTTTCACTATGGTGCTCATCGAAGAGTATCATCGACGACACTGTTCGATTGAGGATATTTCAACACACTCTTACAGGATTAGCCGCGAAGTCGTATGTGGAGCAACCTCCTGCTTCACATGGAACCTTTACTGCCCTTGATAATGCATTCCTCACATATTTTCAGTTACCCATTCACCATGATTTCGGAATGGAATTACTGACTCATTTTAGACAAACGCACGTCGTCCATATCTCGGACCATCTTCATGAATGGAGGCACTATCGCAGTTTATGTAAAGTTAAACTCGACAATCGGGTCCTCTTATATTTATTCTTGAACACTCTGACGACAGAGATTTCAAAGGATGTGGCACAACAAAACCCCACATCTGAAGAGTATGCAATCAGTCAATCCTAGAAGCTCGAACTGATTTATACCCAGTCAGGATACATTTACAACATCTTGCCTAACACCCCGCGCCTACAAACTTACCAAGAATTTCCTGGCGCGTCAAACTCTACAAACAAGATAATTGGGTCAATGACCCAAGGTTACCTAGGCAGCAGTAGTCAAAATCCCAGCTATGCATATAGTTCTACCCATAACATGTCTCAACCCGGATTTCAAAGTCATCATATGGCACAACAAAATTTGACTAAAAGGCCACAAGCGTATCACCAGGGAGGACCCTGTCCTCTGGATGAGGGGAAACAATACACAGAAAGAAACAATAATGGAAGAGCTCCCCTCTAACAGCCAGGTAAAAATCCAGGACAGCATTATGATCAGTCCCCAGCACACGAACCACCTATGCAAACCAATACATAGGTGAAATTTGCGTAGCCGTCCCAAAACCAACCACACCAGTATAAATAGGAGAACTACCCTCCTAACGTGATAAAGAAAAAATCCAAAAACAAGCCAAAAGGGAACCCTAGATAGTAGGGCAGAAACTAGCAGTGCCCTCTGTTATCCCAGACTAGAGGTAACTCCTACCGAAATCAGAACCAAGAGCCTAGGAATGCCCATTGGCAAGGGAAAATGCGACCTCTTTGAACAAACCATTCCCATTCAATATCTAGAGAGTACGGGCACTATACTCACCACTGTCCCGATCTCCCTGATCTAAAAAATCTACAGAGTAACCGAGGGCAAGGAGGTGTTGGTGTTCTTGAGTTTTGATAGATTGGGTAACCAAAAGACAAGGCAACATCAGAACCAATATTTAGATTTCCAGGATCTAGTCCTCCTGTTCTCAGAGAGGGATCTCTCAAATTTGTTTGCAAAGATATGTCTTGTTTGCTTTTAAGTATTGATTTTAGACTATTTATTAAGTGCGGGTGTTTGTTTGGTTTGTTTGTTTGTTTGGTTCAACTGGAACAACAGAATATGAAAGGTCTAGGTAGTATATATAGAAAGAAGAAGTATCATATTAATGGAGTCAAGAAGAAGTAAATAACAAGCTCATAAATGGATATGGGATATCAAAGGGAAAATCTAACTTGGCCACAGGATCCTTTAGTTTTTGTGAATGAGACGGACATTAATGATTTGGAAAGAGAAATTCAATTCTCAACAAAGGGAACTTAAAAACATAACTTGAACATAAAGAGGCATTTGATAGATAGGGCTAACCATGAATTCTACAAACCACACTTTAAGTAAATAATGACTTCAAGACAACTTTCAAAATGAAATCTAAGATTTGGGGAACACCCTATTTCCTCAAAGACATTATTTCAAAGGAATTAGAAAACATGAAAGATTCACTGTTAATTGTAGTCATAGAAGAGGGAACACCTAAAAAATCTATGATCACAACTATAAATACCTTTAAAACAATTATTCAAGAAGGGACAAAGGGTATGATCGAAACAAACCTCCTTGGCTAACTATAAACAATGGTGCTTCAAAGGGAGACTTCAAAAACAGTTTTCGAGTGGCAGTAGAGAAGAAGGGAAAACCATAAATCATGTTGAAACCAAATATTTGAACTATTAGAGAAATAAACAAGCATGAGGACTAAAGAGAAATATTAAAGACTCTAAAATACCTCAGCGGAAGAAAACATAAAACAGTGAAGGATAAATAAGTCTAAGGTTCTTCCAGGAGCCATTTCTTAGCCTAAACATTTCATCCTACTATAGTAAGAATTTATGAAACATAATGAAAATAAGAAAAATAGCAAACAGTTCAAAATACATCACCAATAGCCAAGCTCAGGGATCCAATGATAGAGCCTTCTCAAGACCAAGCATGTCAAAACATAGTCCAGCTTCCAAGACTTCAATTTCTTCTTCAACTTCAACAGACCATGTATTATTTTAGAGAGTTCCAATATTACAACTAGTGACCAACCAACCAACTTCTCATTTTCTTCAGAAGTATTTATAAAAGAAATGAGGAGGTGGAATAGTTCTAGGGTTGAGTATCATTATTTCCATACTAAATGCAACTCCTAACCTTGAAAACCATGCAAGGCATAAGGCAGGAAAGCATTTAATTTACAACTTTGTTTCATAACTCTGTTTTTTTATTTTTAGGCTTAGTGGGTGAAAAGATTGACTTTAAGGCTCTCTTTATCTTCTACAATAACTTACTGACAGTTTAAAATATCTTCTTTTGTTTGTAATAACTGTCAGCTACCTTTAGTCTTAATGTTACTGACTGAGATTAGATCGGGAGATTCCTTTGAGGCGGCAGAGAGGTTGCAGGTGGCAATTTTGGTAGTTGGGGATTCAATTAGCCCCTATGATGTGGCATTCGAGGCTTTTCTAGAGATCTGTCTTCTTTATTCTGTGGATTAGGCCTTTGATATTCAATTTGTGCCTTGATTATTTAAGCTTTAATTAACATCTTTAATCCTTTAATTATGCTCTGATCTTAATCTTTGAAACTGATATTCTTTGTTAATTGATGCTGACAGTGTTTTGTTGTTTGCAAGTGCGCAAAGGGTTTGTTGAAGGATTTGTTCAAAAAGCCGATGATCATGACTTATCGACCTTCTTAGAACATGTAGTTAGCACTTCAAAACCCTTTAATTTGTATCAAAGGCCATAAGGATCATCATCCATGGCCAATAGAGGGTTTTATCTTTAATCTTCATTAAACCTACATAAAAACAAACAAAAATTATTTAAATCCCGCAAAATTTGGTTTAGAACTTCTTAGGAGGGTTTATGGAAGTGGTCGGAGCTGTGAGTATGAATGGATGCAACAGTGTAAGGAGCAAAATCGTGGCAAAAAACGAAATAGGGGTTTAAATTTTAATTAGGGCACGAATTGAGAAGAAGTGATTTCAGGAAAACCATTAATGGTTTTCACGCAAAATTTGGGGGGTTAGGCGGTATTAGCCTTTGGAACGTGATAGAATTCAATGATTGACATGTGGATTTTCAATACCACCGATTTCGCAAAATTTTTATGTGTTAAACCTCTGGCGCAAATATTTTACAATATGCCGCCACAATCATTGGATCGGAGGCTCTAGATCTAACGATGCGGAATGAGCGCGATATGAAAGGTGTGCGAGCGGGGGTTCCGGTGGAAGACAAGTGGAAATGTGCAAGTCGACAGGTGCTTTATGAGGTGGGAGGTACGGGTTATCGGGTTAAGTCCCGATCGTAGGATTTCTCAGATGGACGGTCAAGATTTAAAAGGAGGAGTGGATGGTGGAGGATCACGTGATGGATGAGCGTGATGAAATGAAGCGTGAACTGTCGGATCTGGAGGAATGAATGGTTGGGGTTACATCGCATCGAAGAGAAGAAAAGAGGCCAAAGCACCAAGGTTTTTGAGTTTGCAATGTGCGATTAAGCGCTGGCTGTAGGATCGATATGAGAGATCAACGGTCAGGATTAAATCGGCGGGTGTGATGTTAGAGGGCTATGGGAAGAGTGCAATGAGATCTTAGCCGAAGGTTCTTGTGGATTCAACGGCTGAGACTAAATCAGGGGATCGACATTGGAGGAGGAAAAGGGAAGGGATAAAGGGAATTTGTGATTTCCGATTGCGATGGAGTGATGAGGCTTAGCGCTCGGTCGCGTCTCTGGGTCATATAAGGAAAAGGGGCTGGGGCTTAAGGCCGAAAGTGGATTTAAGGCCTTATAGAAAAAATGAAGGTTTTTAGGATTTTTGAAGGGTTTTTTGAGGAATTTGGAGGTTCCAATAGGGTCAAAGACGGGGTTTTTTAAACCTAATAAAGTGATTTCACAAGGCTTTAAAGGGGAATTTGAGGGAATGAGAGCAAAATGAAAGGGTTTATTGATGAAATGGAGAAGTGTAATGATGAAAAATGGAGTTTTTAAGCAGTCTTTCTCTTAGTAATCAACAGGTACTTTAGGGCTAATAGTGAAACAATAGTGAAGATTAAATCAAAGGGTAATAATCATCATAAAACTTCAAAAGATGATAAGTTTTCAAAGGAAAATATCTCTTGAAGGCTTGAAGACAAATTCTAGCCACCACTTGTTATAACAGAATTTATAGGTGGCTAATAGTGGCTCCACTTGGGGAGGAACAACTGGTTCTTTAGGTGTCCAGAACCTCAACTATTGATCTCTGGCTTTTCAGTAAACCAGTGCCTTCATCCATTTGGTAGCAAATTTCTTTTCCTTTAGCTGACCTTTCCTTGATTTGATAATATCTGCAATAATCTAAAACAATGGAATTCTATCAAAACAACATCTCTACCTACCCATTCCTAATGATTCTAACATTTTTTCTTCTTTCAGAGTGTATTTGGACTAGCAAACTCTCTTCATCAACATTTTATTCTTTTTGAAAATAGGAAACTAATTTATTTATACACGTATTTCTCCATGAGTTTAGATTAAGCGGTTGAACTCATAAGTTTCTGTACCTAACTACTATCTGTCAGGATTAGACTGTCTGACAGACCTTTATTTTCTAAATTCTAAAACAGGAAATTTAAAAGCAGCCAAGCCAGGATTAAACAATTTGACTTGTTGCAGATCTATGGCATAAAAACAAGATGCACATAGTCTTTATGAAAAGTAAAACAAAATTTGTGAAGGCTTAAGATCTGAAAACTAAAACATCCTTCATTATTTCTTTAGCTCTGTTTTGAATTTGTTTTAGCTGTGTTTTCTCTCTCATCTGGTTCAAGTTTTGAGCATATTGGAACCAGTTTGTTTTCTATCTTTGTCTCAAGATTTAATCTAATTAGAGCCATTCTTCTTTTGAAATTCATAAGTTCATATTTTGAATTTGTTTGAACTTTTGTTTCCTCTATCCTAATCTACCATAATGATAAGCCAATATTGTGTTGTTTGGCTGATCTAATTCACTAGCCTATCAACAGTAAATTGAAAATCTAATTAGTCATGATTAGGCTGTATGACTAACTAGAAGTGTGTTTTTAGGAGTGGCATTTGAGCTTGCACACTTTCAAACTTTGTCTCTCTTTTTTGGTATGGGGTTGCACCTTTCTTGTTTTTATCTGCCCTCTTTTATTTTCTATTGTTTTTATATTTTTATTTTTCTAACTTTGAATGCAATGTTTAGACAATGATAATTTACAATGGAAAGTAAAAATCTTTGAAACTCATGACTCTTGATAGAAATAATGTTTGAGCATCCTGCCATTGACAGGACCTCCATATAGATCTTCTCCATTCAATTCTTTCAGGAAGAAAGCATTGTGACCTCTCTTAGCATGAATAATATAGGGTCCTTTCCACAGGTTCTCAAACTTGCAATGTTTACCATTTTCTTCCCTTCTTGAATCCCATTTTAGAACCATATTTCCAACTTGGAAATTGTTTGCCTTAGTCCTTTTGTCAAATAGCTTCTTGATATTTTCTTGGACTAGCTGTGTTGTTTCATAGACCTCTTCTCTATACTGTTGTAAATGAATTGTTTGGTGGACCCTTCTCTGCATATCATTCTCTTCATTTTTCACTTCTTGGAGGAGTTTCATGACTGGAACTCCTAATGATGTTGGGAAGACTGCATCCATGCCATAGACCAGCTGATAAGGGGACATATTTATTGACTTCTTTGTAGTTAATCTATCAGCCCATAAGGCATGAACCAGCTTATTGTGCCATGATTTTTTATTCTACTCCAACAAATTTTTGATGATATTGATGAGGCTTTTTTTGGAGGATTCAACTAATCCATTTCCTTGGGGACAGTAGGTAGTAGAATGACCCAAGGTGATGTGGTATTTGTAATAGAAATCAACCATTGTTTTAGACTTGAAGGAAGCAGTATTATCTGTGATGATTTTTCTAGGACAACCAAATCTGGATAGGATGTTTGTTTTAAGGAACTTGATAATGACAGAGTCAGTAGCATTCCTAGATGGTATGGCTTCTATCCACTTGGTAAAATAATCGGTGGCAGTGAGGATCCACTTATGCTGGACTGATGAATATGGGTGAATTTTCCTAATGAAGTCCAAGCCCCATTGTTGAAAGGGTGCCTCAACACTGATGGGATGTAAGGGTAATGGAAGGAGCTTTCTTTTTCCATCAAGAATTTTACTCTTACGGCAAGAGATGACTAAATTTTGAGTTTCTAGGAAAAGGGTGGGCCAATAGTGACCAGATCTGAGGATTTTGTTTGCTGTGGTCTTCCAGTAGAGGTGTCCTCAACATTCTCCTTCATGCAGCTCATGCATGAATTTTCCTACATCATCCTCAAGTAAACATTTAAGAAAGATTCCAACAGCATTTTTCCAATATAATACCCCATCTAATATGCAATAATTCAAGGCCTTCTATTTCAAAAATATAGCTTTAGTTTTAGATAAAGAAGGAGGGGCATTTAGATAAAAAAGCACATAAATGATGTTAGCATACCAAGGTGAATTCAGAAATGTTTCTTCAATGAAAGGGGTAGTGAATTCTTTTATTTCTTCCAACACATCCACCATGTACATATCCAGTGCTTGGAAGTTTGACTCAACCATGATTTTTTCCAATCCCTTCCCTTTAATCAATTTCCACCTATCATCAAAGAAAAAATGCCCCTGAGGGCATCAACAGTCGTCATTAACAACTGCCAACATCACTACCAAAGTAGTGACACAGACAACACATGTATCTGTCAATTTTGTTTAACTATCCATAGCATCACGAGCATGGGACATGACCAACTCGTTGAAATTTTGTATATATGTTGTAAATTGTATTTTCTTGCAAGGATCCCTTAGACATTGTCATTCTTGGAATCGGTGTAGGGTTTTGTCAACTCCAAAAGCGCCACGAAGGTCTCCCTCTCTCTCTACACACGATACAAAAAAGAAACTATTATGTATTTCGGCTAGCAGAAGATGACATTAATTAATGTAAAGCCAAAGGATTTACAAGGCAGGAAGACATTATGGAATCAATAAAGTATTTAAAACCTCTAAGGTTTTGAGAAAATCAAATTTGAACTAGTAATAAAATGTTATTTGTGCACATTATCCTTCAAGAAGAGCACCTTCTGCGCACCTTTTTTCCCAATAGGTGCACATTCTTGAAAGTGGTAAAATGTCGCTTTTTGGGACCACACAAAGCAAAGGACAGTTACTCCTTCCATGAAGCCACCTAAGGACAACCACCAGCGCCTCCTTCGTCACTAAGTGAACACACAAAGGAATATTTGGAGCACACAATGGAATCATACCTCTCCCTTGTGTCACCATCCACCATGTACCAAGGGAGGGAAGGAGGATTTTAAATCCCCTATATAAAGCCACCATGACATGAAGAATGGGTGATCACATTGTTATGCTAGCTAGAATCGCCCAAGAAATACCAGTATTGTGTGACCCGGAGCTGGAGATAGAGGGGAATCGATTGTTGGCCATCCAACAATCTTAGTCCATCACAGCAGAGAGAGAGGGAGCTTGCACCAAGGCTAGCTTGGAAAACAACATCCTTGTATTGGGACCCATAACCATTGTGTAGGGGCCCTTTGGCAAGTGGGTAAAATTTATTCTTCTTATTAAACATTTAATAAGAAGGGGCCTAGAGCCACTATTTGCACTATTATCGTTTCTCTCTCTTCAATAGATTCTTTATATTTGTGTTTTATTTTTAGTTTAATTTTAGTATACATTTGCATGCATTTTCCTCTAGATTGTATGTTTTTGAACTCCACCACTTTTTTTCTATTACCTGGAGTTTAAAGGGTCAAACCACACCCTTTAAACTAGTGTAATTTCGTACATTCTTGCACCAAATCCACGATAACACCTATAGTGACACTTGTCATAGTACCATTGGGCAAAAACTGAAGAATATTCCTTGGATATACCTTGAGCACTAACTAGGATGCCATTTCATCAACCTGTCACTGTTCTACAATTTAAAAAAAAAATTGTCTATTCTAAACGGTGGCCATCACGCTATAACTTCTTCATCTGAACTCGGTTTTCGAATAAATGAGTTGTGTTGGATTCCCGGCAACGGGTCGAACACTCTCATTCTGTTTCAAATCAATTCTGAGCACTTTAATTTTTGAGCTAAATATTGGGCCTCTGATCATATCTCCCCACTAGAATCCTTTTAGACCCCAAAACCTCTTGGATTACTGATCACGTGGATGAGGGTACTGTTTCTTCACCCTTACAATCTCTATGGACTGAAATTTTCCCAATTTCATCATATTGAGCCTTTCACAACAAATTAACTTTCTCCTTATTTATTGCAACCTTCTCTTGCTTTCATTGACACCATCATACTATAATTATTTTAAATTTATAGAGCAAGAAGGTATTCTTGCATAAACCATATTGTTCCTACCTTTGTCAATAACCAAACGAAACTTAAAAACTATCTCACCTTGCACACTATCACCATAGCAATTCTTAGCTCATCTCACTTTGTACTTGCGTCGACTCTTGACCAAGTATCTTCACCACTACCATGTACGTTTTGGAAACCATAAACAAGAATCTGTGGAACCCATTCCTTATTTTCCAAGATGCTTTGCCACTTTCTCTTTGACCTTTGCACTCTCTTGCACTGACATCTTGTTTCCAACATTGTTGAAAACCGATGTTGACTGCTGCAAATGTTTTACATCTTGTTCACCTCCTTTCAAAGGAAACATGTAAGAATCCTGAAACGTATAATTATAAGCATAAACATCTTTTTGAAAAGTTTGATTCAAAATATATTTTTGTTTGATCATCATCAGTGCCAAATTCTGACTTGTATTCATTATCATGTTCATTTCTCGTGCATGTATAAGAGACAAAATTTTCTTCTTCTTATGCGCTCTAGCTATGTACTCAATACCATATTTAAAAAAGTGATACTTATTATCACGGTGATGAAATACTACTTTCCTATCATAGAAATAAGAACTTCCCAATGCAATACCTAATATCTCAAGTGGCACCACATCATGTTGAACTTCATCAATAAAGTTTGAATTGATGGAAAACCTTAGTATGCACTTCCTTGTAACCTAAAAGTTTTCATTCTTACAAATCCAACTCAAAGGATATGGTCTTGGATGTCTAATTGTTTCAAGGCCTCGTTTCTTAACCAAGTCTTCAGAAATCAAGTTAGCTTCTGACCCACTATCAAAAAGTGTATCAATCTTGGTATGTTTAAAGGCAACTCTAATATGTAAAATTTCTATTCTTGTATCTTCATCATGAGTAAGATTTGAAATTTTTTAGGAAATAGTGCTTGCAATATGTTTACCTTTCAAACCCATAGATGTAATATTTGTCCCATCTCCTAAATCTCACCCTAATTCATGTTCAATTATAGCAACAATTTTACCCTTTTCTTTGGCTTCAGTTTATTTGTCTTCAACTCTAGATGAAGTTGCCAACAATGGTCTTCATCATGGCTAGTCTTTGAAGAATTTTTGCATGTGATTTTTTCCTTCTCTCTTTTTACAAAGATATTTCTTTTTCCTCTTCCATAAAACTTTCCCTTTCCTTTATCATCTCACTTTCCATTTCCTCATCTATGTTTTGTTTCCCTCTCTCCTGTAAGTGTGTGGATTTTACACAAACTTCATCTATTTTGTGGGATTAAACATGAGTATAGTGTGGCTAATGTACCTATAGGAACCCACAACATACTTTAAAATTTTTTCTTGAGAATATAAGTTAATACCTAAAATAATATATATTCTCCTAAATTCATGTGTATAATCTTCCACACTTTCCCCTTTCAACTATCTAAATTTTTTCCAATCCATTACAAAATTTTGCATGTAAGCTAAGGGATATAGTTTCATTTTAATGGAATCAATAAAACTTCACCAAGGCATAGGTATCTTACCACAATTTTTTATCCCTTCTTGAGTCCTTGCTTCCCACCATACAAGTGCAGATCCTTCCATCCTCAAATAAGCCAACTAAACCTTTATGTCGTCCTCATGAAGGTTATGAATCCTACAGTAAACCTCTAATTTACATGTCCAATTGTACAATATTTATGCATTGAGCTCGCCATTATACATTGGAATTTGAAAGTTTACATCTAGTTTGAGTAAGGGTGTCTTTCCTTTTGTGTCTTTTAAGTGAGTGTCAGTGGTTTTTGTGGTGGAAGTGGAAGATGATGTGGATGGAGATGATGAGGATGATGAAGATGGTGGAGATGGAGGTGGTTTTCCTCCACTACCCTTTGAACCATTCTCTTCATCCTTATTACCATCTTAAGTTCCTTCTCCATATGGAGGCTTAGAACCTTCTCCTTCTATCCCAAGAGTAAATGCATCAAAAATAGTTTTAACCATCCTCTTTATGTCATTGAAGTCTATCTTGACATATTCCTCTTCTAAATGTCATTGAGTCTCTCCAACACATCCCATGATGGCTATGGATTCAAGTTCAACTTGTAATTATTGTAACTCTTCAATCAACTAATATTCTTGTGAAATTTGTACCTCTTAAATCTAAACTTCTTGAGACAAAGCTTGAGGTGCTTCAAGTGTCGATATGAGTGAAAAATTGGGTGGATATGGTGCTCTTGTAGCTCTCCTTCTTCTGGTCCTAATATCATGACTGCAACCAACAATTTCCCTTCACATTTCTTCAACTTTAACCTTGTTAGCATCACAAATTTTCAACCATTAAACTTGCACAAAACTCAAGAAAATATCACACAAATAACCTTTAGCAACATTGGGATGTGATACAATATTTATCTGATTATGAATGTTAGTTTTTTTGTGCTAATTTCAATCTCAAATATAAAATTTACTTGTTGATCTTATGCTTGAAGTACATATGTTTCCTTGTTGCTTATGTGTGTCAAACACGTAATTTAGCTAAGTTTTTATGAGTGAATTAAATAGCATAAAGTATGAATTTAAAATGTTGAACAACATAAACATAAATAACAACAAACCATCACAATTGATCTGTTGTGGATGATTTTGTCACCCTCCTAGAGACAGTCTAGAGTTGCCATAGACTAGTGCCTAGGACATCTTAATATGGCAAGGAGCCCTTTATAGTTTCGGTTGTCAGTCCAAGAACTCACTTACTATCTCTTGCTTGAACAAGGAAATTAGATTTCATTGGGACCAATCCCTCTCAGAAGCTGGTACAAAGATAAGAACAGTGTAGGGACACCATGTAAAACTCCCATACAAAGGCATCAGACAGTTAAGAGACCGCTTACTGTAAAGAGGGCCGATTCAAATAATATACCACAGAAATCAAATATCAGGAAGTGGGAGAAGTGAGGAAACATAAAGAAGATATTAGCTAACATGAGACTGATACCCAGATACACAACAGAACCACATAAGGGCATACCAATCTATGAATCCTTATATGACAATGGCGTTTTAAAAGCACCCTCCTCATGCAACTAATATAGCAGAAAATATGAGAAGATGATCATGGAACAGTATATCATGACTAGGCCTATTTAAAGCACTTGATTAATTCCAGAAAGGGCACCAACAAAAATGAATCCTTTCTGCAAATTAATGAGCCACTCGCATTCTAGAACATGATACGAGAAGATAAATAGCATGAAAGAGATATTGTATTAACACATAAGAGAAATTACATACTGTGAGATACCAGAGACCAGAATCCTCATTACAGTTATAACCCCTCCTCACTGAGACCCTACGGGCTCTGAAACTTCATACAGGAAATATTACAAGATGTATACAAGAGCCTTTACGCTCCAACGTTTGCTGAAAGAAATCTGGAACCCTTACAATGTTTTCTTTTTGTGCTTTTATAGAGGAGATGGAGAATTCTAGAGGAGGAGGTAGATGAAACACCATTAATGACTCAATTTGAATAAAATGGCGGAAAACATTCACGCTCACTCTATGAATGACTAACTATAAATGACTATACTTAATAATCTGTCCGAAGAAATAAATGGTGGGAGATAAAAATCTCCTTATATACAAGACACAAATAATAAAATATATACAGTGTGCTGCCTTTGGTTGAGGGAAAATCTGCTGCCGTAAGAGCCCTGAGATAATCTGCAATTCTGTATTGTACTCTCGGCCCTTAGCTTTGGATTTGAATTCTAGATCTTTAATGCAGGGCGAACTTCTCTGGAGGGTTATGTAGGTCCATATCTCTGTCTTATTTAATGGTGGTCATTTATTACACCTACTCTCGGCTTCCTCTTTATATTCTGCCCACAGGAAATCATCTTTTATGGGCCCCAAACCTTTGTAACAGAGGCAGCAAATTAGAACGCCCTCCTGTTATATTAAAACCTGCAAAACCCACAAAATATTAGACAAGCCGACACAGATGGAGGCGGGGATGAAGACAATGTCGTGGACATGAACAGGGGACAGGAACACACAGGGTGGCGGAAGAAAAGCGATGGAGGTATGGAGTAAACAGGCGAAGCGCGTAAAAAAGTTTGGTCATGGGGGAATAAATAAAATGGGGGAATATGAACAAAAACACACACACACCTATATATATACAACGGGGGAAATGTTTTGTGCGCACGGGAGCGAACACGTGGGAGTACGGGGGAACAAGTTGGAGGACGACGTGGCGGAGTCAACGGGTGGAAGTGGGTGAGAGCGACACAGTGGCGGGCCCTATGTTATAGCAGACAAGTGATAACGCGTGGGAAACTTCGGCACACATCTGTCGTTGGATGGAGATCGGTAGATCGGATGGTTCGGACGAATTCCGCTGCCCGGCTCTGGTACAACATTTAACGCGCGAGAGAAAAGCAGTTTTCCACCCGTACTGAGGACACGCGGTAGTGGATTTGCGGCGTCGCTGGCCTTGGGCCCAAAACTGCCGGCCTGATGGAAGTGGTGCGGGGTAATACCGCCGGTTTTCTGCACGCGCGGGGCCCTCCATATAAAACAAATGCCACTCCGTTGATCTGAGCCAGATTAGACGGCCAATATTGCGCCCGGATGTTAAAACAATAAGCCCCTTTTGTTTTAGCTTGCGGTCTCCGGCCTCAAGTCATGTGATGACAACAGTAAGAGGGCTAAGGCCTTGGGGCTTTGGCCCAACATGATTTAAATTGCGGCTTTTTAACCATTGCAAAGCGGATTTTCGGGCAGAGACAATAATAGAAAACAGGAGCATGGAGCTTTGGCCACGGCGGAGATGTGAAAGAGAATTGAAAAAGGCGGCGGACCAAAAATTTTCCTGCAAGAGAATAAATGTACAACATCGGCTCCATCTGGGGACGGCATGTTCGTCCTCGGGCATGTCGAGAACACGCAGACCGCTGGATATTTCATTCTGCTACTCAATTCCCCTGCGCTTCTTCTTCAAGTAATTATCAGCATTCTTTCCTTAATAAAAATAAAAACCAAAACAATTTATATACAGTATATACAATCAGGCATTCTCTGTCCTGGGTCAGAATTGGAAATACGGCTTGAGGAATTGGCCATTCACGGGTGCATCCAACAAATCACCCTGTAGATTTTCTAAAGAAAAGTGTTGTTTCTTCCCAGCTTCACTATTTTGAATGGCCCGTACCACAGCAGATCGAATTTAGCATGCTTGCCCTTCTCTGCTCTGCGAACATCCCATCTGAGAACCAGGTCTCCAACTTAAAAATTCCTGTCTTTTGCATGCTAATCAAATACGTTCTTCATCTTCTCCTGATATTCTATCAATCTTTGATCTACCTGGTTCCGTGTTTCTTCCAATTCAACCAATTGATTTATTCTTCTGATCATATCATCTGGTTCTTCCTGGCTTTCCTGCATAAAGCGTGCTACTGGCAAAGCCAATTGCACAGGAAAAATAGCTGCTCTTCCATATACCAGCTCATATGGAGACTTACCTGTTGCTCTTTTACTTGTTATCCTATCCGCCCATAGCGCAAATTTTAATTGAGAGTCCCAATTCTTCTGATTTTCACTGATTGTTTTCTTCAAGGCTCTCACCAGGGTTTTATTAGATGACTCTGCTAAACCATTTCCCTGCGGATAATATGCTGTGGAATGAGTCAGGATGATGTTATACCTTTGGCAGAAATTTACAAACCTGGCAGATTTAAATGCCTGTGCATTGTCTGTTACAATTCTGGCAGGACAGCCAAACCTGGATATGATATTATCCTCTATAAACCTCATTATTACAGCATCTGTAGCATTTCTTGTAGGCATGGCTTCCACCCATTTCGTGAAGTAGTCTGTGGCTGTTAGTATCCATTTATATTGGCCACTTGATGGGGGATGTATCTCTCCTATGAAATCTAATCCCCATTTCTGAAATGGTTCATTTACATGAATAGGGATCAGGGGCAATGCTGCTAATTTCTGTCTTTCTGCAAATCTTTGGCACTTGTCACATGCTCTGACCCAAGCGAAAGTATCTGTATACAATTTAGGCCAGTAAAAACCAGCCTTCAGGATTTTGTGAGCTGTTGCCCTCCAGCTGTAATGTCCTCCACATATCCCCTCATGAAATTTTGTCATTATATTCTGCACTTCATTTTCTGTGAGACATAACAGTAATATACCCAGAGGGTCTCTCCAATAAAGCTGTCCATTGGCAATTACATATTTCTTTGATTTCATTCTTACAGCTCTGTACTTTACCTTATCACAACTTGGAGGATGACTAAGTGTTAAAAGATATTCAACAATTTCTTTATACCAAGGGCTAGTTAGATATTTCACATGTATTTTTTGGGTGGCCATCTCCAGTCCTTGCTGCTCCTCTTCTTTTTCAGATTCTTCATTTGCTATCATGGATAAATTAATGCCCAAAGCTTGATGATTTGATTCATATAACATCTTGGCAAGTCCCTGTCCTTTAATTAACTTAGTAGGCTTTATGTCCAACTCATACTCCTGAATTTTTGCAATCCATCTTCCTCTTCTTCCTTCGTTGTCTCCCTGAACCAGAATGTCTTTGACAGCTGCTGTGGGGACATATGCAGAAATATGAGATTGCAAAACATAAACTCTAAAAGCTTTAAGGGAATTTACCAGGGCATATGCCTGCTTCTCCAATATATTATATTTCAATTCTGCATCATAAAGTACTTGACTGAAGAAAGCTATAGGTTGTTCATATCCTTCTTCATTTTTCTGCAATAACAGTCCAGCAATTGTGTGAGGGGAAGCAAATGAGAAAATTATAAATGGCTTTTTGTAATCTGGCCCTGCTAGCACAGGAGCCTCAGCAAATTCCTATTTTATTCTTGTGAATGCATCTCTAGACTCCTGGGACCATTTTACTTCATTCTCCTTTTTCAACATATTAGTTATATGCCTAACTATCTCAGCATAGTTAGGAATAAATCTTCTTAGAAAATTGATTTGGCCTAAGAACACCTGTACCTATTTCTTATTCCTGGGCAGAGGAATGTTGTCTATTAATTCAACTCTCTTAGGGTCTATTCTTACACCATCCTTTGTTACAATGTGCCCTAAGAGTTTTCCCTCATCTAATGCAAATAAGGAATTTTGAGGGTTGAGGGATAGGCCGTACCTTCTGCATTTTTCAAAAGTTCTTCCTAGATGTTCAATATGCTCATCATCATTCTTTGAAAATACTGTGATATCATCAAGGTACACCACCAAGAACTTGTCCTGCTCTCCCATAAAGGCTATGTCCATTGCCCTTTGAAAAGTGGCTCCTGCATTAATTAATCCAAATGGCATCCTAGCATACATAAAGGTTCCCCATGGTGTAGTAAATGCAGTTTTCTTCTGGTCTTCTGGAAATACAGCTACGTGATTGTAACCAGAAAAACCATCCATCATTGACATTCTGGATGCTCCCACTACTTTCGGCAGGATATGGTCCATTTTAGGCAGTGGATAATTATCTTTCAATGATGCTCTATTTAAATTCCTGAAATCCACACAGAGCCTTATTTCTCCATTCTTCTTTCGAACAGGAACAAGATTTGCTACCCATTCTGAGTACCTCAATGGCACAATCATCTTGGCCTTCAGTAATTTCTTGATCTCTTTTTCAATTGAGGGAAGCAGCAGAGGGCTTATCTATCTGAGCTTATGCTTATAAGGCTTTGTGTCTTCCCTCAGTGGAATTTTATGCTGTATTATATTTACATCAAAAGTTTTTAGGTCCTGATAGGACCAAGCAAATACATCTTTGTAAGATTGAAACAACTTCAAATATTTTTCTTTGTATTCTTCTGGGACTCTTTTAGATAATTTAACAATCTTGGGATCAGCATAAGTACCCAGATTCAAATCTCCCACTTGATCCTCTTCTGTCACTTTATTCAGCTGCAAAGGAATATCATTTTTGTTGAATAATATTTCCAGAGGCACCAGCCTTCTCGGAATAACATTTCCTTTCAGTTGCAACACTTTTTTTCCTGCTATATTCTCTTCCATTTGTTTTCTGCAACATTTTCAGCTTCTTCCTCCATCTCATCAATCTCGGTATTTGTAAATTCTCCCACTGTCTCCATGAATCTCTTCATTTGTTCATCATCTTCAAATACCTGCCAATGCTTTATATTATATGGAATGGATGGTCTGTACCATACCTCCACTTCATATCTTAAAAGTGGATTCTGAGGAGGACGGAATGTACTGGCCGCTACAGCAAGAGAATCTGCTATTCTGTTTTGCTCCCGGGGCATGAACTGTATGTTAAATGCTGAGAAGAAGCTTTCTATCATGTCCCATACTTCGTTTCTATATGCTCTGAGCCGAGGGTGTTTAGTTTGACATTCATTTTTACCACCAGCTCAGAGTCTCCAAAGACTTTCAAACATTGGATTCCCATGTTTCTAGCTATTTGCAGTCCCAATAATAGTGCCTCATATTCGGCTACATTGTTGGTAGCCTCATACTCTAATTTAAAAGACAGTGGAACCAATTTTCCTATAGGAGAGATTAATAATACCCCAGCTCCATTGCCTTCTCTTGAGTTTGCTCCATCAAAATGCAAAGTCCATATTTCTGATTCCTGATCTCCTTTAGACTGCTCAGCTTGGATTTGACCAAAGAGGGGTTCATGAGCATAAATTTGATTTTCTTCTAACATCAAACATGAAAAGTCTCCCTCTTTGTTATTATAAACTGGAGAATTCTCTGAGCAGTCAGCCTTAGTTACCATTTTAACAAATCTAGTCTCTCTGTACAACCTCCTTTCCTGACCTCCAAAGACTGGGACAGTAGCATATGTTAAATCTAATTTGATTGATCCCCCAATCTTTGTACCCCAGGACCTTGACAACAGCATGCCAAAGCGGGCTGGGATATCAGCAACCACAATGTCCATGACCACACTCTTTGCTGGAATTTGGGCCAAATTGACCACTAAGTCTTTAATCATTCCCAAGCATTTCACTCTTTTAGAATCAAATGAATATAAATCTTTGTATGGTCTTGTAATTTGCAGCCCTAGTTGCTCCATGACAGACAAAGGCATAAGATTATGGGAAGCCCCAGAATCTAACATACAATTATGTAACAGCAGGTCATGAATGACTAGGGACACCTAAAAGGGAGGATTAGAAGGGTCTATCTCCTCGACATGTGGGCCAAAGACTACCATGGGTCTTTCTTCTTGAATATTTAAACTATCAGGTGCAATTGGTATTTCAGGAGGAAGCATAAAAGAGGTAACTTGAGACTGATATACAGGCTGTTTTAATAACTCAGTCAGAGGGACAGGAATCTTAATCTTCTCAAGTTCTTTTTGCAAATTGAAAGCAGATGGGGGCTTTTTTATCACTACTTCTTTTGACTCCTTATTCTCAACTGAAGACTTGATTTCTTTTGACACTGGCTTCACATTAGGAGGAGTGACTATTTTAGAAGAGGAGGGAATCTGATCACTTGACTGCAAGGGGGTGTTTAAAGGATACTTACCTTTTTCTACGTTCTTCTTTGTTGCTGATTCTTTATGAACAGATGCTTCTTTCTGAGGTGGCTCTTCTTCTTGGTCTTGAGTTCTGGTCCTCTTCCTTGAATATCTGAGATCATATTTGACATTGAACTGTGCTTGCATGAAATCAGCAAACTGCTTGCAATAATGATCAATCTCTGCTTCTTCATCTTCATCTTGCACTGGGCATTCAATATCATCATTATTTGAAAAAGCCAGATTTGAATCTTCTAATCCATAAGCTGCATCTCCAATGGAGTCATCTGCTGGTCCTTCCAGGTACAAGGGATGAGGTACCTGGTCTTGTTGTTCCTTTGTTTCTCTCGGAAATATCTGCAATGGTGGTCTTCTATACTGAGGATTGTATCCTCTGTTTGGAGCATTGTAATAGTTTTTGGGAGCTGCATTCTTTGCTTCCAGTTCAAGCTTGACCATTTTCTTTATCATTTTACTTATTTCATCCATTTTATCTGAATCCTTTTCCTGATTAGAGGTGGAGACCTCTTCTTTGCCTCTCCTCCTAGTATCCTGTTCAATTTTTCCTTTTAACTTTCCAGTGGAGACAAAGTTTGCTTCCAATTCCAGAGCATCTGACTGTGCATCATCCAAAGTGGCAGGTTTTCTTTCTCTCAATGCAAAGCCAAAATCAAATTCAAAGGCTGCTATGAAAATTATCTTGGCAGTAGCTTCATGGGGCTTCATTTCAGGAGGCAGGCTCAAATACAGCTTATTGAATCTTTTAATAAATTCTGCCACTCCCTCATTCTGTTTCTTCTTCATGGTATTAAACTCAGTGAGACACAGACCATGATCTTTCTTCTCTCCCCACTTCCTGAGGAAAACATTCTCCATAACATCCCAGGTGGTCACAGAACAATTTCCTAATGTTTTAAACCATTTTCTGGCTTCCCCTTCCAAATATTGCACAAATAGTCTCAAGACCACGTCCAATTGTTCAACATTTAAGTTCTCTGCAAAAGAGCAGAAAGTCTCGAGGTGCTTCTTAGCATCAATTTCATTTTCTCCATTAAATCTCGGCAGAATCTTCAAATAATCCTATGGCATATCATTTAACACTTGGGGTAAGGCCAGAGGAGCATATTTGTTTAACAGAAAAGCAGGAAAATTGGCCATTGGAGGAGGTGGGGGTTGTACAACAGTCTGAGTAACAAATGAAGGGAGAGGAGTAGGAGGAAGTGGAGTATGAATGACAATGGGTATATATTGCATAGAAGCCTGAGGTGTGGATGGAAATAACTCACGGTTAACAGCAACTACTTCTGTGACCTCTTTAATTTCTTCAGCCTCGAACGTAGGATGAGAATCTTCTTCAATCCAGGCACTTCCTCTATGTGGAGTCTCTGAGTAAAACTCGAGATTTTCTGTTCTAACTTCTTGAGAAGAAGAGGGCGGATAATCTTCAATGGAATATTCAAGGTTTTCAACACGGGCTGACTTCCTCTCCTTCCAAACTCTTTTATGAATAGTCTTCTCTGGGTCAGACACATAGGGTGTTTTCAGTTGGGCTGTAACTACCAATAATATTTATCAAATAAAGACCAATGGAGTCGCCAAGGTGAGAGATATGCAACTCTTCAACTCTCTGTGCTCACCTGATTAGAGAGTGAAAACAATTTGTCGAGACCCAGGGAAACTGATATTCTTGAATTCGTTCCCCGGCAACGGCACCAGAAAGATGTTGTGGATGATTTTGTCACCCTCCTAGAGACAGTCTAGAGTTGCCATAGACCAGTGCCTAGGACATCTTAATATAGCAAGGAGCCCTTTATAGTTTGGGTTGTCAGTCCAAGAACTCACTTACTATCTCTTGCTTGAACAAGGAAATTACTTTTGATTGGGACCAATCTCTCTCAGAAGCTGGTACAAAGATAAGAGCATTGTAGGGACATCATGTAAAACTCCAATACAAAGGCATCAGACAGTTAAGAGACCGCTTACTATAAAGAGGGTCGATTCAAATAATATATCACAGAAATCAAATATGAGAGAGTGAGTGCAGTGAGGAAACATAAAGAGGATATTAGTTAACATGAGACTGATACCCAGATACACAACAGAACCACATAAGGGCATACCAATCTATGAATCCTTATATGACAATGGCGTTTTAAAAGCACCCTCCTCATGCAACTAATTTAGTAGAAAATATAAAAGAGATGATCATGGAACAGTATATCATGACTAGGCCTATTTAAAGCGCTTGACTAATTCCAGAAAGGGCACCAACAAAGATGAATCCTTACTGCAAACTAGTGAGCCACTCGCATTCTAGAACATGATACAAGAAGATAAATAGCATGAAAGAGATATTGTATTAACACATAAGAGAAATTACATACTGTGAGATACCAGAGACCAGAATCCTCATTACAGTTATAACCCCTCCTCACTGAGACCCTACGGGCTCTGAAACTTCATACAGGAAATATTACAAGATGTATACAAGAGCCTTTACGCTGCATCGTTTGCTGAAAGAAATCTGGAACCCTTACAATGTTTTCTTTTTGTGCTTTTATAGAGGAGATGGAGAATTCTAGAGGAGGAGGTAGATGAAACACCATTAATGACTCAATTTGAATAAAATGGTGGAAAACATTCGCGCTCACTCTATGAATGACTAACTATAAATGACTGTACTTAATAATCTGTCTGAAGAAATAAATGCTGGGAGATAAAAATCTCCTTATATACAAGACACAAATAATAAAATATATACAGTGTGCTGCCTTTGGCTGAGGGAAAATCTGCTGCCGTAAGAGCCCTAAGATAATTTGCAATTCTGTACTGTACTCTCGGCCCTTAGCTTTGGATTTGAATTCTGGATCTTTAATGCAGGGCGAACTTCTCTGGAGGGTTCTGTAGGGCCATATCTCTGTCTTCTTTAATGGTGGTCATTTTTTACACCTACCCTCGGCTTCCTCTTTAAATTCTGCCCACGGGAAATCGTCTTTTATGGGCCCCAAACCTTTGTAACAGAGGCAGCAAATTAGAACACCCTCCTGTTATATTAAAACCTACAAAACCCACAAAATATTAGAAAAGCCGACACAGATGGAGGCAGGGATGAAGACAATGTCGTGGACACGAACAGGGGACAGGAACACACAGGGTGGCGGAAGAAAAGCGATGGAGGTATGGAGTAAACAGGCGAAGCGCGTAAAACAGTTTGGTTGTGGGGGAATAAATAAAATGGGGGAATATGAACGAAAACGCACACACACCTATATATATACGACGGGGGAAATGTTTTGTGCGCAGGGGAGCGAACACGTGGGAGTACGGGGGAACAAGTTGGAGGACGACGTGGCGGAGTAAACGGGTGAAAGTGGGTGAGAGTGACACGGTGGCGGGCCCTATGTTATAGCATACAAGTGATAACGCGTGGGCAACTCCGACACACATCTGTCGTTGGATGGAGATCTGTAGATCGGACGGTTCAGACGAATTCCGTTGCCCGGCTTTGGTACAGCCTTTAACGCGCGGGAGAAAAGCAGTTTTCCACCTGTACTGAGGACACGCGGTAGTGGATTTATGGCGTCGCTGTCCTTGGGCCCAAAACTATAGGCCTGATGGAAGTGGTGCGGGGTAATACCGCCAGTTTTCTGTGCGCGCGGGGCCCTCCATATAAAACAAATGCCGCTCCGTTGATCTGAGCCAGATCAGACGGCCAATATTGCGCCCGGATGTTAAAACAATAAGCCCCTTTTGTTTTAGCTTGCGGTCTCCGGCCTCAAGTCATGTGATGACAACAGTAAGAGGGCTAAGGCCTTCGGGCTTTGGCCCGACATGATTTAAATTGCGGCTTTTTAACCATTGCAAAGCGGATTTTCGGGCAGAGACAATAATAGCAAACAGGAGCATGGAGCTTTGACCACGGCGGAGATGTGAAAGAGAATTGAAAAAGGTGGCGGACCAAAAATTTTCCTGCAGGAGAATAAATGTACAACATGATCCATAAAAATAGAGTTTTGATGAAGGATTGCACCCCTCCAGGGCTACACCTCCTTGGTCCAGCTTCCATGGCTTGGGCCTCGGTATTAGCTCAATAATGCTCAAATTATTTTTTACACAAATGCTCTTGAAGCATACTCCAATGAGTTCAAAATGTAAAAATATTTTAGAAATGACAATTCATTTACTCAATTTAGCCTTCAGATGCTCTAGGCATGGCCTTCCTTTGTGGTGAGCCTCGTCTTCAAAATTATTCAAGGTGACAAAACCCTATGTAGAATTTATCCTGTGCCTCTAATACCTATTCCAATGTGTGCAGAGCATTCCCATATGCTAGGAATGACTCTTCTTGAGAAAAAATTGGTTGAAAATTGCTCAAGATATGGTTCATTTAATTTTCCGCTAGAATCTTCCTCCAAAATCAGAGAGGACTCCAATTAAGTCCGACAAATTTAGGAAGTATTCTGAAATTGAGACACTACCAAAGTTATGCCATTTTAATATTTGAGTTTAATTAGGGGTAAACTTGGTTAATGGTGTGATAAGCCCATAACTAATATTAACTCTGCCATTAACTAAATCGGCTCCGCCCGGTTATGTCGATGGTTTCATGGGAAGGTCACATGGGAGGGGATTGGCCTACAGGCCTCACCCCCTCCACTCTATCGTCGGATCATACTTTGAAAATCAAATACATTTTTTTGACCCTCATGTTACAATTACTCCCCATGGCCTGTTGGTAAGAAGTGATAGTGTTGGGGTGCAAGTCATGGGTTCGACCCTGACCTCCACCCCTTCTATATATGTTTTGCACCATTATAAAAACATGTGCCCAACATTAAATTTAACTCAGAATTTGTAGTATACGCACTCCAACCAACATTTGGAAAGACATTTCAGACTTTTTAAAATAGATGTTATACCAAACGTTAGGTTTCAACCATATAAATTTGGAATAATAAAATGCCAATTGGATTTTAGGTTTAACAAAATGTGGAATTATAATATATATAAGGTTTGAATTAATAATTAATATATATATATATATATATATAGATATATATATATATGATATTAAAAACATATAAAAGTTTATATATATCTATATAATATATATATTAATCCAACCTTAATACATAAAAAAAATAATTCCAACACATAATAATTCATCATCAACCCACATTTAACCTTGGAGGAGATTGGGCAATTTCACCTTCTCAAACCCAAACTAGTGAATCCTACAGTGACACTTGCCATAGTCGCATTGGGTAAAAAATGAAGAATAATCTCTTAATATAAATAGAGTGCTAACTGGGCCTCCATGTCATCAACATGTCATTGTTCTGCAATTTTTTTTTTAAACTTTGCATGTGCTGAATGGCGGTCAATCGGCTATAAATTTGAACATTGTTTTTGAAGAAACAAGTTGCATTCGATTCCTGGCGATGGTCCGGTTGTTGTCATTTAGTTTGAAATCATTTCTAAGAACTTTAATTTTTGAGCTAAATACTGAACCTCTGACCAGATTTATAGTGTACTTATGCAATTTATTAGTTACCTTTCATTTGGTGCCGGTATCCAATTGAATAAGCCAAGATTGGTGAAATCATCATGTCTTCAATTTACATATTTCCACTATGTATGGACTAATATAGCTTATAGTTGCTCCAAGATCAATTAAAACAGATACAAGTTGGTTGGAAATGATACTTTCAATTTCAATCATGGTTGATTGATGTTCATCCTGTACGTCTTCTAATGCAGCATTGATTCGAAGAATGCTTTTGGTGACATCATTCACTGTGGTTGCCTCGTGTATTGCTTGAATATATTGAATAGAATAGGGGTTTTGTGGGTTGTCTCGCAAGCTGTGAGATTCTCCACACCCCCAGCATTTCATTGGTTCCTTGGGTTTAGCACTACATCTCATTTTATTCTTCCCTTCCATGGGTTTCCATCATGTGTGAGAATGGACTCCTGATTTTTCCCACCCATAATGAATTTTTTTTGCTTCTGTTTTCTGCAAAAATTTCTTAGATAGGAAGGTTTGGGTATTTTGGAGCTTGTTTCAACCTTCCCTTTTTACTTATTCTTCCAGTTTTTCAAGTTATCATTGCAACCCTTGAATTTGTAATAGCACAGTCGGTCTTTTCTAAGAGCTTCAATCATAGTATTCGGGTTATCAAACTCAATTCTTTCTTTATAAATCATGGGTAAGAAATTTCAGAATCTCTGTCCCTTCACTTTTTCTTCTCTTATGTATGGTACATAGCGAAGTAAATTTCTGCATTTCATAACAAATTCATCTATGGTGAGCTTCCCCAGCCTTAGATCATGAAATTATTTAGCTCTATCATCATAATACCTTTCACTGAGGTATCGAGATTTAAATTTCTCATGGAATTCTTCCCATGAGACTGTATTTTTTATCCAGAAAGTGTATAATTTTGGTCTCCCCACACTATATTTTGGCTTTACCTTGCAATTCGTAAAATACTAGCCTTACCTTCAGATTTATTCCATACTCATATACTTGAAAATATTTCACCATATTCAGGAGTAAGGCTTGTGCATCCTCTTCTTTTTCTTCATCAAAAGCCAGAGGCTTTATCTTGTGGAATACTCCCTGCAACTCCTTCCTCCTTTTGGGATTAGAGTCTTCTTTCCCAGACCCTTCCCCACTCTTAGACTTCTCTGAGTTTGTTTCTATTTCTTATCTTTTGGAGAATTTTGGAAAGTATGAAATTTTCTCCTATCCTCATGGATAAGAATTTCCAGATCTCCCTATTACTCTATCTTTACAAAATTGATACAATTTTCATCAATAATTATTAATTAAAATTTAATATCTCCTCCAACAACATAATTTCTCCATAGGTCCACATAGTATTTGTCCTAGCTACATAGAACATAATAGCTGTAAAGCAAGGGTATTAGATATGTTCCCTTTACCTCTGTCTCAACTAGGTCTCTCTCAGAACTAACATGCATGCCGCTATTAATATTAAATTATCAGTTATCTGATTGATCACTCTTTGTGAATTAAATATAATTTAAATCGCTAAAACTCTCACTATCTCATCTCTCAGTTAAAAATAATTAAACTAACTTTGACTCAATTAATTGAGTTAACTAATTCACACTTACACCCCACTGATGAATCAACTACAATTGGACCCCAAAAATATTAGAATCCCTCTACATGTCTCATATTAGAATCTCAACACGAATTTCTTGAGCTAACTCAATCATCATGACTTAGTTAACTGATACAAGTTGTTATGAGATGAAAATACAATTTATTTAAGGGAAAAAGAAATTAGACACCCCACATTCCTCACCAATGTGCATCAGAATTTCCTCACCAGTGTGCATCAGAATTTCCTCACCAATGTGCATCAAAATTTTCTTACCAATGTGCATCAAAATTTCCTCATACGTGTGCATCTGAATTTCCTCACAAACATGGGTGTATTTCTTTTGTCCTTTCTGGTTTCCAATTTCATTGTTTCTCGTTCCAAATTTGAACAAGTTGACCATGGTTGAACATAGTTTATTTTCATATTGAGATAATATATGTCACAATATGACATTGGACCATGATTCTACAAGTTTTACCATGATTATAAACTGAAGGTAGTTATATTAAACCATAGGATTAATATTATAAACTTTATGAATAATATTATAACCTAGTAATATAAACCCTTAGACTAATAAATCGAAGGGATTGATATTATAAACCCAAGGGATTAATTCTAAAATAGTAATTAAAAACATTAAAAATCAAACCAAAAAAATAAAAAGCATCAAAATAATTTTTTTTATATTAAATAACAAAAAAACCATAAAAATTTGAAGGAAATAAAAAATAAAAAACATATTAAAAAAAACAAATTAAAATCTATTTAAAAATCATTAAAAATAATAATTAGAAAATAGAATAAATAATAAATAAAAAAATAATTAAAAAAAAATCATTAAAAAAAAATACGAGTATTAAAAAAAAATAATTTAAAAATTAAAAAACAAAAAAATCATAGTTTATTGAAAAATAATTATTAAAAAAATATTTTAATAAATAAAAATATTTAAATTTATTTTTTTTAAATAAAATAAAAACAAAAAATAAAAAATTATAAACATAAAATAATTAAATAAAAAATCTAAATTATAAAAAAATATATATATTTAAAACAATTTGAAAAAGAATTTAGAAAAAGAAATTTAATTTTGTCCTCCCCGAGGCTAGCTGACTGTGTGAATTAGATGTTTAAATATTATACTTTTCCAATTTTTATGGAATACCATTCTCTAATACCACGTTGTAATGCCTGCTCCCATATCTACCCACATTAACTGGCCTACCTGAGGTACGCATGAGTTGTGGGGTACTATGATAAGAATCAACCTACTAGGTGACCTTAAGGAGATGGAGTCAACAACTTAAGACCTTACTGACTTCCCTCAAGTGCCACATGAACTTGATGAGCAACCCAACCCCTCCACGTGTCTAACCCCTGAGAAAACTCACTTTTTCTGTGAGCTAGAGCCTCACTGACTCCATTTATAACGCCTCCATGTGACAATAGGTTCCTAGTTGCATGCATAAGCATGCCTCCATGTGGCTATGGACTTTTCTTCTCAATTTTATGCCAGAAAATCCAAATTTTGTGCCACTTTTCTAGGTCCAGGACTCATGCCTCTTCCTAGAACATAGTGAAAATTCTAGAGAAGTTAAACAACATAATAATAATTCTTGTAAACAAAAAATTGGAACCATGATTTTACTTGACCATCCCCAACTAGGACTGGCATTCTGTCAACCACTTGGTGGATATGCAACGTACAGGTCATCAATCCAAGTTTGAAAATGACGGATTGAAAATATATTTGAGGTTTAAGACTGCCTTCACACATTAGATTTCATAACACCAATTATTTCTTGCATTCATGACTTATTCGGTTATGAGTAAAAACATGAAAAGAGCCATGACTAATACCTCTCATAAAACCATGCTTATAACTAGCATATAATTAACATCTAACCAAATAAATAAAAATAATAGATAAACCACTAAAGCCACATAATAACTAGTATATTTCCTAATTCAAATTCATAGAAACATAACTTTTATTAAACTAGGAAAATACCGACTGAATTCAAGACTTGCACGTTCCACTTGACCATAGATTGGTTGAGCCAAACCTCTCTTTATAAAATCACTCACAGACCATATTCCACGCATGAATGTGGGATCTCAAGGGTTAAACCAATCTATTCACAACCAATGGAATCCAGAGGTTAAAACACCTCCACCCTCTCCATACCATGATCACACATAAGCCTGTGTCGAGATCACCAAGCCAAACTGATCTTGGATGCCTTAGAATTTCTTCACCATCCTTGACAAATCTTTCATGTATCCGCCATTAGGCTTAGCCATGTCTCCCGCCATTACCAGTCAAGTGATTCCCGAGTCTTTGGGAATTTTCTTGAGACCACCTCAACCCAGATTTCGAAACCATCAAGTAATCCAAATCTCAAAACTGAGAACAATCCCAGAACACCATGGCTATCCAGAAATGGAAATACTAGTATAAAATCCACTGTTTGACCCTGAAAAAATCCATGCCAACGACAAAAATAGAACCAAATATCAACATGCACATACCATGCATGTCAAAACCATATAGAAAATCATACATGCAACACGTTACATGCAAGTATTCTTGTTGAAGCTTCTTGATCCTCAGATTCATTTTCTTTCCTTGTCCTTCTTCAATTTTCCTTTCCTTTTCTTGTGTTTCTATTCCTTGTTTTCTTTATTTCTCCTCGTGGTGCTTTCTCCTCTATGGTCCTTTTTTTTGACGAGGCCTCTAGTTTCTTCAAATTTTCACTATTTTTCTTAATTTTGATCCTCGCATTAAAACTTTGACATTTCACCCTCATTTCCTCCTAATTTCTAGTATTTTCATTGATAAATTCCAAAATTACTCTTGTACCTTTCCAAAGCATTAGCCAATGCTTTCCCCAATTTCCCCTTAACCATACAACAAAGCAAGTGATGCCCATTAAGGTATTTTTCCTAACATTCAACTTGCATTAAGTGTGCCTTTGTCATTGTCTTATTTTATATTTATTAACTTTTACTACATGAATTTTTAACCATAGGTTGTTACAATAATTTATACGCCCACTATCTTTCCTGGTGCATTACTTACAATAGTTACATTACCTTTGCTGACTTATTTTCATGAAAAAAACCTAATTTTATCTCCTAACATATTCTTGTAACCAACATTGGCTACATACCATTGGCTCTCTCCATTCTAAGAATATAACACACTACATAACAATTTTAAATATTATTATTTTTCTTCCATACCATAGGTTTCTTGTTTAGTTCCTTGAATTCTAGATATACCATTTTGTTTCTGAGTTTGGAAGAAGTTTTTTGTGGCCAAAATTTTGACAAATATAGCATTGGAACATATTATTCAGTGGGAAAAATGAATTTCTAAAATTCAGTTTGTTTCTTCTTTTCCTAGAAAATTGTTTTCATGTCAATAAATTATTCCTTGTGACTCGATCTACCTTAACAACGAATTGACCCTACAATTTGAAATTTTATGACCATATCTAGTGCAATAAAAGAAATATCGAAGAAAAATGCCCCTGAAGCTGTTGAAAAATTGATTCTTGTGGCTTGGTTGTTGAATTATCTAAGACATATCAACTTGTTATGTTATTCCCACATGTGCTTTTCTTTACTGAAAAATTTTGTTTGTGTTTGCAACATTATTTCCTACTTGATGAGTCAAATTTGATTTTCCATATTTGTCTTCTATATACAAATTATACTATGTGCTACCATTTAATTTGCGTTATTGCATGGGTTTGCTGAGTCTATTACATTGTTTGAATTTTTCATAGCTTGAAAAATATGAATAACTTTATTACCCCTAGTATAACTTTTTGAGATTGTCTCGTCTTCAAATCCTAAGCTTGTTTTGTCATGTGAGAGTCTCTTTTCTTCAAAATTTAAATTTAAAAAGTTGGTCCCTTTACAATTTTTTTATTAAAACTCAGCTACGTCTTAGCCTTTTAAATATTTTTTCTCATAGAAAGAATTTCTCCTTTAAGCCTTTGCAATACCTATTTTTTCTCATTGAGTTACTCATTCAATGCTTCTTGGATTTTCTTACCTTCCTCAATTTGCATGAGTAGAGGTACAATAGTTCTAGTTTTTCCATGACCAACAATTATTTTTGTGCTTTATTTTTTATTCTCAGCATTTGAATTTCCTCAAGATAAATTATCAAATAACATTCTAAGTCAACTTCCATCTCTTCTCCATCAGATTCAACATTTTCTACTTCCTAATTTTCTATGGCCATGAGCATAAATTATGTTGATATTTCATGGACTCTATCCTCATTTGAAGAATTTTTGTCTTCAATTTCAGAGGTTCTATAGTGTAAGTGGGTGTGGAAGATTTTCTTATTATACTTCTTTTTGTCCTTTTGTATTTTTCTAAGCTTTTCTCTCAGATCATACTCATTCCTCTTCTTTTTAGGACACTTAGAAGCATAGTGACCTACTTTACCACAATTAAAGCACTTAAAAGGTATCTTACAATTGTACATGCATAAGCCTTATTTTATCTTTCTCATGAACTTAACTTCCTCTTCATTTGATTCATAAAATGAGTTATTATGTTCTTCTTGGGGGTTCTTGTGTTCATTGAAGGTTGATTACTTTGATGTAGGCTTTCCATTTGAAATCCCATGTCACATGTAGTGACGATGCAAAGTAGTTGATCGAAAGTGGAAATTTTGATATTTTTCATCTCTTTAATGGTTAAAACTTTAGGACTAAACTCCTTAGGGATATTTCTGAACATCCTTTGTACTAATACTTGATATTTTAGTTCTTCATCAAGACCTATTATTGTATTCACCATTTAATCAACTCTAAAATCTTATTTAGCAATATCTCCATCATCATGCATCTTAAAAGACTCAAATTACATTATAAGACCTTGAAGTTTTACCTGATTTAACTTACTATCATATTCATATAGGTTTATCATCTTGTCCCATATTGGTTTTGTAGTTGTGCAATGCATGACCTTAACCAGTTCAGATTGAGGTAGAATAGCTAGTAGACCATTCATGGATTTACCATTGCATGTAAATTCCATATTTCTATCTATATTAATTAGGACTTGAGGCTTTTTATATTTGTATTACACATCATGAAATACATCAAAACCAAGAGATTGAAAATAGGTTTCATCGTTATTTTCCAAAACATATATTATGTTCCATTAAACATAGGGGCCATATCGGTGTATCCTACTTTCTAGCTTTCTGTTGTCCCCAGTCTTTCTTCTAGCTATTAAAATGAGTCTAACGTAATAAAGCTTTGATACCAATTATTAGAAACTAGGAAGATAATAAGAGGGGAGTTGAATAATTACTGTAACATTTTTAAAAATTCCTTTGAGGAGTAAAGAATTCTAAAAGAACCAAAAATATGTTTAACAATAATTAAAGTAAAATTCAACATAATAAGTACCTATTAAACTCATAGATGATTAAATCCGTTCTTCAATTTATTTCAAAAAAAAACTTCAGTTATCTTTTACAATGTCCGTTGGTCCTAAATAGAATTTTAATCTAATACAATTATAGTTTCATAGACTTATAGTTGAATAGAATTCTATTAAAATAATTTCAATAGAATATATTGACTTCTTCTACCCTTGGCCCATGAACTTGTTTTTCTCATAACGTTTTATCTAAGAGGTCAATTTTTGACTTCCATATATATTGGGACAATATTTTTGCAGCTCTATCCATATAAGTAGGTTATACGAGCATATGATATAAATATCTAAGGAAAAAGTTGATCTAAATATAATGCCCCTTTGCACACCAATTTCATTTTTTTATCAACCTTCTTTCAACCATCTAATTAATTCCACTTCATGACACTTCCTTTGACATCAATACCAACATATTTATAACGCTATTCTAATCAAGCGACACTATTCCTCCTCGACCTACACAACACCCATAATGGAATCCTATTATTTACTGAATATCACCTGAAGTTATCCCAATTAACTTCTACCTCTTCTGAAATATTAGTCCAGGGAATCTCTTTGTTGGAACTCCAAGGTCTCTTAGTTGTTGGACACATTTCATTTTTTTCCAACCATCCACCTAATTATAGGAAAGGTTCATAATAAATTTTATGGTTGTCAATTCCTTGCATATTTCTTATAGCATCACTATGTCGATTTCTTCAATCTTAGCTAAAAAATATCATAAAATTTCTCATAAAAATACTATAATCCTTTCTACTTTATAACTTAGTAAGATAATATTATATTAAATTAGGCCTTCAAATCCTTAGGGTAATATACTTCACACCATCTTCTCAGTTTATGTAGCTATAGTATCATTCAAAAATAAAGCAAGAAGATCTCCACAAAAGTTTTGTATAGAAAAATAATTTCAATTCCCTCTTTTTCATCACAATATACTTATACTTGTATGGCATAGAGAGGCCATTTTTCTTTATATTAAGCCCACATATCTCTTTAAAAAATGTAATCCAAAAATTCTTTAGGCCAAGCACTTAGTAAGGCTTTTTTCTCGTTATCCTTCTTAAGCCTCCTATAATATTGTTTCTCGCTTTCTTAACATCTCGAATCATATCCATCTATCTCCTTATAATCCTTATTCATTTGTTACTATCAATATTTTTTATTATAAATGAATTTATGTGTATAATTCAAAAATATCTTGGCTTACAAGCATCTCATAATTATTTATAAATTCATATTTGAAGAGACCACAATTGGGCTATTACATTATTTCCCCCTTGTGAAATAATATTATCCTTGTTGCCTTTTTTTTTTTTGACAATAAATTTATGCCTTCATTGTTCATTTTCCACCTATAGTTACATCTATTTCATGCAAGTTTCATAGTTGTTAGCTACCTTAAGCATGATGTATATGCATTTCCTTTTGACTGCATAGGCAACCTCCCAAATATTTGGATGTTAACATGCATACATTAATAATTAATAGAAACATGTAGGTTGTAATCATATTATGTAACCGTTTTCCAACTTAAAAGAAATTTTCAATTTTATATGTGAATTATATATATTAATATCACAAAATAATTTATTCCACCAACCCAATTCTTATATGCTTATATATTCCTTTTTAAAAATAGCTATCATGAGTGAAAATTGAACCCATTTTGAGAAATTTTAATCATGAAATAGATAGAAAATTCAAAAGTGATTTAGTTCTCCCAAAAATTTCTTTTCTAGATCTTATCTCCTATGAAATCATATTTGTAATTTATCAATTTTAGGTCATTTTTATGAATCACCCTCCCATTTGCATCAACTATCATAGATTTTTCTCTCTCGAAATATCCTATGTATGATTCCACTTTGATAAATATCATTATTATCACTTGTCCTTAGCTAAGTCTTCTAGAGAAACAAAACATATTTTATGTTGGAAATTGCAAGTATGTGAGTCAAAGGATATTAGATAAAGAGGTTTGGTGCACAAATCGTTTCCCATGTTGCATGGGTTCAAGTCCCCAAAGACATGTTTTAACTAGCTGATTTATGGAATTTATGAAATAGTTGTACCTAGTGAAAAAGCGACAAATAATATTTTGAAGTTATTGATTCCTTATAAATTCTCATTCGAGTTAAAAAAAATAAAAATTGAGGTGTGCCTCAATTCAATATTCCTCTAGGACTACCATGCACTTATGGTGAATGGATTTCAACTTTTGACTCCAAGTAACCTCATAGAGTAATATCCATGCCAACACACTATCCAAGATCTTAAATTTCTAGTTATATCCTAAAGAAAAGATAACTTTTTGGGTTTCCTTATTTACTAATCACCAATTTTACTAGAAAAAATCATTGGATTACAATTCTCTCAAATATTTCTATTCAGGGGTAAATTTTAACACTATTTTCCAAGCATAAAAGGATTATTATTATCATCATGACAAGGGCTATTTAATATAAACTAGTATTAATTCCATTCCATGTGATGAAAATTTTAGCAAAATATTCTTTTCTTGACTCCAATCACTTGTGCACCTAACTACATTAAAATCTCTTCCTTCCATCATTCTCTTCCCCTTAAAATTTATATATATATATATATATATATATATATAAAGTGGATGTGAGCTTGAAGATTACATGAATGCAATTTTTCGAAGAAAACCAAGAGAGCCACACCTTCATATGTCGATGCATTTCCACTAAAGAATGATGGATTTCCATCAGGCCTCTTTAATGAATCTCCCATGAAATTTTATCTATTATGATATAATTATTAGAACCTCATCATTTTCGTTTCCTCCAAGCATATTGTTATAGTTACATTTGATTAAAAAAAATCAATGCAATGAATAAAATACTTCAACATGGAATAAATACATTTCTAAGAAATATTGTTCAAAGACATGAAAAAACCTTACTTCCAAGTTGAGTCTAATGCATCCTACCTCTAAGCATCACTTTGCCTTGATGGTGTTCTAGTGCATGAATATTTAAATGGGTAGACAAAAAATTATCACTCTAATGTTGATACTAAAACACAAGACCATAACCCATGCATCACTACGCCTATAATCATTAAAAAATATTATGAATTTTGGGTGTATATTTGCATGGTTTATAATCTTGGTTTATTTTTCTACAAATGTATTTCAAAATCTAGTTGCCCATGTCATTATTTAATGGATGGGCATCAACAATTTTGGGTTTGGGTTTTCATCAAGTTTAATCTTGGTGTTTTCTTTTAAAATTCCACTCCAACAAACATGTGGGGTGAGTTGAGAGAGTTTGAATACATTGAAGAGGGGTGGTAAATGTGTTTTCCAAGATATAGAGTATTGATGAAATTTCTAGTAATGTCATCATGGAGGCATTTATTCGTTTAAGGAAACACATCAGACTACTTAAATAAGTTGCAAGTTTAATTCATCATGTTGGATTGAAAATCACATCAATTTCAATATTTAGATTTCAATGGAATTCTTATGCAATTATTTGAGTACACCAAACTCCACATTATAAGTAATATTATAATCACTTTTCAATGATTTTATATATATTTTTTTCATCAATAATCCATTTCTAACACACAAGATTAGATTGGAATTCTATATAGGGAGTAGATGAATATGATTTGAATTTATGAAGGCAACCAAATAAAATACAACTTTAGAACCTAACATAAATATATAATTAAAATTTCATTCAATTAATCAATATAAAATGCTAAAAATTATGTATATGTGGAATGGAAGCTATCTATGAGAAGATATATGATGCTTACACGTCTTCCTTAAATGTCTTACAATGAGGCTTGGAGGCATTTTTATCATGATGAAGCAATGAGATACCCCAAACATCCATAAACACAACCCTTGGAGATGAAGTTCAAAAGGCTTAATGGCTTCAATGGGGTAACTTGGAAATTCTACTTCTTGGAGTTATAACTTTGGCATATGATGTTTTTTTGGAATTCGCAATAGCCCATTTGAAAGGTGTTTCCGAGAGGTACATGTAATGATTTATGGGGAGATTTTATAACTCTTTTCAGGTTGTTTTCACAAAAAATGTTGTTTAGGGCCTCAATAACTCTAGAAGTTCATGACCTAAAAACTACTAAAAATAGAAAATTTCTAAAATAGGAAAATAATGTTACGAGCGAGTGGAATAGGTGGATGAACACCAATACCCTCATGGATTAGAATCAATAATAATTGCGTATAAGAAGTTTAGGAAATTGGAAAGCTATTTAACACATTTACATAACAACATTTCAAAACAAGGTAGACTTATGTAAGCTTTTAAAATGAAAATATAATTTTAGTATGAGAAACAAATTAGCTAAAGTTAAAAACTAATGGAAATTTTCATATTGAGCTTGCTCAATTCTAGAACATCATAAATATATTTTCCATCTTGGGTATTTTCATCCCACTAACCATAACTTTCATCCGTAGTAATTTAAATTTTTCTTCCTTAAATGTCATTATCAATCTCAACAACCTGTAAATGAGATACTTCTACTTTCGAATTGCATTTTGACTAATAGTATGTGTAAATTATATTACAGTCAACCCTCCACACTATTTGTATTCACATACAAACTCATTGAGATAATTGTATTACAGTGACTCCTTTATACTAATTTTATTCTCATAAAAACTCAATGAATCGTACCATCAATGATGTTGGTCTCCTTTTAAAAAAACAGAAATTTATTGGAGATCAATGATGTTAATGTTGGTCTCCTCTAAAAAACAGAAATTTATTGGTGATCAATGATGTTAGTCTCCTTAAAAAAAAAAATAGAAATATATTGGAGATTAATATAATTGACTAAATTAACATCACTATTGGAAAGGTAGGGTCCCATCGGAAAGGAGGAAATTACCTCAATATATTTCGTGTGCCATTAAAACCTTACTATTTTGCTAATACATTCAACTACATCCTCTATTATTAAAACCATTAAATTGAACTTGGTTCTTAATTTAATTGTGATTGAAGATTTTAGAAAAATAAAGGTAAAGTTACAAGAGTTACTTAAGGAGATATTTATGTTACTATGCACCATTCCAACCACGATAAATACAGAAAATGTTATTGATGCTTAACATAAGTTATTCACGTGTATTAAGGTGAAATGATAGTTGGAATAGTATTTTCCTAATACATTCAACTACATCCTTTATTATTAAAACCATTAAATTGAACTTCGTTCTTAATTTAATTGTGATTGAAGGTTTTAGAAAAAAAAGTAAAGTTACAAGAGTTACTATAAAATATATTTATGTTACTATGCACCATTCCAACTACGATAAATATAGAAAATGTTATTGATGTTTAACATAAATATTAAGGTGAAATCATAGTTGAAAAGAGTGATATAATACATCTTATTAGACAAGGTTGTTTGTTTATAATGAGAATTAGATAGTTGGCCTTAAAAACCCATATGGATATGGGTTAAATATACTAAGTTGTAGATCTTATAGATGTTCTATCTAGTGTGATAGGAAAGCACAAATATATATTGTTGTGTTATTATATTGACATTATTAGATTTTTAAATTTTATAATATAACATGAACCAAAGATAATGAATTTTATATTTTAAATTTATTTATATTATTTTTTAACAATATAATTTTATTTATAGATATTTTTACTTATTAAACTAACACAATTATATTCCATTAATAAATGTAACTAATATATTATATAAATAAAAACTTATATCAATTACATACATAGCCACATTATAAACTTTAAAATTAACCATATTATCAACTCTATATATCTTATCTATCAACCATAACTATATCAACCACAACCAGCATACAAATAGAACTAATATTCAGTCGACAAATTCTAATATTATCAAAATAAAACCTCAACACAACACTTGTTCTTCATTTATAAACCCCAAAAAATGCATGAATGCAACTCACCTTCTGATTAGAGGGAGGGAGAGTCCAGTAAGCTAGGCGGACATATATCAGGTGGTATTATCAACAAGTTTGAATGAATGTGGCATTGACATACATGGATACTGCTTGTTTTCATACCATGTGGTATTCAGATCTGAAATAGACCCCCCTCTTCTTCCATTTATGCTCTCAGCAAACCTGCCTTCATTACCACCATCCGTTATGATATTTGGTTCCGATATATGTTCCCAGGGAGGGTGATCAACCTACTTTTGGAGGTTGTAAACTAATAACATGTAAAATATGGTTATTATGGTAGTTGTTGCTTATATCCATAAGTAATATCGAGTTTAAACATGGATCACACTAAGAAGGGCTCAGTACAAGTCCCTCCTGATAACTGCAAAAAACTGGAATAATACCAAGTGACATCCATTTTTTTGTCTGATTATTATATTCATAATTAGCCATTGGATTCTTTTGCAGAGGAATTGGGTTTCAAACGACGAGATGGAGATAAACATAAATGGAAAGGCAAAAATAAAACATGGATCACACTAATAAGGAATATTGAGTTTAAACATGGATCACACTAAGAAGGGCTCAGTACAAGTCCCTCCTGATAACTACAAAAAACTGGAATAAGACAAGGTGACATCCATTTTGTTGTCTGATTATTATATTCATACTTAGCCATTGGTTTGTTTTGTAGAGGAATTGGGTTTCAAACGACGAGATGGAGATAAACATAAATGGCAAGGCAGAAATAAAACATGGATCACACTAATAAGGAATATCGAGTTTAAACATGGATCACACTAAGAAGGGCTCAGTACAAGTCCCTCCTGATAACTGCAAAAAACTGGAATAATACCAGGTGACATCCATTTTGTTGTCTGATTATTATATTCATACTCAGCCATTGGTTTGTTTTGCAGAGGAATTAGATTTCAAATGACGAGATGGAGATAAACATAAATGGCAAGGCAGAAATAAAAAGTTACTCGAGGTATAGTGTGCGGATAAGTAACTCAGATTCTGAAAACGAAACATGTCCATTGATACTTAAATTTAAAACTATCAAGTGAAATGAAATTATCTACAATTCCACGTCGATAATAAAAAACGCCAGTGGAAGAGAATGGGAGTCACAATCGAACATGTGATTAAATAAATAATAATTATACTTAATTTATTGTTATCGTGTTTGAAATAACAAAGTTTAATCTTCCATTTCCCGAGCCTTTACTGTAAACCATTGTATTATGACTCAGATGAATATTTCGAATTTCTGAAATCCGGACCATTCAAATAATTTTTAATTAATAAAGAATTGAAATTCTTAAACAGGAATTCTAATATAGACCAAGCTTATCAAAGTAATTAATTATATGTTCAATCAAGTTATATTAATAACATATATGGTATTGTTGTACAAACAAAAAACTCAAAATGACCTATTCATAAAATAATGACATAAAAATGGCATTCTACTGATGTAAAGAAAAATATTTCACACATCAATAGGAGATGATTGATGGATCATATAACCTAATATATTTGAATAATCATCCCAATTGAAGTTTAGATGAATAAAAAACATGCAAAAATTTTACGTAGCTCCCTAACCATGTTGATATATGCACGTCTATGCGATATAATATATTGCATGCATTTTATTTCTATGGTCCGGTGGTCGGGTGCTCATCTCTTAGTTTTACTATCCAATCAGAGGCATTAGAAGAATACTCTCAACCAGAGTAGTCGTGTAGGATTAAATTTTTTAGTTGAAAATTAATCAAATTATTTAGTGACCCTCTAATTCTATTTGAAACCATGGCATTGTCGAAAATTGATGTTTAAACCACTTCACTCACGACACGCCATATTAATCCATAATTAAGAAAATTGATTCGAAATAGTTGAGGAGGAATGCATCTTTTGTTTCATTATGCATATGTCACCATCAAAACATCATGGTGTTCTTAACATGGTGTGTTGGCTTTTTTGGAAAATTTGTGGTCACCCATTACAGTGATAGGGGTATCTATTTTGTCTATTAAAAGTGGGTTCGCAAAATTTAATTTTTTATTAAATGGATTGTGAGTATTAGTGAATAAGGGAATATTTATAGTCATATACAAGATTGGATGCCTAAGATTTATTTCTCACCATCATATTGTGTGTTTCTTCCATTTTTTCTATTATATAATTATTTTGTAGAGGATATGTGGATTGTGTGTTTCTCTATTTCCTCTATCTATCACCATTTTAATTTACAAGTTATTTCAAAATTTGACTATTTAGACAATTTCATTTTTAGAGAAGGGCCGCTATATTATCTACTTTCCGTGTGATGGTTGTGGCCACTGTTGATAATGCCAGCCCCCTGTTAAATTCTAACAAGCAATCTTGCTTAAACCTTTCAAACCCCCTCTTTTTCCCCTGAGAAATTCATTTTCTGCTCATCGGTACCTTCTCCCAGCCTCAAAACTGCATAAAAGGGCCGAAATCCCACATTATAAGATATTTAAGGCCTAGCACCTTTCGGCCCTAGCCCCTGCACCTTTTTCTCCACATGACCGAAAGTTGAAACCAAGCGCTAGCCTTGAAGGTGCTTATCACATATATATATCGGGCGCAGTATTATTCGTCGGTCTGTACAGATTGGATGATATTTGCAAGGCTTCATCGCACCCTTGGCCCACCCCGTTCGCTGTCCGATCAACCTGCAAAATCCACGGTCCATAGTGCACCCGCTCACTATACAAAACCCACTGGTTTATATCACACTGCCTTTCGGAGCCGGGCAGTATTTCTCATTTCAGAGCGATGCCATTCATTGCACGACGCATGTCTCACGCACTATTTCAAAACCGCCTGCTCATTGCGCGTTATAGTTTGGCAGCGGACATGGCGTGATATGCACGTGAGCCGTCCAATCTAAAGTGGCCCATCCAACGGAGATCGCTCCACAAAGTTGCTCGCGAGTTAACATGGGGAAATCATACCCCTGGCCCACCGTTCATCGCCTTCCTATGCATTTTCAGCCATTGATCTCGTGTTGAGACCGGACAGTCTATATCACTTACCTCCCCACCATCAACATGTGTCTTCCACCCCATCACTGTTCCACGTGTTCGTCGTTGTTTTCCTCTGCCCTTACATATTTCGCTCATTAGTCAAATTTCAATGTTTTATTAAAAACTTTCACCAGTCCATCCTCCATCGTGTCACTGCATTTTTTTCGCCACCCTGCATTGTTCCACCATTTCGCCATGTCCGCGCGACCATTTTCATTGACCCCGCCACATCCACCATCCCCATGCATGGTTTTCCTAACGCGTTTGCGAGTTTTGCAGGATTATAGCGGCAGAGAACAACCATAATTTACAGTCTCTATTACTGTAATAGAGAGCACATCAAAGGACCGTTTTTCAGAGGCTGGAATTATGGAGAAAGGCCTGGGAAGGTATGTCGACAAGGCTTCCATTAAAGAAGCAGGGTTAAAATCTGTCAAACCCTGCAGAGTCATTCAAAGCATAGATTGCACAGATGGAGACATTAATGGAGTAGCAGAGAAATATCAGTGAATGATCGAGGAATTCAACGTTCAGCATTGAAGATCTTAAACCTTAATTCAGGGTTTAGAAGGAAGAGGGAACCATTCGCAGAAAACAATACCCTAAAGTTTTATTTTCAGCACCATTTTCTTTCAGGAAATGACTGAATGTCTATGTGATTTTACTTCTTTGTCTTGTTCCTAAAGAGACTTCTACCCAGTGCATTTATTTCAGTAAGCAGGCCACATGGTACAAACAACATTACAGAGTCATCAAGCAGTATGGGCATGCACGTTTCTACCATCTTGTCTTAATGAGGAAAAATAAATGTTCATCACCTACTCCCTTTTTGAGATTTCTTTTTCTCCTATAAAGCTCCCGAAGAACAGATGATTGAGGGTTCTAGATTTTATCAGAAAAGGTGCAATAAGAGAATTTTTTGTATGCATTTTGCGAAAGCTCCCATATGAATGTACAGAGCCCATGGGGTCTCAGTGAGGAGGAGTTCCGTCTTTAAAGAGGATTCTAGCCTTTGATTTCTCACAATGTGTAGCTTTCTCTCATATGTGCTATTTTAATAGATCATGTTCATTTCATCCATCTTTCCTGTATGATGTTTTTAGAATGCGAGTGGCTCACTGATTTTTGGTATGGATTTATCCTAGTTGATACCCATGCTCGAATCAGTCAAGCTCTTTAAATATGGCTCAGGCATGATATTTTGTTTCACTATTCACTCAAACCATATTTCTGGTATATTAGTTTCTTTGGGAGGGTATTTTTAAAACGCTATTGTCATGTATGGATTCTTAAATTGGTAAGCCCATTACATGGTGATATTGTGTATTTGGATATCATCTCAATGATAGTTAGTATTCTCTTAATCTTTCATTATAGCCACACCTTCTCATAATTTATTTCTATGAGGTATTTCTGAATTGGCCCTCTTTACAGTAAGTTGTCTCTGAATTGTCTGTTGCTTTTATATTGGAGTTCTGCACGTTGCCTATGTAGTATTCCTTTCTCTGTGTCAGTTTCTGAGGGTCTTGGTCCCATTCAAATAAATATTTCTGGTTTTCAGGAGATAGCATGAGATCTTTGTATCGATAACTTCCCCTGTTATACCCTATGCTCCTTGCTACATAAAAGATTTCGTAGGCACTGGTCTTTCACAACTCAAGGTTGTCTCTAGGAATGACAACATCTTTTTGGCACCATTGCTGGGGAACAAAGTTGAGAAAAATTAAATCCTTGGGCCTCGACAAAACCTAATTAACTCTTCAAGTAGGTGAGTATGGAGAGTTGAGAGTTGTAGATCCCTCACCTTGGCGACTCCACATTTGTTATTTAGATAAATTCACTTGCAGTCCTGGCTCCTCGTAAGCCACACCTAAGGTCATATATGTCATAGCCAAAGACACCTTTAGTGTTTGACCCATAGAAGATCATACATAGAAGAAATTGGAGGGAAAGAAAATCAGTCCACACTGAAATCCCCGAATTGTCTATAGAAAAATTTCCATCTTCTTCTTCTCAATTAACTCAAGTGTTAGTTCTCGACCCCACTATGGGAGATACTGATTACTATTCAGATATTCCACCCCAAGGAGGTGTCAGAAATAAAGATAATTTTCACCCTACTCCTGAGGTCGAAGAGGTCAATGAAGTCACCGAATTATCTGCTATTAACATAACATTATTCCCCTCAACACCTCAAGCTGTTGTCCATTACATTCCTATTGTTATTCATACTCCTCTTCCACCTCCTCCTCCTCCTTTTACTTATCAAACTATTTCACTTCCTCCACCCCCTCAAATAGCCAATGTTCCAGGCTTCTTGCTAAATAAATATGCCTCTCTGGCATTACCCCAAGTGTTGAATGATATGCCACAGGATTATTTGAAGATTTTACGTTGATTCAATGGGGAAAATGAGATTGATGCTCAAAAACATCTTGAGGTTTTCTTCTCCTTTACAGAGAACTTTAATGTGGAACATTTAGATGTAGTCTTAAGGCTGCTTTTCCAATCTCTTGATGGTGAAGCTCGAAAATGGTTTAAGACATTGGCAGGTCGTTCTATTACTACTTGGTAAATAATGGAAGATACTTTCCTCAGGAAATGGGGAGAGAAGAAATATCATGGACATTGTCTTACTGAGTTCAATACACTCAAGAAAATACATAATGAAGGCGTGTCAGAATTTATCAAGAGATTTAATAAATTGTATCTGAGTCTTTCTACTGATATGAAACCTCATCAAACTGGTGCTAAATTTGTTTTTGTAGCAGCCTTTGATTCAAAATTTGGTTTCTCTCTCATAGAAAGAAAGCCTGCTACTTTGGATGTTGCTCAAACAGATGCACTAGAGTTGGAGGAAAATTTCGCCTCTACTGGTAAATCAAAGGGAAAATCTGAACAGGATACTAGAAGAAGGGACAAAGAGGAGGTATCAACCTCTAATCAAGACAGAGACTCAGCTAATGACAGAATTGAAGAAATGAGCAAAATTATTAAGAACCTTTCTGGTAAGCTGGTCAAGCTTGAATTGGAGGCCAAGAATTCAGACTCCAAGAATTTCCACAATGTCCCAAACAGAGGTTACAATCCTCAGTATAGGAAACCAACCCTGCAAATATTGCCAAGGTAACCAAAGGAACAACAGGATCAGGTACCACACCCATTGTACTTGGAAGGTCCAGAAGATGATCCTACTGAAGACACTGCCTATGGACTAGAGGATGCAAATCTTGCTTTTTCAAATAGTGATGGAGAATAATACCCTTTGCAAGGAAATGATGGAACCGAGTGCTCATTGCAAGAAGAAGAAAAGGATAGAGACACAGAAGACCCAGAAATTGATCACTATTGTAAGCAATTTGTTGATTTCATGAAAGCACAGTTCAACAGAAGATATGATCTCAGATCTTCTAGGAAGAGGACTCATACTGAAGATCAAGAAGAAGAGTCACCCCAGAAGGAAGCACCTACTCAGAAGGAGTCAACAATGCAGAAAGTCACAGACAAAGGTAAGGGGCCTCCAAACAAACCTTTGCAGTCTAATGATCAAATTCCCTCTTCTTAAAAAGAATTCATTTCCCCTAATACCAAGTCTGTGTCAAAAGAAGTCAAACCCTCAGCCGAAAATAAAGAATCAAAATAGGTTGTAATAGATAAGTCTTCTCCTGCTTTCAGTCTGCAAAAAGAACTTGAGAAGGTCAAAATCCCAGTTCCCTTGACTAAACTGTTGAAACAATCTGCATATCAATCCCAAGTCACCTCTTTCATGCTCCCTCCAGAAGCAACACTCACCCCAAATAGTCTCAACCTTCAATAAGAAATACCCATGGTTGTTTTTGGCCCACATGTTGAGGAGTTAGATGCTTCTACTCCTCCCTTCTATGTGTCTCTAGTGATTCCTGACCGGCTATTACATAACTGCATGTTAGATTCTGGAGCTTCCCATAATCTTATACCTCTGTTAGTCATGGAACAACTAGGATTACAAATCACCCGTCCATACAAAGACCTCTATTAATTTGATTCTAAAAGATTTAAATGCTTGGGGATGATCAAGGATTTGGTGGTCAATGTGACCCAAATCCCAGCAAAAAGTGTGGTAATGGACATCGTGGTGGCGAACATCCCAGCCCGTTTTGGCATGTTACTGTCAAGGTCTTAGGGGACAAAAATTGGTGGATAAATTAATTTGGATCTAACATATGCCACTATCCCAGTTTTTGGTGGCCATGAGAGGAGGTTGTACAGGGAAACTAGATTTGTCAAGATGGTGACTTAGGCTGACAACTCTGTTAATTCACCAGTCTGCAGTAAAGAAGGAGATTTCTCATGCTTGATGCTGGAAGAAGATCAAGATTATGCTCATGACCATATTTCTGCCAAATCAAGACTGAGAAGTCCCCATAGATCAATGAAACAGGAATCTGGACACTTCATTTTGATGGAGAAAATTCAAGAGAAGGTAATGGAGCTGGAATATTATTGATTTCTCCTTCAGGGAAATGGGTCCCATTGTCCTTCAAACTTGAATATGAAGCCACTAATAATGTGGCTGAATATGAAGAACTCCTATTAGGATTATAGACAGCCAGGAGCATGAACATACAAAGTTTGAAAGTTCTGGGAGATTCAGAACTGGTGGTTAGACAAGTCAGGAATCAGTCCCAAACCAAACATCGTTGGCTGAGGGCGTATAGGAATGAAGTTTGGGATATGGTAAAGAATTTATTCTTGGCATTTAATATCCATTTCATGCCCCGAGAATAGAATAGGATGGATGATTCCCTTGCCGTGGCTGCTAGTACGTTCCGTCCACCTCAGAACCCCTTCTTAAGGTATGAAATTGAGGTACGTTATCGACCATCAATCCCAAATAACATTAAGCACTGGCAGGTACTTGAGGATTAGGAACATATGAAGAGATTCCTAGAAACAGTAGGGGAATTCTCCAATATGGAGATTGATGCTGGTGAAGAAGAAGAGACTGAAGACACTTCAGAAAGAAATTGGGAGAAGAAAATGGCAGGTAATAAAGTGTTGCAATTGAATGGAAACATTATACCTAGAGGGCCGGTGCCTCTAGAAATATTATTTGACAAGAATTATGTCCCACTGCAGCGAGGCAAAGTGGTAGAAGAAAATCAGGTAGAAGACCTGAATCTGGGTACTGAGGCTGACCCCAAAATTGTAAAATTATCCAAGAAGATCCCAGAAGAATATAAAAAGCTATACCAGAAGTTATTTCAGTCTTACAAGGATGTGTTTGCATGGTCCTATCAGGACATGAAAACTTTCAACATTAGTATAATGCAGCACAAAATTCCACTAAAGGGAGATGCAAAACCCCATAAGAAGAAGCTCAGACAGATAAATCCCCTGCTACTTCCCTCTATTGAGAGGGAAATCAAGAAGTTGTTAAAGGAAAAAATAATTGTGCCATTGAGGTACTCTGAATGGGTGGCAAACCTAGTCCCTGTCTGAAAGAAGAATGGAGAAATAAGGCTATGTGTGGATTTCTGAAATTTAAATAGAGCATCCTTAAAGGATAATTACCCACTGCCTAAGATGGACCACATCCTGCAGAAAGTGGTTGGAGCTTCTAGGATGTCAATGATGGATGGATTCTCTAGTTACAATCAGGTGGCTGTACTCTCAGAAGATCGAAAGAAAACTGCTTTCACGACACCATGGGGTACATTTATGTATGCCAGGATGCCTTTTGGATTGATTAATGCAGGAGCCACTTTTCAGAGGGCCATGGACATTGCTTTTGTTGGGGAGGAAGATAAGTTTTTGGTAGTCTACCTTGATGATATCACTGTATTTTCAAAGAATGATACTGAGCACATTGAGCATCTACGTAGAACCTTTGAGAAATGCAGAAGGTATGGTCTCTCTTTAAATCCTCAAAAGTCTTTATTTGCATTAGAAGAAGGTAAAATTTTGGGACACATTGTGACTAAAGATGGGGTGAAGATAGATCCTAAGAGGGTAGAGGTTATAAATGGTATCGCTCTTCCTAGAAATAAGAAGGAGGTACAGGTATTCCTAGGGCCCATTAATTTCCTGAGAAGGTTTATTCCTAACTATGCTGAAATATTTAGACATATAACTCACATGCTGAAGAAAGATAATGAAGTTAAATGGTCCCAGGAATCATGAGAGGCCTTTACCAGAATAAAAAATGCTTTTGCAGAAGCCCCTGTGCTAGCTGGACCAGATTATGCTAAACCTTTCATGATCTTTTATTTTGCATCACCTCATACAATAGCAGGAGTTTTATTGCAGAAAAATGAAGAAGGGTACGAGCAACCCATCACCTTCTTCAGTCAAGTGCTTCGTGATGCATAATTAAAATATAACATATTAGAAAAGCAAGCATATGCCCTGGTGAAATCCCTCAAAGCATTTCGCATGTATATCTTGTAGTCCCATATCACTACATTTGTGCCTACAACTGCTATAAAATATGTTCTTATAAAAGGGGATAGTGAAGGAAAAAGGGGAAAGTGGATTTCCAAAATACAAGAGTATGAATTAGACATCTGCCCTACTAAGCTGATCAAAGGACAAGGGCTTGCCAAAATATTATCTGAATCAAACTATCAAGATCTGGGTATAAATTTGTCCATAATAGCAGGAGAGGAATTTGAGGAGAAAGAAGAGCGACAGGGAATTGGGGTAGCCACTCCAGAAACACATATAAAGTACCTCACCAGTCAGTGGTACAAGGATATAGTAGAATATCTCCTCACACTCAGCTGCGCTCCAAGCTGTGATAAAGCTAAATATAGAACGCTAAGATTGAGATCACAAAAGTACATAGTCACAAATGAACGACTATATTGGCGAGATCCCTCAGGCATCTTACTCCTGTGTCTCACAGAGGATGAGATAGAGAGTATTATAGCCGAATTTCATGAAGGAATCTATGGGGGTCATTACAGCTGGAGGGCCACTGCTCACAAAATCCTGAAGGCTGGTTTCTATTGGCCCAAGATTTTTGGAGATGTTTTTGCCTGGGTTAGAGCTTGTGAGAAATGTCATAAATTTATTGAAAGACATAAGTTGGCACCTCTGCCCATGATTCCCGTACACGTGGACGAACCATTCCGACAATGGGGAATTGATTTTATAGGTGAAATACATCCTCCATCGAGTGGTCAACATAAGTGGATTTTAACTTCCACTGATTATTTCACAAAATGGGTGGAATCCATACCTGCGAGGAATGCAAAAAATACTGTGATAATAAAATTCATGGAAGAAAACATCATATCCAGGTTTCACTGTCCTGTCAGAATAGTGATTGATAATGCCCAGGCCTTCAAGTCTACAAAGTTTGTGAGTTTCTGTCAGCAATACAACATCACACTAAGCCACTCTACAGCCTATTACCCACAAGGAAATGGCTTGGCAGAGTCTTCCAATAAAACCCTGGTAAAGGCACTGAAGAAGGCTATAAATGAAAATCAGAAAAATTGGGATTCCCACTTGAAGTTTGCTCTATGGGCCAATAGAATTACCAGCAAGAGAGAAACTGGAAAATCCCCATACGACTAAGTATATGGGAGGGAAACAATATTCCCTATACAGTTAGCCCTACCAGTAGCCCGATTCATGCAAGAAAGTCAAGAGGAGCCTGATGATATAACCAGGAGAATAAATCAGGTGGTGGAATTGGAAGAAACACGGAACCAGGTAAGTCAAAGGCTGACCGAATATCAATAGAAGACGAAGTACCTTTTTGATCAGCATGCCAAGGACAGGAATTTGCAGATTGGTGATTTAGTACTTAGATGGGATATCTGGAGAGTTGAAAAGGAAAACATGGTAAATTCGACCCACTCTATTTTGGCCCTTTCAAAATCATGGAACAAGTGGGTAACAATGCTTTGAGGCTGGAGAATTTACAGGGAGACTTACCTGACGCCCCTGTAAATGGTCAGTTCCCTAAACCCTAATTCTAGTTCTAATTTAGGTGGAGATAGACTGATGTATTATACTGTATATTAGTTTCCTATTTTCTCCCTTGTTTGAATAATGTGGGTGTCATGATGAATTATGAAAAGAAAAGTAGAAGTGCTGAAGAGCAGAGTTTGCACAGAATATTATCAGGTGGTCTGTGAAGTTCTCGACACACCCAGGGATGAACGTGCCATCCCCAGGTGGAGCCAATGTTGATCATGCCATCCCCCTGTTAAATTCTGACAAGCAATCTTGCTTAAACCTTTCAAACCCCCTCTTTTTCCCTGAGAAATTCATTTTCTGCTCATCATTACCTTCTCCCAACCTCAAAACTGCATAAAAGGGAAGAAATCGCACATTATAAGATATTTAAGGCCTAGCACCTTTTGGCCGTAGCCCCTGCACCTTTTTCTCCACATGACCGAAATTCGAAACCAAGCGCTAGCCTTGAAGGCACTTATCACACACACACACACACACACACACACACACACACACACACACACACACACATATATATATATATCGAGAGCAGTATGATCCGTCAATCTGTACCGATAGAACGAAATTCACAAGGCTCCATCATGCCCATGGCCCACCCCGTCCGCCATCCGATCAATCTTCAAAATCCAGGGTCCATAGTGCACCCGCTCACTGTACAAAACCCGCTGGTTTATATCGCACCACCTTTCAGAGGCGGGCGGTATTTCTCATTTCAGAGTGATGCCATTCATCACGTGACGCGTGTCTCATGCAATATTTCAAAACTGCCTACTCATCGCGTGTTATAGTTCGGCAGCGGGCATGGCGCGATATGCACGTGAGCCGTTCGATCTAAAGTGGCCCATCCAACGGCGATCGCTCCACAAAGTTGCTTGCGAGTTAACACAGGGAAATCGTACCCCTGGCCCACCGTTCATCGCCCTCCTATGCATTTTCAGCCATTGATCTCGTCTTGAGATCGGACGGTCTATATCACTTACCTCCCCACCATCAACACGTGTCTTCCGCCCTGTCAGCGTTCCACGTGTTCGTCGTATTTTTCCTCCGCCCTTACATATTTCGCTCATTAGTCAAATTTCAATGTTTTATGTTAAAAACATTTCACTAGTCCATCCTCCATCATGTCACTGCGTTTTTACCACCACCCTGCATTGCTCCACCATTTCGCCATGTCCACACGACCAGTTTCATTGACCCCGCCACATCCACCATCCCCATGCATGGTTTTCCTAACGAGTTTGCGGGTTTTGCAGGTTACAACGGTGGAAAAATCCCATAATTTACAGTCTCTATTACTGTAATAGAGAGCACATCAAAGGATCATTTTTTAGAGGTTGGAATTATGGAGAAAGGCCTGGGAAGGTATGTCGACAAGGCTTCCATTAAAGAAGCAGGGTTAAAATCTGTCAAACCCTGCAGAGTCATTCAAAGCACATATTGCGTAGATGGAGACATTAATGGAGCAGCAGAGAAATATCAGTGAATGATCAAGGAATTCAACGTTCAGCAGTGAAGATATTAAACCTTAATTCAAGGTTTAGAATGCAGAGGGTACCATTCACAGAAAACAATACCCTAAATTTTTCTTTTCAGCACCATTTTCTTTCACGAAAGGACGTAATGTCTATGTGATTTTACTTCTTTTCCATGTTCCTGAAGAGACTTCTACCCAGTGCATTTATTTCAGTAAGCAGGCCACAGGGTACAAACAGCATTACAGAGTCATCAAGCAGTATAGGCGTGCACGTTTCCACCATCTTGTCTTAATGAGGAAAATTAAATTTTCATCACCTACTCCCTTTTCGAGCTTTCTTTTTCTCCTATAAAGCTCCCGAAGAACAGATGATTGAGGGTTCCAAATTTTATCAGAAAAGGATGTAGTAAGAGAATTTTTTGTATGCATTTTGTAAAAGCTCCCATATGAATGTACAGAGCCCGTGGGGTCTCAGTGAGGAGGAGTTCCATCTTTAAAGAGGATTTTGGTCTTTGATTTCTCACAGTGTGTAGCTTTCTCTCATATGTGCTATTTTAATAGATCATGTTCATTTCATCCATCTTTCCTGTATCATGTTTCTGGAATGCGAGTGGCTTACTGATTTTTGGTATAGATTTATCCTAGTTGAAACCCATGCTCGAATCATTCAAGCACTTTAAATATGGATCAGGCATGATATTCTGTTTCACTATTCACTCAAACCATATTTCTGCTATATTAGTTTCTTTGGGAGGGTATTTTTAAAACGCTATTGTCATGTATGGATTCTTAAATTGGTAAGCCCATTACATGGTGATATTATGTATCTAGATATCATCTCAATGATAGCTAGTATTCTCTTAATATTTCATTACAGCCACACCTTCTGATAATTTGTTTCTGTGAGGTATTTATGAATTGGCCCTCTTTATAGTAAGATGTCTCTGAATTGTCTGTTGCTTTTATATTGGAGTTTTGCATATTGCCTCTGCAACATTCCTTTCTCTGTGTCAGTTTCTGAGGTTCTTGGTCCCATTCAAATAAATATTTCTGGTTTTCAGGAGATAGCATCAGAGCTTTGTATTGATAACTTTCCCTGTTATACCCTATGCTCCTTGCTACATATAATATGTCCTAGGCACTGGTCTTTCACAACTCAAGGCTGTCTCTAGGAACGACAACAGCCACAATCTTCACTACTCACAATGTGAGGCCACTCCCTTACATGCTCACCATCTAATGGATTATCAGGGCATTAGGTGTTAGGTTTTAATAGTTTTAATAGGATTAGTGTTTATGATGTGAATTGAGTAAAGAATCATTCCTGCGACCCAATAAGTATAAATTGATAGTGGAAAAGAATTGAAATTTTTATTAAAAGATAACTTTGTATAATAATTCATTTAAAAATAGATTCCATTCACCAAAAGGTATAAAATAATAGACTATATTAAGTACATTGATAATTAAAATAATAATTCCAAGAGAATAAACCATTTAGTTAATAGTGTTTCATAATAAATAGTGTGGGTTCACACGCACATTGCATGTTTTCCATCGTTATGTAAGCATAATATAAAGCCATATAATTAGTTTTTATGCTCTAGGTTTATTATGTTTTTTGTTTTAGGGTTTAATATATTAACCTTACATATTAATATAGAATTTAATATATAGGGTTCAGATATTGATTATGGTTAGGAATTGTCAACCATATTTAATATTGGTCAGGCATTGGTATCTCTCTCAACATATAAATGCCCTTTCTCTAGCCTTTCCTAATGGCCAGCTATGGTTAACCATGTTTCGAATGGTGAGACATTGCCAACCAAGGTATCTATGATTGAACATCGTCAACTATTGTCAAAATGAGATACCATAATATATTATAGAACAATATGCTCAACCATGACCAAATATGTGAAAGAATGGGAAATCATGTTCAACCATAGAAAATGTAGTTCACTCATAGTCAATAATGGTCGCCGATATTCAAACCATTGTTCACCATACTCATAAATTTATCATAGTTAAAACATAGTTAGCGATGACTAAACATGATGAAAATGGACAACTACTGTCAATCGTGGTCAATCATAGTCCAAAAATTGTTAAACATAGTCATTCATTGTTGAAACATAGTCATTTATGTTTAAAGAGGGTGAACATGGAAAAAAATACTCAAGCATGGATATCAACTATGAAGTTTTAAAAATGTCTAATAATATTATTAATAATATAATAATAGTATGTTATGAAAGCAACTCCAAAAATAGAAGACAAGAGAGATCAAGGCCTTAGAAATAATCTAATTCAAGGGGGAAAACTCCTTTACATTACATAAATGAACAATTATTGGATGATACAAATGATAAAGACTCATTTCTATATATAGGAGTCCATAGGGTCACAATATAATCCTATCCGACCTAAAAATAATAATGTAAGGGCGCAATAATAACAATATGGGGGCTACAGGGGTACAAAAATAATAATAAGGGGGCTACACTAACAAAAATAAGAGGATACACTAGTATTATAGGGACCTAACATACCCCTTGTTGGTTCTTAAGAGACAATCCATTGGTTGTGGAAAGGAATTTTGTGCTTAAGACATTTTAACAGTGTTTTATAGAAACAATATTTACCATTTCGTCTTTGTTTTATTCCTTTGGAAATTAGTTTTTAAAACCCTTAATGCCCTGGGGTAAATAATATATTACAAAATGCCTTTAATTTCTGAAATGTGAATGAAAAAAGAAGAATTGTAGGAAAACTTAAGATAATATGTTGTAAACATAGGATCTACTAACTTTAGTTTCAGAGATAATTTATGAATGAGAGACGAGTTGGAGTGGAGTTAATTTAAGGATATTTAACTCTTACTTACAAATGTAATTCAAAGACATGCATATTCATTACTTCACTTCATTCATTATAATAAATAACACAAGATGAGACACGCAAGACAAACCACCATCAACAATTGCAGGAAACTTAAAAACTTATTTCATTAAATCTTCCGAGAAATAAGTTCAAAAATATGGTCTTCCAGAGGTTCCAAAACTATGAACCCTTCTTCTTCATTTTTTCCTTTCTTAAATACATTCAAACTCATTTTGTAACTTCCAAAACTAAAACTACCTAAAATACTTCTTTCTTCTATCAACTACTTTCAGTACAATCGAGGGTAAAATTACAACCTCATTCTATAAGAAAGAAAAAAATACAATAATAGATAGAAATATTAAATTGTCTTCTGAGTATCATGTGTGGTTGATGTCATTTTCTGAGTGTCATTTGCCACTATTGTGTCTTCAGGAAGATTTTTCATCCATCTTATACACTTTTTCAAAAGTTCAAAGTTTGTCTTTGGAGCATTAAATAGCTTATGATGTTCCAATCTAAAAGAATTGATCATGGTGTAAGTGGGATTATCCAGAAACAAGGTCTTGACCATCCATAACAACTGAAAATATTTATGCAGGAAATTGACAATTGTTGTTCCTTTTAGAATTGCAGTCTTATCATGTGTGTTGTCAATTTTAATTTTTTCTTCCACCAACAGAGTTTCATATGTTTCCCAAGAAAATAAATTACCTTGCAGATCCTAGCAAGCTGTCAGTCCTACCCTAGTTCTTTTATCAAACATGGTGTTGAACTTATCTACTGCTTTCTTGATCTCTGTCAACTTCTTTTCTTCTAACTTCATGTATTCATTCTTCACTATCACCTTGTTAATTTCTAGAACACATACTGTTATATCTTTAATCTCATGTTCACCCAGTTCTTGATCTGATTTGGAGTTGACAAAATATATTAACTTCTTATCCTATACAGCTCTATCATGTATTTTTGTTTGTTAGCTAACACAATATCTTGAAGATCTTTGATTATGCACTTTTCTTCTGAAATAAGAACTAGTGATTCCCATATTATTTTAATTACTCCTATAATATCATTCCAAAGAATTTTCTTAGTTTCAATTAGGGACATGTTCCCCTTTACCTTCTCTCTGAGATTCTTGATTCTTCACAAGATGATTGATAATCTACTATGTATTTGCATGTATTTTCCTTTGACATTTGAATTCCACCATCATTAGCACAAACAAAATTTATGGTTGTCTCAAGATCACTTTGGGCTTTCTTCATATCAATATTTGCCAAATTCAACTTAGTAATTAATTGTGATAGTTTAATTGTTGGGTCATCAGTTTCAGATGAAAAAAAATTTGTGCAGACATGCAAATCAATCTGCCCATGTAACTTATATATTGTCTCTTTTAATCTAGAAATCTTTTAATCCCTTTGCAACATTTTCTGTAAAATTTTCTCCTTTTCAAATCCCACTTCTGCCACTTCAACTACCATTGGGTGTTCACCAATAGGGAGCTTCAGCTTCTTTCTTAGCACATTAATATTTGATTCTACACTCTGCAATAGCTTCTACACAACTGACCTATCATTGGACTCTACTACAATCTTGACAATTATCTTATTTAATTCCTCTTTTTAGGTGGAGAGAGCTCTGTAACTAGCCTTCTCTAGCTTCAGCTGCTTGATTACCTTTCCCAACAGTTTCTCATCTTTACTTGCATATGCACTGGTTTTATTCCAGTCATTCAGAATTAATAGACCAATTTGCATATGTAAATTAATTCTATCAGGTTAGGGTATCTTCTTGGCATCAACAGTTAGATTAAAAGTCCTGAAATTTCTTGATGACCCTAGTGTCATTTCCGATGGGTGTGAAAAAAAAAATTTTAGCTGAGCTTTCTCTAAATCCATAGCAATTAACAATCTAGTCTGATTAGGGGTGATTTGAGACTCAAATTGAGCCTCCATAATTTCTCTGATCTTCTAATTATTTTTAAAATTTTCGGAAAAATCTACTTAATTACTGGAACCTGATCATGAACAACCTCATGCCTAGATGGTGAAGCTGGTGTACTTTGTATATCTCCAAACTCAATTGATAAACCTAGCTATGCATATGGCATCTCTTCACTCATAGTAGCTCTCTTTTCAACTCCTTGTTCCTCCTCGTCTAAATCAACATTCTTTTCTTTACCGCTTTTATTCACCTTCTCAGAGATAATATAAGTTTAAATACGAGTATTTCCAGTAACTAGGAAACTCTTATTAGCCAGATTTTCAATTTTGGGCTTACTCTCATGAGTAAAAGTACAGTATCCATTCTCAACCCTCCTTTTTGAAATCACCTAATGCAGATCATAAGCCCACTTTTCACCTAGAAATAGATGCATGTCTTATAGCATTTGGTTTTCTTCTTTTGCAGCTTGCCTCATATTCACTATGAAAGGTCCAACAATCATCGATAGTTTAAACAAATGTCCTTTCTTCATTTTCACAAAGTGAATCTATTCCACATTAAAACTCTATCCAATATATTCTAAGGAAATCATTCTCATCGGGACAAAATTATGAAATCTATAAGGCTCAACCCCTGCACCATACAATATAATTTCAGAATAATCTTCAAAAGAAAACAAGTCTCCATATTTGCAACTATAACTGAGTTGAAGGAATTCTTGAGCCTTTGGAAGAAAACATGGGGGAGCAGTCCCATTCAAAATTTTATTGTCAATTGGAAGGTACTAAGCAAAAAAATCAAATAATCCCCCATCACTAGGTTCATTTATTATCAAGTAAATCCAAAACACTACTGAATTCCTTTTCTTATTTGAATCCATAATCTTTAACCCCAAATTCAAAATCTCTTCTACATTTTGATACATAAACAAATAAGTAACAATTGAGGAAAACTTGAAAGAACCTGTGAGATTCAAGATCATGAATTGAGAATTAATATTATCCTGCAAAAATGATGGGATGCCCATCACTACATCAGGTTTCATCATCAAAGAAAAAAATACAATCACTGACCTATAAATATGAGAATCATCTTCCTTTCCAAGTGTTTTTGATATAAATTGTAACACAGCCTTGACATCTGCATGAAAAATTTCCAAAGAAAATACCTTTTCATCTAGAGAAAAAATCCCTTGTTTTGGCTTCAGAAATAATAAATCCGCATGTAATATTTCCCTGCAAGATTGTCATAATATGTTGTCAATGACTCTACAGTAAAATTAACATATGACTCAGACTCTGGGTAGCAAAAGGCTTGAAAAATTAAGAGGGATGAAACTTCGAAGACACTCTCTCCCAAGTGGTTCATTACAAAACACTTGTTGGGGTATAATACTATTGCTATCCAATCTATGAATTCAAGGACAAGATGAATTCTAGGGACACATGCAGACAAGACTCCAAACCTAACTATAGCTGTGAAGGTAACAAAATTTTGTTGATTAAGAATGACTTGTTGGTACAGAGTCAAATACTCTACTATACAAGGAGTGTCCATTACATCATGCTCTGTATCCATGAGAGGAATGTCTATAGAAGAATCAAACAATGATGAGTTTGCTATGTTTACACATGGGAGAGTGACTGAACGGACTCAAACACAAGGGGCAAGGTGATTAGGATGGTTTGGACTATTTAAACTAAAACCTGCATGTGAGAAGAATGAGGTTTTGACTCAGTATTTATAGGTGCAGTGGGAATTTCAGGGGAAAACGAAAATTAAATGCATGAAAAGACAGGTACGGGACATGAAATGGAAAGTGAGCTGGCTTTCTTATTGATGTCTCTGGATTCCTACGTCACCGAGGGGGCACTCTTGGGTACAGTAGGCTCTTCGGAGATGTGCCTCCACAGTGAACATGAGTCGTTGATTTGAGTCCACGCGCTCACCTCATGGTCAACTACGGAGGCACCCCATAGTTTAATTATTGGGTTGTTTGTGCCCGCGAGTTTATTCTGATCAACTCCCACCTTCCATCCTTTAAATTTTGTTCGGCGAGTTGCGTGCCCTTTAAAATAATGGTTGGACCTTATGCATCTTTCAAAACATAATGTTAATAGTTTAACATATAAATCATTTCCGACATGTAGAATTTTTGGTTCATTTTTCTTTTCACAAATGTTATATATCATTTTTTTATTTTAAGAAATATTTAAAAATGATATAGTAAATGGGCCACAACATTTGGCTCCACCTGGGGATAGTTATTTTTGTATGAAAAGAACTAAGAAATGCAAATTAGTTCCTTTACCTCGGGAGTGGAGTCAAATATTGCTTTTGTGACATATGAACAATGGCCAATCCGATATTTACAATGGTGGAATGATTGGATTTTAGTGTTGAAAATAGTTCTTCAAATACTTCCCATTCATAGGCAACTACAAATATTCTCCATCTAAATTCTCCAAGATGAAAGTATTATTATATCTTGGTTCAGTGATTCTATATGGTCCATACGAGACGGGGTCAAATGACCATGCTTTCCCTTGTCCTCCTTTCTAGTATCCCACCTTAGTACTAATTCTCATGCTTGAAATATAATTTCTCTTGCCTTCCTGTAAAAAATGGTTTTCATCTTTGTCTCATAAGTAATTATGTTGTCTCTAACTTTTTCTCTTTTCTCACTTAACTAAATTACCTTATTGATTCTTCTAACCATAACATTAGGTTCTTCTTGAGCTTCCCGAATAAAAGCAATCACAGGTTTTTCTAATTGACTAGAAAAAAATGGTTGTGTTCCATATACCAACTCAAAAGGTGATTTTCAGGTGGACCTTCTCATAGTAACCCTAACTTCTTGAAGAGCAACTTTAGTTTTGAGTCCCAATTTTTTTTATTTTTAGCAATTTTTTTCTTTAGGATTCTAACTAATGTTTTGTTAGAGGACTATGCCAACCCATTCCCTTTTGGATGGTAGACTGTAGAATGAGACAAAACTAGATTATATGTTTTCTATAAATCAATAAATCAAGCAGAATTGAATACCTAACCATTATCTGTCACAATATTGACTGGAAAATCGAAACTACTAAAGATATTCTCCTCCAAGAACTTCATCACCACTTGGTCATTTTCTTTCCTTGTGGGTATTGTGTCAACCCACTTTGTGAAGTAATCAGTGGCTATTAGAATCCATTTGAGCTGTCAACTTGATGGTGGATTTATCTCTCCATTAACTCCAATTCCCACTGTCTAAAAGGTTCTTCTATAAATACTGGAATTAGAGGTAAAGGATCAAGTCTCTTCTTTTCTGCAGACAATTGACATTTTTAACAACCTATGACCATTTTTTACACATCTGCAAACAATATAGACCAATAAAAACCTGATTTGAGGATATTATGTGCTGTAAAATTCCAACTGTAATGACCCCCACACAGATTTTCATGGTAGTCTTTGGTAATTTTAATGGACTCTCCTTCAGTTAAGCATAGTAGTAAGATACCAACAGGATATTTCTACTATATTTTTTATTCTACTATGAAATATGGCCGAGATTTGAGCTTGGGGGATCTGTACTTTGTTCTATTCAGTGTAGTTGGACAAGAGAATAAATACAGTTAGTGAACAAGATCTTTGTACCAATCTAAACATAAATATTTTTATTGAATCTTCATACCTGATTTGGGCTTACTTTTATCTTCTTCATTAACAACTAAATCTAGTAGTGCTAACAGATTGATTCCCAATGCTTGAATTTTTTTCTGCTAATATATTTTCCAAACCTTGTCCTCTGATTAGTTTTGTAGGTATAATGTCCAAATCATATTCTTGAATTTTTTCTATCCAGTTTCCTCTCTTCCCTTATACATCACTCTAAATCATCACATCCTTGGCAACAAAATTAGGGACATATTTAGTTATTTGAGATTATAATACATAAGTTCTGAAGGATTTGGGTTCTTTAACCAATGCATATACTTTCTTTACAAGAATGTTATATTTGATATGACCATCTCTGAGAACTTTGCTAAAGAATGCCATTGGTTGTTCTCTATTCTTCTAATTTTTCTGTAATAACAAAACAACAATAGTAGAGGGGGAAGCAAATGAAAATATCTGAAATACCTTCTGATAATCAAAACTGATAAGAACAACAGTTTTTTGGTGAGCCTCCTTTATTCTAGAAAATTATTCTCTTGCTTCCTCACTCCATTGCACTTCTGCCTCTTTCTTCAACATATTGGTTATGTTTCTAACAATCTCTGCATAATTTTTTACAAATCTTCTTAGAAAATTAATCTTTCCCAAAAATTTCTGAATATCCTTCTTGATTTTGGGAAAAGGAATTTTTTGGATTTCTTCTACCCTTAATTGATGAATTTTTACCCCTCGTTTAGAAACTATTTGGCCCAACAATTTATCTTATTCCGAAGAAAATAAATAATTTTTAGGGTTAAGTGAAAAACCAAACTTCCTTCACTTTTCAAAATTTCATTGCAAATGTTCTAAATGTTCATCATATGATCCTCAAAAAACAATGATATCATCCAGATATATAACCACATACTTATCTTGAACAAATGTTATGTCTATGGCCCTTTGAAAGGCTTCACCTACATTCATTATTCCAAATGGAATTCTAGCATACTTGAAAGTACCCCATGGGGTTCTGAATGTTGTATTTTTCTGGTCTTCTTTGTCCACTACTACCTGATTAGACATAGAGAATCCATCAACCTTGGACATTCCATAAGATCTAATCACTTTTTGTAAAACATAATCCATTTTGGGTAAAGGATAGTTATCCTTCAGATATGCTCTGTTCAGGTTCCTAAAATCCACACATAATCTTATCTCTCCATTTCTTTTTCTCATAGGAGCCATATTAGAAACCCAAACAGAATATCTTAGGGGAACTATGATCTTTTCTTGAAGTAATTTTTTTATTTATTTTTCAATCGGAGAAAATAATAATGGATTGATTTGTCTGAGCTTCCACCTATGGGGCTTGAATCCTTCTTTTAATGGGATCTTATGATGTATGATATCGTTATCACATGTTTTTGAATATTCATATGACTAAGAAAATACATCTATGTACTTATTGAAAATATCAATGTACCTTTCCTTATAATTTTTGGGAACACCTTTGATTAACTTCAACAATTATGGTTCCTCCTGAATTTCCAGATTACAATCTTGCAATTCTTGCAATTTTTCCTCGTGGAGAGTTTTATTTGAATCAACAGCCACATTATTTGAATAAAAATCCTCTCAAGAGTTTTACCTTTTAATTGAATAATCTTATGATTAGCTATTGACTACTTCAAATGTTTTAACTCTGCTTTCTGTTATGTTTTTTCTTCATCCTCTTCTGTTTCAAGATTTTCAAAATTTCCAATCATTGTCAAAAAATTATTTCTCTTTTCATCATCTTCAAATACCAACCAATGTTTTACATTATCTAGGATAGAAGTTTAGTGTCTATTCTCTATCTCATACCTTAGATTTGGATTAATTGGAGGCTTGAAGATGCTAGCTTCAACTGCTAATGAATCAACCAAACTATTGTCCTCCCTTGGGATAAATTGAATATTGAAGGCTTAAAAATAATTCTCAATCATGTCCCAAACTTCATTTCTATATGATCTCAATCTTGGATGTTTAGTTTGACAATGATTTTTGATCTGTCTTAAAATCAATTGAGAATCACTTAAAAATGAAATACACTCAATTCCCATCTGATTTGCAGTTTGAAGGCTAATTATCAAGGCCTCATACTCAACAATAGTATTTGTTGAAATAAACTCTAATTTGAAAGAAAAAGGAAAGAGGCTAGCTTCTAGTGATATTAATAAGAATCTAGCTCTTGTGCCCTCTGTGGAATAGCCACCATCAAAATATCATTTCCAAATCTTTCTTGAGTGAAACTCATTATTTACAACCGCTGAAGAGATTTGCTTCCCTGTGTATTCTGCAAATTCATCATCTTCATGCACCATAAAATATGAAATATATTCTTTTTCCTGACTATAAATAGGGGAGTTACCTACATCCTTTTTGTTAGTCATTTTTACAAACCTTGTTTCTCTGCACGACCTCCTTTCTTCCACATTATAAACAAGAATGATAGCATAAGTAAAGTCCAACTTGAGAACACCTCCCAACTTTTCTTCCCAAGACCTTGATAGAAGAATCCCAAACCTAGATGGAATGCCAGCAACAACTATATCCATAACAATGTTCTTTGCTCCTATGTGTGCCAAATAAACTACCATGTATTTAATTACCCCAACACATTTTACCTTCTTGGAGTCGAATGAATACAAATCCATGTAAGGTATAGTGATTTTCAGATTTAGTTCTTTCATTATAGATAATGGCATAAGATTATGGGAAGCTCATGAGTCCAACAGACAATTATGGAGAATAACTTCATGAACCAACAAGGAAATATAAAATGGAGGAATAGAAGAATATACTTCTTCTACATGAGGACCAAAGGTGACCACTGTCTTCTCTTCCTATAAATTCACAGTGTCACTTATATCTTCACTCTATGTGAGATTAATAAATTCTGAGTTTTTTTTCTTGTAGATTGTTGTCTTAGTTAATTCTGAAAGAGGTACCTGAATTTTGACCTTCTCCAAATCCTTTGCTAAACTGAAAGCATAAGTTTGTTTTAAATTATTTTCAAGTTCTTCTTCAATCCTTTAAGAATTTGAAACCTATTCAGGTACATGAAAATATTTATCCAAAATATTAGTATTCTCTAATTTGTTCTGGGAAGATTCACCCTGTTGCATTTCTGTTTTGTTAGCTGAATTTTTAGGTTGCTTCCAATTATTCACCTGCTTTAGAGGTTCATGTTGTTGTGGAGTCTCCATTGGAGGAGGGGAAGAATCTTTTTGTTCACCCTAACTGTCTTATACCCTACATCTCTTCCTAGATATCATATTATACTTCTTATGTAAATTGACCTACATAAAATCTATGAATTGTTTAAAGTATTCATTCACCTCATCCTCATCAAAAGACACTTCAACCTCAACATATTATTCTTCAAAATTATCTTCTTCATCATCCTCTCTAATATACACAACATATATTTGAAATTATTGACCATTTTGGTCATCTTTTGCTGATTCTCCATGTCTAGCTTGTACATATAATGGTGCCTGGACCTGATCTTGATCCTTTCATTTCCTCTGCAATATTTGCAGGGGTTGTTTCCTGAATTGAGGGTTAAAGCCTCTCTTTTGAATTTATTTCACTTGTCTTTGGGGGTATTTATTTTCCAGTTCCATATTGACTAATTTATTAGATATTTTTTAATTACCTTAGTCATATCTTCAAGCCTTTGTTCTTGTGACCACTCTTATTTTTCTTTCCCCTTCTCTTCAACTGGTGGTTTTCCTGTCACCTTCCCAGCTGTAGTCATATTGGCTTCAATTTATAAAGCATCTATTTATATTTGTTCAAGAGTAGGGTATTTCCTTTCTCTAAGTGTGAAACTAAAATCAACTTCAAAATCCCCAACAAAAACTACCTTTGATCCAAAAGGAGGGGGCTTAATCTCTACATGTAAACTATTATATAACTTATTGAATATTTTGATAAACTCAAAAATATTTTCATCAGATTTTCTTTTGATTTCATTGAATTTGGTTAATTAATAACCATGATCTCTTTTCTCTCCCCATATTTAAGTGAAATGATTTTCTAGCTCATCCTAAGTATTAATGGAATTATTTTCCAATCCTTTGAACCACTTTCTAGCCTCTCCATCCCGAGACTAAATACAAAGCCTCATTACAACATGAATATGTTCTACATTCAGATTTTCAGAAAAATTGCAAAACACGGATAAGGGTTTCTCCGCAGTAACTTCATCCTCCCCTATGAAATGAGGAAGTAATTTAAGATATTCTTGAGGCATTACATTAAATGGTTGAGGAAGATTAAGTGGATCATATTTTTTTAATAAGAAGGTTGGTTCTACCATGTTTACACCTTGATTAACTATACTTTGGTTGAATGTAGATGATGAACCTGTTGTGAAAGTAAATGGGGATGGTGGTAAAACTGTTATGGGAGTAGGTTTATGAACAATGCTAGAGGAACAATCAACATGAACTTGTTGATCTTGTGTAAAATAAAAAGAAACATACTCAAATTATTGTTCTTCCAATTTAGGCTCTTGAAAATAAATAGGTGTAAAAGGTGAATGTTGTTCCAAGAATTGAAGTACTTGAGATGCATTTCCAAACATAGGATGACTTTAACTACTGCCAGGGGTAGAAAATGTAGGAATAGGTGTTGAGGGAGTTTTAAGCCTCTAAATTCTCTTAGAAATCAACCTTTCAGGGTCTGATAAAGCAAGTACCTTCTGTTGTGATCTATCTGACCTCGTGTGACGCCTTTTGTAAGCCAAAATTATTAGTATGATGAAACACAACCAAAGGAAATAATTTGAAAACCCGTGGAAATATATATTTTTGATCCTTCACCCCTGGGAACTTTGCAAGAAAGTGTTGGTTCTTAAGGGACAATCCCTTGGTTATGAAAAGGAATTAGTGCCTAAGACATTTTATAGTATTTTATAGAAAAAATATTTATCATTCGATCTTTGTTTTATTCCTTTGGAAATTAGTTTTTAAAACCCTTAACTCCCTGGAGTAAATAAAATATTAAACAATGTGTTTAATTGCTGAAATGTGAATGAAAAAGAAGAAATGTAGCGAAACTTAAGATAATATGCCATAGAAACAATGTCTATTAACTTTAGTATTAGAGAGAATTTATGAATTAGAGAGGAGTTTGAGTGAAGGAGCGCATTTAAGGATATTTAGCTCTTACTTAAAAATGCAATTCAGAGAACTGTAGCTTCATTAATTCACTTCATTCATTAGAACAAATAACACAAGATGATACAGGAAAGACAAACAACCATCAACAATTACAGGAAGCCTGAGACTTCTTTCATTAACTCTTCAGAGAAATAAGTTCAAAAATATAGTCTTCTAGAGGTTCTAAAACTCCGAACCCTTCTTCTTCATTTTTTCCTTTCTTAAATACATTCAAAAGAAATTTGTAACTACGAAAAATTCTTAAAACTACATAAACTACTTCTTTATTCTATAAAATAATTTCATTACAATTGATGGTAACATTACAACCTCGTTCTGTCAGAAAATACAGTAATATATAGAAATACTATGTTGTCTTCTCAGTATCCTTTGTCGCTAATGTGGTTTTCTTATTATCATTTGTTGTTGGTGTGTCTTCAGGAAGATTGGTCATCCATTGTCTACACTTTTTCCAGAGCTCAAAATTTTTCTTCGAAGAATTTACTAGCTTATGATGCTCCAATATAAAAGATGTGATCCTGGTGTAAGTGTTCTTATCTGGAAAAAAATTCTTGACATCCATAACAACTGAAAATATTTATGTAAGAAATTGACAATTGTTGTCCTTTCAGAACTACAATAATCTCATCAGTATTGTAAATTTTTCTTTTTTCTTCCACCAATAGAGTTTCTTTTATCAAGAAAGATGGCAGTCCTGCCCTCGTTCTTTGAACTTATCTACTCCTTGCTTCATCTCTGTCAACTTCTTTTATGCTGACTTACTGTATGCATTCTTCAATATCACCTTTTTAATTTCTAGAACCCATAATGTTATATCTTTAATATCATGTTCAACGAGTTTTTGATCTGATTTGGAGTTGATAAAATCTATTAACTTCTTATCCCATATATCTCTATCATGCATTTTTTGTTTGTGAGCTAACATAGACTATTGAAGATATCTGATTATACTCTTTTCTTTTGAATTAAGAACTAGTGATTCCCATATTGTTTTCATTATGCTTATAATCACATTTCAAAGAATATTCTTAACTTAAATTAGGGACGTGTTCTCCTTTACCTTCTCTATGAGATTCTTGATTTATTCACAAGTTGATTGATAATTTTCTCTGTATTTTTCTATATTTTCCTTTGACATTTGAATTTCATTATCCATAGCACGAATAAATTTTATGGTTGTCTCAAGACCACTTTGGGCTTTCCTCATATCAATCTCTGCCATATTCAACGCAGTGCTTAATTTTAATAGTTTAGCTCCTGGGTCATCAGTTTCAGATGAAAAAAATATTATGCGGACATGTGAATCAATCTTCCCCTGTAACTTAGCTACAGTCTCTTTGAATATGGAAATATCTTCATCCCTCTACAACGTTTGCTGTAAAATTTTCTCCTTTTAAGATTCCACTTCTACCACTTCAAATTCCATTGGGTGTTCTCTAGTAGGGAGCTTCAACTTCTTTCCTAGCACATTAATCTCTGATTATTCACTCTACAACAACTTCTGCATAGCTGACCTGTCATTGGAGTCTACTCCAATCTTGAAAATTATCTTCTTTAATTCCTCATTTTGGGTAGAGAGAGCTCTGGAATTAGCCTTCACCATCTTCAGCTGCTTGATTACCTTTCCCAACATGTTCTCATCTTTACTTGAAAATGCACTAGTTTTAGTCAAATCATTCACAATTAATAGACCAATTTACATATGTAAATTAATTTTATCAGGTAAGAAAATATTCTTGGCATAAACAGTTAAATTAAGAGTCTTGAAATTGCTTGATGACCCTACTGTCATTTCAAATGGGTGTGAAAAATAAATTTTTAATTGATATTTCTCTAAATCCATAGAAGTTAACAACCTAGTCTAATTAGGGGTGATTTGAGACTCGGCTTGAGCCTCCATACTTTCTTTGATCTTCTAGTTCTTCTCAGCAATTTGGTCAGAAACCTAATTTATTAATGGAACCTGATCATGAACAACCTCATGCCTGGATGGTGAAGCTGGTGTATTTTGTATATCTCCAAACTAAATTGATAAACGTGGTTGTGCATATGGAATCTCTTCACTCATTTTATCTCTCTTTTCAGTTCCTTGTTCCTCCACTTATGAATCGACATTAATTTCTTTACCCCTTTTATTCACCTCCTCATAGATAAAGGAGTTTCAATACTAGTATTGCTAGTACCTACAAAACCCTTATTAGCCATCTTTTCAATTCCAAGCTTACTCTCATGAGTAAAATCAAAGTAACCATTCTCAACCCTTCTTTTGGAAAATGCCATATGTGGATGATAAGCCCGCTTTTCACCTAGCAATAGATGCATGTCTTCTAGGATTTGGTTTTCTTCTTTTGCAGCTTGGCTCATATTCACTATGAAAGGTCCAACAGTCATGGGTATTTTTAAAAAATGTCCTTTCTTCATTGGCACAAAGTGAACCTAGTCCACATTAAAACTTTGTCTGATATATTCTAAGGCAAACATTCTCATGGGGAAAAAATTAGGGAATATATAAGGTTCAACCCCGACAACATACAATCTAATTTCTGAATAATCTTCAAAAAAAATCCAGACCCTATATTTACAACTATTACTGATTTGAAGGAATTCCCAAGCCTTTGGCAGAAAACATGGGGGAGCGGTCCCATTCAAAATCGGATAGAAAATCGGTCGAAGTAAGCAAAAAAATGAAATAATCCCCCATCACTAGGTTCATTCCTTATAAAGTCTATCCAAAACACTATTGATTGCCTCTTCTTATTTAAATTCATAATGTTTAACCCCAAATTAAAAAACTCTTCTGCATTTTGATACATGAACAAATAAGTAACAATTAAGGGAAACTTGAAAAAATCTATGCGAGTCAAGCTCATGAATTGAGAATTAATATTCTCTTGCCAAAAATATGGGATGTACAACAATACTTTAGGTTTCATCATCAAAGCAAACAATCCAAGCACTAACTTTCAATCTGAGAAGAAATTTCCATTCCATGTATATTTGATAGAAATTGTAACATACGCTTGACATATGCGTCAAAATTTTTCAAAGAAAATACCTTTTCATCTCGAGAAAAAATCCCTTGTTCTCACGTCAGAAATAATAAAATCTGCGTGTAATCTTGCCCTGCAAGATTTTCATAATGTGTTGTCAAGGAATATTTAGTAAAACTAACATATGACTCAGACTTTGGGTAGCAGAAGGCTTGAAGAATTAACAGGGATGAAACTTGGAAGACACTCTCTCCCAAGTGGTTCATTACAAAACACTTGCTGTGGTATAATACCGATGCTAGCCAATGTATGAATACATGGGAAAGATGAGTTCTAGGGACACATGCAGACAACACTCTAGACCTGACCATAGCTATGAAGACAGGGGAATTTTGTTTATTATGAATGACTTGCTGGTACATAGGCAAATGCCTTTGGAACGAGTGTCCATTACGTCTTCCTCTATATCCATGAGATGAATGTGACTAGAAGAACCAGACAATGATGACTTGCCCATGTTTACACTTGGGAGGGTGACTAAATGGAATTCTCTGGCGGCCTACGTCACTACAGGGGCACTTCTGGGTACAACAGGCTCTTCAGAGGTGTGCCTCCATAATGAACGTGAGTTTTTGATCTGAGTCCACGTGCTCACGTCATGGTTAACTGCGAAAGCACCCCGGAGTCTAATTGCTGGCTTTTTTGTGCCCGAGGGTTTCTTTCCATCAACTCCGACCTCCCATCCTTTAAATTCCTTCTAGAAAGTTGCATGTCCTTTAAAATAATGGTCAGAGATTACACATATTCCGAAACATAATGTTAATACTTTAACATATAAATCATTTTCAGCATGTGTAATTGTTGGTTCATTTTTTTTTCCCAAACATTATATATAATTTTTTTATTTTGAGAAATATTTAAAAATGAAATAGTAAATGAGCAACAACACCCCACTCCTTCAAACAAGTGTTTTCCTCAACGCTTGATTATTTCTAGATGCTTCTATATAGAATTATCATCCCCCCATGTGGAATGTTCAAAGGGTAAGTTCTTTCACTTGCTGAGATACTCTGAAATTGGTCGATTTGGTAGTTGTCAAGTTATTGTTTCTATTACTACTTCAGAACTTCTTCATTGCGATGTTGATCTCCCTATTGTTTCATTCGATTCTGCACCAAATTCAGGTTATCCTTTGAGAGTTGGAGAACTTGTTGTTGATACTCGAGGTGATCTTCCACTAATTTATCATCCATATTTTCTTTCATTTGATCCTTCAAAATGTCTAACTTACCCTCCATTTTTTCTTTTAAACCATCTATTTCATGTTTAATTTCTCTTTGTAAGATTGAAATTTGTTGCACTTGGTACCATAATTTTGATATATCATACTACAATTCTTCCTCTTCATGCATCATAGTAGTGTACTTTGAGGGCTGTTGGCTCAAGGGGTCCTGACCCAGGTTCGGAGGTTAAGGATGGCCAAAAAACCCCTATACTACTAGCCCTTTCGGTAGTGGCCTGCTTGCACAAGCCAAAGTCTCACCCGAAGCAGTATGGGAGGGTGCTAGAACTAGGTTTTCGCACCCTAGGAGAGGGAAGGTAAGTCAGACAGAGCTGCGTTCGACTTCGAAAATATTAGATCACATATTACAGAACCCAGATCTATCATTCCTTTCGCATCCACATGTGTAGTACCATATATAATCGCAATAAATAATAGATATAGGAAAATAAAGAAAATATCATAGATATTCTTGTATAAATTCTAATAAGCAGATTCAGATCAATTTTCAACGCAACATAAGTACTTAACACAGTTACTTATGAAGCTCAATAAATAATTATGCATAGTATAATAGATCGAGATCATAGTATAAACAGGTAACACAAGTACTGTTACAGCTTAATCAATGACATAGAGCATACATAATCAGATACACAAATTCATAAGTAAAATAGATTCAGATATCCGAACAACCTTCTGCATTCATTAATCCTTCAGATCCTTTTACAATACCCGAACCCAACCTGCGCACATAGCAGCAGGGTCTGCACACAACAGCATTGAGGATCTCTACGCACACATCTAGCAGGAGTCCTTTCCCCAAAAATCCAAAATAGATCTACTAATTCGCAATTCATACCAATATTAGTTCAAGTCTGCCTTACAACTCAAAAAGGTTCAATTACTTATAATACTTTAGCCTACACATCTAATGGTCCGCAAACCATGGTTTGCGGACTCTTGGTATAACCTTGACACACTTTACAATGCATTAGGGGCTTTAACCCATGCCAAAACCCCTACATTAGACTAAATATAATAAAAAATATACAAAAATGGACCATATTCACAGCTTTGGTACGAGACCCTGTTCTAACAGTCCCCAACACAATCTTGTGACTCGTCCCGAGTCACTATGGTGGTGGGATCTCCACCTGCGCCTGTATGGCTACTACGGCCATAGATTCATTTGATCCGATACAGTTTGAGCCAGCTACCATTGATGTAGTCGGGGAGCATATCTCCTTGTAGGGTAAAAAGCTTAACTGCTCTGCCATCCGTGATCTCCTTAACTGTGTACAAACCAAGCCAATGCTGCCGGAAATTCCCAGGATGCTTTGCAAACTGGCTAGCGTATAAGAGGACCAATTGGCCTTCTGCAAAGGTCTTCTGGTGAATGTGTCGGTCACACTAGGCTTTATCACAGGCCTTCTGGACTTGCTGATGGAAATTCACAATAAACCGATCTTCCTCCAAAGCCATAAGCTGCACTAATCACTCCTCCATGACGTCCGGTTCTTCCATGTTTGTAAATGTTGCGATACGCAGACTAGGAACAATATAATCCATGGGCATAATGGATTATTTACCATAAACCATCCTTAATGGCGTTTTTCCTGTTAAATTATTGTGAGTTGTTCAATAGGCCTAGAGGACTGACGAGATGTGTACATTCCAATCGTTGCGATCAGCATTGTATACCTTGGTCAGTGCTTGCTCCAAGATTTTATTAAAAGCTTCAACCGTGTCATTGGCCTGGGGGCGATATGGCATGCTCTTCACATGATGGATCCAAAATTCCTCAGTCAAAGCTCGGATTGTTTCATTAACGAAGTGTGTACCTATGTCACTCATGAGAACCTTCAGACATCCAAATCAGGTCAGGATGTGTTCAAAGATGAAATGTGCAGCAGTATCCGCAGTACAATCCTCTGCTTGAGCTTCCACACACCTAGTTACATAATTGGTGGTCGTAGTAATATAGTGTGCACCCGTATTCTTTCCTTTGTTGTTGATAGGCCTGACGAAATCGATAGCCCACTTATCAAATGCTTGTAGAGCCATTTGTGGTGGAAGGGGCATTTCATCTCTGCGGTATGTCCTCTCTGTTCATTGGCACATATCGCGGGATTTACAATAGTCGTGGCCATCAGTATGTAGGCTTTGCCACCATAACCTAGCCCTCAAGATCTTCTGTGTCGTTGCTTTCCCTGCATAGTGACCTCTTGCTACTCCGTTGTGAGCATCTACCAAGATAGCATGCCTTTCGTGCTCCAACACATATCGCTGCAATACTTCATCTTCCCTCATCTTATATAATTGACCTACAATGATGGTAAAGTCTATTGCTTGGGTGACTAACTTTTTTTTCTATTGTAAAAAGTACTCTAGAGATGTCGTCTCGGTAGTCAATAAATAAATGACATCAGCAAAGTGTGCATCTACTACCTTGATAGAAAATAGCTGTGCATCAGGAAATCCATATTCCAGGTCGGTTGGCTCCTTGCCACTCTCTATTCGAGACAAGTGGTCCGGCCCAACATTTAATCTTCCTGGCTTGGCTATCCTTTGAAGGTCATACTCCTGAAATAGCAGTAACCATCGACATATTTTCCCCCCCGACATAGGATTATTGACCAGGTACTGTAAAGCTGAATGGTCTGTGAAAATTTTGAAGTGTCCTCCTAACAAGTAATGCAGATATTTCTGCAACACGGAAACCATTTCCTATCCCTCCCTCTCTACGGTGGAGTAGTTGTGTTCCTCTCTAGAGAGCTTCCTACTTGCAAAGGAAACGGGATGGTCAATATCTCCTTCACCTGGCTAGGTAAGGACAACCCCTAGAGAAATGCCCGACGCATCAATTTGAACATGAAATACCTTCTCCCAATCCGGAAAGATGAGAATAGGTGCTGAGACCATATTTTCCTTTAGTAGCCCGAAGCTATTTTGACATTCGTCATTCCAAAAGAATGAAACATCCTTCTTGAAATTTTTTTCCATAGGGGTAGTAATCAACGCATAGCCTTGAATGAATTTCCTATAGTATCATGTGTGTCCAAGGATCAAGCGCAACTGTTTCTCCATGGTTGGTACTGGTAAATTTATTATAACTGCGATTTTGGCAGGATCTACCATTAGTCCTTGCCGACAAACTATGTGGCCAAGCAAGATTCTGAAGGGTACGCAGAAGATACATTTCTTGATATTTAGGGAAATCTAGTGTTTATGGCAGGCATCCAACATCATGTGCAGGTTCAAGACGTGTGCCTTGACCAGGCTAAAGACAACCAATCATAAAAATAAACCTCAAGGAACTTGTGAATGAATTCATTGAACACAACGACCCGTGAGAATATAACAGGGGCATTTTTGAGTCCAAATGGCATGAAAGTATACTGAAAAGATCCCCACTCAGTGGAGAATGTGGTTTTGCTGCAGTCCTCTGGTGCAATTCTTATCTGATGATATCCTGAGAACCCGTCTATGAAAGAGTATGCTTCCTGTCCTCCCACGTTGTCTAAGATTTCATTTGAGAATGGCATTTGGAATGGATCATGAACTCAGGTTTTTTTTAACTTGCGTAGGTCCACACAGATCTGAATCTCTCTCTTAGTTTTTTTTCTTGAACCACCATTAGACAGACCCAGTCTAACTGTTCAATAGGTTCGATGATACCTGCAGTAAGAATTTTATCGAGCTCATCCTCAACCTTCTGCTTATAATTAGGGTTCAACCTATAAGGTTGTAATATTCCAAAAAATTATCCTTCAAGCTAAATGGAATATTATAGGTTTTTATCACTAGGTAGGTGAATAAGTGGGTGAGGAGGCCCATAAGTCTTTTGAGCAGCAATAAAAACACTTTGAGTGTGAAAAGAGACCTTTTTAGCAGTTAGATAAATCTCCTCCATGTGTGAATAGGGTTTGGATCATGTTTATTTAGTCAACTTTGACCAAGTCAACAACGTTGTTGAGGAGTAGTGTAGATTAATTAGAGAATAACACAGTTTTGGAGGGAGGTGAACCTCATGAAGGAAATGACCTAATTGAGTGGGGCCAAGGACATGCAATCTCACATTCTACTTAAGGAATATGATGGCAGTCATTTTAGATCATTTTTGAGATTATTATTTGATATTGGTCTGCTTAGACTATTTCTTCCTCTTGCTGTTTAGCAAGGTTGCTGTGTTATTTAGCACCGGGTGTTCCCGAGCAGGAATCCCACCTCTTCCCTTGAGAGGCCACTGTATTTCTCAACATCCAGGCTTGAGGCCAAGCATCATTCTTCAGCTACAACGTTATTTCTGTAGAGAATGGTGTTGTGTTACAGGGTGTTGAAGTGGAGGATTGATAACACCACATTTGGGTTTGTTTCTCTGTAGAGGGAGCCTTCCTTCTCTTGAGACATCAGCTAGGAGGATTTCTGGGCTCATTTCAAATATTGGCACTTGGAAATATTATTCCTCATCTCCAATAACATAGTTCCTTTCAAGAATTGCGTCATTTTTCATAGATTTGCAGCAGCAGGGTTTAAGCCCTTGTTCTTGAGCTAGTTTCCTAGGGAAAGGACCAACCCTTCTACCGGAAAGCTAGAAGAATGGATTCTCATTCCTATATTGTATTATTCAGCCACATGTGTGTAAATTTTCAATAATACGGTGTTATTTATGAGTTGAATATTCAAATCTTCTCTTTTGTACTCAAGCTCTCAAGAAACCCTTGCTGGGTTATCTTTATAATGTATTAAGGAGGCCACATCTCTATTTTATTACCATATCGTTCAATAAAGTTCTAGATATATGATTTTATATCATAATTTTGTAGAAACCCTCATAAATTAACATTATCATATGCTTCAGAAATTCTTCATAGCTTAAGTTGTGGGGTTTGGGCATTTTTAAGCTGATTTGAGGCCAGGAGATCTGTTTAACTTAGGAAACAGGATTTGTTTCTGATACCCTTTTGTATATGAGGGCCAATTTATATATTCTAAGGAACCTAAGTTTTATTTCCCTTTTTTATAGCATAATTTCTTGGGAATAACATTTTTGTAGTCTAATTGCTGCATTTTCCCCAATTGGGATGATGTAGAAGAGCTTCCTTTTGATGATATTACGTTCATTTTATGGCTATATGTTTCTCAAAACATAGAGTGAGCTAATTTCTCACTTCTATTCTAGTATTGTGCTTATGCATTTTTGCATTCCCATTTCAGGATATTACAGTGGTATCAGAGCATAATCTTGGCTCAGCATGTGGATCTCAGCCATTATGCTATCAAAAGAAGAAGGAGAAGAGAAAATGTATAGAAAATAGAAGACTCCATTATGTACAGGAAGGAATGAGGAGAGGCACTCAAATCTTCTTCCTAAATCTATGCAGAGCATTAAAGAAGATCTGAAGAAAATGAGAAGGGAGATGGAATCTCCAGAAGAGTTTGGATCTAGAGCCAAATCTATATTTTCACATGATAGGTATGAGCATGTAGCTACACCCTATTGTGCACATCATATTCAAATGTCTAGATCTATCATGAGAGAGATGGAGGAAGGAGGAATGCCTAGAAGGGAAACTCTTAGCAATTTTCTGCAAGAATATGAGTCTCAAACTGAGTTTCACAAGATCAAAGTAGAGAGGAGTAGGCAACATGACATGGATATATTTTCTCTATCTATTTTTTATGGATCAACAACATGTTAAGCCAATTCTTGGGTGGAGGTGCTACACACCTATTTGCAGCAGCACCAATTTTCTGAAGATGAATCCATTAGATTTGCAGCACTGCACTTTGAAGGTAAGGCCTATGCGTGGTGGATATTTGAGTCATTTTCATTAAAAAATGCCAATATTTCTTCTTATGCAAAGTTCATGAAGATATTAGTGGAGAGATTTGATGGAAGACATTATAAAACACTCTTGTTAGAGACAAACAAACCAAAACTTGTGCATGGTTTGGAAGAACCTAAAAAATCAAATCCACTTCAGAAAAATGTTGGAAAAGCTCACATCTTGCATAACACCTTGCTAGAGGCAAGATATCTGTCTCATATCTTCGGAAAAGAGGGCATGCGGGTTCCTTTTTCAAAAGAGGATCCTCTTATTGAGCAGGTGCCTCCCATTCATATTGAAGAGGAAGAGAAGGATGGGGGCAACAACGCTGTCACATCTGCATCATATCTAGTCCCTCATGCAGAGGAAGGAGGAGCATATACTTCAACAAGAGTAATTCTTGTGTCATTGCAAGAAATTCCCCAGGATCTCACATATGGAAGACAAAGCACAATAAATGAGCAGCAAGATTGTGAGATACTACAGATGAAAGGAGAAGGTAGGGAGGAAGTTCAGCATCATTTGATGAGAATCACACACTGCTACCTATTTCATAGAGTTGGTGTAAAGAAGAGGCAAACTGATTTGCGTTGTGAGGGAAAGGGCAAAGTTTCCCAGCCATATGTATAGTCTACTCTTGACATTGATGTCTCATTAGATGGAGGAATTCCACCGAGGAGGCCACCAGATCTAGAGTTGGTAAGAGACACCTTGCAATTTGGTTCACCCCTCTTAGATTCCGTAGTGGTGAATATTTTGGAGGAGTCTAGCACAGGGCAGAGAGTTTGAGATAGACTCAAGAAGGAGGGAAAAATTCTTCCATTTTTAGCATCACCCACTCTCACTACATATACTGCGCTGACAGAAGTTGCTACAATGATGGAGGATGGAACCTTCATGGTGCAAGGCAGCTGCTCCATGGATTTGGAGACACAAAGAATACTTCCTTTAAGGAAGGAATCCTCCATACATTAGAGTAGATGAAGGCCACACATGCTTACATTGGCCAAGAATGGGAGATTCTTTTTGGATGGGAGCCTCTCATGGGAGGCCAACTTCAAAAGATCACTACTTATTTTTGAGCGTGAGAAGCTTCATGATGGGCATGGCAGTAATTTGGAGGATGAATTTGGCATGAGGTATGTCAAAGGAAAATATAGCAGCATGTGGGGAGCTTCACATTACAGACCATCAACACTGTCCCGTGGGAGGATTGATCCATATTGGAGGTCTCTACTCTTGGTAGAGTACTCCAAGTATCTTGGTGCTTGCATGATTCTTGATAACTCGGATGGAGATGATAGATATATGGTGGATGATGTGGTAATCTATTCTTATGCCATATTCTTCTTGACTAGAGCTTCTGAGCTCAAGGAGAAGCTACTACATGCAGCACATGAGGACTTCCTTTCCATGCACATTGATGCATATCTTTCCTTGGTAGAGGAGTTCATTTTGGAGGGAATCCAACATGATATATTATAGCATATGGAGAGATGCATAGCTCAGATTGTGATAGAGAGGATGTCAGAGCCACTTCCCTACTCTTTGGAGGTGAGGGAGAATTTCTGGTTGAGCCATTTCAGCTCAAGGTTCCAAGTACATGGTGGAGAAGGTATAATTTCACATTATTTTTTGTACTTCTTTACTTTATATGAGTAGCATGTTGTACCAAGGAGGATTATCCCTTCCTGCATATTATATGATGATGTACTTGAAGCCATCTGTAGCATTGATATTGGCCATTTTATTGGTGATTTGTGGGGGAAGCCACATGATTTTTGGTGTGCACCATTGACACCACATTGTACGTTCATGTTTATATCTTATAAAATGAATGTGGCAGAAAAAAAGTGGTTGGGAGAGCACTTTTTATTACTTGTTTTGATGCAATAAAGGGATGCATTGTGTTGATTCCATGTGTGGAACTATGATCCACTCTTCAGTTGTCATATGGCAGCTTTGCTTCATTGGTTTTTGCTTCCATATTTTGCTGATATTCTTATGTTCATGGGGAGATTTGTTTGGAGAGTGATAGATGAGTTGATGATGCCCATTAGGAGTATGACTCTCCCTACTTTACATGATGCATGTTTCAGGGGAATTAATGGGAAGCCCATGATTGCTAAACTACATCTCTTTTCTCCATGTGGGAAGAACCATCTAGAGAGTTTGAGTTTTTGGAGGAGGTACTTCATGGCTTATTTGTTTGGTGGGGTAGCTTAGGCCATTCTTGGAGGCCATGAAATTTCAGCCCAATATCAGAAACAACCCCATACTTACCATAAATGGAGAGAAAAACCACATGGGTGGGAGGATCGAATCTATCAATGCAGCCCCAACACATTGTATGAACCGGTGGTTGAGGATCCCCTGGATGAGCTACCTAGAATGGCTAATTTAATTTGGATGATAGCATGGGTGTGGGAGTCACTCATTGGGAATGAGGTTCCCCATGTTTGTCATCACTCCTACTTTGAGTAGGCCATTGGACAACAAGAAGGTTTCCAATTACACATTCCAACTTTCTATGATGTGAGCCATCTGGTTTTTCATACTTGGGAGGAAACATTAGAGGGCAGATTTGTTGTAGATTATTTTGAGAAATGGTAGGGAATATTGATGAGGAGGCCACAAGAGGAGGGGGGGAGGAATTTTTCTCTCCTTATATAGTTGCTTGAGGAAAATAAAAATTTTGGATGGGAGGACTGTAATATTCCAAAAATTTAGGCTTCAAGATAAATGGAACATTATAGTTTTTTTATCACTAGGTAGGTGAATAAGTGGGTGAGCAAGCCCATAGGTCTCTTGAGCAGCAATAAAAACACTTTAAGTGAGAAAAGAGACCTTTGTAGTAGCTAAATAAAGCTCCTTCATGTGTGAACAAGGTTTGGGTCATGCTGATTCAGTCAACTTTGACCAAGTCAACAGGGCTGTTGAGGAGGAGTGGAGCTTAATTAGAGAATAACGCAGTTTTGGAGGAAGGTGAACCTCATGAAGGAAATGACCTAATTGAGTGGGACCAAGGACATGCAAGCTCACATTATACTTAAGGAAGAGGATGGCAGCCATTTGAGATCATTTTTGAGATTATTATTTGATGTTGGTCTGCTTAGACTATTTCTTCCTCTTGCTGTTTAGCAGGGTTGTTGTGCTATTTAGCACTGGGTGTTCTCGAGCGGGAATCCCACCTCTTCCCTTTACAGGACTCTTGGTAGAGTTTTGCACTATATTTCTCCACATCTAGGCTTGATGAAAAAAATCAGTCTTCAGCTACAGTGTTATTTTTGCAGATAATAGTGTTGTGTTGTAGGTTGTTGTAGTGGAGGATTGATAACACCACTTCCGAGTCTGTTTCTTAGTAGAGGGAGCTTTCCTTATCTAGGGAGATTAGCTAGGAGGATTTCTGGAATAATTTCACATCTTGGCACTTGGCCAAAGTATTCCTCATCTCCTATAGTGCATCCCCTTGCAGGAAATACGTCATCTTTCATAGAGTTACCACAGCAGGGTTTAAGCCCTTGTTCTTGAGATAGTTTCCTAGGGGAAGGGTAAACCCTTCTCCTGGAAAGCTAGAAGAAGGGATTCTCATCGCTATATTGTATTATTCAGGCACATGTGTGTAATTTTTCAGTAATAATACATTATTTTTGAGCTAAATATTCAGATCTGCTCTTTTGTACTCAAGCTCTCCAGAAATCCTTGCCTGGTTATCTTTATAATGTATTAAGGAGGCCAGATCTCTATTTTCTTAGCATATTGTTCCATAAAGTTCTAGATCTATCATTTTTTATTCTAATTTTGTAGAAACCCTCATAAAATAACGCTATCATATGCTTTATAAATTCTGCATAGTTTAAGTAATGGGGTTTGGGCATTTTTAAGCTGATTTGAGGCTGAGAGATATGTTTAACTTAGGAAAAGTGATTTTTTTTTATCCCCTTTCATATATGAGGGAAAATTTATATATGCTAAGGAAACTAAGTGTCATTTCCCCTTGTTATAGCGTAATTTCCTAGGAATAATGTTTTTGTGGTCTAATTACTGCACTTTCTTCACTTGGGATGATGTAGAGGAGCTCCCTTTTGCTGCTATTACATTCATTTGAGAGCTATATGTTTCTCAACACATTTTATGAGCTAATTTCTCACTGTTATTCTAGTGTTGTACTTATGCATTGTTTCATTCCCATTGTCGGATATTACAAAGGTCGCTGCTTTATGGGCCGCAATTCGGGTTTGAGAGTGATATGCATGACCCCTAAGTCCCTCGTGATCCAATTTAGCCCAGAAAACTTCATAGGGAGCAAGTATTGATATTATATAAGTAATTCAACCACTTTACCTACTATATTCTCATCCCAGTAGTCTCCAATCTTAGCCAACATAGGGTGCTCTTTCGTCCCAATGTTTACTTCGCGTGGCTTGAGAGGTTTAGTGACATCCACTTCCTTTAGTGGAGGTCCTCCAATGGTGCGCTCCCCTTCCAACATCTGGAAAGAGACAGACCATGAATCATCTTCACTTTCCTCTCTTTCCAAACTGCAACAATTGACAATATCCTGCGTCTGCTTTACCCATGTCGTTATCATAAATATTGCAAAAGAGTTGGTCTTGCCAAACACGAATGTATCTATGTCTTGCAGAGCTTCGTCAAGTGCCTCGGAACCCCCTATCAATTCGAATTTTCCTATAAATTCATTCCTCAAATTTTCCCAGTGGTGGGTGCGTTGATGTAGCTTCGCATCCAGGTACCAGGCAGTGGGGATTCGACCCAACGCGTGAGTGAATAAGTGAACCCACTCTCCTGTAGTTCAGTCGCCCCACACCTTCATCCATGCAACCATGTGTTCACGCAGATCCCTTGGGCCAAGGAACAACTTGAATTGTACCTTCAGCGAAGTCTCAAATTGCAGGAGCATCATGCCCCAAGAATCCTCCCAGTCTGGGAATTCTTCCTTATGCATCTCCCACCATCATGGAAGGGTTGCATGCATCACTAGGTTAAGGGCCCATAACCTTTGTTCCCTGGGAACCTCGGCTTCAAATACTCGCAAAAAGTCTCTAGCATTACCAGAACCATCAAAATAAGGTAGGTCTCTTACTTTTGAAAAGATGCAATGGAAGTATTTTGTGATCCGAAGATATTGCAGCGCAGAGACATCATGTAACCGGTTTTTCCAATTCTCTATCTCCCCATCAAAGTCGAGGAAACATTCACTGTCCTTTTCCCAACAGATTACCCCCTCCATCGTGGGGTTGATCCAATCTTCATCTTACGCCATCAACTTATAGATGTGATCCACATCCTCTTCGTCACAAAATTGTTCTGTGTATCGTTCACCTTTCGCCGGATGTAATGGTACTGTTAACCTTGTACTGTTATTCTCGAATACCATGCCTCTCTTCTTTAGGTTAATGATGCCTCCCATATCGATGGTCCAATCCAAGCCTAGGAGCACAGGGTAGGGGTCTGCATCTTCGAAAATCTCAATTACGTCAAAGTCAACCCAGACCTTAACCCCTGGAATATCCACCACAATATTTAATAGTCTTCCCAATGCCATGATCTTTTGTTGATTGGCCATACGCAGCTACATAGTAGACCATTCCAACTTAGGGTTGCCCATTCGTTGCCAAGTTTGTTTAGGTAATACATTCACATCTAATCCTAGGTCCAACATTACCTGATCCATCTTGTAATAACCAATCTGCATAGTCAACCACATATCCCTACCAGTGAATTTATTATATCTATAGAGTTTTTGTACATCCTTGACTTCCAGAGGGAGGATAGGTCGTGTTGCATAACTATTTATCAATGCCTAAAGCTTTTCCACAACCTTTGGATCATTCAGTAGCTTCATACATGTATGTAAAAATGGTTTGACCTCCTCATCTGCTTTGAGGTCCTTAGGCGGCTGCGAAGTATATGCCTCTTCCTCAGCAAAGTATTTGTGAGCTACGAAAAATGTTTATTTCTCCTCTTTTAGATCCAAACCTTCCTGTTTGATAACTATTGGTCAGATCAGAGGCTCAGTTGTAGTTTTATCCTCAGGCCCCCCAATGGCCATTCCACTATGTGTTACGATATTCACACTTGGATCTTTATCTCATAGTTCAACTTTAACCCTATGCACATTCTGCGTAGGTGTCGACTTCTTTTCCTGCATCTTCACTATCTAGACTGGACAGTCTTCAATCACATGGTCTAGCTGCCTACAATATCGGTAGGAATATCTTGTAGGGTTTGGAAAATCCCTGGAAAAGTTTCCTACCTCTCCACAGTTATAAAAAATTAGTTTCCCTCATCCTCGACCTGCGCTTCCACCTCTTTTGCCTCCCCTACTCCTTTTTGGAGAGCCCCTTGCGCTCGAGAGGGATCTTGGTGAGGATGGATCCGACTACACCCTATAGATATTCCTTCAATCGATCATCAAATCATATGTCTGACAATTTTGTTTATCATGTCCTACCGACCAACAGAACCTTCACCATTATTGTTTTACTTCACGGATGTATGCATCAAGGCAAAGATAGTGGTTTATGTCGTGCAACCCTGCAATGCGACAATCATTGCACCATAGTGCCATCCCAATTGGTCCTGAAACTTCCCTAGGGCGCAATGGACTAGGTCCCCCAGCCTGCATGTCGTCTGTTAAATAGAGGGCAATTATTCTTGGCGTGACCATTCGTCCTGCATTGTATGCACCATTTTTCAGGGCTAGCCTTTGCACCTCGCTCCCTTCGTAGGTTCTGGATCTCCATGTGAATCGCCTCTAGTTTTCCTTGGATCTACTGGATGCCTAGCTGGGTATCATCTTTGGGCACAGGTTCTAAATTCATAGCGACCTCCAAGGATTTTTCCGGTGAATCGAATGTTTGGTAACCCATAGGTACGCACAGGTGAGGAAGCAACATAGCAATGAACGATTCCATGTGTTGTCAGTTATTTTACTGAAATCCCCCTTCCTTGATCAACTTCCTCATTCATTGATCGGCCTCCCACACAGACTCAGAAGGCCCTTGCTTGAAATCCTTTAGATTGATCACTATTTGAGAATAGGACTTACGCTTCTTGAAATGTTGTTTCAAGGCGTTCTTGATCTCTTAAATGGTTGAGTTTGCATGTTGTCTGATGTATCCCATGTACCAATCCAAAGCTCTTCCTTCGAAGGCAAGGGAAAACTGTGCCCTCTTCACTACAACACTAGCTACGTTCTGCGCAGTAAATACTGATTTTGCAACAAACCAAAACTGATACATGTCTTCATCTCCCACACCCTTAAAGGTAGGCAACTTCCTGTGCGCATCTATGTCGTCTTCTGGTGGTGGAGGTGTAGGTGAGTTATTACCCCTACGCTGGTTCGAAAGTGGTGTGGCTAGAGGACTCTACACAACTGCCTCTCTTACTGGTCTGTAGACAAATCTACCTCCTTTTAGGTTGGTCTGATAGTATTTTCCACTTCGCATCGTCAACCCGTCAAAATCAGAGGTCATTAATTCGGTGTGGCTACACAAAATACTTTTTTCGCACAGTAATATCTTAATCAACAATGGTAAAGTCTTCATATCATATCATCATTATTTGTGAATACATTTAGACTTAAAATTATTTTCTACCATGTATATTATGTCCTGATATTGTTATTTGTTTTCATTTATTATCTTCAAAACTTAGTCAACTACATTTCCAGATGTGTTTGATTATGTTAAAATATATTTGACAAACATAGTCAAAGGAAGTCAACCTTGATATTATATATTGAAATAGTTGACCACAATGTTCAAATTTAGTGAAACATAATCTCCTATTAATATGATTGATTAAAATTGATAATCAAACATATTGTGATGTTGGAATGGTACATAAATTTATCCAATGTTGTATTGTGAAATTAGAATATTATTCAACCACATTTACGAATCTGGTCAACTATGTTCAACTATGTTTGTTGACTATGTTTGATAACCAACACTATTCAACTTCAGTTAAGCATAATTTCCTATTACTATTATTTATTAATATTAATAGTGAAACGTATTCAATCACATTTTTTTTTCTCTGAATAAGGCTAATTATATTAAAAGAAAAAACATATAGTACAATCAGGCTTGCAACCAAGTGAAGCTGAGAAGCATGGGAGCTGTAGGTGATAGACTATCTACCTCGCTCCTGAATGACAACTACAGAATGAGCAGAAATAACAAGGAAAGCAGAAAAACCAGAGCAGGACAGAGTTATCTACCAATTATGGGTGGATATTTCCAAACGACATTTTTTCCCTTTTTTCCTGCTTACTTTGACCCAGCTAGTGGAGCTTGGCTGGGCCATGACTAGCTGTAGACTATCCGGCGCTGGGGGCGGAATATCCTTATTCGAATCTGAGGATGAAGACACATGGGAGCGTTTCTGAGAGATCGGAGGAGTAGCGGGATCCGCAACACTGGCTGGGGGAGCATCCATTAGAGTCCCAAGATTCTACCCATCTGCTTCAATTTCCTCCTCCTCCGAGCTGGAGGAGTCTGTAACATCCATGGGGGGAGGTACACAGAAATTCCAGCTCTTGGATTTGGGTTTACAATTCAGATTCTTCTTTTTTCTGAGGAACTGGGTGCATGCATTTTTTAAGTGCCCTGTTTGATGACAATGGTGGCAACGGAAGGCCGTATTTTCGTAATCCAAGGTTTGGGTCCAATGGAAGTCCCCAAACTTGAGGTTGATCTGATCCGGCAGTCCTTTTCTTATATCTATTTCTACACACAATCTGTCGTAGGTGCAGATTCCTTTCTCCCTTCTCAAGGTGTCTGTAGTGAGATAGCGGCCTAAGGTATCTCCAATGGCTAAGAAAACAGAGAAATTCCACAGATGCACTGGAAGGTTTGGGAGCCTGACCCAGATGGGAATTTTGATGATGACAATTGTAGAGGGGTCGAAGTCTGGAAACCATGGGGTGAGGAAGAGCCCAACCGAACCCCAGAACCAAGGGCCTCCTGTTAAGGCTTTCTGGTAATCTTCATTTAAATCAAACGCCACAATGAAAAATCCTTTCGATCATAAGTAGATCTTGCTTTTATTGGTCCAGTTGGAGTGGATCCATTGGTATAAATCTGTTGTACGAGGCCATAAACCATTAAATATTCATATCATTGCGGTTTCTGCACATTTCTGGTAATGATCGGCAATCACAGGATGGGAGAGTTTGTTAGAAGGAACTTCCTCAAGTTTATCAACTAAGAATGGCTTGGGAGCCATATTTGGTTGAGCTGCCTTTGAAGAGGATTGTGGCTGGGCTGCATCTTTATGGACTGCATCTTTATAAAAGAATGGAGGGGCAGAGGAGGTCTACCCAAAGGACCATCCTCTTAGATGAGAGGTAAAAACAATAGAAACATCCCTTTGAATACAGTAAAAGGAGAGGGGAAGAGAGTCCTCTAGTTGTTTACCTTTTTACAGCAGTCTCTGGTAAGAGGAGGGGATCCCCAACCGGATTTCAAGTTTTTACAAAAGATCCTACACAAGATTTGTATCACGCACCCATTGCAGCAACGTCTTGCCAGAGAGGAGGGTGATCTGGATCTGAACTTTTGTTGCTTCTACTGGCAGAACTGGCTGGTCCAAGAAACAGATTGCTTCTGACAAGCAATATAGAATGAATCTGAAGACTCATCTGCTTGGATCCAATGTCATGAAGCGTCCCTTGTCTAGCAGCTAACCACCGCCTTGCTGTGGAAAGTAGTATTAACTCAATCAGTCTCTAATGCGGCTAAATCATCAGTGAAATCCTCTGGTACTTTGCCTTCATCAATTTCGGTGGCAGCCCTGAGGGGTGGAGAAGAACCCCAATACAACACCTCAAATGGGACCCTTAGGCTAACTATAAACGCAGATGCTGCAGAACCGCCTGAAGCGATTGCAAAGGATGGATCCTCTTCGATAGCGTGGAAATCAGCACTGTGAGATGCAGTAAGGATTCTAACTACTTTCTCACTGACGGCCGTGCTGACTTCATGAGTCACAAATACCAGTCGATACCCTAAGCGAGAGAAAGTTCTAGATGGGTTTGAATCTGTAAAGGTCTCATAAAATCCTACTCTGCGAAGGTGCGGGGAATTATCGTTGGAGAGGAGACCGCAGAAGGGGACCGGAACCTCCAGACCAGGGTGTAGCCACCAAACGTCAATGCCGAGGGGAGTGTCTGACCCAGCGCCGCAGAGAATCCTGAAACCGTAAACCCTAATCGCTATCGCCATCGCTGCCCTTTCAATTCTTGACCAGGAATCCCTTTTTCTCAAAGTATTCAATCACATTAGTCAACAAAGTAAAATAAATTCCTCGTTTGTAGTCATTATCAAAATTGTCAGCCATTATTAAAAAAATTCGTAAAGTGATAATTATTCTTCTGATGTCACATAACATTAGAATTTATCCAACAACATGTTGCAACTTAAAAAAATTGTTCAACCACATTTACTAATGTTTTTGTCTATGTATCATTATGTTCAATTGTAGGGTTTTGTAATATACTAAAATTTTATTTTTATATTATTTTGTTGGTGTAGAGAACTAAAGGTTTATCACAAAAATTAATAAAATTGCAATAAAAAATGAAAAATAATTTCAATGTTTTTCCTTCAAAATAATATTGTAATGAATTTTTGACAACATTATAGATATTATCATATCCATATAGCTTAAATTTTGGTAAATGGTAAATGGGGACGAACATCCATCAATAGTATGAATAAAAACACTTATCCCATACTATATTCCACATTTTCAAGATTAAAAAATCATAAAATTAACTAAATTTTAACTTTATTTTAAATTATTATTAATATTATTAATTATGAAATGAATTAATATATGAGATAAACATATACACATTTAGAAAATTGTGTAATAAAAGAAAAACAATAAAACAATAATAACCAATAAACCATAAGAATTAGGTGGCAGTTATAGATATGCCATTTTTTTCATTAAATTGGAAAAAAAAGGGAATAATTACCTTTGTGATAAATGTCACCCTCTATCCTAAATACTATTAAAAATATTCCATTAATATTTTATGGAGGTTAATCCTTATCATCCACCAAATAATTATTGATAATTAAATTTAAACTTTAAAATCCACATTCCAAATTAAATGTATTTAATTCATGTAATATAAATATGGAAATGTGTTTATTAGAAATTGAATACCAAATTGTGCTTCATATGATTTTTATTTAATTATTGTTTTAAATAAATATTATTCATTTCTCGTTTATACACTTTATGAGTAGATAATGTTTTTCTTATTTCTTTTGACAAAGAACACTTGTTACTTGTATACATAGTAGTTAAATTTTCAAAAATCACTCAAGAAACATTTCACATCAAAATAATAATATGATATAAATACAAAAATTTATGCTTGTGAAAGCTAATCTACCTTGTACATACAATACATTGGTTGAGCGAATATATCAACCAAACACCAATATGGGAAGCTAACTAGTTGGAGAGAATTTGTCAACCAACTATACCTAAACAAACTCCTAAACATTAAAAACATGCTTGTGTACTTAGAAATAATCACAACTAAGAAAAGTAGGAACCATATTTTCTAAGTCACCCATTTAATGGTTATTTGTCTTGATCTTAATCAGCAAAGTGTAGTTGTGCTTTTTGTGTAAGAAAAAATTGTCGACGTCCATATAAAGGAACAACCCTCCACCAAAATGCATGGGTTCCGAACCACTGCAACCTCAAGTCTACTATAATGTACTTCATATGCATGGTTTTGTCAACCATTTTATCATACCTATACTTGTACATGTAATTTCCCCTCAATCACTATCAATTTGGGTTTTCTCAGATTATCCATAACCATGCACTGGGTTTTATCTGCTTACCCTAAACCATGGTGAGGATTTTGTCAACTAACACTCAACCATGCTCAAGGTTTTATCAGTTGACCCTTAACTATGCTACAGGAATCCCTGTCCAATTGCCTCTCACACTTTTATTTTTTGGCTGACCACAAACCCACACTACAAAGTTGTTTTCGACTTACCAAAATCTTGCACTTACATACACTCTCACAAGTGGCTTCTATATTATCACAAACCTACACTTCCAAATTTGTTTTAAGATAACCATGAACTTCATGAGTGGACACATGGCTTACAAGGCTTACAACACAACTTCAGGTACATAAATATTATAAAATTTTGAAGAATCATTGCAAAAAATCGTATACATGCTTACTTATCCATGTGTGTCTCACATAACAACATGATCAAGAGTCTGTTTTTTTCCTAAAATCCAATTGAAATTCAAAAAACGCTTCGACACTAGCACAATAGCCATAGAACTGCTCAAATTCAACATAACTGATTAGGCCCACACATTCTTCTTTCACAGTTTGGTTCTATATTCCTTCACGTAAAATTGTGCTTAGCACTTCAACACATTTTCATATTGTCCATGGCCACATCATACAACATTCCTACCTCTAGAGCTCCATACAATTTTAATTATGATAATTTCACTACGCATGTTATTGGAAAAAGAGACTTATCTCTTCGAGTTATCATTTAAACTATTCTCTAATGAGTCTAAGTTGAAGGCCATGTAACACTAATTATTTTGATTGTAAAAATTTTGACCCATTAACATCAAAAACATACAACCCCCGTCGATCATATCCTTTGCACGCGATCTCAAAAATGTGTTGAAATCCTTCTACAAATGTAAAAAATATTCTTCCCCAAATTTCCAATAATATCATCTGTAGAATATTTTTCTATTCTTACATGTCACTGAAATTTCCTCTAACATTTCATAAGGAACCTAAACTGCAATGAAGAACAACCATGGAATAAATGAAATAGAGAGCATTGTCAATAAATACCCTACAATAGAACAAACTTGGAACACTGGCTGCAACATACAATCTATCCAGGCTATGTTCCCATGTGGATATATACATAAGAACATATATCCTGAATAAAAATAATAATAAATCTATATGGATCTCATAACCAATATAACTTTAAAAATAATTTCACAGTCATTTCAAAGAATTAAACCCAACGAGTGACAAGGTTGAAGGCACATGCAATTTACCATAGTGTATTCTATAAACTAGGGAGACATAAAAAAAATAACAATAATTCTCTTCGTCATAGGAAAAAACATGATTGAAACGGTATTTAATTTATTCTTTTTTTATTTAAACCCATGCAACTACGATTCTATACAGTGTCAAAGTTAAAAACATCATTTTGTTTCCTTATGTAATTAATGGAAAAATATGCTACTATAAACACAACAATACTACACTTTGTACAAACACATATACGCTCTATTTCCCTTGACACTCCCACAAGGGAGGCCAGGCCTAGGCTCCTACAAGCTCTGATACCAAATTAAATTTTTAGAAGGGGCTCAAAAATAATTTCACATCAAAATCATAATACAATATAAATACAAGAAGCTATGTTTAAAAATAGCTAATCTATTGTGGACATACAATCTCTTGGTTGAGTGAATACCTCAACCACAGATCAATATAGGAGGCTAACTAGTTGTACAAAATCTCTCAACTAACTAGACCTCAACAAACTTCTAAACACTAGGAACAAACTCTTGCAGTTAGAAAGAATCACAACCAAGACAAGTAGGAATTATATTTTTCATGTATAGTCATATCATGTTTGGATGTTTATTATATATGTTATAACCTCTCCCGAAAAAACTAAGCTCCCATGCAACATTTTTTTTAATACTAAAATCATAATAATTAGTTCTTTTATTTAAAATATTTAATTTTATTTTCAAAATGACAATAATAAAGAGATTTTTTTTTTTTTTTTTTTAAATTACTAACCTTTTCATACTCTTAATTTATGTATTGGACAATATCTCATCTTTAAGATTATTTATGATATACTTTATATAATTACAATAATAATCTAATAGGTAATTATAACTCACACCAAATAAATATATAAGACCACCTTCGCATAAATATTTAAGTATTCAAGTATTAAGATCATCAAATGACATCTAATTTCTTTGTGTCTTTTATCAAATTAAAAGTGGAGTAGAATATCTACACCTGAATAAACTTTCAAAATCAAATGAATGCACGAACAGATATCCTTTGTCTTATAAACAAAAAATCATATATAGAAATTTAATATTTAACTTAGATATAACATTAAAATTACATAGTTATCGCGACTATATATATAGATATATATAATTCAATTTTGTCCTTTATATATTTATTAATACATAAAATAATAATTCCTTTAATGTTAATAAACTTATTCTTATAATGTATTAAAAACTTATTATACCTTTACATTATAAAAATTTCGGCTACCTGTTTAAGGGATGATTCTTATATCTTAATTTTTAATATTCTCATTAATGCATATTGAGAGATTCTATTATGTATTTTCCATCGAACAACCAAAAGATATTTCCCGACATGGAATTTTTTCGTGAGATGACGCCCAACAACTCAACTTCATTCACAAATTTTTTTTCGTCTCTGACTCACTCGACTAGCTAAAAAAAATAAAAATTCATGGCATCATTCTATTTCTAATCAATTTGACTTATAAGTATAAAAGCATTATTGAATTGCAAAAATATAAATTTAGCATTACAATATCTTGAGGGGTTTAAACATCATAATAGTTTTATCATTTTTTCAAACCTTCATAAGAACATGAATGTAAATTATTTAAAGTTGGTAAGGGTCAAATTTGAATAACGAAATACTTTGATGAGTATTTCAATTTAGTAAAAAATACTAATATTATAAAAAAACAAAGTGATTTCCCTTTTCCAATACAACATACCAATCAAAATAATATTTATATATTTTGAACTCGAAAGAGGAAAGGAAATGTAAAACCTGCATTGCGTGACATTCATGTCATATTGTGTCATTTTTGTAAATCCTTCAATCTTATCCTAGGTTGTTCTTAAGGGGGAATGTTAGGATATTCTGACACATATGAAGGAGTCTCCTATTGTGTCACGTTTGTAAATCCTTGAATCCTATCTCAAGATGTTCTTAAGGGGGGATGTTAGGATATTCCGACACACAGAAAATAATTAAGTTTAACTTGGTCTAGCGTAGATTTAGGTAAAGTGTGTTTCTTTACTATGTTACATTTGTAGCTTATAACCCGATGGTCACAATATGTGCTGATCTAATGGTTCAATCTCTCCTCGATATTAGCGACACTCAATCTATGTCTTAACACCAGATTGGTCCATGATATCTATTAAAAGTGCATGGAGGGTTATTTGTCCAAAAACCGTTTATGAGAGAACCTTATGTAAATTTTATTTCATTATATTAATAAATTGTCTGAAGTAGCTACGTTGGCTCAGGTCGTGGATTGTTTCCCTCTTTGAGGGCTTTAACCACGTCAAATATGGGTGTACTGATCTGTGACCTATTTGTGAGTGGTGACCTTTGGTGTTTGATCTAAGGAACTTACCCTATAAATTCCTACATAGTATCAGAGCTATTTTGAGGGTCACCTCTCTTGTTGATCGAAATCCGAAGCCGATTTTATTCCATGTGATTGTCATTTTCGAGATCTATTATTTTTTACCACTTTCGGGCTAGGAGAACTGCTTTGTTGTGTCCAGGGCCTCCATGACATTGAGTAACCTCTTTCATTCCATGCGGAAATGTTTCTGGTTGCCCAGGTTATGTCATTTTAGATATGGAGCTATAAAACATTTTTTTACAGTTATATTTATTAGCATCTATGTTTCTTTTGGTTTATAGTCTTTTCTTATTGCCAAATCTATACCCTCTTCTTTGCATATGCTCTTTGCTCTACGCTATGTGCGGTCTCGGAAAATCAGAAACAGGAAGACGAGATTTTTCTGCTTTGTAAGCTCTTTCCCCAGAACTTTGTGCGATCTTGGGATATCATAGATAGTGAGAAAAATAGATAGTTTCTGGTAGGACTAACCAGAAATTTAACGTTATGCCATAAGGCTTGTGTTTTTTTGTTTTCACGGATTTTTTTTTCAGGAAAAAGCACACACATCGAAGAAAAATAATCCTTCCTCCTTTCAAACAATTACCAAATCCTTTTACTAGCTCACTTGGTCTAAAGTTACTTTATGAGAATAAAGGTCTCGGGTTGAAGTCTCTTTCTCAAGCTTCTTTTTCTAAAAATATTTTTGTTAAGTTACTTTTTCTTAAGAACCCTTTTGGAAAGTTATTGGTTTTATAAAGAGAGCTTTATTTAAAAATGGCATTTAAAAATAACATTGTAAAAGCGACTCTCAATTATTTATAAAAGTGGGTCACATAAAGTAGTGTTTTTTTAAGGTGAGCTTATTATATTAAGTTTGGAAAATGGGGGTGAATTTTTTTAAAGTACAACTTTGTCATAAAATTTCAACCTCTCGCGTAACTATTTAGCATATACTACAATCTGTTTTCAAAAAGGCATAAAATCCTCATCCGAAAGTCGTTTTCGAAGGCATTTTTTTTAACTGGGCAATTTTTTCGAGATATTTCCGTTGGAGTAGTTGGTTTTATCCTTTTTAGCCTTAGTTATTTTTTGAAATGAAAAGTGCATGTGTGGTTATTCTTAATGGCACCAATTATTTCCAATGGCTATCCTCCATGGTAGACTTACTTAGAAGTAAAGGGATCTAATAATAGCCAGAGGACAAGAAGCTAAACATACAGATGGAGATAAAGTAGTGAAATGGGAAAATAAATAAGATCAAGCACGAGGGTTGATAGGAATTTCGATTTATCAAGATCTTAGATTTCATATCGAATAAATTAACTCCCCTACTAAAGTTATGAAAAAACTAAATACTATTTTTGACATTAAAAGTGAAATCAAATCCCACCAGCTTGGAAATGAGTTGCTAACTTTCGACCCCAATAATTTCTCCTCTATTGAAGATTTTTTGTCCAAATTCAATACCCTTAGAATTCTTTTAAAAGGTTGTAAGGTCAAAGAGAAATATGGTAGTCTTATATATTCCATCCTTGTTAAACATGGCCCTGCATACTTTGTATTTGTGTCCACCTTCCATTGAACTATAGAAGCCCTCATTTTTCAATTAACAACCTTTAAGTACCCCTCTTTTGATGTCGTTTGCGATTCCTTGATAAGAGAACAGGAAAAATTGTTACACCTTAGTCTTATTAATACTTGAGACTCTTCTAATAAAGCCTTAGTAGCTCAACAACAACCATATCAATAGAATCCTAAGAGCAGCGTCCTAAAAAGAATGGTGCTAAACCAAGCAAGGGTCTTAAGCAATTTCAACTGCAAATTGAAAAAGAAACTAAAAAAACTAATAAGCAAAATAAAAAAAAGGGAATAAGATAGATAGAAATTGCAACTTTTGTAATTGTGATGTACACGTAGAATCTAAATGTTTTAAGAAGATGGAAGCCTTGGAAGCAGCAATGAAGAACCACAACATCAATTTGGAGAACTCTTCAACTTCATCTTCAAGAATGGAACTTTTTTCTTGTGGTTTTCAAGCCTCAAGATCTTGCTATGCATTGAATGAATATTCTTTTTCTCATTCTCTTGAGTGACACATTGATTCTAGAGCCTCTTACAACATGGCAAAAAAAAACCATGTTTTCTTCTTTAAATGATTGTAAAACTGGAAATATTTATGTTGGTGATGATAGATCGCTTAATGTTGTAGGGTATGGAGCGATTCATTTAGATAATCATCGGTTTAATGATGTTTTATGTGTTCCTACCTTTCCCTACAACCTTCTATCTGTTTATTAGATAACTCATTCAGGTGAAGCAAAAACAGTAGAATTTTCACGTCATGATGTTTTAATTAAGGAACTAAAATATCCTAGACATATTTTAGCTACTGGCATTTTTGATGATTCCACAAGGATGTATAAGTTTCAAAAGATTAGGTTATCATGTCTTCCCTCCATTTTTGTTGCTCATAATGATGAGGTGAGAAAACTTTGGCATGAGCGATTTGGTCACTTAAACTATCACTCTCTTCAAACTCTATGTAAATAAAATATGGTGACAGGTATTCCTATGGTATCTTGCTGAGATGGTGTTTGCTCTAGATGTGTACTCGGAAAAAATCACCAGGATAGTTTTGACAAACGTGCCTCTTGGCATGATTTAGCCCCTTTGTAGCTTCTGGACAGTGATTTATGTGTTCCACTTCCAGTTGTTTCTTTCTCTGGCTACAAGTACTTCTTAGCTTTCATTGATGATTTCTCTAGACACACTCGGGTATACTTCTTAAGAGTAATGAGTGAATTTTTTAACATGTTCTTTCCCTTTAAGGCCTTTGTTGAGAAACAATTTTGACATCACATTCTTAAGTTAAGATCTGAAAATGGAGGAGAATATGCTAACAACAAATTTATCCACTTTTGCATTGATCATGGCATTCAATTGCAACATACTATTTTGTATACTCTAGAATAAAATGGTGTATCTAAAAGGAAGAATCACTCTCTAAAAGAAATCGCTAATTGTATGATTCAATATAAAGGATTAGTCTTAATTTTTGGGGAGAAATAATTAACTATGCAAATTACATAGTAAACAACACTCCTACTAAGGTTTTAAGGAATATAACTCCAGAAGAATCCTGGAGCCCACTCAAACTAGGTGCAAGTCACTTTCATGTTTTTGGAAGTGAAGCTTGGGCCCATATTCCAGATGCGAAACATAAATACTTAGAAGCTAAGAGTGAAAAATTCATTTTGGTTGGATATTCAGAAGATGTCAAAGGGTATAGACTTCTTCAACCAAAATTATAAAATGTAATCATTAAAAGAGATGTAAAATTTGTTGAAAATATATCGGCCTGTGAGCCTAGTTTGATGGGTCTACCACCTTTGGACTACAAGCCCGATTCGACATATGTGCCACCTCTCTCTATCTCTTTTATTTTTAACAACATTCCTTTTAGTTCGGATGATGATAGCAAGGATGAAAATCCTCCTCCACCTCCTCAAGATCTCCCTTTAGCTCCAAAGTTTCCAAGATGGGTCTGCTCTACTCAGGATGCAGCAAGTTCTCTTTCGGGTGACCGTATAGATCAATTCCATACACGTTCTTAACTCGAAAGAGCCTTTTCCTTAGTGGATCAAGTTCCAGAAAATCCTAATCCATACAACTTTGAAGAAGCTTCAACACATCCATATTAGGATGTAAATATGAATGAATAATATAGTTCCTTATTGGAAAACAATACTTTCGATCTTGTTCCTCTTCCAATAGGAAGAAAACTTGTCAGATGAAAATGGGTTTACAAAAAAATGTTTGGACTAGATGGAGAAGTGGATAAACATAAAGCTCGTCTTGTTGATAAAGGATTTTCACAACTTGAAGGCATTGACTATACTAAGACCTTCTCCCCTATTTCAAAAATAAATTTCATCCACCTTGTTCTTTCCCTTGTTGCCTCCTTTAAATGGGAAGTCCATTACATGTATGTTAAATCCACATTTTTACATGAGGATTTTCACAACCCCCTGGATTTATCAAAAACGAATCTAGCCTTTTTTGTCACCTTAGGAAGTCTCTTTATGGTCTCAAGCAAGCCCCTCGGCCTTGGTATGCCAAAATAGATAGCTTGCTCTTAAATAGTGGCTTTTCTAGATGTCATTCTAACAACACTATCTACACCAAGAAAATGAGTAAGCCCTTAATCATCCTTGTTCTTTATGTTAATGATCTTATCCTTACTAGTAGTGATCCCAACCATATAAAACATATGAATTCTAGCCTCAAAAATACGTTTGAAATGAAATACTTAGGACACTTGCATTATTTCCTTGGTCTTCAATTCTTGAAATCCAAAGAAGGTATTACCCTTTCCAATTCAAGTATGCATGTGAAATTCTACGCCACTTTCACATGGAAGATTGTAAGCCAACCCTTTCTCCCTTTTAGTCCGGAGTAAAGATTTTAGTCACTTGTACTTCCCATGAAGTTGATGTTTCCTTATACCGTCAACTTCTCAAAAAACTTATTTATCTAACCCATACCTGTCCTGACCTTTCCTTTGTCATTGGTCTTGTTTTTAACTTTATTCTCCAACCTCATCAAAGTGACTAGAGAGTAGCTACAATAATACTTTCATATATTCGAGGTACAATTCAGTTCAGGATTCATTACAGTGCAGGAGCATCTCCATCGTTCACTGGTTTCATTGATTCTGATTGTGTTGGTGGCTCTGAAGATTGAAACTCTACAATAGGTTATGTATTCACTCTTTATTCAGGACCTATTACATGCTCTTGTAAGACACAAAGTGCCATCTCTCTTTCTTTGACAGAAGCAGATCATCGTGGTTCTCTTGAGGGCATAAAGGAAGGCATGTGGCTTCCTTAGATCATGTGCAAATTTGGTCTTCAACAGCAACATCCAACTATGCTTTACTGTCATAATCATAGTTCCATTTAGCTATTCAAAGATCCAGTCAAGAATCAGCGTATGAAACACATTGAGATACATATACACCTCATCAAAATGAAGATCCAGTCCAGAATCAGCGTATGAAACACATTCAGATACATATACACTTCATGAGAAAGATCATTCATGATCGTGTTCCTGAAGAGGAGTATTGTTTAACCAATGATCAAGTTACTAGTATCTTTACAAAGCCTCTCACATAAACGAAGCATACCAAAATTTGATCTATGCTTAGAGTTCAGGAAAGTTATCATTAAGGGGGGGTAGGCTCTAATGCCTCCTTCCTTCTCTTATTGTGTCACCTTTCTAAATCCTTCAATCCTATCCCATGCTGTTATGAAGGGGGAATGTTAGGATATTCTGACACATAGGAAATAATCTCCTATTGTGTCACCTTTGTAAATCCTTCAATCCTATCCCAAGTTGTTCTTAAGGGGGGATGTTAGGATATTCCTACACATAGGAAATTGTTAAGTATAACTTGGTCTAGCGTAGATTTAGGTAAAGTGTATTTCTCTACTATGCACATTTGTAACTTATAAACTGACGCTCACAATATGTAGTGATCTGACGGTTCACTCTCTCCTCGGTATTACAGACACTTGATATGTGTCTTAACACTTGATTGGTCCATGATCTCTATTTAAAGAGCATGGAGGGTCATTTTTTCGGCAACCATTTATGAGAGAAGCTTATGTAAATTTTATTTCTTTATATTAATAAATTTTCTGAAGTGGCCACGTTGGCTCAAGCTGTGGACGGTTTCCCCCTTTGAGGGTTTTAACCATGTCAAATACTGGTGTATTGATCTGTGATCTATTTGTGAGAAGTGACCTTTGTCATTTGATCTAAGGAACTTATCCTGTAAATTCCTACAATTTTGAGATCACAAATATTTCTCTCATTCAGATATAGGTGGAAGCAATTTAGAATGTGTGTTAGATCCATGAATTTTTCAGAGAAGAAGGCTTTATTTTCTTCAATCCATCACCCAATATTGTAAAATAGAGACGTTTCTTAGCATGGTCATTTGTGATGAGAAAGTTGATAACTACAAACTATTTGCAGGTTAGGAGGAGATTAAGACAATATTGTGACATATCAAATATAATCTTGATGATGTAGTAGTAAGGCAAAGCCGCGTGGAAAGTTTTTTTCTTTCATATTTAAACACTAATTCAAATAACCATTAGGAAGAGGAAAAAATCATTAATGCTTCGCCTCTCAACATTATTCATGCAAAATCTGATCTTCTTCTCAAGATCACAGAATCAAACTCTTCTATGCATTTGCGAGTCATCATTTTGGACTAGAATTTCCATGAAGGCAGTAATTTTAGTCTTGAAGTTTGAAGGAATCTGCTTTATTTAATGATTTTAGTTTATCTTACAATTATTGTATGGTTTTTGTAGGTCTATAGTATATATTCATCAGTTTATTTTATATCTACAAACCATAACCCTCCAAGTTTGCTGATAAAATAAAGATCTCTCACTATAACATTTTATATAATATTTTTTGCTATAAATTTTGAAAAAAATGCTAAAGAATTGTAAACTGTGTAAGAAAATATAGTGTTCGTTTAATACTTCTTATAAGGTACGTACGGTTTACTTGAATTTATAGTTTTTAAAAAAAAATTAATAAAATATTTAAAAAAATATAGAAAATAATATGTTTATGGAAAATTGATTTTTTTTACCTTATGCTTATGCTAAAAAAGAAATGCAAACAATGCTATAGTTTGTTATATATATAATTTATTTCGTGAAAGGTTGGTATTAAAATCTTAGTTAGTCAAATGGATATTCCAAAATGATTAATATTAGAAAAACATTTCATTTTCTTATTTTTATATTAAATATATCTTATTATGAATGTATTTATATTATTTTATTAAGATTAGATGTAAACATAGGATAAACATTTATTCTTGTTATTTTATAAAAAAATATGTTTTCAAAAAATTATTATATCCAAGAAAAGGGAAAAAAATGTGTAGGCAAAAACAATACATTGGAATAGATGTGGTTTAAAAAATTAGAATTTTTGACTTATATTACAATGAAACGTAATTATAGAAAGGTAAATTGAATTATTATTTTTGAATAATTATTTCTTTACTTTTTGAAATTTGATAACTTATTTTATATGTCTTTTGTATAATTAATTTAATATATTTTGAATTTCTCCATTATAATAAACAATAATTTTGTTTGGAATGTTTCCATTGTTGGAATATGTAATTTATATTTGTCTTTAATTGTGGTTCTCTCTATGTATAGAGTATGTTCCTATTTTATAGGTTAGTTCTTAGTATAGTGTGAGGTTGAGATATTCTCTCAACTAAATTATTGTGTGTTCAAGATAGCTTCTCTATATTCAGACTCTACCTCATGTATATATGTAACTTGAGTTGATTAATGAAATATAGCTTGTATGCTCAGTTTCTAAGTTGGTATCGGAGCCCGTTTGGGATTGGGCACGGCCTTGGCCCCTCCTGGGCCAAGGGAAATAAAGAGCTTAAAGCCTGTGTGGGCGAGATTCAGAACCATTACGCTGTTGTTATTTGAGCCTGCGTAACTTGAGAGGAACGCTGCAAAGAGAAGTCATAACTGTTGAGGAGGTCGTGGTATCAAGTTGAAGGAGCGTCGTTGGAGCATCGTTTGATCTGCGTTCTGAGCTCCATTTCAAATTGCTGCAAATTCATCGTGAATTCCGCTTGTAAGAGATAACAGTGTTGCTGTGAAATTGCTGAGAAATATCCTGTTGCTGTGTGCGAAATATTTCAGTGAGGTTTCGTTCCTCAAGTTCTAGGCAGTGATCGAAGATGAGAGATCCAAGTGAAAATGGGAACCTCAACAGCTAAGGATGCAAAAGCTCTCATTGCATCCCTTCGATATGCATATTCTGCAACTCCTACCAAGCTGAAGATCATTGATTGCCGAGTTGGTGGAATTGAGCCAGCGTTTTCGTCTTGAGGGTGTTGAATAGGCTTTAGGAACCACCGACCGACTCTGTGTTTCTAGACTACCATGATCATATTCGGATCTGCATATGATCTGATATATCACCAAATATGCCAATTGTTATGATTGAAATGTGAATGTGAGTTCTCGGAGCCCAAAATGCGAATCACAGTGTTGGATGCTGATAGTGGCAGCATTGCAGTTGAAAAGCGGATCGCTTGCAGCATCAATATACCTCTCAGGCCAAAGCTTACGATGGTAATTTGGAGTCTCAGTCGACAGCATCTGGAAAATCTAAATCTTCTAGTGTGTAACCAATGTTTTTTGGTCAGTTTCTATGTTTTGAGGCAAACCTGTAAAAGAAAGTCGTAGGTGCAGGGATCCATCCAAATACCAATCTGGTCCACAGCATGCAGAATTCGAAGTGCCTATGTCAATCGAATCTATTTGCATAATTTTCTCATAGTTTCAGTAAGGTTAGGGCTGTCATGCACTTCTTGTGCAACGCTACTGTTGGCATTTGTGGTGAAAGGGAAATTGGTAGGCAGAGAATTACATATGGGCTGGAGAAGGGTAACCATTTTTTTCTGCTGTTGCTGTTGAATCCGTAAGTATATCGACATCACCATTGATTTGTGTTGCATTTATGGAAACTAGGCATTTTCATTAGCAACAACAACATCGAGTAGCGACACAGGCGAATTTGGCATGAAATCAATCTAGACTCTCTTCATGGAGTTGAATAGGTTGAATTCATTCCATTTAATGTCTTTGTGCGCTCACGAAATTTTTTTCTTTGAATGTAATCAATCCAGTTATGATTATAAAACCTCTCGAAATTTCACTTTGAGTGTAATTTGGCATTAGAAGTGTTGGACATTGGTATAAACTTTCAGAGTTGACCAGTTTAAATTTTGAGGTCATCAGAAATAGAAGAACAAGCGTTTGTTTTCTTGATGCTCTTAATCGATTCTAAGCAATGGGAGGCCACTGTTTGCATGCTTGAGGTAAACGAATGCGGGTGTCGCTATTATGAGGAGACAAAATATGGGAATCGAGGTAATTGTGGGATTCAGCAACAACAAATTGCAGATAATCTCCTCCAGCCAGGATGCATCTAATGGAAATTACGGCTCTTGGGATTCTTGTTGTTGCAGCCTAATAACCAATGTGAGAAGGCATGTTTGGAAGTCTCTTGTATCGGCACCAGATGTCCATCGACAATGATGGAGAGCTGAATATGGTGCAATGAGCATGGATGTTTGTTGTGATTGCGTGACTGTGGCGACGTTACTGCAGATCCGACCTGTGTGTCATTGCATTCTCTAGAGAAGAGTTGGTAAGCCTTAATGGCTTGTGGCCCCTTTGTGGCTGGTGTGCCTTAGTGGTAGATTTGTGGCCCCGGGTGGCTTGAGAGCCTTCGTGGCTGTGGTGAGTCTTCATGGCTAAGTTGAGCCTTCGCGTCTGTGGTGAGCCTTTATGGTTGTGGTGAGCCTTCATGGCTGTGTTGAGCCTTCATGGCTATGGTGAACCTTCATGGTTGAGTTGAGCCTTGGTGGCTACATTGTATCTCCTCAAGGCTGAGCACCTAAGCAGTGGAGGTGAATTACTACTTGTCGAAATGTGAACAAGCAAGCAGGTGAAAGGGTGTTGCTCGTGCTTGTTCATCAAGCAACGTGGAGTGATCAGTTGTCAATGATCTGATAGGGATCAGATCAAAGACAACGTGCAGTGTATGATCTTGGATCTGCTCTCAGCAACAATGTGGGCAGTGTTCTGGTGAACTGAAATTCGGGGTAGTCTATCCGTGACAGTGAATGGCATGGCCATGTGTTGAACATTTTCATTACAATTTGGTATTGTTTGTTTGAAAGCATGATTGTTTGTGTATGTTTGGGTAAACAAAATATTTCATGATGAACATATTTTGGAACTGAAATTAATATACATATTGATATTAGTCACCTCAATATGGAGTTATTTTTGTTAGAATTGACTACTCTAACAAATGACAGGTTAAGGATGGAGTTCCAGCTTCTAATTGACAAAGACAAATATGCCCAAGATGTGAACATTTCAAAATATGATGTAAATGAGTAGAAACAACATTTAAAGGATGATGGACAACAAAAGTGGACAATCAAGTTTGTGAGATTTTGTTTTGTGTGAGTTTCTTGGAATAGACTCATGACCATGAGTATGAGTCACAGTTTGTAATTAGAAGAAAATCTACATGTCATTTATTGTTTGTACGTGCTGCAAGACCTAGAGAGGCATGCATACCCCTTTGTTATATCTTCCCTCTGTTAGAGAGTTTTTAACACCCTGGAAGAGTGTGTCATGCGGGATGGATACACTAGGGTGGGCCGTATTGGTTTTAGACTCCATAAGGTGAAATTTTATATCATGGGGGAGTTAATCGAGAGGTTGCATGAACCATGTATGTGAAGGACTTCCTAGTAGACTAGCCGTTGCAGCGGTTGGAACCCATGCATTTCGGTAGATGGTTGTTCCTTTATATGGACATCGACAATAGCATGAACAAGATACAAAGTGTAATTACCAAACAGGACCAGCGTAATTACCAAACAGGACTAGTTGTAGATTTTGCAGATAGATATTGAGACAAGTAGTCATTAAGGGGGAGTGTTGGAATATGTAATTCCTACTTGTCTTTAACTGTGATTCTCTCTATGTATAGAGTCTGTTCCTATTCTATAGGTTAGTTCCTAGTTTAGTGTGAGGTTGAGATATTCTCTTAGCCAAATTATTGTGCGTCCAAGATAGCTTCCCTATCTTGAGACTATACCTCATGTATATATGTAACTTGAGTTGATTAATGAAATATAGCTTGTATGCTCAGTTTCTAAGTTCCATTATAATAATAACATATAATTTTGGAGTAATATACATTTTTTTCATTTCCTTTCTGAACAAAATAAAAAACATTATTAATATAATGTGTTCATTACAGTAATTAAATATTTTATTTTACTATATATCTATATTATAATGTATTTATAAATATACAGAAAATTTTATATAAATTATTGTTTTTACAAATCAGTATTATTTTCAAGGTTAGAAAATGGTTTTATTCTTAATTTTTTTTTTTTAATATTACACAGTTTATAATATTTAAATTACTAATTGGTGATAAAAATAAAATTATTAAATTTTATATATTAACTTACCAAACTTATGATTATTATCATTGAAAATTTATTATTTATTATATTTTAATTTAATTGATAGTAAAAACAATGATTATTAACTATTATCCATTAACTTCTTATCATCATAGTTATAAGAAAATAGTGTATAAACTGCAGATATTTTAGTTACAACGTAGATATTTCTTTGAAGGAAAATGAAATCTTAACTAATCAAAATATCATCCAGAAAGGTGCTCTCGTCAGCAAGACCCAAAAAATAGATTTCATAAAACACGTTCATGAAATAAATCATTTAAATACCACCAAATATCCAATTTCCTTGCAAGTATGGCAATGATAACTGAGTCTGTTTTCATGATAGGTTACAGAGTTTTGAAAACATCCTCCACTTACACCAATATTCCATCAATTGAAACGGCATGGTAATGATAATTGGGTCTGTTTTCATGATAGGCTACAAACAACTTTCAGTTCCACTTGACAACATTATTCCATCCATTAAAACTACAGTTCATGCTGACAAGCACAATGTCCACAGATATTAATAATTAACGCAGTACTTCCTATAACGCCCCCCGCCCTGACTCCGTCAAACAACACTGTGGGAATTTGAGAGGACAATATGGCTGGACGGTGTCTCACATTCTTTGACAATTGATTTATCCTTCTTTTTTCAAGCTGGAAAACATGATATTGAAATGTTTGTTTTGGGGTTTTTTTTGCAGGAAAAGATTCCGACAAACCAAGCTTGTCATATCCTCCCAACAGTAGCATAAGCACACCATCTATTTCAGCACCAGATATTAAGAGTGGAAGTCAATGATGTTTTATAATTATTCATCCAATGAAATCTACCAGTTCATAATCCACACAACTACTACTTAGGTACATATTAATTATTGCATCCATTTTAAGAATCCTAGTAGAATTCAGATAACACTAGATTGCATCCGTAATAGAATAATTACGGTTTCAATGTAACCATGATAGAGAAAGAAGCTCAACAAACAGAAAGTGCAGAAACGTGGAAAGAGGAATCCAGGAAAAAGGAAGCTAAATAAACAGTGTAGAAAAGGGGATAAGGACTATCAGTTTTTCATAGTATACCTTTTGACAAAATGAAAAATTCAAATCAAATTAAAACTATCATCAACGGTATGGTTTCCAAAAAATAATTAGAAATGACATGTCTAAACTACGCATGTGCTTTGGAGGTGCTCTTAATTTAGAATGTAAGGCAATAGTTTGCTGAAAATCAATGATAAAAATGCGAACGGTGGAAAATCCGAAAATCTTTCAAACCTGGTTTGTAGGTTTAAATAAGCTTCTTCATATTCCACATTTATCATTTTTATTTGGTTTCTGCGTTTAAATTAAATAAGCTTCTTGATATTCCATATCTATCATTTTTATTAAAAGAAGAAAAAAAAAGTTTATTATTTTATTTATTTTTCATGGTAAAAGATATTACATAACAATTTCTAGAAACCATTTCTATGACATTAAAATGTTGAGATACCAAAATATATTCAGATATATATTGTTTATGAAGTCAAATAGATTAGGAAATTATTGTTCAGAGATTTTTCAACAAACTCGAACAACCAACAAACCTAATTTTCTAATATAGTATTGTAAGAGTTATTTCTAAGTCTCTCCCTTCATATTTATATTCAAACTAGAAGATTATTGTTGAGAAAATTTCTCAACCAACTCCAACAACCAAAAAACCTAATTTGTCAATATACAATTGTAAGAGTCATTTCTAAGTCTGTCCTTAACATTTAACTAACATGAGAAGAATTACATATTATAGTTCACATATAAGTCACATGGATATGATATGGTCTTCACTGGCACTTCAACCTACTTTGAAATCTCACTAACCAAGCTCTTTCTCCACCACAGTCTTTGAGCTTCCCAATTGATTCATTTAAGGTACAATTGTGTTGGAAAATTATTGATGTACTTGTAAAATTATCAATATTGATATACTCAGCATGTTGGGGATTATAAGATAAAAGCTTTCAATTAATGAACCACTTTATGGACCTACTACCATCTGTCACATATATATTTTATTTTTGGATATCTATCAGTTTTAGAAAGGCTTGTGAATATGTTCATAAGTTGATCATACAACTTAACCTCTCTAATACACAAAGATCTCATAGCAAGTATAAGGTTTGCCAATAGTAAAAAAAATAAAAATAAATAAACACAATCAAACTAATGATGTGTTGTTTCCTAGTGTCAAAAACTAGGAACTTGAATTATGCAACATTTTTCAATAACTATTTATGCATTAAAAAAAATTAAAAATAAACTACTTAAACTAAAAGTATCAGAAACGAAAAATCAATAATCATGAAATTATATATTGTCATCTAAGTAGAAACAAATATCCTCGTCCCTCCCTCGTTTATGTATATGTAAAGGTGTCTCAATATTTCATCTTCAATCATTATTTTGGAGTTTCTCTTCTTCACGACACAATTCTTAGACACAATTCTTAGAGTGGCCAGATCTAACATAATCACACCCACATATTGAGTTGACCAGACTCAATATGTTGTTATAGAAACTCGAAAGAAAAATAAGGGCTAAGCCTCTTTATTTTAAACTTCGATTGCTGGAAATACAGTGATGTGTGAAGATAACAACCATAATTTGTTATACAAACTCCAAAAGAAAAATAAGGGCTAAGCCTCTTTATTTTGAACTTCGATTGCTGGAAATACAGTGATGTGTGGAGATAACAACCATAATTCTTTATTGCTCATTCATCATGGACAGAAGAAGTTGTCATTACAATTGCTACTTTCTAACGCTGGTGGATAAGACTTTAAGTCTTCCATGGCCGATGTTAATTTCGTCACAGTGAACCAAGTAGGTGAAGGCCTTTGAGATGGCACAACATTGGCCTACAACGTTTATGTCGGCTACTTTGTTGAAAATGACGAGCATCAACGAGTCTGGGGTTCTATCTAGGTGCTCAAAAGACAACATCTGAGACGAGTACACTGAAACGAAAACCTTACGCATAGTTCTGGACTAGTCTTGTCGCTGCCTACAACGCTCACAACGCTCGTGAATTAATTCAAGATGCATCACTGTGAAATTTAAGGAAACTACTCACTAACACAATTGTTACGATTAAATATTCTGGATTCGACTTAGAGAACCAGTACAAAGCCTCAAGATGTTGATATTTTCTTTTTACGGCTTTCCGCTTGATATTTGTATATACGGTTGCTTTCTTTCCATGTTTAAACTTTAATACATCTTGGTGTGAATTGAGGTCCTTGGATGTGACATCAGACATGGCACTCTCCAGACTATGGTCAGTAATAGTAATAGTGATAGTCATGCGACATGAGACATGGCACGCCCCAGACTATGGTCAGTAATAGTAATAGTGATAGTCATGCGTTCTCCTTTCTGCATATACACATTCACCAAGTGACCGAGCTCGTTTGACAAACACGGATCACACTGAGCATAGAAAATACACCAAACAAATACTGAGACACAATAATATATCACCTGCACGTTCTCTTTCTCTTTGTACACTATGGATTTAATTTTCAAAATTCTTCCATATTCATTGGCCCTCTCTTGAAGGTGTGAAGCCTATTTAGGCTAGGATACCAATCTAGATAATTATGGAACAAATATAGTACATAAATTACATACAAACAATTTGTATATTACATTTCAAAACCATAATACATTCTATATAGTGTTTTAAATGGTAAAATTATTGTTGAAAAAATTTCAAAACAAATTCCACCAACCAACAAATATAATCTCTCATGAGGTATTTTTAAATGATATTATGTGCACATAGAGATTCTATTGTGTACGGATATAGAGTTATTTTATAAACAAAAGGTTCAACACATGTAAATCAAAATAGAAAGGAAATATGTCAGGTAAATTAGGTGAAGTGTTTCGAAATTCCTATCTATATCTTATTATAAATATAATTTGATTTTGTTTTGTGTCTCAGTAATTTGTTAAATATAAAAATAAAGATACTTGTTGAAACATGTTTTGAATGAATGGATACAAAATGAATAATATTAAATAGTTGAGTAATTAATGTTTTTTTGGTTATAAATATAACAAAGATAACGAAAACATTATATAATCATAAAATTTATAAAAGAAAATTAAACCGTACATTATATTATCAATTAATATTGATATTGTAGTGATTTGTTTAGATAGGGAGAGAACGATTTCTTTTGGACAAAATTGTGAGTTTTGTAAAGCATGAAGAATAACAATACAATTTTTAAAGTTTTGGTGTAACCGTTTGTACATGAAGAAGAGATAATCTTGTTCATGTTTGTTAAGTGTTATTTGGTGTTATAGTTTGTACTCGATTTTTTTTTGGATAAAATTGTGAGTTTTGTAAAGCATGAAGAGTAAAAATACAATTTTGATGTTATAGTTGGTACTTGATGAAGAGATAATCTTGTTCATGTTTGTCGAGTGAATTTTGGTGTTATAGTTTGTACTTGATGAAGAGACAATCTTGTCCATATTTTTCAAGTTCAATAGTTTGAGGTTAGTTCATTTGGAAAACAATTTGTATATTATAATATACATTTCTAATGATTGTTCATTTATATGTAGCATTATGTTGTCAAACTTTTTTTTTTTTTTTTGACAAAAACATAAATTTGAATTAAAATTGTAATTTAAAAAAAAATCATACATATATTAATTTTTTATTTTCTTCAAAGTTTGTTAAATATTTCTCTCTATCCAATTCGTTATTTTTATAATAAGAATTACATTTTATCCAATTCCTTATTTTTATAATAATAATTACATTTTATCCAATTCCTTATTTTTATAATAATAATTCTAGTTTCTCCAATTCGTTATTTTTATAACAAGAACTATATTTTCTATACCAATAAAGTGATAAAAAATAGAATTTTAATATATGTTTATGTTGATGGATAACTAACCCAAAGTTAATAATGAAAGGATTCTTATAACCATGTACTAATAATATTGGAATTTTGGAATTGAAATTAACTAAAAGGAAAAAGAGAAGATGTAAAATTCCTAATGAGATAGGTACAATAGGAACCAATATAGCACAAGAGATTTTCTCTCGAAGCTTTCTAGGCAACCAAGGGATTCCTCTTTATCCCTATGTTTGCAAAACTTATTTTGTAACATCTCCCACTTCTAAGAAGGTTACAAGGTCCAAATTGCTAGATTTTTTTTTTTTCTTTAAAACAAATACGACGAGGTTAAATTCAATGTAAAATAGTATTCATAAATTCTACATTAACACTAGCAATTTTTTTTCCAATTCATAAAAACCTCATGATAGTCATGATGTCAATTTTCTATTATTACTAAAAAGTTGAGTCAGTAACCCCTTTTTCTCTTAAACACTTGTACATGAACATTCCAACACTTTCTCTTTGCATTATAGTTGAAATTTGGTTTTCCCTTCCCTTGAGCCAAACCCTTGGCACATGGGCTCTCTCCTTCCTTCTCCTAAAAGGGTTATAAATATAAATATATCATATATAGTTATAATATTTATATGTTTATAAAAATATAAGAAATGGTGTACAAAGGAGTTTGACATGTATTTGATAATTTTAATTAAACATATATGTAGATCTTATGTTAATCATGATAACATAATATTTCTTAACCACTTGGTCTTCACAAAAATAACTACATATACCCATAATTTACTACACAAAAACTACCGAAATATGTAACCTCCCATTTGCATCGTGTTTATATATATATTGGGGTAATTATATGGTTTTGTAGCTCGATATCGTGGTAATGTATTGCATTGGCTACATAGAATACCTACATATTACAAATAGACAACTAGCTCAACATGTAGTCAGATGCATTAACATTTGGTGTGGTTTATGCCTTCCCCATCATGATATCTTTAGTTGTGATACCCAATGATCGATATTTGATCCCATTAAGGAATACTAGATGTTGAATTGGGTGAGTTTTAGGGTAACTACAACACCCAATCGTACTTATGAAAGTTCATTCTGAAATTGATCTCGTGACAATGCAAAGCTTTGCAAGCTTGATTCGAACCTAACACTTTCACCTTCTTTCCTAAAGGATTATCCTATGATTTGGAATGAGGATTCAACCAAGAATTTATCCAATGCTACCATAGGATAGGAATCATATTGCAATTACTACTCACATGTAATATAGTGAGAGTTATGTTGGTTCTTACTTTCATTTTTCAATCTAGGTCTTTTACCCTCTCAAGGTAATACTTATGGTAATTGTCATTAATTTTTCTTAGCTTTCCATTGAGTAAGGTTTATCTCTTCTGATTGGGATGAGGGTTTGAAACTCTACAATTGACTTTCTAGGTTTACTCTAGCTGCTTAAGGAGAAGCACCTCCCTTAACAAATAATTGAGGTAATTAATCTAAGAATTTATTTCTTTTATGTACATGGTGGATTTTCTAATTTTTTTTTCACATTATTTTTCTATTTATCTTATGTGGGAAAGTCTAATTAACCCCATTTTCCTTTATTGGCTTATTTATATGAAGGTGATGTCTCATCTACACCTCCTTAGGTAATTACCATTACCAACGGGCTAGCCATTCTTCTTTTACAAACTATTTCCAAATTAATATTATTATTAAGTTATGAAAATCTCATTGCAAGTGTGTTTTCTCAAGCATTATAATTTGGGCTTAGTTATTCGAAGGATTTCAATTCAAGGGTTATATTTTCTTTGAACTTTCACTTCACAACGGTTTCATGTTCTTATTTTTCTCTCTTTTGTAGGGTTTTTGTCTCTTACGAATGGTTGTGTACGATGCATTCCATATCTTGCAACATTCAAATAGGCCTCATTCTTGCCATAGTTGTTCCTTAAGTAGCCACGCCTAGAGGATTTAGGGGTTATAATTCTTTCTTTCCTATATGAATTTTTATAAGAGGGTTTTACTTTCTTCCTCTCAACTCTTAGTACCAGCATTTTTATTATGGTGCAAAACTTATAATTACATGAATTTATATATATTTGGGGACTAGGTTAGTTGGCACTAGGGATTATAGATTTTGATATAATTATGGGATAATTTAAATGTTAAACATATTTCTTTGTAATAACCTACTCTTATATTATGTGAGGTCACTCAAAATCCTAAATTTTAGATTGTAACCCTATCGTTTAATTTATACCAATAGAGTCAATTTCCATTTTCATGACTATTTGAAATATGGATGGTTAGAGTTACTATGATGGCCCTGCAATAATTTTAATAGTTTATGAAAAAATGGAAAAAATGTTGTTATATTTATTTCTCTTATTTTAAGAAAATTCTCAAGAACTCTAATAGCACAAAAATATTGTTTCTTTTCTTTTCTAATTTATGTGGTCAACATACGTATTTTTAGCTCTATTCACATTTGTTTATACAAGCTTAATCCTACATATGTTTTAGGAATAAGGAATGTTACAACTCTTTCCTTATTTATAACAAATGTTATATTTGTGTACCTATACCAATTATATACATGTAAATATAAAAATATTCATATATTCAACTATAAATTAAGCATACAATGTTTATTATTCTAGAAAATTAGTGGACCCTTGTAATGGGGGTCTACTCTTAGTTCCATGAGCCGTAACACCCCTGAGTAATGTTTAGGATTGAGTGTCTGGGGCCTAAAAATATAATATTTTCTCTGAGGACCTAAAATCCTAACATGAACATCAAGCCTCAAATTCATACATAGTATTACAATACCACATATATTTCTTAGTTATTCCATATTAATAGTTAAGGTATTATTTTCTAAGGACAATGTTATCTCAATTAATAATAATAATGTGTTAAATGGGTTGTTTAAACCATTTACCTATGTTATTTCTATTTTCTTTCTTACACTTAAGAGAACAAATTAACATATAATTTAATATATGTTACTTCTAGGTTATTCAAATAACCTTTATCTTCAACTTGTAATCACAAGTCTCTTCTTTAGCACTGTATTCATCTTCATGTTTCCAGTGAAAAAGAGTTAGTCCAACACATCATAATTTCTAGAATTCAACACTAAATTTCTACCATTTACAATGTAGACCTAATAATCACATATCTTCCATTAAATACTTTATATTTTTAGTAGCTATATAAATATTTTTGGGAATAGTTTGAAGGGTTCCATGACCCTCCCAAACTTGAACTCACTTTGTTGTTATCTCCCCCGCAAGCTCACCCTTATATTTCAAGAAAATGTTTTCAATATTATTTGTCCAAACTGACCTTCAAAACCCTTAACAACATCTTGCTAAATATTTTTTGGGTTCAATTATTCTTTATCTCTCACATGTGTTATTTTTTCAAGGAAAAACATCTTTGTGTCCAATACTTCCTTGTTATAGAATCCAATACCTCACATTTTTATCTAGTCATCATCATTAACTAGATATATATTCTTACTCTCCATGTTATTTTTATTTTTTTTTCTCTTTTCTTGCAAGAGTTAACATAATGATAGAATTATTTTTTTCCTTTTTTTCTCCCTCCCATCGAGGAATAATTCTAACACCCTCTTCCCACATATACCCATGTAACAGGTCAATTAGGGAAAACATGCAATGAGAGGCTACTAATATGAGTTCCAACTTCCTATATCACCATAAGGAAGTGGAATCAACAGAAACAAGGAAATAACACCTTACACAACATAAAAAAATCCTCAATAGGTAACCCAACCTTTGAGGCCTCTAAACCCTAAGGGAGAATGATTTTTTCACCAATTTGAGCCTTAGGAGCGAGCATGCCAAGCCAAGGTAGTGGCTAAAATCATATATTGAAAATCATGCCAAGGAAAGGAAGTGGTGAGGGCCTATTTTGGTTAGTTCTATGCCTGCAACTCCGAGATTTGTGCCACATTTATAGCACAAAATCCTAGGACACTTCCTAAAACTTCATGAAACTATAGGGGATGATGAATAACATTAAATATAAGCTATGGAAGAAATCACATCATCAGGAACTCATATAAACCCCTCCTAGCCATGATAGGTATTTCACCAAACATCTCACAAAAATTGTATCTACATATGTAAAGAACATAATTAAACATAGGGGTTTGATACTTATATAAGAATTGCTAAGAAAAATTTCTCCCACACATCATAAGAGGAAATACAATATGTTTTACCATAGATAAATTGTGTATTAATTTACAGGTAAAAACATGGATAGAGCCATACATCATCATTAATAGAATACATGCTTTATAACCAACACAATAACAACATAAATACAATGGATATAATAGAAATAAAATCCATACATAAACTAGTACATTTTCATACCAAATAAAAAAGGAATGATCTCTTCATTAATGAATGTAAAAACCAACTGGAGATGAGATTTCCACATTTCGCCCAACCATAGATTGGTTGAGTGAAATCTCTCTTTAGCCAATCACCCCCATGCCATATTCCTAAAATTAATGTGGGACTCAAACCAGAAAATCGACCAGGGAATCTTGAGGCTAAACCACCTCACCCTGATGAATAGAAATCCGACTTAACTGTAATCCATACTGGATCACTAGGCCCACATCATAAACTTGTCATAACTAGTTTTACCATTCTTTACACCCAATCACTAGGCCAACACAAGCATGGATATCACTAGATTCTATTCACCTAAACCATGATGAATTTTTGTGTCTCCTAGTCTCTTAGGCTTTATCGCAACCCACTATTTGAATCAGGGGTTACTAAGCCCTAAAATGGGACATAATCCCCATGCTTTACATTACATCCCATTCAAGGACTATGAGGCCCAACAGAGAGCACCCACCTCTGAGGTGCTACAGTAATCAAATCCCATATCACTAGGCCCTAAATCAAGGATAACCACCTCTAGGCTTTACCTTATATCCTGCCATTCATAGGGAAGGATTCCTAGACCCACCTAGGAAACACACTATCTAGCTTTACCACAACCCAAAATCTAGTTCATGTGTTACTAGGCCATGTGTTCTATCAATTCGTAGATCCACCCTCCTCACCTTTGAATCCATCTAGTAATCCATCTAAACCAAAACATGAGAACTCCAAAACACCATGGTTATTCGAAAATGGGAAGGCTAGGATGAAAACGTTGTCACACAAGCAAAAAAACATGCAATACCATGCGTGCCATATCTAGAAAGGAAGTCACACATGTTTAAATACCTGCAAAAAATCCTGTTGTAGCTACTTGATTCCTGCTCTTCCTTGCTTGCCTCCTATTTCTTCTTGCTTTCTTTCCTTTCATGGTCCAATGAAAAAATTCTCTAAGAAACTCTAAGTGTACAAGAGTGTGTGTGTGTGTGTGTGAGAGAGAGAGAGAGAGAGAGAGAGAGAAAGAAAGAAAGAAAGAGATAGAGAGAGAGAGAGAGAGAGAGTTCCAAAAATGCATTGACAAAAGGTTTGAGCCAAAATATTTCCAACTGATCCTCAAAATCCTTTTAATTAGTGAGGCCTCTATTTTCTTCATTTTCCATTATTTCCCTTCATTTTCCTCCTCACTTGCAACTTCTAACCTTTCATCTCCCTGTTCTCCTAATTTCCATTTTTTTCATAAATAAATGTGCCGAAAAGGCTATTTTTCCTTTCGAAAGCCTTTTCCATTCCCTTTGACAATTTACTTTAGCCATAATAATTGAAATAGACACCCACTAGGATGTTTTCTCCACCATTCAAATTGAAATAATTGTCCCATCAACCGTGGTTATTTTTTTTTATTACATGGAATTTTCAGCAGGGCTATTACAGAACCCTCCCCCTTGGGAGACACCATCCTCAGTGTTCAACCACACATGTAACTTAGTAAAAATACTGAAAAGAAAACATAATACCCATGGATATTTATAAGGCAAATCGTTGCAGTATTTACAATAAATAACCTTCTCAAAAGAAAAAATCATCCTGACAATAATACCGTGTAGTAGAGCTTTATAACACAACTCATTACAGTATTTACAATAATATATACATATACACATTTTCTCAACCAACAAATAAAAGGATATGATTCTCGTATCGACAATAAGAGAATAAAGAGGCTCACGCCTCCAACCTCAAAGTAATACCATGATTCACTTCCTTCTTAGGAAGTCCAGAATCCACTTTCAGACCTAAAGTTGCATCTAATGTCCAGTGCTACAATCCTGCGCTATTGTACCCATAGTGAATATTTACTGACTCATTGTTCCAGTGCACACTCCAAATGTGCATATGATTCCATCTAGAAATGATAATGGCCAGAACAAATCCATCCTTAGCATTCCCTTCTCTGATACACAGTCCCTTGGGATGTTCGGTCATCCCCTTCTGTGTAGTCACTCACCTTCCAAGTTCCCTGACATCCCCTATCCCAGAATATCCATCACTTAGCAAGGCTTCCTCACATCAGAAGATATAACCCCTGCCTTAAAGTCATCATACAAGTCATAGCACGCTCATGGAAATAAATGGACACTATTGGGTACTAGTGTCCCACAATGGCCCCACACCTAAAGTTATTTACAAGCATACTACTACATGTTCCAATTTATTTCACTATTATGTTGCTAATCCTTGCAGTTGGTTTCAATCACCCAAACTGGGAATTTTTGTGCTTCCTGTACCAAGCACATAACTTCTAGTAGATTCAAAATAAATTGAAATAAAATCAAACCATACCTGATTGGTAGCTCATCAATAACGTACACTTACAATCCCTTTTACTTCATTTCAGCACAAGTCAAAATAGTTGTTTTATCAATAATAATGTACAAAAATATCACATCTAGTTAGCTCAAAACACAACGATCATAGTTCAAAATCATGAATCACATGCAATCGTCATAAACCAAAATCATCGATCATATGTGCCCATCATAGGTTATAATCATAGATCATATGCATAATATAACTCAAATAAAATATTTATAGTTATCCTTCATCAGTCCTTAGGTCTGCCTTTGTTCTTTTGTAGACACATCATATCGGTTTCTACACCCAGCAAGCACCCATTTCCATTTCTTCTCTTTACTTACGTACAAAAAAAAGAAGTGTACAACCCATACATCCACACAAGGCATACAACACCACACAATACATAGACCCACACTCGGTGTACAACACAATACAATACATACACCTACACCCGGTGTACAACACAATACATGGACATACACATAATCCTACACCCAGTTTACAATACAACACAGTACATATGCCTACACCAGCATACAACACATACACATACATCGGATGTACAATATAAAAAAATACATATAAAAATTACAACACAACGAATACACATGTCACATTACCACGACTATACCATGCACAGACATAGTACTGCATTCCTAGACAAAACATGTATGACATGCACACAATACCACATGTATAACAGTATCATATGAACAACATGTACACAGTACCACCTATACACAACACCACTTGCACAATGTGTGCATAACATCACATGTATAAGGCACCCCTACATATTGTGTACACAACACCAAATGTACACCACACCACCTGCACAATGTGTATACAACACCACATGTACATATCACCACATACACAACATCTGCATGACACCACATGTATAAAATTCCACGTGCACGACATGTACATGACACCACCTTCACATAGAACCAAATGTAAAACATATACACAACACCATATGCATAGATCACGACATGTAAAATCATGCACACAACAACATATGTACATAGCACCGTATGTACAACACACACAAAAAACCATATGTACATAGCACTGCATATAAAACATCTAAATACCACTATACATACACAACACCACATATCAAACATGCGCACAAATTTTTTTATACCTATCACTGCATATGAATTATACACAAGACACCATATATGAAACAAGCATACCACATCATATGTGCACAATACTACATATATTTCATGTACACATCACCATAGGTACAATCACTAAAAACACAACATGTGCAACATATACACAATAGTAGTATTGCACATCCATATCCCACACATTAACCCCACAAGCAACCTTTATTCTATTGTCTTTCCACTATCCATGCTTAGCCTAGTATCTCACATATCAAACTACTTTCACTTCCTTGATGTACCCCTCAACATAACATGTCCATAACATAAACATAGGCATAGTATAGGAATATAACATTGACTCATATCCATATGATACTTACCTCAAAATTTTCATATTTATTCTTCCCACTCGATTCCTGATAGTCAGGAACCTCTTCACATTCACCTTCAAAATTAATCATGCATCCAAAATAATGATCCTTGAAATCCCTATCATACAGTGTCATAGATACGTAGATACATACATATATACATACAACCATTAGCATAAAAAAGTCATGATCCTGTCAGAAAACGATATACATACACACGTACATTTATACACATATAAATATCAACATAATCATGATCACAACATAATTACCAGGTAGAATAAGGTAACAATTAAGAAAAATTCCTCATTTGTGCATAACATGCACAACATTGCGAACCACATTTTCCAACTTATCCAAGGCATATAACGCCTCATATCCATTTACTTTCCTAATCCGTGACTGTCCCTTTACCCAATGGACTCAACCAATCCAACTAAATATCATGTCCTTACCTTTCGCTTCCCTTATACATGCACTAAGCTTCATACAAGTCTTTCATTACCTACTAGGTTTCATTCATCTCTTCTATACCTCCATCAACTTTATCTTTCCAAACCAATTCTGAAACTCTTAAACAAAATGAAATAAAAAGAAACAAAAAGGATAAAACCATGAAAAATAAAAATCAATATGACACCTCAATCAAAGTGGAATGATCCTACACTAGATGCAATCAAGACTGTAAATCAAGCACAAACAAACCTTTAAAGACTAGAAGCAAAATACTAGCAATAAACACCATGAATCAATTCCCATGGTTCCCAATACATCCAAAAGAATTATTAGCTCGAGCCTTCTTCAATATTTCATGGTAGTCTCTTTCCATGTAATCCTTTGCATCATACTGTCATAACCACATAATTGTCATCACATAAATAATTATAACAATATACGACTTATCTTACATGGTTGTGCCAAGCACGTCAACCTATAACTCGACACACATATCATCATTATCTATCAACATCAAGACAATATATCTATCAATTAAAAATAAAAATTTGTCAAGGCTAACAACCTTGTTATAATCTACAATCAACTTACATTCATCAACCATAATACATAATGATACAACTAACACATAATTACACTCAAGTACATATCGGTTGTCTCACCACATATGTGTTAGTACAACCATATTAAAACAAGATCATTACTTCATGCAATCTTATAGACGCATGCTCATATCATACAATTAATATAATATTCAAACAGAGTGTAAATGCACCATGTTAGATAAATCAACTAGTTCACATGATAGACACCAAACAATCAACACCATATAGATGATGTAATCAAACATTCTAGAACAAAGTATACAACATAAGCAAGCTCATACCTTAATGTATATTAACAGGAGGCTATCTTGTTTGCACAATCAATCTAGTTAGAATGATATACTTCACAACACATCACCTTAAACAAAAATAAGATCATGATATCCATCATAGTAGCTAACTAACATGTTCACATCATAAGATCATGAACATTTTTCATTCATGCATAACAATCACATATGCGTAGTTAGTCTAGATCAGTATAACAGACCATGATAATTAGCCAAACTCATACCTGAATGTCATAACCCTAAGCATCTACCTAGGCCAATCTAATTTAGGATGATACATATAACGTCAAGATATTAATTCTATAACCATAATCATCATGTTAACTAACACATAACAACAACAAGTTAACATATAACATTCTCATCAATAATATATGACATAATTTCGAAGTTAATGCCATTATTGACTAACCAACGCATGTACATATGATCACAATAGTCAACTAAAATCTATCATAACATTAATAGAATGAGAGGCATACACATAACCATAATGCATATGACTACACTACTCAACCAAGGTTTATCATACATTTAACCATAATAAAAATAGAATTAAAAACATAAAAGTAACCCTAATGCTTACAACAACCATGAATCACATACCTGCACACCAAGCATGAAAAATTCTATGAAGACCATATCTTACCTCACAGTCCATTGTTGCAACTTCAATTTAATGATTTGCGTCTCCTACTCTATCTCAACCAACACCTTAGAATCATAACATACCAATATCATCATGATGACATAATTGTATACAATGACCTTATGCACAAAAACCTAAATCAAACCAATTCAAACTTGACCATTTGCACCCACTTGACATGTATAGTAAATCATGAATGACCAATGCATGTTCAACATATGACATCACATAAGAAATTATACACATATAACACTAAAGAATAACCAATATGTAACCCTAGAATAAGAAATAAATGCATGAACAGTATGTAGCAATATGTGAGAAAGAGTTCATGAAAAATATACAAGCATGAGCAGAAGATAACCAGTAATACACTCATGACAACATGTTGAAAACAACACCATCATCACTCCCATGGAGACACCACGTCCACCATGGCCAACATAAAAGAAATGTAATAAGGAAATACACCATATGTAGGAGAAACACATAAGCAATCAAAAAAATCATGACCAATGCATTGCCCACCGAGTCCAAGGGTTTAACCATGCTCTGATACTTCTCTGTGCTATCAGATATAAACCAAAGAGAATGGGAACTACATATCACACAAACAAAATGGAATCCAGACACCTCCCAAGGATATTGCAACCATGCTCTGATACCACTTTGTGATACCATATGTCATAAAAAGAGATCCAAAACCAAACATCACCCAAGGAGAGCCCAACCATGCTCTCATACTACTCTGTAACAACCTCTTCCCACATCTACCGAAGTAACCAGACAACCGAGTAAAACATGCTATGAGTGGCTACTAATATGAGATTCAACCTCCCATATGACCTTAAGGAAGTGGAACTGACAAAAACAGGACAAACACACCTTACACAACATCAAAAACATGTTCAGGAGGTAACCCAACCATCCAGGCCCCTGAACCCTGAGGAAGACTGATATTTTCACCAATTTGAGCCTTGGCTGCGGGCATGCCAAGGAAATGTAGTGAATAAAATACTATAGCCACGAGCATGGAAAGGAAATATAACAGCTAAAATATTATATCCGCGAGCATGCTAAGCCAAGGTAGCGGTGAGCACCTGGTTTGGTTAGTTTTATGCCTACAACTCAAAGATTCCTGCCACATTTTTAGCCCCAGAGACCAGGTCACTACCCAAAAATCCATGAAACTATAGGGGATGATGAATAAAATATAAAAAAAAATATGGAAGCAATCACATTATCAGGAAATCATCTATATCCCTCCTAACCATGATATACATTTCATCAAACATGTCACAAATGTTGCATCTACAAGTGTTAGCAATAGAATTAAACATAGGGATTTCATACTTATCTGAGAATCGCTATTAACCATTTCTCTCTTACATTATAAGTTTTAATAAAATCTATTTGACCATAGATACATTGTGTATTCATTTACTAAAAAAACATGGATAGAGCCATACATAATCATTGATCGAATACATGCTTATAACCAGCACAATAACAATAGAAATACAATGGATACAACAACAATAAAATCCATACATAAATAAATAAATTTTCATACCAAATACCAAAGGAGTGAACTCTTCATTAACGAATGTAAAGACCAACCAGAGATGGGATTTCCATGTTCCAAGTCACCATAGATTGGCTAAGCTAAATCTCACTTCAACCAATCACCCCTGTGCCCTCTTCCAAGCATGAATGTGGGTCTCAAACTGAAAAACCAACTAGGGAATCATGAGGCTAAACCACCTCACCCTCATCAAAGAAATCAGGTTTTACAGTAATCCATCATCGGACACTACGCCAACACCACAAAAATGTCATAATCCAATTTACTATGATCTACACTTGATCACTATGCCAACAGAAGCATAGATATCATTGGATTCTCTCAGCCTAAACAATGAGGAATTATCTTGTCTTCTAGTCTCCCCAGCTTTACCACAACCCACAGTCTGAATTAGGTGTCACTAGGCCCTAAACCGATACATACTATCTAGGCATTACCATACATACCATCCCGAGACTACTAGGCGCAACAGAAAGCACCCACCTCTTCCGATTTACCACAATCAAATCTCGGATCACTGGGCCCTAAACTGAGGAAAACCACCTCTAGGCTTCACCGTATATCCCTCCATTCACAGGAAAGGATTCCTAGCTTCACTGAGGAAATAAACTATTTGAATATACTGCAACTCGCAGTCTAGTTCATGGGTTACCAAGCCAAGTGTTATATCAATTCGAAAATCCACCGCACTTAGCTTCAAATCCATCAATAAATCCAGCTCAACAAAAACATGATAAATCCACAACACCATGGATATCCGAAAATGGAAATACTAGGCTAAAACCATTGTCAGACCTGGAAAAAACCCATGCCAAGACAGAATATAACCACATGCAATGCCATGCATTCCAGATCTAGCAAGGAAATCACACATGCATATTAATACCTTCAAATAATCCTAATTTCGCTGCTCGATTCCTCCTCTTCCTTGCTTGCTTCCTATTTATTCTTGATTTCTTGACTTTCTTTGTCCAATTCCAAAATTCTCCAAGAAACTTTAAGTGTGCAAGAGTGAGTGAGAGAGAGAGAGAGAATGATGAGAGAGTTCCAAAAATGCATTAATAAAATGTTTTAGCCAAAATATTTCCAACTGATCCTCATAAGCCTTTTTATAGGTGAGGCCTCTATTTTCTTCATTTTCCATCATTTTTCTTTTTTTTCCTCCTCACATGAAACTTGTAACCTTTCATCTCCCTTTTCTACTAATTTTCATTATTTTCATAAATAAATGTGCCAAAAAATCCATTTTACCTTTCCAAAGCCTTTGTCATTTCCTTTGCCAATTTCCTTTAGCCATAATAACTAAAATAGAAGCCACTAGGATGTTTTTTCCACCATTCAACTTGGAATAAGTATCCCATCAACTTTGGATATTATTTTTATCTTTATTACATGGAATTTTCACCAGGGTTGTTACAATAATCAACTCTAATTGTTTTCTTGACAATTAAGGATTAGTTTCTCATCATACCCTTTAGCCTATTTCTAAGACGAGTAATAAACAAACATAATTTCTCATTTCATTCATTTCTTCTTTTTTAATACAAATAATATTTCCCCACATTTTCTTTAATTTTCCACTAGTAAATAAATAATAATCACATAATAATTTTTCCTCTAGGTTTATTACAACTTACCTCCAATTAAAATGGACACCATCCTCGATGTTATGTCTTGATACCCTCCACAATATCACAAGTCTCAGAAAGGATATTTTTGAGGCAATTTAATTACCTATCATTTGATTGTCAACATGGGGGTTTCGTAAAACTTGCGAAGCCTGCGTGCACTATATATGGTAGAAATTAACATTGAATTTAGATTAATATAAATATGAAATAAAATTATGACAAACGAAAAACGTAAGGAAACTAAAATAAATCTACGTAAAGGAAAAAATTAATCTAAAAAAATAAATTAAAATCTTATTCACAAAATTTTTCTAATATGAACATGCACACAATCTCTTGAAAATGAGTCTTTTTAATCTAGGAATGAAAGTAAATCTAATCTACTTGCCTGAAATGAAAATTTTATATATACACATACTTGCATGATTGAAATCAGACTTAATCTAATGAAAAGAAAGTAAATTTATGCTAATGAAAGAAAATCCAGTCTAGGAAAGAAAAAAATATTTAATCCATGAAAAATAGGAAATCTGATCTAGGAAAGCATTCAAAACACACTTACTAGAATTGAACCCTTAATCTACCACACATGTTTAAGTGAAAATATGTAATATTCCTAATTATATTTTGGCTAATTAGAATATTGATTTTGTTTTTCTCAACAATATAGATGAATAAGAGGGTAGCGGGACCCATAAATCGCTTTAGTAGGAATAAAACCACATCTTAATGTGAATGTGGATCAATGCATGTGTATGGGATCAATTTGATGAAATCAACAACACAGTCATGGAGGTAGTGGAGACAATGGAGGACAACATAGTCATAATGGAGGTTAGTGGCCATGGGAGTAGCATAACTATTGTGTTGGGACAAGGGGGTGAGGGCTCACAACCATATAAGGATGAGTATGGAAGCCATAGAAAGCATTTTGAATATTGTTTATGAGTTGTATTTTATGAATTTTTTCACGCTTCAGATGTTTAGCAAAGTCTGATGTGTTGTTTAGTACATGGGTGTTTCCAAGGGGAAATCTCACCCTTATCTGCGGGGGACTTCGAGTTCCCACTCAGGAAAGGTTCTTGAGTTGCATTTCATCATCAAGCATTAGGCCAACATTCAGTTGCTATCAACAACGTAGTCTCCTTCAGGAATTGTGCAATTCAGGAGGGCATATCTATTGGAGGAGAAATAACTCAAGTTTTTTAGCTCGACATCCAATGATGGGGACAGCCTTTCATTCAGGAAGTTGATTTCGAGGAGTGAATATATATTTCTCATTAGTTCAGCTACCTCCCAGCAGTCTCCCAGCTGTAATGCGTAAATCAGCCCTAGGGCTGCATTTTAAATTATTATCATTTCTAGAAAGCCTTTTTGGGTTTATTTCGACCACTAGAACAACCTTATCTACACACCCCTTTTCAGCTAATAGTTACATTTCCAAAATTTCCAGTAGGTGCAACACAGTAGGGTCTCCAACAAAGTAGCAACTACGTATTGTTCTAGGTGGTAGGACCTGAGGGCCACTCTATCCATCTCTCCTGGCTTGAGTGCTACTATTTTTTAGCACTGTTGTACTAGTATTACATCTCTTCATCAATAAAATGTCTTAACTCTTTCTGTTTTATTTCATGACATTTTAATATTCTCAAATTATTGTTTGTTTTCTTTGTATTACTATCATTTTCCTATTTGGAATATTACAGTGTTATCATAGCATAATCTTGGCTCAGCCTATGGAGCACTTACATCTATGACATATGAAGAAGAAGAACCTTTTACAGACCAGTAGAAGTGGTATATTAATAGAGGTCGCAATTTTGATTATACAACCAACAAAGAATACCACATCTCAGGAGACCTACAAAGGAAAGTATCCAATATTGGGAGAAATGGATGAGAAATGGTTTCCAAAATGTCTTCTCTAGAGTATGTAGGATATTGCCAGATAAATCAAGGAGATGAGAGTCAAAATACAAAGGGAAACCCGAAGAGGTTGGAAAATGGAGAAAACTTCGATACCTCACATCATTGGTGTGAGAAACCGGTAGTGCAGAAAGCTTCACAGTGCTCCACTATGCCTACCTTCCTGGCAGTAGAAAATGGGGCTAGAGAACCACAAGAGCAGGAGGCTCTCAGTGATTATTTTCTGGAATATGAATCTTAGTCACAAAGATTCAAAGAAAATATGAACTTCCAAGAGTTCTGTCAGATCAAAGTTAACATAAGACCCCATAACCACCATAGAGGTGGAGGGTACATGCAGAAAAATGATATGCAGCGTACTATAGGTAGATTCTTTCTATATGCTTTTGATGGATCATCCAAATGAACTACAAAGTCTTGGGTGGAGAAATTAAACATTTATTTCTAGCTAAAAAATGTATCAAAGACGGAAGCTATTAAGATAGCAGCGCTGCACCTTGAAGGTGAAGCACATGAATGGTGGTTCCACAGAATTTCTAAATTGGGACATGCAGATGTGATTGCATATGCAGAGTTCACCTGAAGATTGGTAGAGAGATCCAAAGGCACATTTTTTTGAGCTAGCTAAGCTCAATCAGTCGGGAAACCTGAAGACTTATATCTCTAAGTTCCTGAAACTTTCCGTCATGGTGACAGATCTGTTTATGGCTAGGAGGGTATACATGTTCATTGATGGACTAGTAGAACCTTTTCATGGGTTAGTAAAGTCCACTAGACCAGTTACACTGCAATATGCCATTGAGGGGGGTAGGGACTTACAAGATTCTTTTCAAAGATCAAGAGCTACATTCTACCAGAAACCTACATTCCAGTCAAAGGGGAAAGATATGAAGGTTCCACTCCCAAAAGGGAACCAAGGAAAAGGAAATCTAGCGATTATATCTTAAGATATTTCAGGAGGAGGAATATTTGCTTCACTTTCCAAGAACCATGGGCACCAAGTCATCGATGTGTTGCTGGAAAGGTACATTATATTGAAGTATTATCCAATATTGAAGAGAAAGAAGAAGAATTTTTGGAAGGGGACACCAGTCTTGTGGCACTAGGAGGGCATCCACCACCAGTACGAGGTGGAAATGGAGCATTTTCTCCAACAGGAGGGGCCCTTGCAGCTTTGTGGGGAGTTCCCAAGTATCTAACATTGAGATTCCATGGAACATTTTAGGGGCAGTCGGTATCGGTATTGATTGACAGTGGGGCTACTGACAACTTTATTGATAGCCAACTAGTGCAGAGGAGAGGCATCCCCACATATGATTTTCAAGGATTCTCACTTTTGGTTCTTGGATCTAGAACCATGTAGTGTGCGAAGTATGTTTAAGCATTGATTTTAACTTTGCGGACATACACATTGACATATCACTTCTTTGTGGTCAATATTCCTAATACCAATGTCATATTTGTTGTATAATGGTTGATCACACTAGGAAAGGTCATCGCGTATTGGGAGACCTTGGAGATGAAATGGACATATAAGAAGGGTGGTAAGCGCCAAATGATCAGGGGCATGCACAAATATCCACTTTAGGTAGTCTCAACACAAAGGATGGAGGTTGATTTGTGAAGAGGAGACATAGAATGGGCAGTAGAACTACGTATGTCAGAGGAAGGAGGCAAGGAAAAATCAATCCACTCTGATGTGTAGTTTATTCTTGACTGCTATTCTAAAGTATTTAGGGACATTCCACTGGGAAGGCCACCAAACCACGGGTTTGAACATGTTATTTAGTTGGAGAAGGGGATCAAAGAAGTAATAACCACACCTTATAGGTCCCCCAAAGCTTACAGGGATGATATTGAGAGAGCTATTCGGGAGCTCTTGGCTTTAGGACATATCCTACCAAGCACCAGTCCTTTTTCTTTTGTGGTCTTGGTGAAGAATAAGGATGGTACCTTAAGGATGTGCATTGAATATAAAGCCTTGAATAATAAGACAATGAAGAATAGGTACCTGATTCCCAAGATCGATGACCTGATGGATGAGCTGAGGGGATTGGAGTTATTTTCAAATATTGATTTGAGGTTAGGGTACCAACAGATCAAGGTAAGGGATCAGAATATCCCCAAGATTATGTTTATATTTTATTATGGCCACTTTGAGTTCTTGGTGATGCCCTTTGGGCTGACCAATGCTCGGGCTACTTGTAAGTATTGTATGAACCACATCTTCTGTGGTCAGTTGAGGAAATTTGCGTTGGTTTTTTTTTACTACATTCTCATCTACAGTCGCTCATGGGAAGAGCATCTGCAGGATATTGTAGAAATTTGATAACCCAACCTCAGTTTTCATTTTCTCCTTATTTCTCCCATAAATTTAAATGCCAATTCCCATAGCCACACATTCAAAAATCTAGAAAAATAAACATTTTCTGAAAACACAAATTATGGAAATTTCACAGTGTTGAAATGCAGAAATAAAACTCAAAAAAATAAATCAACCACACACAGAAAATAGACACGTTGATTTTTGGTCAACATGACCCTGGAAAATCCCGCTACAACTCTTGGAGAAAACCAGTTCAAAAGCTTCTTCTTATTTCTGATAAATTCTTTTACAATGAACAGTAATACACAATAAAAATTATAGAAAACACTAAAAATCACTTACCTCGATTTTTGTGCCACATTCCACCTTGAAAATCATGCCAAACAGCAAAAATAAAATTACAATAAAAATTACAACAATAAATGTTGTAATTGTTGCCTCAGAAAATGTGCCAGAAACTTCTTGTACAAAACTATATGGACATGACAACATTCCCTTCCTCAATTAATGTGCGCAAAAAAATTTCCTCGAAAATCATGCCCTTATCTGTTGATTCTTCTGCTAAAAAACAACGTTGTCCTTTCCTCAAAATGCGTGCAAACTGTTGTATGGATTCTATGCCTCGGTAACCATGCCAATAAATGTTGTTGTATGGATTTTTTGCCTTGGTAAGTGTGCCCTCCTGCTGTACGGATTTTCTGTCTGAACTTTGTTGCTCTCCCCCCACTCAGAAATTTCCCTTCAGCTTTCTCTCCTCCTCTCTCAATCTGCTCATGAAAGAATGAATGACCTTTTCCCTCCTTTTCATGCTTTAACCTAACCCTAAGTGACTTTTGGGGAATCCCTAAATCCAATGGCCGAGATAGCTTTAGATCTAGGGCTGAGATTAACTGCTCATTTAAATCTCACTTTCTATTTTTTAATTCACCCCTCTTTAATAAAGACCAGCTTAGCCATTTATTTCCAAAGTCACTTTTCACTTTCTAATTTCAAATTGAATTTATTAAAGTCACTTTAAAATTAGACTTAGTAACTTTATCACTTAAAGTAACTTTTAAATTAGATTTGACTTTATAACTTTATAAAGTCACTTTAGGAGAAAAGTTAAATTCTTTTGGACACTTTTCCCTAGGCCAAAGATCAAAGCCTTAGGGAACCCCCTATCCTCTGGTAACCAAATTTCAACACTCCCTCTTACTGAGGAAGTTTTTCCTCACCACTCCCATCTTATCTCTGAATTAGACATGCTTGCCCCATGGTAAGGCTTTGGTAAGAATATCTGCAACCTGCTCATCAGTGGGAATATACTCAAGCTTCATAGCTCCCTTATGAACATAGTCTTTGATGAAATGATATCTGATGCCGATACGCTTTGACCTGTCATGAAATACTAGACTCTCCGTGAGTTTAATGCAACTCTGATTATCACAGTATATCACTGAAGGTCTCAAGGGCTGACCAAATAAGCCGAAGAACATCTTGCGAAACAAAATGGCCTCAAAAATAGCTAGATTGGCTGCCATGTACTCTGCTTCCACTGAACTCAATGCTATTGACTACTAATTTCAGCTAAACCACGACACCACTGCCGAATGGCAACCCAAAACAACACCTTGAAGTGCTCTTCCTATCAGAAGCACAACCTGCCGAAACAGAATCAGTGTAACCTTCCAATCTCACTCCATCTCCTTGCCTATAATCTAGACCACACTCCACTATCCCCTACAAGTACCACAAAATGTGTTTTGCAACAACCCAGTGCACCCTCTTGGGCTCACACATGAACTAGCTCATCATGTTGACTGCAAAACATATATATGGTCTGGTGTTGACCAAAAAAATCAAGGAACCAATCAGCTGTCTATACAATGTGGGATCCATGAACTCGGAATCTAAAGCATGAAGATTCTTCCAGTTGATGATCATCTTTGTCGACATGGGTCTACAATCCTCCATGTTGGATCTACCAAGGATGTCCACGATATACTTCCCTTGCCTTAGAATGAAATGCCCCTCCTCCTGCCACACCTCCAAACCCAAAAAATAATGCATCAAGCCAATGTCCTTCATCTCAAACTCTGACACAAGATCTCTCTTGCAATGCTATATGTGTCCCTCTGCACCAGTAATGACCAATTCATCCACATATAGCACCAGAATGAGAGGCTCCTCACCTATCACAATAAAGTAAAGGTTCGGATCTGCATCACTATTTGTAAAACCCATCTCCTGCAAGTATGTATCTATCTTGGAGTACTAAGCACTAGGAGCTTGCTTTAGGCCATAAAGGGCCTTCTTCAGTCTACACACATGAGACTCCTTCCCATGCACCTCAAATCCATGTGGCTGCTCAATGTACACCTCCTCCTATATGAAGCCACTGAGAAATGCGATCTTCACATCCATCTCGTGGATCTTCCAACCCATCTCTGCTACTATCGATATGATGGAGCGAATCGAATTATATCAATCCAGGGGAGCAAAGGTCTCCTCATAATCTACTACCTCTACCTAGGAGAACCCTCTGGCCACAAACCTTGCTTTGAATTTCTCAATGCTTCCATATGCAACATGCTTTACCTTATAAAGCCATTTGGAAGTAACCACGGATTTTCCCTCAGGCCTCGCCACCACCTACCAAACATCATTCTTCATGATAGAGGAATACTCCTCCTGCATGGCCTCTCTCCATACATGTTGGCTAGCTACATCCTCATAGCTATAAGGCTCAGAGTCAATGATGTTGGAAACCATTTCCATATAGCTACAAAACCTCTCTAGTGGTATCCTCTCTCTGACTGGCCATTTTGGCCCAGCAACAGATGTGGCCTCTCTTAAGGTATGCTGAAGCCACTTGGGCTTCTTCTTTGCTAAGCACACTTCTCCCACTAGAGAATGAAACTCCTCCTCCTCATAATCAGAAGCCTGAACTCTTGACTCTCTCTCTATTGTCCTCCTACCTAAACCTGAACCTGTAGATGCTGAAGTAGCATGTGAACTGGCCATCAGTGGACTCCCTAGTGAACTGCTCTGCGGACTACTCTGCATGCTTCCTGTAGCACCACCCCTCTCACTCTATGAGCCATTTATCACTGAGGGACCTAACATCGTAATCGATGTACATCCGAATCCTCCTTATCCCTGCCCACTTGATACCTGTGCCTGACTCAGTTGCTCCTGAGGGTCTGGCTGATCCAGATACTCTAACTCTCGTGACCTCCTGAAAGCCCTATCCTCCTAAAACTTCACATTCTTCCTAACAACAACTCTCCTCTATGTGGGAATATAAATCCCAAAGGCCTTTGAGGTCTAAGTGTATCCCAAAAAGATATCCTTCTCTGCAGTGGGCTCTAGCTTGGTCCTCTTCTCCTTAGGTATGAAGGAGTATGAAATACACCCAAAGATACAAAAATGACCAACCTCAGGCTTCTTCCCAGAAAAACCCTCCTCCAGAGTCACATGCCCAAAGGCATGATGCAGACTCCTGTTCTGCAAATAAAAAGCAGTGTTGCAAGCCTCTACCCACAAAAACAATGGTAACCCCTGATCATGTAACATGGTTTTGGGAGCTCCAACGATGGATCTACTCTTCCTCTCCAAAACCTCGTTCTGCTAGGAGTTGTAAGGAACTGTGAACTCCCTCCTAATTCCTGCGTCTGTGCAATACTCAAAAAAATAACCAAGGGTGTACTCTCCTCCATTGTCCCACCTCAGGGACTTCATCTTCCGACCTGTCTAAGTCTCCACAAGAGCTCTAAACTCGTGATACCACTCAAAGACCTCACTCTTGGTCTTCAAGAAATAAATCTAGGTCCTCCTAGAGTGATCATCAATGTAAAACAAAATAATCATATCCACTCAAGGAAACATGAGACATCCAACTGCTCACATTGAAATGAATCAAATCAAGTATCCTAGTCGATCTGCTGTCACTGTTGGGAAAAGGGGATTTGGAAAAATTTCCCTTAGCACATCCTATGCATGTATCAAAGTGATTAGTACTGAAATCTGGCACACCTGTAGTGATCTCCCACAATTTCCTCAAGGCTCTATGATACATTTGCCCCATCCTGCAGTGCCAAATATCACACAGCTCTATACTGCTACCTCTACTGCTAGTACTACTGCTCAATGCCAAAAGGGGCTAAAATGAAAACTTGTATACCTTTGCATAGCATACACCAATCACTATAGATGAATAAACTGGATCACCCCTCAGATATATCAGCAGCTGTCCTCTCCTTAACAATATCTCATATCCTCTGTCCTCCAATGCTGAGACGGATATGAGGTTCTTCCTCATTACTATCACATATAGAACATGTGACACCTTCAAGGGAGGTTCGAGTTCCATATCAAATGTCAATTTCCCCACACCGAATGCTCTAACAACATTGTCATCTCCATGTACTACCTCTATATCATTGCCACTCTCTGAAAGCTCTAAGAAGTACTCACGGACTCCTATCATATGACGTGAAGCCCCACTGTCAAAATACCAGATACTTGAAGATGATCTGCTAGTGGAGGGAAATGCACACTCCCTCTCAACCTCCATGGCAGGTGATCCTACACTGGTGGACTCACAAGCAATGAACCTAAACTCCCAGTCAAAGATATCAGTAAATTCCTCGATCTCTGTTGATGCTACCATGTTCTGGTTCTTCCCCTTCTTCTTCTTCTCCGGACACACAACTGCATAGTGTCCCATATTTTGACAATTCCAACACTTCACCTTGGAATAGTCCTTCTGCGCATTCTCCTGTTTACCTTTACCTTTTCCTTTTCCCCCACCAACACTTGTGGAAGCTTTCTTCTTTCCCTTGCCTTTATTTCCTCCTGCCAACGGTGGTACATCCTCATCCTGCTCAACTGGTTTGGCTACCAAAAGCTGGCTATTTCTAATTTCTATCTGTATGCAATCATCCCAGAACCTCTCCCAAGTGGGAAGGGTCTCATGTTCACAAACCCCATCAGCAAAGTTCAGCCATGAACTAGGAAGGTCATTCACTGCAATCTGTACCAACTTAGTGGGTGGAATGACCTCTCCAACTACTGCCAATGAATCTATCACATTAGTAATATTTGTGAGATATCTAGCTATACTATCAGTCTTTCCCATCTTAATGGTCTTCATCTTCTCCCTTAGGACCATTTTCTTGTTCTCATTGGTACTCTGGTAGAGATTAGTCAATGCTCTCCACATCTCATGAGCATATCTCTTTCCTCTCACATGAGGAATACAATGGTATTTGATTCCATACAGAATCACTCTCTTACCCTTGTTATTCTTCTTATTAAATTCTTCCAACTGAATAGAATCAGTAGGCACATTAACAGGGTTCTGTGCGTTATGCACTACGATATCCTAGATTTTTGCCTCCTCAAAGGTGCTCTGCATTCTCTCCTTCCATACACTGTAGTTACTATGCCCATCCAACCTATCCTCCACCCTCAAGCCCAAAGACATGCTTGATGTGCTAATAAATTGAAAATAACATTGCTTTAGTAAAGGTATTGTTTTCTGATTGAAAAATTAGCTTGCTGTATTTTTTCTTTTTGATGACCCAAACTGCACTTTTCAGCAAAATAGCTCTGATACCATGTAGAAATTTGATAAACCAACCCCAGTTTTCATTTTATCCTTATTTCTCCCATAAATCTAAATGCCCATTCCCATAGCCATACATTAAACAAGTTGGGAAAATAAATATTTTCTAAAAACAAAAATTCTGGAAATTTCACAGTGCTAAAATGCAGAAATAAGACTCAGAAAAATAAATCAGCCACACACAAAAAATAGACAGGCTGATTTTTGGTCAACATGACCCTAGAAAAACCCCCTTCAAATCTTGGGGAAAACCAGTTTGAAAGCTTCTTCTTATTTCTGATAAATTATTTTACAATGAACAACAATACATAGTAAAAATTACATCAAACACTAAAAACCACTTATGTTGATTTCCGTGCCACCTTCCACCATGAAAATTGTGCCAAATAGAAAATAGAAAATTATAGGAAAAATTACAGCAATAAATTTTATACTTGTTGCCTCGGAAAACATGTGAAAAACTTATTGTATGGAAATGTACGGACAAGATAGCAATCCCTTCCTCGATTTCTGTGCCAAGAAAATCTGCCTCGAAAACCTTTCCCTTGACGATTGATTGTGCTCCTCGAAAACAGCACTGTCATTTCCTCGAAATGTGTGCAAACTGTTGTACTAATTTTTTTCCTTGGTAACCGTGCCAATAAATGTTGTTGTACAGAGTTTCTGCCTTGGGAAGTGTGCCCTCCTGCTATATGGATTTGTTGTGTGAACTTTGCTTCTCTCCCTCCGCTCAAAAATTTCTCTTCGGCGTTCTCTCCTCCTCTCTCAATCTGGTCATGAAAGAATGAATAACCTTTTCCCTCCTTTTCCTCCTTTAGCCTAACACTAAGTGACTTTTGGAGAATCCCTAAATCCAATGGCTAAGATAGCTTTAGATCTATGGCTGAGATTAAATGCTCATTTAAATCTCACTTTCTATTTTTTAATTCCCCCACTTTAATAAAGACCCACTTAGTCATTTATTTCCAAAGTTACTTTTCATTTTCTAATTTCACATTGACTTTATTAAAGTCACTTTAAAATTAGACTTAGTAACTTTATCAGTTAAATTCACTTTTAAATTAGATTTGACTTGATAACTTTATAAACTCACTTTAGGAGAAAAATTATATTCTTTTGGATACTTTTCCCTAGGCCAAATATCAAAGCCTTATGGAACCACATGTCCTCCGGTAACTAAATTTCAACAGATATTGAGGCAATATTATGCATTCTGGGAGAGAAACAATTGAATGCCAAGCTCTCCAAATGTGTGTTTGGGCTCACAGAGATGCTTTATTTAAAAGCCACATCATTGGAGTGTATGGAGTAAGGGTCCATAAGGAGAATATCTAGGCTATTGAAGATTGGCGAGATGTAAAGAATATAACAAAACTTCGGGGGTTTATAGGCATTTGAACCTACTACAGAAATTTTTTCAAATGGTTCTCCTAACTAGCGACACCATTCATAGATCTGACCAATTAGGGATCCTTTTGTTGGAAAAACACTTTGCATAGGGCCTTTGATAGGCTCAAGGAGGTGATGAGAAAATTTCTGGTGTTGGTATTACCAGATTTCACCCAGCCCTTTGTGCTAGAATGTGATGCTTCAGGGGAGGGTATTGGCGCAGTCTTGATTCAGAGAGGCCATCCCATAGCATTAGTATATTTGGCCCAATTTCTGACGGCCACTTCATCACTATTCTGACACATAGGCGTCACAAGAGCGACAGTTTGAGGCCAGGCAAAACGTGGTTAGCCATTACGTCGCAATTCTCACACTTCAATAAAGTGTCGGAAGAGCGACACTTTTTCCGACGTTTCAAACAACTGTCGCTCTTTCGACGTTTTCCAAACCTTCGCTCTTCAGAATTTTCCAAACCATCGCTCTTCCGACGTTTCCCAAACCATCTCTCTTCCAACATTTTACAAGTCGTCGCTCTTCCGACATTTTCCAAACCATCACTCTTCTGACGTTCTTCAATTGTCGCAATTCCGACAGTATATCATCCAATGTTTAGAACGTCACTCTTCTGACACTTATGAAGCTTCGCAACATCGACGAAAGGCAAAATTTTCATAAGTTGAAAGCGTCGGAATAGCGACGCTTATGAAGCGTCGCAATACAGACGAAAGGCAAAAATGTTTGTCAGTTGAAAGCGTCGGAAGAGTGACACTTATGAAGCGTCGCAAGAGCGACAAAAGGAAAAAAATTGCGTAAGTTGAAAGCGTCGGAAGACTGACGCTTAGGAAGCATCGCAAGAGTGACGAAAGAAAAAAAAATTCATAAGTTGAAAGTGTCGCAAGACCGACATTTAGGAAGCGTCGCAAGAGAGACGAAAGGTTAAAAATATTTAAAAAAATAAATTAATATACAGTCATTAATATTAATTCTATATATTAACATTAATTATATAGAGTCATTAATATTAATTCTGTATATTAATGTTACCATACAGAGTTAAATTTTAGGGGGCTTGGTGACTTCTTTTCTACCTTTCCTATTTCGAAAAATACTAGAGAATGGTTACATTTTCCTCCTACATTGACTCTGTGCGTTATCTTGAACTGACAACCAACAAGTGCTTTATTTGAAAGAAACTTGTCCAGCCTCTTTGCAAATCTATAGTAGTACCAGTTCTCAGATTCACTCACTAGGTAGGAACTTTATAGGCTCCACATCTAAGAAACCTACTTCATATAATTCTTCTTTGATATTTATATATATTGATATCTCGACGATCCGAGTGTGTTTATTGACCTAAATGATCTAATTTACCCAAAACAATATTTAAATCACCACTCACCATTACATTTTCTTCCTAAAAATGTGCATAGCAAGGATCCTTTCCTACTATTGAACTCTGTCAGCATATTTCCCATAGATGTTCAAAAATATAAACTACTCCCCAAAAACCTAGACTAAAGTACTAAACCTAGACCCAATTCAAAAGACATGGAAATAGTGCATAAGAAGGAAATTCCCTTCAGCCCAAAATGAGACCCCAAGAATGACCACTGAATTAGTAATAGAAAATCCAATCACCCATATGCTTCCCTAATTCCCCAGATACTTTGGAGTCTGGAGCCTTCAATCATAGATTCCTAAATAAAACAATTTCTTGATTGTGGGCTTCCACAAGCCTCTTCAGGCCTAATTTTTTTGAAGTGTTGCCCATTACATGGATATTCGAAGACATGAAAATCATGGCTTGCACCTAAGGGGTTGTTAAACTGCCATAGAAACTCTAACAATGGATTTTTCATTCGTAAAGGATAGGTTCGTTTTGGATTTTTATTTTGCTATGGCTAGGCAAGAATTTTGGCTTCTAGAACTTGGGCCATCATGCCAAATACCCATACCCAACTCCTTCCACCTTAGGAACAACTGAGCCTAAAACCTTATTTATAAACCATATATAATATCTCATCAGACCTCCATCACTACAGATACCCACTCTTCCAAACTATTGTGGTTATAGGGGAAAGTTAAGGGGTCCTCGGCCTATTGAAGGAAAGTAGAGGGAAGCCCAACAATAAGACAAAAACCCCTACTAATAGCTGCAGCAGTCTTCCCTGACATCTCGTGTGAGGTTCTTGAAACCTCTGAAACCCATAAAACAAAATTGATAAGAAACCCCCTGGAACAATTATATATTAATATTAATTATGTATATTAATATTAATTCTATATATTAACATTAATTATGGCAGTAAGCAACCCCCTCGCACAACTGGTACATGAAGCTCTTAATAATACTGGGAGGCATTTTTGTGTGGCTTCGGCGATAACCACCAATGTACTTCTAGAGATCAGAGTCCATGTATTCAAAACCTAAGTAAATAAGGGGTTTCCCATTCTTGTTCTCTGTGTGTTCTACATCCAACAGCCTGACAATGTGGATTTCTTGAGAAAGCATCTGCAGAAGGAAAATCTCACGGAGAGCGGTGGGAGGAATACCCTCATCGTCACTCTCCAGCCTCGCTTTCTTAAGGGTGACCAATTGCCCTGTGTTCTTGTCCTTGGCCTTGTACACCTTCCCATAGGTTCCTTCTCCCACCTTCTTCAACTTCTCATAAGCATCCATTTTTTCAGTAGGTGAAGTAAAGTGGCAAATAAAAAGACTCGCAGAATAGAGGATTCTCTTGTTCCCTTTGCATTTACCCATGCATTGTGACATTGTTCCATAGATATTGGTTCCCTTTGAATTTACCATTCAGGGTTACCAAACCCAAGACACTCAAGAAGGATCACATAATACTTGACTTCTGCGGTGAAATTTGTATCTAGAGCCCAATTCTAGCAAATTGGTGACCCACGCATTTTGGTAGATGACTCGGTTTGCAGTATCTTATATGTATTAAAGTTTCATTGCAGGAGATTCAGTTGCCAAAACCCTTTCAAGCATTGGTTACAAGCAAAAGCATCTGTTGCATAGCTAGAAATTATAGACATTTGGGAGATTTTATAATATGGAACCAAAACATACTAGAAGTCATTTATTAAAACATATCAAGCCTTGTATTGCAAATAAAGAAACCAGAAAATATACATTATCTATTCATTAATAAATGCACTAATTTTCCACCGTAAGTTCTGAAATCTAATATCCATGATCGTGATCATCAGATATTTCTTTCTTGTCTCACATTTCCACAGAACGCATTCACTATGTGTAAAATAAAATAGAAGAAATGCATCGCACATACAGAAAAGGATGATGGTGCATCCAAAATTTGAAACTCCAATCCTCTCACATCAATTTGCCCATGCAAGTTGGGAAATTTTTCACCCTTTGACTAACAAATGTGAACCTGTGTACCAATTACCACTGCAATAAGATTAGAAAAGAAACTTCTTCTTATGATCTTACACTCCAATGAAATTTCTATAAGCTAAAACAAGGGTAAAGAAAACTCAACACATGTCCCTAAATTTATAAAATATTTCTTTAAAATGAAGGAAGAATGCATTGCTGGAAATTTAGAGAGTAGTAAGTATCCCTTACTATAGTTATCCATATTATTTTCGTTGATTTGCAACAAATGTAAAAAATTTAATATTTACATAGAATTACAAGTCTATTAGAACCTAGAATTACATGTTTGTTACAAGTCAAAAATTTAATATTTTCATAGAATTACAATTCTGTTAGAACCTAGAATTACAAGTCTGTTACAAGTCAGTTTCATGTGTTTGCTTGTTTACAACTTACTCTATTATTCTAATTGCTACTCACTGATGCTTCTCTTGGCTTGTAGTGCCTATCTTTTTTTATGCAATTAGAATAAAAATCAATTGGATTACTGTTGCTTTCGACCAAATCATGGTATTCATATCAGAGGGAGGCTCCAATTGAAGTAGAAGGATGAGGAGGCGTTGGAGAAGTCGTGAAGGATGAATAGATCCCTTTTTTTTAGTTGTACTATTATTTCATCCTCATCAAAGAATCCACTACAAAAAATCGATAAATTCATGAGGATCCCTTTCTCATATCAACGAAGAAATTGAGGACTTAGTTATGCTCCTTTCGAACAACCTTAGACTGTGTTTGGAGACTTGTTAGGGCATCAAACCTAAATATTGTTCATACAACCTAATCTGAAATAGAAATTATTATATTTGTGACATCAGTAACATATCAAAATGAGTCTTATGACTTGTGAAGGCCATGAGCCCTCCTTTAATACTGACAGTTATGAACATCACTCAGCCCTCTAGGATAGTGAACCTTGGGTAGAAAAGTTATTTGAGTTGTGGCTTGGTAGACAAGGATTTGTTTGGAGTGTTTGTAATATTTTGAAAGAAATTTTAATGCAGTCACCTTCGGCCATCCTTAAGGTATCCTTATTGTTACACCATTTTTTGGTCATCTAACCTATTATCATTAAATAACTTAAATACCATATAGTCTCATTCGAACAAATTAAAATTACTTTTATAATGAAATAACTTATTTAATTTTTATTTCTCGATTATATTTAATAAAATAAAGAAAATTAATAATTAAATAAATCCTTATTTATTTAATTATTTCCTAAGAATAAGTTATTTAAATCATTATTTAATAATATTATTAATTAAATTTATTCAATCATATAAATAATTAAATAAATATTATTTATTTAATTATATTCCCATCATTTCCCTAAAATGATAAATAAATAATTTATTTATTTATTATTTATAAATAAAGGAATTGACCCAAGTCAAAAGTCATTTTCCCTCCAACAAATATAACAAAATATTCCTAAAGGGTGGTTCTAGAATTCGATTAATAATATTTTATTCATGCACCGAGTTCTAGACCGCCTTAATATTTTGTTATAAATAAAAGCGGTTTTTCCCATTCATTATTCACCTCCATTACATTAGATCACTCTGGATCTATACTAGGTCACATTCTCCATTTTTGCCTTGTGAGCTCCCATTGAGTTCTATGTTTGTTTGGTTTTTCTACAACAACAAGAGAGAGGAATTTTAGATCTGAAACACTGAGGACTTTTAAGAACCCATCCCATTGAGGAGAACCAGAAAACACCTTTCTTGTTTTCCTCTCAGGTGCCCCCTTTTTAATATAATATAAAAAATTCTTTCAAATACATTGTTCTTGTCTTATCTATTGGATGCATGGAGCTACATTTTATTTTATCTTCTTAATGTCTTTTATGCTTAGATCTCGATTTGTGCAGCATTATTTGGATCACGTAATTGCATATTTAAAGATATTTGGCTGCCATAATCGATGTTAGGGCTATTTTTTATGCATAGCTAAAGTGATATTTTACGACGAAATATTCATACTAACAACTGGCGACTCCACACGGATTTTCTTTTGCGACCGTTGTCATTTTATATATTCCTTCATATCTAGTTGTTTCAGACCCTAGGGTTTCTCTTCCATTTTTTGTTTTTCCTATTTTGTTGGTGCTTTCCACCTCTAAAACCCTCAAGCAGTCAAATTTTTAACTTCTGTGTGTTTCTGGCCTTATTGCGCAGGTGACAAACATCAACCGCAGCTGAGACGACAACTTATTTTGAAATATGCTACCGAGAGACCCGGATCTGCAGGACGCACTTATCGGCCCAAAAACTATGACTTGGCCTTGAGGTCGCACTTTTCTACCCAAAATCTGCGACCTGCTCTTTTTTCTGCAATTTTCTAGCACTTTTTTTGGGTTTGTCTGAAGCTTCTGTCAGGGTTTTCCAGCCTTTGTCTCTGCCCGTTTAGACCTGTTTCTGATTTGTTGCACTAAACTAAGTGGGAATATTTCCCCTTAGGGCTCTAGTACCCTCCACTTTTTGTGGGCGATTTTTTGCTGTTTCAGAAGTCTGAATTTCCAGAGTTTCAGCCTTATTTCTTTTAGATTTGATAGCTCATTTTCAGATCCCTTTAGTTCAGCTCCTATCCCTATCAAATCACCTCATATAGTTTTGTTTGGGTTCATTTCTAGGGCCGCCTCATTTTCCCTTCTATGTTTAACTGATCTCCTCCTTTTTAGTAGCAACCTTGCATCTGCCTCTTTGTTGTTCTCTGCACCTCTTTTCAGCAGATTTCTCCTTTAGATCCCCGTCCCTCCCGACCTTAGATCTATTGGCCTCTTCTTCGCGTGCTTTGCTTAGTTTTTTCCCTCTTTTAAACTAGTTTTGAGAGACCCGCCTTCTTGGGTTAGATTGATGAATTGTTAGCTGTTAATTTTCTGTTCTTTCACTCTTAATTAATGTAGATTTATTTTCAGTTACGCGGCACACTTTTTATTTTACTCTCAAAACGTCTAGGTTTAAACAATTAAAATTAACGCACGCCACACACTGACCCTAAGTGAAGAAGAACCTGGTTAACACTGCCTAGCAAAGACTTTAAAATCAATTGACACTACACCTCTCTGCCCTTGTTTCGACATTGACCTCACTTGATTTTGCCTCTCCCTGCCCTGGTCGGTTTTTCTTCTTCCTGTCATCATTGCGCCCCCAAGGCATTTATCCTGGAGACTTCTTGGCGTTCACCCTCAGTTTCTGGTTGGTTGAATTCCTCCTTCCCGTCGTCATCGAGTAATTCCTCCCCCGATTCCACACTCCGACTCTTCCTCTGATTGTTCGGGTTCTCCCCTACTCTTGTTTCTCCCCCTGTTACCTTCACCATGTCTAGTTCAGGGCCTAGCGCTAGAGGCAACCCCAGTTCTACTGCTCGGTCCATTTCCAGTGGAACCACTACGAGAACTACCTCGACTATCCCTTTGCTCCCTTATATGGCCAGTCTCAGTCTCCCGGATTTCAATCAGTTGATCAATGATCCTATCCGCCATGATGTTAGTTGGCCTGCTATGCCAACCAAGCTCCCCTCTGACATTCTCAAGTTTGAAGGCTGTGCTAGTGAAGATCCCTCCAACCATATCCGATCTTTCCATATGTGGTGTTCCTCCAATTTCATTACCGATGATTCCATCCGTCTTTGGTTGTTACAACGCACGCTTACTGGCAAAGCTTCTAAGTGGTATGTTGACCAGCCCACCTCTTCCCATACCACCTTTGCGACCCTTGCCCATGCCTTCTTATCTTATTTCCAGCTTTCGCCTCGTTATGACACCGGTATCAAAATTTTGACTTCTTTCCATCAATCGTCTGTGACCCGCCTATTCGATCATGTTAAAGAATGGCGGAGAAGAAAGAGCATATGTCAAGCCCCTACCTTTGAAGACCGTGTCTATATGGACTGGTTCCTTCGCTCTCTCTTACCTCCCATTGGCAAAGATGTCGCATCCCACTTCCCTCAAAACGAAGAAACCACCCTCCAAATAGCCTTGAAATATGACCTAATCTATGCTCAATCTGGTTATGATTATACCGTCCTTCCTGACCTCCCCAGACCCGATGGCACTAACGCACTGGGGGCACCTCATGCCGTCGACGGTATTTTTGGAGCTCTCTCTCATCCATCTGCTCAACCTCCCATGAACTATGGTTTTCCTGGGGGAGGGGGCACCTCCCCCTACACTTCTCCCCCTCCCGGTAGCACGCATCCAGGATCCGGCATGCCTCCTCTTTCTGCCCAACCTCCGGTTTACCACACTGTTACCCAACCTCATTCTCATCCATATCCATAGCCTAGTGCTCCAGCTCCTCCAGCATTCGCACCCCCGCCTCCCTTGTCTTCTCGACCCCCGCAATAGCAGTCACCGCCCCGTCAAGAGCAGGTGGATGCACAACAGGTATTTTTGGCTACCCAACCACCTCACGGACCGGTCACCACTCAACCTCCTCCATCTGGTACCTCTGATGAATTTGAACCACGTACACCTTGCGTCTATTACATTGCAACCTAATGTTTGGGTAAGGGGGCACCCATATTTGAGAGACCATGAGAAGTAATTCTCCACAACTCTCCTAGTGTATCTGGTCATGTCAAATCTAGTACCATTATTCTTCCATACTTAGAAGAACCTCTAGAGTCCCATACCACTTCAGATCACTCTCGGGATGATACCCCTTATCGTTCCTTCATTTAGAATTCGCAACTTAGTCTTTTAGACATTGTTGTTGACCAACCTATAGGTTTTCTAGGAGAGCACCAGTTCATTATCTACAAATCCTCTCTTTGGGATAGTGACACAAGGTATGCCAACCCAAAAAATTAAAGTCCATTTGATTCATATATGCATTACTAAAAGAGATTGGTAATCCTCCATTTCCTTTCTCAAGCTGCATAACCATAACGAAAACAAATGGCACACCACATCATTGAAATGTGTTTAGATCCCCCATTTCCTAAATACATTTTGGCATGACCACAACATGCTTGGGGGCACCTAGGCCCCTCAAACATACAAATCCTAGATCTCCGCCAAAAACAGCACTGAAACCCCCTTTCTCTGACAGGTCACACTTTTCAAGTCATTTCCTGGGACAAGTCGCAGTTTTCTGCCCAGTACCTGCTACCCAGGTCGCAGCACAGACCCCAAAAAGTGCGACCTGGCCTGTTCATGAGCTCTAGGCACCTGTTATTTTTTAGTACCTTGATACTTCACCAGGACCCATTGTGTCCACGAAGTGTCTATTCACCTCTCCTCCAAATCGAATTTCCTCACTTACAACACTTGTACTGGGGGCACCACTTTGCCTCCTTACTTGTCCTTGTTCCTGTTAATTTTTCGTCATGAGATACCCTATTGTACTCATGTTTTTATGGTCCCCTATTGGACCTTTAATGTGTGGCAACACCATCGAGTCGGCCTTGTTTAGAGCACCCGAGTTGAGTCATCATCACATTCATGGAATCTATCCCGAGCCCCTTTGTATCCCTCTATAGCCCTCCATCCTTCATTGCTCGTTCCCTCTCTCATGTCACACATTATGGCCTTCAGTCCCACTATCCCCTATCCCTCATGATATTGTGTCAATCGTTTCCAATCCATTCATGCCTTTTATGCTCTAACAAGGGAAGTCATCCATCCGCTACTCAATATCCCCCATTTCATCATCATCATTAGTGTCTGTCTGTTAGTCGCTCTACTATTTTCTCCCATGCCTTAGTTGGGGTTCCCTTATCACCTCACCTATGCTAGACCTACTTCTGTCGACATCAGCTCATTTACTCCAGAAGCTAGGTCTGGGGGGCAGTGTACCTTGGTTTGAGCTCTTTTCAGCATGATCGTGATCTATACACTTGATAGTCCAGTGATGCAGCAGTAGCTATTGGTGATTCTCGGGTGTGTGTGAGATGTATCAACCCTCATGAGGGGGTGGCCCTACCGGTAGCGCCCCACATGCCCGGATGACTTCTTCACTTCAGCCCTTGATGCAACTCCTTCCATTTGATGATATTTTCCTCAGATACTTGCATCGCCTCTTCGATTTGCATGTATCAGTCAGATTTTGTGAGCCCTTCCCCGTGTGTAGGGGGCATTTGGGTGTATTTGTATCTCATGTACTAAAATCTTATTGTATAAGTCCTGACGGTTATTCTAGGCATAGTATGTATGTGGGATCCATCATTCTATTTTTTTGGCTCCTATTTAGGCCAACATATTCTTCATGGTTCGGTTCCTTGTTTACTGGACTTCCTATTCTTTGTACTTTGTCTCGTCGGGCATAGGTATGCCTCCCCCGCCACCTTTAGCAGAGGTACCACTTTATAAACTAGAGACTTGTTGCACCTGTAAGTCTCATCTCCTCAGGGTCTAGTCCTTTAGCACATTAGACTACCTTACATTTCTCTCTCTCACTTCCCTCTTGATGACTAGTGATTGAGTTCTTACAACGTACTTCGGTCATACGATTTGCTTCTAACACTCGTACGTTGGGGGGCAATCTGTTACACCATTTTTTTTCATCTAACCTATTTTCATTAGATGAACCCAAGTACACCATGTAAGACCAATTTTATGCTAAGTAAAATTGCTTTCACGATGCTAAATAACTTATTTGTTTATATTTCCCGGTCATATTTAACCCAAAACAAGGAAATTAATTAAATAAATCCTTATTTATTTAATTATTTCCTAAGAATAAGTTATTTAAATCATTATTTAAATAATATTCTTAGTTAAATTTGACTAAATCATCCATAAATAGTTAAATAAGCCATTATTTATTTAATTATATTCCCATCATTTCCCTAAAATGATAATAAATCATTTATTTATTTATTATTTATAAATAAAGGAATTGACCCTAGTCAAAAATCCTTTTCCCTCCAACAAATATAATAAAATATTCCTAAAGGGTGGTTCTAGAATTCGATTAATAATATTTTATTCATGCACCGAGTTCTAGACCGCCCTAATATTTTGTTATAAATAGAAGGGTTTTCCCCATTCATTAGTCACCTCCATTACATTAGATCACTCTGGATCTATACTAGGTCACATTCTCCATTTTTGCCTTGTGAGCTCCCATTGAGTTCTATGTTTGTTTGGGTTTTCTACAACAACAAGAGAGAGGAATTTTGGATCTGAAATGCTGAGGACTTTCAACAACCCATCCCATTGAGGAGAACCGAAAAACACCTTTCTTGTTTTCCTCTCAGGTGCCCCCTTTTTAATATAATATAAAAAGCTCTTTCAAATACATTGCTCTTGTCTTATCTATTGGATGCATGGAGCTACATTTTATTTTATCTGCTTAATGTATTTTATGCTTAGATCTGGATTTGTGCAGCATTATTTGGATCACCTAGTTGCATATTTAAAGATATTTGGCAACCATAATCGATGTTAGCGATATTTGTTATGCGTATCTAAAGTGATCTTTTACGACGAAAGATTCATACTAACACTTATGATCATAATTCAAGCACAAAACACCTTAATCTCATTAACAGATGTGTAGCCCCTTAAACCTCCATGTATACAGTTTTGGTGTAAACATTGGCAACAATTTAACAGTGACACTTTGAGGTGTGACCTCACTTAACAAAATTAAATTTGACAACACTTAACAACATTATTCTACCTTTAACAATATGTCCTCTTATTAACATTGATATGGAAACAATGTTGATGTTTGATAGTAACTGAGCCTCAAAGATATATTAATGATCATTTTACAATACATTGGATTTGATCTAAGTTCAATTGAGCAGGAAACCTTAGGCAACAGGTAACTCTGCTCATGGTTGCAGAGATCAGGTGGTTCAAGTCACCAACTGCATGGATACACATATCAATAGAATGTCAGTTATGGGTTTTTTCCCCAAATAATCACTCCCCTATATCCATCATGAACGCATTGAAAATAAACAAAAAAAAACCTTAAAGTAGACCATTTTTCCAAAAAATGTTTCAACAACTCAGATATCATGTCCCACATGAATCAAGATAAACTTCAAAACTAAATACAAAAAAAATCCCATGAATATGACATTGATATGTATTGTTTCTTGTGATTTGGATCCCTTCCTATTTCAAGAGCAGCACCGATAGGGGAGGCAACAACTTTCAGTTGAATCCCTTTTCTCACCGAGAGAACGCCACCAGCTTCTTTAACAACAATGCAACCCAATAATCCATTGATTCACCAGTGTTAGAGGCCCTCACCAACATATCGTATAGCATCTAAGCTCTCAGTTCCATAAAATGAAGCATCCAGTTGCTTATGATGCCAGTAATTCATAACCCATTGACCCAGCAAAGGTAGCTTTTTCATTTGGAGTTTCACCAGCACTCAGATACAGATCAGATTCAGTTAACCGACAATCAGCATATATATTGCTCGTTTTTAGGGTAAATAACATCAACCCTAATATTTTCATCGAAAAACTTCTCACGCCAAGAATTTTTTGTAGACGAAGAAATATCACAAGGCAAAAAATTTTATAAGATATATTTGTCATATTAACTGAAAATCTAATTGGTGATAAAAATATGAAATCTAGGTAATCAAAAACCCACACAAAAAAAACCTTGTACACAACAAAAACCCACATCATTTTAGCAAATGAAATCCTACATTTCAAAAACACAAGGTCAAGGATTCGAATCTGAAAAAGACACATACCTTGCAGGCAATCACAGTTCCCAGCCTCCTTCCTAATGACATCAAACACAGAATCAATGAGCTTGGCTCATTCCATGTAATGCCCCTTGGCCTAGTTGTTTCCAGCCCCGGATTGGCCAAAAATGAAGTTATCAGGTCTAAAGAACTGTCCATAAGGCCCGGTCCTCACACTATCCACGGTGCCTGGCTCCAGATCCATGAGCACGTCTCGGGGCACAAATATCCCACATCTCACCTCATTGTAGTAAACATTAACTCTTTCAATATGTAGATCTGAAGTGCCCTGATATCTCTTAGTAGGATCGATCTCGTGTTCTTCACAGACCACTTCCCAGAACTTGGAGCCGATCTAGTTGCCACATTGGCCCCCCTGAATGTGAAGGATCTCTCGCATTTTTGCTATCAACCCAACTTATATTTGGATAAAATCCTCCCTCCTTCCCTGGACAAACCATGCAACCAGAGGGAAATGAATAAGGGAAATTAAAAATTTTGATATTTGAAAATTTTTGACATTTTGAAATGAAACATGTGTTTTTTTTTTTTAAGGCCACTTAAATTAATTTAAAAATAAATATTTTTTAATAATCATAATCATTTTTAAATAATTAAAATAATTTCTAAATAATTAAATGTTTGTTTAGTTTGATTATTTAAAAATATTTACAATCAAAAAAATAAAACATATATTTTTGAGAAGCAATTAAAGTTATATGAGTAAATAATGACCTGATTTTTGCATATAGTAATCCTTCTACCCTATTAAATCATCATGCTTTATTAAAAGGAGTTTTAACTTTACACTGTTAAATTATGTTGTATTTTAAATATTTGGATTTTTAATCTCTTTTTTTATATATATTTTTTCTTTATAATTTATGTATTATTTTTTTCTTATTTTTAAGTACTACTTTAAAAGTGAAATTTACATTTTTTTTCTTTAATGATAGTAATATATGTATTCATTCATTCAAATTAGATACATTTTCTATAATAAATAATAGTGTAGTCTAATTAATAGATGAAATGGTTTTTTTGATTGAAACCTGACAATATCAAGATTGTGATTTCTTATTGTTTATAACCAATTTTTGAATACATAAATTAATTAAACACCTTAAAAATCTCTTTAGAAATTAAAACTTAATAAATTAAATAATTTAAACTAGTTTGGGTAAATAAGTGGTATTGTTGATTATAAATAATTATTAATAAGATTAAATCTAAGACATTTATTTAAATTATTATTATATAAAATTTTTGAATTTTTATTTCATAAGCTAAGGATTTTGGTTGATTTTTTAATCTAATTATGTGATATTAAAGATGAATTGTGGTCACTTAAAAATAAGTTTTATGTGGTGAAAAGGGAAGTAGTAATGTTATGGTATGAATGATTATTTTCAATGAAATTTTTGGTTTAGTAAGGATAACTCATCTATGAAAATTTTCCATGATTTTTAAGACGGAGTCAATATAGGAAAGGTGATACTAGAGATAAGTTTGTTCCAACTTAGGTATATCTTGAACAACAAATTGTTGTTGATGCCAAGGACATGATAGAAATTTGGTGGGTTGTAGGGTAGTCTTGTCATGAAATAAATGTAATGTAGTTACTAGGTATGTAGGGGGAACCATTTTGGTGGAAGTTGGCCATAAATGGGACATCTATCCATGCATAATTTTTTAAGAACGAATACATCTAGTGGATTATCATTATACATGAATCACTTTAGGATCTAGGCTACTGTGCACACAGTAACTAAAGGGATATTAGTGAAACCGACAAAAGTATTATAGGTGCTTTTATATAAATAGGTGTTCTTCTATTCTCATTGGTTAGTTATGGGCAAATGACAATAAAGTAAGAGAAATTATAGGTGATTTTATAGAAATAGGTGTTCTTGTGCTCTCATTAGTTAGGTATGGGAAAATGACAATAAAGTAAAAGAAGGATTTGACTATTGGACAATTAGAGGAATGATTCCACACAAAACCAAGCGTGGTGCTGTAGCACTTTCTAGGCTAAGGGATTTTGAAGGGGTCCCCCCACCATATGACCATAAGAAGAGAATGGTCATTCCAGATGCTCTGAAAGTGTTGAGGCTTCAACCAGGAACAAGTATTGTCTCCTAGGAAGGCTTTCGAAAGAAGTTGGCTAGCATCATTATGACACTATTACAGAATTAGAAGGGAAGAGAAAGGCAAAGGCTCGGGTATCATATGAGAGAAGAAAGAAGTTGGAAAAATTGAGATCAAAAGCAGTGGAGTTAGCCAAAAAGAAGCTTGCCGAAATATGGAGCTCTTAGCTTCAATAAAGTATTAGATAAGATGCATGTTGGGCTCAATGAAGCAATCAATTTTGAAAATGACAAGAAAATATTTCTGAAGATGAGGTTTTTGACTAGAAGGATATAACAACACAGAAATAATTACACTGTTGATACAATAATAATATAATACGAAAACAACCTTCTCACATTCATGATCTGAGTATATAGTGAATTAGACAGAAGTAAGAACCTGATAAGTAGCAGGGAAATGAACGATTTGGGGTCTATTCAACAAACCTTTGAAGGAGCAATAACACAATAATGCACCCTAAACCCTGTATTGTGATTTTCTCCATCAGGAAACCCTTGAAGTAGCAAATACTCATATAGATAATGAGCTTCAAGATAAAAATCCCATAGACATGAAGAGTGTCACACGCCTTGTTCAAAAAATAGTAAATTAAACTGTGGATCTAAAAAATAACTCTAGAGAAGATACCTCTATTTAAATAACTTACAAACCATATTGTAGAAAACAATTACTTCTTCAAAGCTAATTCATTGAATTTGGAGGGCTTAGGGGATTATGAGTTAGGGGTTAGGGTATTTAGGTGCATTTAGGGGTTAGGGGTCGAATAATGAGTTAGTAGTTTAGGGATTAGGGAATGGGGGCTTAGGGGTCCTGACCCAAATGCGTTTGGGTGGGAACACTCAACCGAAATGACCTGAACCGAACGGGTTTGGGTGGGCGCCCTCAAATGAAACGACACAATGCACTCGACCAAAAGAAGGCGCGAGGGATAAAATGACAAACGGGTCGCACGGACGTGCACAAGGCACCCATGTAGTCACAACTTAGCAAATTTCATATGGCCGCCCTCAAACAAAACGACCAAACCCAAACACATTTGGGTAGATGCCCTCACATGGCACGACACGATGCGCACAACCGAACGAAGGCACAAGGGAGAAAATGGAAAACATGCTGCATGAACGTGCAAAAGGCACCCGTGTGATCACAACTTAGCAAAGTTGATATGGCCACCCTCAAACGAAACGATCCAACCTGACCTGAACGTGTTTGGGCAGGCGCCCTCACAATATGGCGCGCTCGACCGAACAAAGGCACAAGGGAGAAAAAAGCAAACGGGCCGCACGAACGTGCACAAGGCACCCATGTGGTCACAAGAGGTACTTAAGGAGTGTGACAGATTTTCTCGGGCACCCTCACACGGCGCAACACGACGTGCACGACCGAACAAAGGCACAAGGGAGAAACCGACAAACGGGGGTTAAATGGGTTAGGGTTAGGAAATAGGGTTTTAGAGGTTAGGGGTTAAGGTTTTAGAGTTTTAGGGTTTAGGGAGTTAAATGGGTTAGGGGTTTAGGGGGTTAAATGGGTTAGGGTTTAAGGGTTTAAGGGTTAGTGATTAAGGGTTTAGAGGTTTAGGGTTTACGGGTTAAATGGGTTAGGGGTTTAGAGGTTTATGGTTTAGGGGGTTAAATGGGTTAGGGGTTGGAAATTAGGGTTTAATGGGTTAGGGGTTAAGGGGTTATAGGTTTAGGGTTTAGGGGGTTAGGGGATTTAGCAGTTAAGGATTTTAGGGGTTAGAAGTTAGGGGCTAATGGGGTTAGGATTTAGGGGGTTAGATGGGTTAGGGGTCAGGAATTAGGGTTTAAGGGGTTAGGGTTAAGGGTTTAATGGTTTAGGGTTTAAGGAGTTAAGGGTTTATAGGTTTAGGGTTTAGGGGGTTAAATGGGTTAGGGGTTTACTAAGGGTTTAGGGGGTTAAATGGGTTAGCGGTTAAGGGTTTAGGGGTTCTGGGTTAAAGGTTTAGAGGTTTATGGTTTAGGGGTTAAATGGGTTAGGGGTTAAATTAGTTGCTTATTCTTTGCGTCTCAATGTAACAATTTTGTAAGTATTGTTGCTTGTTGCCATGTCTTCTTTATTTATTAATTTATAGTATTTTTTAGCCATTTCTTCACATTTATTGATGAAAATGTCTATTGCAATCAAACAAAATGTATGTTCAATCTCCAATTTCAAACTCAGCCACAGTGTTGTCACACAATTTAAGTCTGAAGAATGGCCATTTGATGAAGTCTTAATAACCAGACTGCACCTCATGACTAGTCCAGAAACCATACCCGTGTACTGATGGCACTCAAGGAAACACATTCGAACAAAATGACCCGAGCCGAGAAAACAGAGGGAACAAGGGAGATTGTTCAAACATGCCTCCCAGGATGAGCATGGCCAACACTATCGCTCATATGCTACCGAGTGGAGATGGAGAGAAGAAATTTGATGATCTTAAAAATAACCCAAGGCCATTCTTCAGACACACCTGAACAAAACAACTCAATTACCAACCCACCTTTCACACGAAAATCCAACCCCTACTCCCGACCAGAAAGGGATAGTTGAACAACCAAACGATGCCACAAGGGAGAAAACGGCAAATGGGTCGCCTGAACGTGCACAAGGCACCCAGATGGTCACAACTTAGAAAAATAGATACAGGTGACCTCGAAAAAAGCAGTCTGACCCGAACGTGCTCGGTTGGGCGACCTCGCATAGCGCAACATGGCGCACCTGACCGAATGATGCCACAAGGGATCAAATGGAAAATGGGCTGCCTAAATGTGCACAAGGCACCTGGGTAGTCACAACTTAGAAAAACTAATACGGGCGCCCTCGAATGAAACGGCCTGACCCGAACGCGCCTGGTCAGGCGACCTCGCACGACACGACACAATGTGCCTAACCAAATCATGCCACAAGGGAGGAAACAAGAAACAGGATGCCCGAACGTGCACAAGGCACCTAGGTAGTCACAACTTAGCAAAACTGATACGGGCGCCCTCGAAGGAAACGGCCCGACCCGAACGTGCCCAGTCAGGCGACCTCACATGATGTGACACTACGCGCCCGACCAAACAATGCCACAAGGGTGAAAATGGAAAATGGGTTGCTTGACTGTGCACAAAGAACCTGGGCAGTCACAACTTAGCAAAATTGATACGGGTGCCCTCGAACGAAACGGCCCGACCCGAACGCGCCCAGTCAGGTGACCTTGCACGGCACAACACGACGTGCCCGACTGAATGATTCCACAAGGGAGAAAATGGAAAATGGGCTGCCTGAATCTGCACAAAGTACCCAGGTGGTCACAACTTAGCAAAAATGATACTGGTGCCCTCAAACGAAACGTCCTGACCCAACCATGCCCGGTCGGGCGACCTCACATGGCGCGACCAACCGAATGATGCCAGAAGAGGGAAAACTAAAAATGGGTCACCTGAATGTGCACAAGGCACCTATGAAATCACAACTTAGCAAAACTAATACGGACGCCCTCAAATGAAACAGTCCAACGTGAATTTTCCCGATCGTACGACCTCGCATGACGCGACACGGCGCGCCTGACCAAATGATGCCATAAGGGAACAAATGGAAAATGGGTTGCCCGAATGTTCACAAGGCACCCGGGTGGTCACAACTTAGCAAAACTGATATGGACACCGTCAAACGAAACAGCCTGAACGGAATGTGCCGAGTCGGGCGACCTCACACTGCACGACACGGCGTGCTCGACTGAATGATGCCAAAAGGGAGAAAACAGAAAACGGGTCGCCTGAATGTGCACAAGGCACCCTGGTGGTCACAAATTAGAAAAACTGATAAGGGCACCCTCGAATGAAATGACCCGGCCCGAACACGCCCGGTCAGGCGACCTCCCACGGTGCGACACGGGGCGCCCGACCAAATGATGTCATAAGGGAGAAAATGGAAAACATGCCACTCGAATGTGCACAAGGCACCCGGGTGGTCACAACTTAGCAAAACTGATACGGGTGCCCTCGAACAAAACGACCTGACCTGAATGCGCCCATTCGGGCGACCTCGCACGACGCGCCCTATCGAATGATGCCAAAAGAAAGAAAATGGAAAACGAGCCACCCAAATGTGCACAAGGCACCCGGACGATCACAACTTAGCAAAACTAATACGGTCACCCTCGAACGAATGGCCCGACCCAAACGTGCCCGGTCAGGCGACCTAACATGATGCGACACAGAGCGCCCGACCAAATGATGCCACAAGGGATAAAATGGAAAACGGGCCACCCAAACGTGCACAAGGCACCTGGGTGGTCACAACTTAGCAAAAATGATACAAGCTCCCTCAAATGAAATGAACTGACCTGAACGCGCTCGGTCGAGAAACCTCGTACAGCGTGACACGACACGCCCGACCGAATAATGCCATAAGGGAGCAAATGGAAAATGGGCCGCTCGAACGTGCACAAGGCACCTAGGCAGTCACAAATTAGCAAAACTGATACAGGCGCCCTTGAACGAAACGGCCCAACCCAAACGTGCCCGGTCGAGCGACCTAGCACGACGCGACACGCCGCACCCGACCAAACGATGCCAAAAGGGATCAAATGGAAATCAGGCTGCCCGAGTGTGCACAAGACACCCGGGCAGTCACAACTTAGCAAAACTGATACAGGCGCCCTCGAACGAAACGGCCCAAACCGAACACGCTCGGTCAGGCGACCTCACATGGCGCGACACAGCGTGCCCGATCGAATGATGCCACAAGCTGGGAGAAAATGGAAAATGGGCTGCTAAAACATGCACAAGGCACCTGGGTAGTCACAACTTAGCAAAAATGATACGGGCACCCTCGAACGAAACGGCCTGACCCGAACGCGCCCAGTCGGGCAACCTCCCATGGCGCGACACAACACGCCCAACCGAATGATGGCACAAGGGAGAAAACAGAAAACAGATCGCCCAAACATGCACAAGGCACCCGGGTAGTCACAACTTAGCAAAACTGATATGGGCACCCTCGAACGAAACGACCCGACCCGAACTCGCCCAGTTGGGTGACCTCCCATGGCGCGACACGACGCGCCCGACTAAACAATGCCACAAGGGAGAAAACGAAGAATGGGCCACCCAAATGTGCGCAACGCACTCAGGCTATCACAACTTAGAAAAACTAATACGGGCGCCCTCAAACGAAATGACCCGACTCGAACATGCCCGGTCTAGTGACCTCGCATGGTACGACGCGACGCGCCTAACTGAACGATGCCACAAGAGAGAAAATAGTAAACGGGCTGCCTGAATGTGCACAAGGCACTCGGGCGGTCACAACTTAGCAAAATTGATATCGGCGCCCTCGAATGAAACGGCCCGAACAGAACGCGCCCGGTCGGGTGACCTCACATGGCGTGACACAGCGCACCCGACCGACCGATGCCACAATGGAGCATTAAACGGAAAATGGGCCGCCCGAACATGCACAAGGTACATGGGCAGTCAAAACTTAGCAAAACTGATACGGGCACCCTCGAACGAAATGGCTCGACCCGAACGCGCCCGGCCGGGTGACCTCCCATGACGCGACATGACGCACCCGACCGAACAAATATGCCACAAGGGAGCAAACAGAAAATAGGCCGCTCAAATGTGTACAAGGCACCCGGGTGGTCACAACTTAGCAAAACTGATACAGGAGCCCTCGAACGAAACGACTCGAACCGAACGCGCCCGGTTAGGCGACCTCACACGGCGCGTCTGACCGAACGATGCCACAAGGGAGAAAACGGTAAACGAGCCACCCGAATGTGCACGAGGCACCGAGGCAGTCACAACTTAGAAAAACTTATACAGGCTTCCCCGAATGAAACGACCCGACCCAAACGCGCCCAATCAGGCGACCTCACATGGTGCGCCCGATCGAACACCTTACATTCAGAACTGGTTTATCTACCTCTCCTCTCGATATGAGCATCCCTAAAGAATAATAATCCATGTGGGGAAAAATAAATGGATATATATATATGGGAAGCGATAAAGATAGCAGTTTCCTCTCACATATGAATACTATAGATATGGAACATGATATGAAAAATGTTTAAATCATTAAAAAAAGATCATTTCATTGTATATAAGGAATTCAACATAGAAGCCATGATGTTTGATATGATGTTAATATTATTCCTAAATATTGGATCTTCAACCTTGATTCAAGTATAAAACATAGACTCGTATATATATGGAGGATATATTTGTGAATGTATATCAGAAACTTTGTCAAGTATATATCATTTTTTTAGTATACATGCTTCATTCGGGTTATCAAACTATTTTTACTTGAAATTTTTGTGTCTTTCACAGAAAAATATGGTTGATATTTCAAGTTGATTCTCATCGTGTTAATATCTGAAATAAGTATCTTTGATATTGCAACGTTTTGGAAAACACGTCGGAAAAGTGACGTTTTTCAAATAAAAGTCGGTTTTGCGACGTTTGGCTTCAAAACATCGCAAGACCAACGTTTATTTGAGAAACGTCGCTTTTCCGACGTTTTCTCCAAAGCGTCGCAATATCGACGAATGTGTAATAGACGTTGCAATTCCGAATTTTCGTCCTGTTAACACCCAATCTGAACCTCAGGCTGAAAAAGGCAAATCAGGGTAACAACTAAACCACGCTCAGCCTTGTAGCTAGCCCTACGAGGACAGGAGAGGGCTCTCTCCGTAGAATAGATATTCAATAACACGATAATAAACTGTTTTTAGGCTAGGTATATAAATGGGAAAAATATTTTTGATAAATGACTGAATTTTAGGGATGTATGGGACAAAAGGACAGTATGAAACTGAGGAATTAAATCAGGATACAGGGTATTTCATGGGGCAAGATAGGCACGAGATTTAGCAATCAAGTTGAAATAAGATGGAGTGGAAAGACTGTTGAGAAGCTGAAAAGGGCTTAATAAATGAATCCTTTTCAGACAGAAAAAAATACACAGAGTGTGAATGATTCCCCAAGGCAGAGCATATAAGAATGGATTCTACCTTTCTATCTTGAAAGAATTCAACTAGAAATTTTTATGAATGAATGGTAAAACATAACGAAATACATATGAAACACAAAGGAGAGACATATGCTAGACTCATACCACATGAATCCCACAAATCAGAGCTGCATCTCTTATTAATTCCTATCAAACTGTACAATGTAGCGCAAAGATGTTTTCTACCACACTTTTCCCAGAACTCAGATCTTTACAAAAAATTTGGAATTTACAATCAATAGACATAATTTGTGGGAATATAGATTGATGGGAGGAGGAGGAATCGTAACTGAAGATGGAAGGCCTAAAGCCAGCCATCTCTTCGTAAAGGAAGAGTTGCGTTACATAATTTCATTCGAAATATTTTGGTCATCCAATGCGGAGGTGAAACCTGTAGTGTGGATCTCTTTGAATCATTACTGAGGATGTGACTGTCACAGTTTTGTCTCTCGGCCCCTGACGTTTCGTTTTCCTATAGTTCTTCATTTTCTGGCCTTTAATAGAATGCTGATAAATATGAATTTATGCTTTTTCATGAAGGGGAAAAAATGCGTTTAAATGGGAAAAGGGAAGGGGAATGGAGGCAGGACCCATATGGAAATCGAAATCGCAAGTAGAGCGGAGGAGGGGTATAACACAGTAATCGCAATTGCAAATCGGAAGGAGAAAGTAATCCCAATCGGAACAATTGGGAGGATAGTTGCGATCAGAGGAGGGGATGCGATTCATTATGGGTCATCCGATCGGTGGGAAGATCGACAGTTGTGGGTTAATCGGGGGCGAGCCATAGGCGGGAGTCAATCGGAGGGGGGATTTAAAACAATGCGATTGGAACATTGCGATTGGCGGAGGACCGTTGGATTAGATGATGAGATCGACGGCTCTGGTGTAATCGGGAGTATGTCAATCAGAGGATGTCAATCGGAGAGGGGCTTATGGAAGTGCCGATTGCGATGGTGCGATTGGATGTAGGCCGTCCGATCTGCGGGGAAGATTGATGGTGCTGGATCAATCGGGGTTGTTAATCGGAGGTCGGATATATGTTTTCGATTGGACAATCAGAACTCTTTGTGATCGAGACTCTTTGTGATTGTGGTGATCGGGAGGCACCCATTGCATATTGTGATTGCGATTAAAGGGCGGCGGGGTTCATAATATATATGACATAAAATTTATTTCTAAAGTTTACGGGGTGAAAAGGGGAAGTGGTTAAGGGGCGGGGCTTTCTAATATGAAGTTCTTTATTATAAAGTCCTAAGGGTCATGGAGGGGAAGTGGTTTTATAATCAAATATCATATGTATTAAAACAATTCATAATGCGATTTTGTAATCAGAAAGGGGTAAAGGGGGTTTTTAAAGGAAATATAAAAACTTTGATCATAAGTTTTAAGGGGAACATGGGGAAATAGGGTGTATAGGGGCCTTTACTTCACTTAAGCATAAATTTCAATCCAGAAGTCAGTTTTGAGAGTGTAGTATACCGGTGGAAAGCTCTTTCCGGGCTCTTTCTGTTGGATCTACTTTGAAGATGCTCTGGCACTGAACATGCTATGGAAAAATTCTCTGATAGGCAAGGACATTTCTTTGTGGAGATAACAACTTCTAAATTGTGACTGAAAGGTGAAGTATTATGTTTTCACCTCAAAAGATGGTTTTGAGGTGAAAATTGCACCAAACTGAATAAATGATATCTTTGATCTTCCTGGCGCTGTGAATTTGCATTTGTTGACTTCCTCATGACCCTGCTGATCTTTATTGACACTTGACTCATTTATTTTGACCGTGGTGAAAGCTTAGAGACTAATGAGACCCATCCTATGACCTACTGATATGATTTTGAGAGTGAAAGAGACTAATGACTAAAGACCATAGGGAGGAAAATCAGCAATTACCTCATGAGGGAAAATTGATAAAAATTACTACCATCAATGAATCCATGACTTAGCGGAATGGTGAAATTTTATTCGGTATGAGACACCTAATATGGAAACGCAAAAGAGCAGTTTTGATCACTGATGGCAGTATGACTGGACTGACACCAACATTGGCTCCAATGGGGATGGTAGCTCCTTGGAGGTGCCAAGAACACCGTAGACCAAGTATCCTTATCCATTGGGCATGGAGTCAATAGCTAAAAACCAAACTGAATACTGAAAGAAACTTGACTCGACAAACTGACTCAAAAGTGACGCAAAGCTAACCTAGAAAAAACTTAACATTTAAAGCTTGATGGCAGTATATGACCAATACTTGAGGTTTCAAATCTTGATGATAACCACCTGTGTTTCTAGAAGGCCAATGTACCATCATGCTACATCAAAATGCCAATGTAACCAATCAAGCAGATGCCTCCTTGGTGATTCTCCTGATCAGATCTTCTGGTCAACAATAAATACTTGCAACGAGGCATCCAGAAACATAGTTGACCTTGATCTCCTTCATCACTGAATACTGTAATAATCACCTTCACTACTGACTGCAATAGATTTGCTATTGGATCCTGAAAAACATAAAGATTTACATCCTGCTGAAGAGACAAGGTGTATTTTTCTCTTGATTCTGATCTTCCCTCACAATGTACCTCAGTAAGAGTGTGTTCCTGGTCTTCAAAAAAATCTGAACAAGTAGATGAGAAAATTTCCTCTTGAAAAAACATTTCAAAACATGAGACTGGCGAAGAAGAGTCTGAAAGGCAGTGCTGAATGCTTTGATCTTCTGTAATCTGAATATATTGTCTTCATATGATATGACAACCATATTGTCATGTTTCTCATCATATTCTTCAGTCATAAGAGAAGAAACTTCAGATGGTTCTTGAGATCCAACACTGTCATTTCTGTCATCCACCACAGTTTCATCCGAAGAAACTCTTTCACTTACTTGAACAAATATCTCGTCTTGTTTTTCATTAAGGGAATGGATTACCTCCTCATGAAGACTCTTTTCTAACGGAACGAGAACACTCAGGTCTGTAACTCTGTTTTCTTCGTTTGAGGCAGCCTCCACAATACAAATCTCTTTTATGGGACCTGGAACAACATGTTCTTCCTCATCACATTTTATCTCTAGATCTGATTTATCGTCATCACTATCTGAGATCGAAACATCATTTTCCTGCGTATCATCCTTTATTTCAACCAGATCTGAAATAAAACACTGTCTTTCATCATTTTCAACCGTATGGAAATCTTCAACCTGCTGATCTTGATAATTATCCTCTGAGATTTTTTTGTGCTGCTGAAACAGATTTTCATACAGTGCTTCCATAATTTCTTCGTCCATGACTTCGTCATCTCCATAGAAATTCTCCAGATTTTCGATGAAATTATTAACGTGTTTACAAAAATTCTGCACTAATATTAAGGATGGACAAGATTCTTTATATATTTCGAAGAATATGGTATGAAAATATTTTAAACAATAAATACAACCAGGTGGCAAACTTTCATACCAAGATCGAGCTTCATCTTCCACAGTAGCCATAAAAATCTTCATCAAACAATCTTCAGGAAAATCAATCTTTAATTTATGTATATAGATGTGAAATTTTACCAGATGAAGAGCAGCATCATCACCTTCTACATTTTTGAACATAGGCAAATTCTGAAGCCAATCCACCTTGGGAATTTTATTTGGGAAACCTGGAATATGACCTCGGCTCATGGGAGCATATCTTCTTGCAATATGTTCCATCTTAAAACAAATATATTAAAGCTACTAATCTTCCTGCAGCGGAGTCACCATGAAGGATTTGATTTTCTGGATCTTTCAGTGAATGGAGTCACCAGGTGAATGTTTTCAGCCTTTATATGCATCTGATTGTTGTTCACCATCAACATTCAGATATAATATTCTATCATTCTTTTACCGGGAAAATATTACTGGGGTGATTTATCTCCTATGCTAAACAATATTCCCCAGTATGGTCGCCAGAGATGTTAGCACCCAATCTGAACCTCAGGCTGAAAAAGGCAAATTAGGGTAACAACTAAACCACGCTCAGCCTTGTAGCTAGCCCTAAAAGGACAGGAGAGGGCTCTTCCCATAGAATGGATATTCAATAACACGATAATAAACTAATTTTAGGCTAGGTATATAAATGGGAAAAAGAGTTTTGATAAATGACTGAATTTCGGGGATGTATGGGACAAAAGGACAGTATGAAACTGAGGAATTAAATCAGTATACATGGTATTTCATGGGGAAATATAGTTTGGAGATTTAGCAATCAAGTTGAAATAAGATGGAGTGGAAAGACTGTTGAGAAGCTGAAAAGGGCATAATAAATGAATCCTTTTCAGACAGAAGAAAATACACATAGTGTGAATGATTCCCCAAGGCAGAGCATATAAGAATGAATTCTACCTTTCTATCTTGAAAGCATTCAACTAGAAATTTTTATGAATGAATGGTAAAACATAATGAAATACATATGAAACACAAAGGAGAGACATATGCTAGACTCATACCACATGAATCCCACAAATCAGAGCTGCATCTCTTATTAATTCCTGTCAAACTGTACAATGTAGCGCAAATATGTTTTCTGCCACACTTTTCCCAGAACTCAGATCTTTACAAAAATTTTGGAATTTACAATAAATAGACATAATTTGTGGGACTATAGATCGATGGGAGGAGGAGGAATCGTAACTGAAGATGGAAGGCCTAAAGCCAGCCATCTCTTCGTAAAGGAAGAGCTGTGTTACATAATTTCATTTGAAATATTTTGGTCATCCAATGTGGAGGTGAAACCTATAGTGTGGATCTCTTTGAATCATTACTGAGGATTTGAATGTCACAGTTTTGTCTCTCGGCCCCTGACGTTTCGTTTTCCTTTAGTTCTTCATTTTTTGGCCTTTAATAGAATGCTGATAAATATGAATTTATGCTTTTTCGTGAAGGGGAAAAAATGTGTTTAAATGGGAAAAGGGAAGGGGAATAGAGGCAGGACCCATATGTAAATCGCAATCGCAAGTCGAGCGGAGGAGGGATATAACACAGTAATCGCAATCACAAATCAGAAGGAGAAAGTATTCGCAATCGGAACAATCGGGAGGATAGTTGCGATCGGAGGAGGGGATGCGATTCATTGTGGGCCGTCCGATCGGCGGGGAAGATCGACGGTTGTGGGTGAATCGGGGGCGAGCCATAGGTGAGATTCAATCGAAGGGGGGATTTAAAAAAATGTGATTGGAACATTGCGATTGGCGGAGGACCGTTGGATTAGATGATGAGATCGACGGCTCTGGTGTAATCGGGAGTATGTCAATCGGAGGATGTCAATTGGAGAGGGGCTTATGGAAGCACTAATTGCGATGGTGCGATTGGATTTAGGACGTCTGATCTGTGGGGAAGATCGATGGTGCTGGATCAATCGGGGTTGTTAATCGGAGGTCGAATATATGTTTCCGATTGGACAATCGGAACTCTTTGCGATCGGGACTCTTTGCGATTGTGGTGATTGGGAGGCACCCATTGCATATTGTGATTGTTATTAAAGGGCGGCAGGGTTCATAATATATATGACATAAACTTTATTTTTAAATTTTACGGGGTGAAAAGGGGAAGTGGTTAAGGGGCGGGGCTTTGTAATATGAAGTTCTTTATTATAAAGTCCTAAGGGTCATGGAGGGGAAGTGGTTTTATAATCAAATCGCATATGTATTAAAACAATTCATAATGAGATTTTGTAATCGGAAAGGGGTAAAGGGGGTTTTTAAAGGAAATATAAAAACTTTGATCATAAGTTTTAAGGGGAACATGGGGAAATAGGGGGTATAGGGGCCTTTACTTCACTTAAGCATAAATTTCTATCCAGAAGTCAGTTTTAAGAGTGTAGTATACCGTTGGAAAGCTCTTTCCGGGCTCTTTCTGTTGGATCTACTTTGAAGATGCTCTGGAACTGAACATGCTATGGAAAAATTCTCTGATAGGCAGGGACATTGCTTTGTGGAGATAACAGCTTCTGAATTGTGACTGAAAGGCGAATTATTATGTTTTCACCTCAAAAGATGGTTTTGAGTTGAAAATTTCACCAAACTGAATAAATGATATCTTTGATCTTCCTGGCGCTATGAATTTGCATTTATTGACTTCCTCATGACCCTGCTGATATTTATTGACACTTGACTAATTTATTTTGACCGTGGTGAAAGCTTAGAGACTAATGAGACCCATCCTATGACCTACTGATATGATTTTGAGAGTGAAAGAGACTAATGACTGAAGACCATAGGGAGGAAAATCAACAAGCAACTCATGAGGGAAAATTGATAAAACTTACTACCGTCAATGAATCCATGACTTAGCGGAATGGTGAAATTTTATTCGGTATGAGACACTTAATATGCAAATGCAAAAGAGCAGTTTTGATCACTGATGGCAGTATGACTAGACTGACACTAACACGTCCCATAAACATCGTAAGACCGATGAAGAGTTTAAAACATCACATTTCTGATGACAAACATAAACGTCGCAAAAGCGACGATGTCCCTAAACGTTGGTATAGCAACGGTTTTTGGCGTGATTTGAAAAATTGATAGAAATTGGGGAAATTTCCGACAATATGACAAAAGTGTCGGAACTAAAGTGTTGGAATTTTTGCCAAATGTACTAGTGTAGCCTTTAAGAGTTGGAAGTTTCTACCACATGAGAGTTTGTATTCCATATATGACAAGGAGATGTTGGCCATTGTGCATACATTGGCCAAATTTAGGCAGTATCTGGTAGGAAAGAGATTCTGAGTAAATATTGATCACAATAGCCTTCAGTATTTTCTTGAGAAGAATTTGTTGCAAGAGAGGCAGCAAAAATGGGTTAGAAAAATTTTGGCATATGACTTTGACATTAACTATGTCAAAGGGAAGTGCAATGTGGTAGTCGATGCCTTATCATGGAGACTAGCAGCGCTGTCCTTGATGAGTGTGGATTTAGATTAGAAGGCCCAAAAGTTGGTGGAGTATTCCAAAGACCGCTTCACATGTGAGATACTAGATGGGTAGGTGACCAATGAGAGATATATAGTAATGGATGAGGTCATTTACTACAGGGACCAGATATTATTGACTAGAGATTCTAATCTAAAGGAGAATATTTTGCATGCAGCACATGATTCACCACTCTCAGGCCACCAAGGTTTCACAAAGACATATTGGGCCATCAGAGAGGGATTCCCATGGAAGGGTCTCAAGGACGATGTGATCCAACATATCAAGGAGTGCTTAGTTTTCCAGAGGAATAAAGGAGAGAAAAACCATCCTACAGGGTTGTTATAACCACTTCCTATTCTGAAGCAGAAATGGGAGAGCATTTTATGGACTTCATTATCAGTTTTACATCATTACACGGCAAGGATTTTATATTTGTAGTTGTTGATCGACTAAAAAATTATTCACATTTCTTTGCCATCTTCTCATGGTATACTGCTTCACAAGTGGCTGAGATTTTTTTTGAAAGATGCTTTTACACTTCATGGTCCTCCTAAGACCATAGTCAGTGATAGAGATAGCTGCTTCATGGGTTTCTTTTGGTAGTATCTTTTCCATTTGGTGGGTACTATGTTGATACTAAGTACTAGTTATCACCCCTAGAGAGATGGGAAGACAAAGATAGTAAACAAGTCGCTCGAAGGCTACTTGCGAAACTATGTTTCGGGGTAGAAAAGAGCATGGCTACGCTAGCTCCACTTGGGAGAATATTGTTACAATATGACAATTCATATGTCGATTGGTATGTCTCAATTTCAGGCTCTATATTGTTATGGAAATTTATCACTTATTGATGTGATGTTTGCAGAAATCAAGGCTCATAGAGCTAAATAGTGGATCCAGGAGAGTCAAAATATACTCTGTGATATTACGGACAACATTGATACAACCCAAAATCAACAGAAGTTATATGCAGATCAAGGTCGGGTGGAGATACAGTTTGAGGTGGATAATTTGGTCTATCTTCATCTTTAGCTTTACAAGTAGTCTATGCTGAAGGAGAAGGGGGTTGAGAATCTTAAGACCCATTTATATGGGCCATACACAGTGATCCGCTGTGTTGGGGAGTTATCATATGAGTTGGATCTCCCCATTGGGTGTAAGATCCATAATAATTTTCATGTGTTGGGAAAAATGCTGAGAGGGGGGGGTGAATCAGTATTTACTGCATACTCAAAACTTTTCACTTTTTCATTCCTTAAAACCCATAAGCTACTTTCCTTTATTAAACTCGCGTATACACGCGGATATCTTTCATGCAACTAGCGTATACATAGAGATCTAGTTATGTCATTAGTTCTTCACTTAAATCATTCCATCAGTCATTCATCAGATGTTTAATAAACAGTAAACATATGCAGTAGGAACAGAATAAACCATCACACAAAGCATCACACATGAACACGAGGGTTTTAGGTGGAAACCCAAGTCGGGAGAAAACCACCCCTGCAGTTGCTCAGCCTTCAATATTTTATTATAGAGAAAACATCTTACAACATATGTGCTGGCGTAGACTTGACCAGCATGCAGGAACCCACCTGCGCTCGTTTACCAGCCTCTCCTGGAAGGGAGCTCCAACCCCCTGACTCGTTTACCAACCTCTCCTGGAAGGGAGCTACGACCCCCCGATCTCATTTACCAGCCTCACCTGGAAGGGAGCTACAATCCCCTGACTGAAGGCTACAACCTTCAGCACCACCTTGGACCACGTTTCATCAATTTTCACACTGGATCCAACAACTTCAATAGAACACCACTTGCAAGCCACATTTCATCATATTTTCAGACTGGACCCTTTCCATACCCTTTCTTCATCAAACCCTAGTTTGCATACGCGCTTTCCTTTTACTGATGTCGCGTATATACGCGCTTCTGTCCACACAAACCAACGTATACCTCTGTGTATATTTCATTGCGCATACGCGCTTCCTCCGTGGCGAAGTAGCGTATAGATCTTCAATCATTACAGAGCAGCATACTTCTTCAGATCATATATTCAGTTCAGATTTATCTTTTTACTTCAAACAGATGTTCGCCTAGATGTTCGCCTCATCACAGATCTACGCCTTCCATAAGCATATCTAGTAGATATAAGTGCATTTCAGATCTAGATCCCCTTCATCATCATTGGTGCATCATACATTCAGATTTATCTTCAAGTGTAACCCTTTCCATTCAGATCTACTTCAGAGAGAAGTATTCATTCAAGCTCAGACCTCTTGCACCCACACCCATCATTTGCACAATGAATTTCTTCTCTTTATATAGGCTTATCCTTTTTCAATACCACGGGCCCCTCTTTTTTAATACCATGAGCCAAACCAATACCACGGGCCCCTTTTCCAATACCATGAGAAAAAATAATACCATGGTGGTTACCCCTCTTTTTCTCTTTTTGAGCGCTTTTACCCATACGCGACTTGGAACGTTTATTCCCGCATGCATACGCTACTTCCATTAGGCATATCCGCGTATGCCTAGAGACATACTCTTTTCCTCATACTTTGAGCACATTCTGAATTCCTTTCTTCATTCCCTTCTGTTCTCACTGCAGATACATCAGATTTACTTCATCAAGAACATATTCTATCAAGCACAACTTCATCAAGTAAGTTGCCATCTTTTTCCTCAAGTTGGTTGCCATTCAATGACAACACTTAGCATCATATTGCAAACTAACATCATTTCACATCAGATTTACATCATTTACCAAGTCCATCAAGTCAAGAATAACTTCATCAGGTGGTTTGCCATCAAGGACAACACATGTCAGCAGTCGCATGTCTTCATCTTCATTCAGTGGGTTGCCATCAAGGACAACACTCTGCATCATATTTCCAACAATCTCCCCCTTTGGACTTGATGGCAACCACAATGGTGTTTGGTTACCGCAACAGATAGGTACATTAAGAATACAATGACACCATGTCACTCTCTCCATTTTTGACACCATTCAAACACCATGTCACTCTCCCCCTTTGACATCAAGGGCAAAGGGCGGATCAAAAACCAACATACTTTCCCCCTTTTCTCCTCATGTGGAAGAAACTGGTTCATACATCTCGATATATACCTTGGTGCTTGCTCGAGTTCATGTAAGGTTTTCAAACATATTTTTCAATGGAGTACATGACCAGGAACTTCTTCATGACTACAAAGACTCAGACACTGTTTATCCAACATAGTAGATCAATAGTAATTTGACAAGTCCTTACATGACTGAATATTACCATTTTACATCATGGGTCTCAACATGACCTTTTCATCAAAAGACAAATATGACTTTTCATAACCAACACCAGAAAGTCCTCAAGAAAGAGAACATATTTTAGAACCATCATAATGCCAACAATGCATTATACTCAGCAACGCTAATGCTCCCCCTGAATCTGTGCATCCAAGAATCCGTTTCATATGACTAAGGCTCCCCCTTAGTTTGTGCATCCTGAACACTTTTATCAACAAATCATCAAGGCATCTATCAAAACATATTGAGAAACAGACTATGAGAACTGAACACCTACCTCGTAGGTAATGCAACAAAGATTGAGATACCAACAAAGATCACAATTGGTTTCCAAGAGAGATAAACTAACCAAAGATTCACGTAGAAATCAAACATACGCGGTTTTCTCGTGAACTCGCGTATACGCGATCGTGTTTCAGAAAACCCGCGTATCCCAAGCCATCTTCTAAATTTCAACCAGATCTGATTCTCTGTGAGGCAAAGACAGTGTTCAGCTTCTTTCTGAGATATTTGAATGCTTCCCTGGACTACAGATAGATAGAACAGTGTAGTGGTGTCTTCAAGCGTCATCCAACGGTTGTAACAATAGTAACCAAGCCTTCAGATTCTTTGCAGCATCAATACAATCTTTCCAAGAGAGATTATCATATCAGAACAACATCTTCACATAGGTGTTAAGCAATCATCCATGTTGTCCAACATCACCATGATCTTCAAGATTTAACATGAAGTAACATATGTAGGCAAAAGATCTCTTAACCATAGTAACACACTCTGCATGATTTATTTCTGAATGAAATGACATCCAACTCATCCATGTGTGAGTACAAAAGATACTTATCAGCAACCAGGGCTCAAAAACTCATCATAATAAACCATGTACCAAGTCATCATCATTTGAGCATGAGTATCACAATAACCAAAGAATAAGTAGTCATATTGCCAACAATGCAATCATTAGTATTCAACATGCTGCTCCCCCTAAACCAGTGCTCTTCCTTAGCTTGTGCAATCTGAAGCACCTTCAACAGCAAGTCATCAGCAACAATCTCTACATGATCTGTCCTCATCTCTGAATTACAAGACTTTCATCTCAACAACGAATGTTCTTCATCAACAAGCAAACAGGACTCATCCATAAACTTCAACATAGGAAACCAAGTATCATATCATCATAATCATGAGTATAACCAGAATAATGCTAATAGTTCAATCATCAGTAGTCAGACTGATGCTCCCCCTAAACCTCTGCTACAGATATTCAGTTATCATAAGAATTCTCTTATCCTCAATGCATACGCGACTGTGTCTGCTGTAACTCACGTGTATACGCTACTTGTGTTCATCGAACCCGCGTATGGAAAGTGAAGCATAGAAATTTTTCACATTCCTTCATCTCCCCCTGAACTTGTACCTCCTGTACCTGTCTTCTTCATATCAGATGCACTGTCAGAAATGCATATAACCAGAATAATCAATTCAACCATGAGAGACATCATACATTGCTCCCCCTGTGACGATACATTAATAAATCTCATAATGTATCCCACATCATTCCTGCAGTCAATCAGAGAAGTAAGCTTCCAGAAGCAGATGACTGCAGTAGGGTATGAATTCCCTACGTTTCTGATCGGTCCTCCTTCTTTTTCCAAATTTGCTTGAGCTTTCCAACTGTGTGCTGAAAATTGTCCACTTTCCCAAATCTGTTCATCCTGCATTCTTTTTCTACATGTCCATACTTGTTACAAGCATAACATCTCATGTGGCCAGAGAAATAAACATAAGAATCATAATGATTATTTCTATTCTTCCTCCTTTTACAATCAACTGCTTTATGTCCATACATGTTACATGAGAAACAATATCCCCTGAAGAAACTAGAGTACCTTTCTGAGTAGAACCTGTTTGTTTGTGGCTGAAATGATCTGCTCCTGCAATTTGCTGCAACATGCCCATAATTATGACATTTAAAGCATTCAACATCATTGACTGATTTCCTTTGAGATTTCATCATTGTTGGTTGACCGTTTGTCTCTTTCAACACTTCAGGTTTTGCATTGACACCCTTTGAATTTTTTGCACTTCCTTGTGAGCTAGATTTTCCTTTAACAATTTCATGGAAACCAAGACCAAGTTTGATAGCAGGAGACCTTTGATTACTCAGAATATTGTCCAAAATATTAGTACTATCTTGAAACCTCAAAAGTTTAACCTTTTCTTCTAATTTACCTTTGAGAATGTTTACCTCAACCTCCAAGGTTTGACATTGCTTTGTCATGCTTTCTTCTTTCCTTCTTCCATCTTCTACTTGATCCTTCAGATTTAGAATCTCTTCTTTCAACCAATTTTCGTTTTCTTCACATGTTTGTTCCAACTCTTCATTCTTCTTATTTGATTTTTCCAGATCTTCTTTGAGAGAGATGATTTCTGCTTCAAGGCCTTCCTTTTCAAATGTTTGTAGAGGTTCCTCAATCTTCTTACTTGATGCTTCAAGATCTGTTTGTAGAGAAATGATTGCAGCTTCAAGTCCTTCATTCTTCTTGCTTGATTTTTCGAGATCCGCATTTAGATTGTTGATTTCTGCTTCTAGTTCTTTAATTCGATTGGATGCATAAGTATGAAACCTTTGATACTTGTCTACCTGTCCATTCAGCATTTCTATTTGTTTTTCCATTTGAGAGATCATCTCTTTGTTGATAGTTTCTTGCTTCTTAGATGAACTTTGTAGTTCTTCAACTTTAACCTTGAGAGCTTCTTCTAGATCCACAACTTTACTTTCACTATCTTCACTATTGTTTGCACAAAGAATATTATTCAAAGGACCCCAATCACTATCTGATTCATCTTTTTCAATTTCTGCTATACATGTTTTCTGAGATATCTTCTTGTTTCGAGTAGTCTTCTTCTTTTGCTTCTTTGCCATGAGCACTTTCAGATCATGGTCAGAATCTTCTTCATCTTCACTGGACACTTCATCATCATCTTCATTTGCATAATAACTCTTCCTTTTTTCAAATTGTTTCCCTTTACCATGTTTTTCTCTATAAGGACATTTAGCAGCATAGTGACCAACCTTTCCACACTCAAAACATTTGAAGGGAAGCTTACCTTTGAACCTTCCAGTACCTAGTTGGAGCTTTCTCACGAAATTTGCTTCTTCTTCATCGGATATATAGTTGGATTCTTTGAGAACTTCCTTTTCTTTTCCTCTTGTAGATGCCTTAAAAGCAGCTTCTCTTATTTGAGAAGGACCTCCTTGTCTCATTTCAAAAGCAGTCAGAGTACCATGTAATTGAACAATAGTAAGAGTTTGCAGATCTTGCCTTTCTTCAATAGCTGAAAATTTAGAGTCAAATTTTGAAGTCAAGGATCTTAAGACCTTTTCCACCAGAGTAGTATCAGTTATGGTTTCACCCAAATTTCTCATTCGATTTACAATATCATCCAGACGAAGAAAGAAACTGGCAACACTCTCATCACTATGCATCTTCAAATTTTCATATTCAATTCTAAGAGTTTGGAGTTTTACACTTTTTACCTTTGTGTCTCCTTCATAGCTTAGAATGATTTTGTCCCATATGTCCTTTGCCGAATGTAGCTGCATCACTTTAGCAAATTCTGATTCAGACATGCTTCCCAATAAGACATTCACTGCTTTGGCATTGATTTCATACTTCTTTCTTTCAGCTGCATCAGTAGGAATACTTGCCGGGTATTGATAAACTTCTTCCACGATTGCCCATACATCTGCACCAAGACTTTGCAGATATGCTTTTGTACGTACCTTCCAGAATATCAGATTGCTTCCATTGAATAGAGGTGGCTTTATAGACATTACTTCTTCTTGACTTCCCATTGCGACGGATCTCCTTCAAGCGATCAAGCTTCTGCAGAAGGACCACCCTCTGATACCAATTGTTGGGAAAAATACTGAGAGGGGGGGGGTGAATCAGTATTTACTGCATAATCAAATCTTTTTAATTTTTCATTCCTTAAAACCTATACGCTACTTTCCTTTAGTAAACTAGCGTATATACGCGGATCCCCTTTATGAAACTAGCGTATACACAGAGATCTAGATCTGTCATTAAATCTTCACTTAAATCATTCCATCATTCATTCATTAGATGTTTAATAAACAGTGAAATTATAAGCAAGAGGAACATGTTAAACCATCACACAAAGCATCACACATGAACACCAGGATTTTTAGGTGGAAACCCAAATCGGGAGAAAACCACCGCTGCAGTTGCTCAGCCTTCAATATATAGAGAAAACATCTTACAACATATGTGCTGGCGCAGACTTGACCAGCACGCAGGCACCCACCTGCGCTCGTTTACCAGCCTCTCCTGGAAGGGAGCTTCAACCCCCTGACTCGTTTACCAGCCTCTCCTGGAAGGGAGCTACGACCCCCCGATCTCGTTTACCAGCCTCACCTGGAAGGGAGCTACAACCCCCTGACTGAAGGCTACAACCCTCAGCACCACCTTGGACCACGTTTCATCAATTTTCACACTGGATCCAACAACTTCAATAGAACACCACTTGCAGGCCACATTTCATCATATTTTCGTACTGGACCCTTTCCATACTCCTTGCTTCAGCAAACCTTAGTTTGCATACGCGCTTTCCTTTTACCGATGTCGCGTGTATACGCGCTTCCGTCCACACAAACCAGCGTATACCTCTGTATGTATTTTATTGCGCATACGCGCTTTCACTTCATTGAAGCTGCGTATATACGCGCTTCCTCTGCGTCTAAGTAGCGTATAGATCTTCAATCATTATAGAGCAGCATATTTCTTCAGATCAGACATTCAGTTCAGATTTACCCTTTCACTTCAGACAGATGTTCGCCTAGATGTTCGCCTCATCACAGATCTAAGCCTTCCATAATCAGATCTAGCAAATACAAGTGCATTTCAGATCTAGATCCCCTTCTTCATCATTGGTGCATCATACATTTAGATTTATCTTCAAGTGTAACCCTTTCCATTCAGATCTACTTCAGAGAGAAGTATTCATTCAAGCTCAGACATCTTGCACCCACACTCATGATTTGCACAATGAATTTCTTCTCTTTATATAGGCTTATCCTTTTTCAATACCATGGGCCCCTCCTTTTTAATACCATGAGCCAAACCAATACCACGAGCCTTCAATACCACGGGCCCCTTTTCCAATACCATGAGCCAAAATAATACCATGGTGGTTACCCCTGTTTTGCTCTTTTTGAGCGCTTTTACCCATACGCGACTTGGAACGTTTATTCCCGCGTGCATACGCTACTTCCATTAGACATATCCGTGTATGCCTAGAGACATACTCTTTTCATCATACTTTGAGCACATTCTGAATTCCTTTCTTCATTCCCTTCTGTTCTCACTGCAGATACATCAGATTTACTTCATCAAGAACATATTCTATCAAGCACAACTTCATCAAGTAGGTTGCCATCTTCTTCATCAAGTTGGTTGCCATTCAATGACAACACTTAGCATCATATTGCAAACTAACATCATTTCACATCATATTTACATCATTTACCAAGTCCATCAAGTCAAGAATAACTTCATCAAGTGGTTTTCCATCAAGGACAACACATGTCAACAGTCGCATGTCTTCATCTTCATTCAGTGGGTTGCCATTAAGGACAACACTCTGCATCATATTTCCAACATCATGTCTCATGCCTCAAGAAGGCCATTGAAAATCATGCAATTGCCACTATGGATCACCCACCTATTGATGATGAGGACCATCTGGTATTACAACTGGAAGTTATCTTGGATACTCAGGAGAGGAAGCTAAGAAACATGGTGATCAAAGAATATTTGGTTTGATGGAGGAACCTTCCGGATGAGGATGTTACCTCGAAAGGAGAGAAGATTTTGCAGCATCCATCCTTGTGGTTGCTCGAGGACAAGAAACATTTGAGAGGGGAGGGTTGTAATATTCCTAATTATATTTAAGCTAATTAGAATATTAATTTTTGTTTTTGTCAACGAGATAGATAAATAACAGTGTAGAGGGACCCATAAATCCCTTGAGTGGGAATAAAACAACATCTTAATGTGAATTTGGATAAATTCATATGTCTGGGGTCAATTCGACGAAATCAGCAACGCAGTCATGAACATAGTGGAGAAAATCGAGGACAACATAGTCACAATGGAGGTTAGTGGCCATGGGAGTAGCATCGTTATTATGTGGGGCAAAGGGGTTGAGGGCTCACAAGCATATAAGGAAGGGGATGGAAGCCATAGAAATCATTCTGAATATTATTTATGAATTGTATTTTATGACTTTTTTTCACACTTCAGCTATTTAGCAAATTTTGTTGTGTTGTTTAGCACACGGGTGCTTCTGAGCGGAAATCCCACCTTTATCCTCGGGGAACATCGAGTTCCCACTCAGGAAAGGTTCTTGAGCTGCATTTCATCATTAGACATCGGGCCAATCTTCAGCCCATATTAGCAGCACAATTTCCTTCAGGAATTGCGCAACCGAGTAGGGTAGATCTATTAAAGGAGCAATAACCCAAGTATCTAAGCTTGGCATCCAGTGAGGGGGGAAACCGTTGATCCAGGAATTTGATTGGGAGGATTACTATCATATTTATCATCATTTCATCCACCTCCCATCTGTCTCCTAGCTGGAGTGTGTAAATCAACCCTAGGGCTACATTTTCAGTTATTGTCTTTTCCGGTAATCATTTTTGGAATTTTATGGGTTTTCATCATAGAGTCTGGATTCCAAATCCTCACACTTTTTGAGTACCAGAATAGCCTTATCTAAGCACCCTTTTTCATTGATCAGTTACATTTCCAGCATTTCCAGCAGGGGCAGCGCGTTAGGATCTCCAGCAGAGTAGAAATTATGAAATGTTCTGAGTTGTAGGACTTAAGGGCCACTCTATCCATCTCTGTCGGCTTGAGTGCTACTATTTTTTAGCACTGTTGTACATATATTACATCTCTTGATCAATAAAATGGCTAAACTCTTTCTGGTTTATTTCATGGTTTTTTGATATTCTGGCATTATTGTTTATTTTCTTTGTATTACTGTCGTTTTCCTATTTGGAATATTACAATATATAAACTATCACACATGCATAAATATAAATCTAAACCATGACATGCTTGCATATAATTTGAAATCTAATCTAGGCACACTTCATGAATTCAAAACCTCAACTTCTTGCAAGAATTGAAAATCATGAATTGAAATCTAAAAAATATTAACTACAATGAAAGCAAAGTGACCAATCCATATAAACCTGCAAGAGCACACAAACAAAATGAGCATATGTAAACTTAATCTATGAGTGCAGCTAAATTAACATAAAGGAAATAATAACAAAGCATGAAATGAAAACTAAACTAAACATAAAGAAATGAATGAAATTATGATACAATCTCACACTCATTTAGGTGGCTAATCCAATAATGCATGAGGATGGAAAGTGAATAAGCTCCATATGCAAGAAAAACCAAATCAAAGTGAAAGAACACTCATGAGTATGGTGCCAAATCCAATTATTTATTCAAAACATGAGCATAACTCCAAACTTTACACATGCCTTTGAGAAGTGAAGGCTCTCCTATTTATACAAAAACATAAGAAATTACCTCATTAAAGAGGATCCCCTATTCTCTCCCTAGATCCCTAAAAATCTCATAGAGTTACAACTCAAATAGGTAATGATGAGACACATATCTTCTTTGACCATGATTTTTCTCCATGAGATATGGTTGATTCCTATCCCAAAACTTCTTCCAATCTTGAAGAGAATACAAAATTGATCCTTGAAGGCCACATAAGAGTGCCTTGGAATATTCCAAATGACCAACACTTGTAATGAAACTCAAACCACTTTTAGGTATTGGCAAGTATATGCCATTTTTCTAATTTTTAATCATTAATTCACTATAAACACTCAAAAATATAACTTTAGGAAAATACAATTATGATCCGATATGATGATAGAGATGTAGGGTTATATAGTGACAAAGTGATGGAATGAAGGTGATAAAGGTGAAATGAGGTGTGAATTAACTGAGAATATATTTCATTTTAAAGACAATTTGGAGACCCAACATACCCCCCAACTAGAGTGATCGCATGTCCTCATGAAAAATTTTCATTAATTCCTTTGATTTTCTTGCAACGTCTTTGTTTTTGAATGAGCTTGTCTTATATCAATGCTCTTTAAACTTTTCATTCAATTATATTCGACAATTTCATTTATTTTTGCAAAGCATTTCTTGTCATATATTGAATTGCAACATGTTTGGTGGTTCTTATGTGGCGACCAAATTTTAATTGGTATTGGTTCTTGTGTATAAATATCTTGTTTCTTTTTGTTGCAGTAAGTTTCCTTGAACATTTTCAGAATGCATCTTTAAATCAACCATATAATATGTTCATTATTTAGTCTTCATTTTTAAAATCATACAAATTTTGAACCATAATGCAATCATAATTGATTAGGACAAGTATGTTAGGATTAAATGAAATGAAACAGAATGAAGTGATATGAAAAGTCATCATAAATGGATGTTCCTCCCCTCCCCCCCAAGTAAAGGTGTTTTCGGTTTTTAAATGAGAAAGGAAATATGGTAAAATATTTTCCAAAAAATATAATTTCATTATTTAATGAATTCTATGACTAAAAGCTAGAAAAGAACATACCTTTAATTACCTAAGAAGTGGAAAAATTGTGCATATGTACAAAGGCATAGATCTTGCTACTGAATCATGGAGGAGAATCTCATATGCTTCTCAGTTTCATAAATGGCAGATGAGCTCATGAATGTGGATTCTTTATTTCTGCTGCTAAATCTGTTGTATTCACTCCAAAATCCTGAAGTAATATAGTCTTCACCTACTAGAAAACCTGATCTCACAATTCTATTCATGCGAAAAATGTGTTGTCGAGAATGAAGATAAGTCATTGTATTACCGGCCATTAATGAATGTCATTAACCAATGCGAGAGAATTAATTTCAACGAGTTCCAAGGTACCTAAGTAGATCTTGTGAAGTGCGAATAGATGAGCTGATGTCGAGCCACTTGCAAGATCCAAGGATCAAGGGAAATTGATGTATTCCCATGATTGTGAGCGAGAGAAATTGTCATTAATGCATACAAGCCTCAATAAGGACTCTAGCCTTGATCCTAGATAACGTGTTGATGTTGAAAGGCTAAGACTTGCTAGAAGGGAGGCATTAATGAACCCCCCATCATCTAACATTGGTATGGAATCATGATTTTGGAAGGACTATGGATGAAAATTTGCATCAAGAAAGATTTATTTAATCGAAAGAAAAATAACAAGAGGGTAAAGAAGTGAACCGAAAGCAAAAGGAAAAATCAGCATGTAAGTGGGTTAAATGAATTTATTAATGATTTATTGAAAATGAATGGAAATTATGGAAAATGTAAATGGAAAATGTGAAGGAAGCATGCCACACTTCCAAGGAAAATGGTGACGATGATGTTTATCAAATATTCTTATATAGCTTTGTGAGATTTGAGAGGAAAAGTGATGTCATTTATGGATGATATAAATGGATCTAATTGGTTCATGTTTCTTGAAATTGGTCATAGAAAACCAATCATGCATAATTGGATTCCTTCAATTCTATGATTGTCCTGGAACCTGAATTTTTTTTTTGACTACTATTACAATAAAACGTAAGTCTGTTCAAAGAGAAGTGATCAATTTATCTCAGTACCTACACAATTTTTTTTCATAATTAATGATTAGTATAATAGGCTTATGACATGTATTCATTTAAAAATTTTATAGTTAGTCCAATTTCACAATTGCGATAATAAATCCAATTTCTAAAACAAATGATGATATGCACAATTTCCTCAATTTATGTTTGAACCATATCATTTCATAAAGATAAAGAAATATTATTTTTCGAATGCTTAATGATTCCTGCAAAACAATTTTTGATCAAAATTCACCAATTGACCCTGTATATAAATCACTCTTAGGATTCTTATTCTTCCTTGTATCATGCTTGAAAACATAATATTAGACAAATTAATGATAAATTTTGACCATAATTTCGATAATGCAAAAACTCAATATTAAAAAAATTCAATTTGCAATTAAATTTAGTTAAGCTGAGCTATTCCGCCTTTATTCAATTAATTTTGTCTTGTGTTTTTTGATTATTTTCCTTTGTTTATTGCTTCGATGGGTGTGCTTTAAATGGACTCTCACAACAAGTTTTCTCAATTTTCGCCAATCATGAATCTTGATTAGAATGCATTGTCAACAAAATAGATCATTAAATTCAGAGCTGCAAAATCATTTTTAAGCTACACAATTGCACTTTTTCTATAGCTAAAATCCTAAACAGATAGTTAAGTACACACAGCTATGCAAATAATCAATCTAATCTTTCAATTCAGTAATACCACTTCCAGAAAAACTTAGAAAATACCCTAATTATTTATTGTTGTAGTAAACAATTTATTTATTTTTATCTATTTATTTTTCGTCTTTATTTTTATTTTTTTAACTGCATTAAAATAATCATAGAAAATTCTAGAATTGATGCCATGGTCTTGTTTCTTTCTTTTTCTGCAAAACTCAATGTTAACACTTTATGCAAAAAAGAAAACAATTAATTTATCCAAAGGTTTGCCATCAATTAATCAAAAACCCAATTGCACATTAATTTCATTGAGCAATTTGTTATTTATATGTAATAAGCATTAGCTTAAAATTCAGAACACTTCAAATAGTGAAAATTATAAAATCTTCTTCCTCGAAATTAAATATTTAATGGGAAACTGTTTCATTTGACATTCCACATTTAGGATCGCCTATATGCAACAAACTGCTTCCTATGAAATGAATGTGGTCTCGAAAACTCTCTTTGTTAGTACCCACCTAAATAGAAACTCTAGAAATAAGAAAAAATCTTTACTTACTTTTTTGTTTCTCACTACACTCACCTCGTTTCCGATGGTTGGTGTTTTCTTATTTGAGGAGTGGGAGTATCTATCATATTATTTCAGTCATTATATTATATATTTTCTTGTAGATGCCTTGTATTCTTCATTGTGAAGCCCAATGGGTGCTCCCACCAATAAATATTTCCTCTCTTAAGGCTAGAAGGAGGTGACTCCTCCGTGAACCGACTTTAATCATACCAACTTTGGTTTTGAGTTTTCTAGTTCTGTCGAGTGTGAGGTTGAGGATATTTAGCTCTGATTCGGTTCATTGAGTTCTGACTTTTAAGACGACACATGAAATATAGAGAGAATCCCACATAAGTAAGGAAAGAGGTATTTTTGGTCCAGCGAGTCAATAGGAATAGCTTAAAAATACTGGCAACTCCTGAAATTTCCGGGTGAAGAAATCCAGGACAAGTCTTTTATGCAAAAATCTTGCGCATGAGAAAGCAGTCATCTGGTTATCGTATTTTTCCTCAATTATTACGATTCCATTGATTGAACACCAGTCATCAACCATGCCTCTTGATGATCAGGGAAATCAAATCTTAACTGAAGCGTTCATTTAATAAAAATGATTTTTCCCTATGCAATCTAGAAAATGAGGACCCATATAACCTCGAAATTATCTCAAATAGTTACGAATTTGATGAAAGTGCCAACAGTAAACGTAATTCACCATGTTCTAAGAAAAACCCATGTTCTAGTTTTCTGATATTCCTTTTCATTGGGTCACAATATGCGCTTTAACCCTTGCTTTTTAAAGATGTGACGCATTATAGAAAATTCTCTGGTAACAAAATCAATTGCTGGTTCATGGGATATTCGTGGGATCCTCTTGCTTATCGGTGAAGGCCATGGAACTGTTGAAGATATTGTTGGAGGAATAAGGTCAAATCTCATCATCGTTGGCCCTCTCGAACGTGATTCCATGGATTCTTTGGAAGGAAAGCTCTATCCCCCAAAAGCACCCAACTGCGAACTATGAAAATTAGTTTCCAGGAGAATCAAAATCATAATCATGGTTAAGGGCTTCCATCCTTGATAAAATATTTCTTAAGAAATTTTTTCAATGGTATTGGAACTTTGATCCTGCAATCTCGTCTCATATTGGCTATTATTAAGCCAACGAAATATTAGTGGAAAAATCAGAACCAATGAGGGTATAGGCAATAGAAATGGGAACAAATCTAATAGCATCCCTACCTTTTCAAAACACAGCAACACCTCTTGGATTGAGAGAACTGTGGAACTGCTATCGCCCATCATCTAAATTTTCAAAACCACCATATCATCGAATCAACCATATTTTTCAACATGGCGAGAGTTATAAGGAATTTTAAATTAAATTCCTTAGACAAAAGAAAATCGGACCGGTAACTAATTTTAATTCAAATGGTGGTATGAAGATTCATCTACTGATTTTAGTGAGTACTATAAGGATTTGAATTCTTATCAATTATATCCATATTCACTTCAGTTGAACTCCAGACCACTTCATGCTTAGCTTTTTAGTGCTCGTTAGTCGCCTCGTAGATTTCAGCAAAAACAACTTCATCAAATTGTATTGCTTGAACATGGGATTCAACTAGATATTGACACATATCTATGACTTTCGGATCCATTTCTCCTACGTTTTAACGAATGAATTTTGGTAAGGGATGACATGCTAGTTATTGGATGTGTGTGAGTCAAGTCAAGATCAGTTGCAGAAACAAGCAGTTTTCATAGCTCCACAAAAATGAATTTTGATTCTAAGATAATGCATTCAATTTTTATTTCTTACAGGTCTCACTATTTATTAATTTGTTTATTTTCTTGAAAATGAAAACAGAAAAGAGAATTTATTTTCACATTTTCTTGTTCATAAACATGATTATTTTTTTTTTTTATTGAAATCTTTTTTTCATTGGGTTAGTAAAAATGTAGAAAAATAAATAAAATCTAAAAAAAATGCAATCAAGCTATATTTTATTCCCTTTGTTTTTCCTACTCACAAATATATATATATATATATATATATATATATATATATATATTTATTTATTTATTTATTTATTTATATATATATATAAATAAATAAATAAATATCTATATATATATATATATATATATCTATATATATATCTATATATATATAATATATATATATATATATATATATATATATATATATATATATATATATATATTTATTTATTTATTTATTTTTTAAGTATATGAATGTTTCCAATGAAGCCATTTACGGATTAAAATTTCCGAAATGATCATATCCAAATTTTCAAAATGTACCTAATTGTGTATGAGGACATGAGAAATTATTTTCATCTTTGGATTCGGCGCAAATATTGGTTGAAGTTTGAATGAATTTCGTGACATAGTTACCTACTGAAACCATTATTTGATATAGTCCTTTCTCTCCAAAGAATTTTTGATCTACATTTTAGATCTTTCATCCATAAATGATTTAGTGTCAAAAATTTAATTTTACAAAAAAATTATTGAAATTTATGCAGCTAAATGATTTATACATCTACATGTTTTAGCTATGCATCTAGGGATAAAATAAAATAAAAATAAAAGCTGAAAATAAACTCTAGACCGAAGGCTAGATTCTATGCACACTTCCTCGGCAACAACGCCAAAATGTTGAGGCAATTTAATTACCTATCATTTAATTGTCAACCCAGGGGTTTAGTAAAACTTGTGAACCGTGCTTGAAATATATATCCTATAAATTAACCTTAAATTTAAATTAATCTAACAATGAAATCAAATGATGAAAAACCAAGAACATAAGGAAACTGAAATCAATCTACGTAAAGGAAAACCTTAATCTACAAAAGGAAATTAAAATCTTATTCACAAAATTTGTCCTATATGAACGTGCACACAATCTCTTGAGAATCAGTCTTTTTAATCCAGGAATGAACATAAATCTAATCTACTTGAATGAAATTAAAAGCTGATCTATGCACATAGTTGCATGATTGAAATCAGACTTAATCTAATGAAAAGAAAGTAAATTTATGCTAATGAAAGAAAATTCAGTCTAGGAAAGCAAGAAATCTTTAATCTATTTAAAATAGAAAATCTAATCTATGAAATCATGCAAAACAAACTTACTAGAATTGAAATCTTAATCTATCACACATGGATAAGTGGAAATCCAAACTATCACACATGCATAGATATAAATATAAGCTATGACACACTTGCATAGAATTGGAAATCTAATCTGGGCACACTTCATGAACTCAAAATCTTAAATCCTTGCAAGAATTGAAAATAATGAATTGAAATCTAAACCATCCTAACTACAATGAAATCAAAGTGACCAATCCATCTACACCTGCAAGAACACACAAACAAAATGAACATATGAAAACTTAACTTATGAAAGCATGTAAATGAACATCAAGGAAACAATAACAAAGCATGAAATGAAGATTAAACTAAACATAAATAAATGAATGAGATTATGATACAATCTCACACTCATTTATGTAGCCAAATCCAATGATGCATGATAATTGCAAGTGAAGAAGCTCCATATGCAATCAAAACCAAATCAAAGTGAAAGGGAACTCATGATTATGGTGCCAAATTCAATTCTTTATTCAAAACATCAACATAACTGCAAAATTTACACATTCCTTTGAGAGGAGAAGGCTCTCCTATTTATACAAAAACATCAAAAACTACCTCATTAATGAGGATCCACTATTCTCTCCCTATATCCCTAAAAATCTCATAGAGTTACAACTCAGATAGGTAGTTATGATACACATATCTCCTTTCACCATGATTTTTCTCCATGAGATATGGTTTATTCCTATCCCAAATTTTCTTCCAATATTGAAGAGAATTCGAAATTGATCCTTGGAGGCCACATAAGAGTGTCTTGGAATTTTTCAAATGACCTACACTTGTCATGAAACTCAAGCCACTTTTAGGTATTAGCAAGTATATGCCATTTTTATAATTTTTAATAATTAGTTCATTGTAAACACTTGAAAAATATATCTTTAGGAAAATAGAATTATGACCCCATATGATGATAGATATGTAGGTTTATGTAGTGACAAAGTGATGGAATGAAGGTGATAAAGTTGAAATGAGCTGTGAATGAAGTGAAAATATATGTCATTTGAAAGACATTTTGGAGACTCGACAAATATCGACGGTGGTGACCTTAAACCAAGATTTTAGTCTGGTAGCTAGCCCTACCAAACTATAGAGGGCTCTCTCTGTGAAAATCATAGCTAAAGGGTTTGACTCGAAGAATAATGGATTTTAGGCTAGATGGCTCAGCTCTAGGGTTTTTAAATTTTAAGGGCTTTTTTGCTAGATCAGTGATGAGAACTAGGTAACTAGGTCAAAGTATCAATGGTCACAACTGAAACAGATATGGAGGAGAAATATAGTTATTCTTTTATGATGGGCTTAGGATTTTGTCGGTGTAGTGTAGCATTTGAAAGTGAAAGAAAATTTCAATGAGAATGTGCATTATGAATTAATTAAACAGGAAGGAAAATTACATAAAATGACATTCCCAAACAAAATAGATCTCTCATGAAAGAAATTTGCTTATAAAAATTTTAGGAAAATTACTGAAGAAAGAAGATATGTAAAGGAGAAATTTGTATCATCTATATAAAACTATAACAGAGAAAATACAACATCACAAACTCATAGCATGAGAATTCCTAGATAATAGTTGTAACTAGTCCTATGATTTCCTGAATAAAAATATGAATTACAAGCTACAATAGTTCCACCCTTTGATGTCCAACCATCAAAATTACTAATAAATCCATATCTAAAGAAAAAAACCATTTTTCCTATCTTAGGGGTCAAATGCTAGAGTGGAGGAATAGTTCACATGAATTCCTCACCTAAAATCTAAATTCCAGGGAGGTTAACAAAACTCTCCTCACAATAGAAAAATTGATACATTTGACCATAAAAAGTATTTACAATCCTGAATCCACCTATTTTTTACTCTTACCAACATATTTAGCATTAATTAAATCAGTACAACACCATAAAAGAGTAATTACATCAACAAAAGTCGAAATGGACTAAGTCAACTGAGAAAATGAGTTCTAGGAAAAAGCGCAACGAATTAACAGAAAAGTGCAGCGTGCTAGGAGAAAGCGCAACGTGACAGGTGTAAGAGTCTTTTGGATTCATCCATAAGGTTCAAATCACGATCATAAAGATGATGGATAAATCCATGCCTATATAATACACCATATAATATTCAAGAACTGAAAAAGACTAATTCTATCCCTCCACAAATCATTTCTCCCACAACTACTCCAAGACCGCAACGTTCTTATGAAGAAACATGCACAAAGGTCATTTCTAGGTGTTTTTTTAACCTTTTCACCCACCAGAATGTGTTGACATGGCTCTTGTAATGGATGAAATTTATGTATAGGTGAAGAGAAATCAAAAAATGTAAATATTTTTCCATGAATGCCCCCAAAGAAAGTGCAGCATGAGGCTCGCTACGCTTTTGGACCAAAAATTGTGCAAAAATGCCAAAATTCCTAAAAACTTCAAAATTTGTAAAAGTTTCTCAAAATTCACTCAAAATTGTTTTAGAATTTCTCCATGGAGACCTGCGATAGTAATTTATGCTATGAGGGAAGCATCAGCAGGTAAATCCAACTTGCTCTTCTCTTTTTGCTTCATTAGGGTTTCTTTGAAGTTTTTCCTTCAACTGCTTGATCCTTACCTTGGAGACCTAATTTCCAGTGTATTAATGCATGGCCATATGCCTTTGTATATTTTTGTTCTTATTTTCCATCTTCAGGAGTTTCATGAAGTGACAATTGACTCTATCAATCCAATGTTCCCTGTCCTTATCAACTCCTCCCAATATGAGCTCATTGACTGTCATTTGGGTCCTTTGTGCAAATGCTTATCTTTGTTGTTGAAGTGTCATTTTTAGGCTTGTAGTCCTTGGCCTCTTTCTTATTGCTTGTTCTTCCTGATTATCTAAAACATATATGTCAACTACTGATATTCCCTTTACATCTTCTTTGTTCAAATCGACCATACACTAGTACAAAATGGCTAATTAGTTACTAAAAAAACGACTAGAATTTGCATATAAATGATTATTTTTCAGTCGGTGACTAGTAGTAGCTAATTTATAGTATCTTATAGCGCAACCAACTTTTAGTCTTTTTTATCTTAGTCATTAATTGGTTGTCTCAATTTTGTTGTTTACTAGTATATTTGGTCATTAATTTGGTCATTGATTTAGTCATTGATTTGGTCATTAATTTACTCATTGAATTGGTCATTGATTTAATCATTAATTTGGTCATTAATTGTGACAATTAATGACAAGATATACAATAAAATATATTACTAAATGATCACCCCAGAAAACTAATTAATGACCAAAGAAATATGATGAAAATTTTGGTCATGTTATAAGATACTGTAAATTAGCTACTAATGGTCATATATATGCAAATTTTAGTCATTGTTTGAAACCAATTAGTGACCAAAATGTTGGTCATGTTATAAGATACTGTACATTAGCTACTAATAGTCATATATATGAAAATTTTAGTCATCGTTTGAAACCAATTAATAACCAAAGAAATATGATTAAATTATAGTCGTGTTATAAAATACTGTAAATTAGCTACTAATAGTAGTAGATATGCACAATTTAGTCATCATTTGTAATCACAAATTTATCATTTGCAATAATCATTTATCTTTTTTTGGTAGTTTAATATTCATTTTATAAATGGCTACTTTGGTAGCTTATATTCATTTTATTTACTTTCATTAACAATCGTCATAAGAAACTAATTTAGTTGTATATTCATTTTATTTGTGTTCATCATTAATAAACATAAAATGCCTATCTAGTAGTTTTAGATTGATTTTATGTGTTTTTTATTAATCAACATTAATTAATTAGTATGATTTTGCAACTAAATAAAAAATAAAAAAAATGTCATACAACGCACATTTTCATCTGATATGAAAACACAAAGCTATATATGTTAATTACAATATTAAGTAATATCAAGTGCAACTATAAATAATTCCAACTACAAATTATATTATATAAAATGTCAAGGATTATAATATGAGTTTTCAACTTAATATTTGTTGGCAACACAATGATAATATGATTATAATATGAGTTTCCAACTTAATATTTGTTTCACTTCAAACATTATCATTGTGTTGCCAAGACATTGCAAGTGAATTCACCAACTCTGAAGACTTGACCATCAGGCTCTATGTGTGTGTCTTATGCGGAATATTGGCTCTACAAGTACCACTAGACCAGTTCTATTCTCTCTCTTTAATTTTAATTTTGTCGCTCTAGTGTTATTTTTCTTCTCTTTCTTCAATTCTTGCTTCTTACCATCAATACTGAGTTCATTTTCTGCAAAAAAAAAAAAAAAGATACTGAGTTCATTTCCGATGAACACTGAAATATAAACTAAATTAAAATATAACTGATTTATACGATATATAATTCAGCATAAAAAATATTGTTAATGTCATTTTTCACCATAAAATCAAGAAACTTGAACAAGTTTTCTTCAATCGGGAAATAGTGGCCACTATTTGGCCAAATGGCTTGTATAAACAAAGAAAATAAAATGTCACCATAGAATAAATTTTGTACCTACTGTGTTCTCAGTGTACAACATTTGTTGATGAAATTTTATCAACTAAAGTAATAAATGCAAATTGAAGCATACATTTTTATCCCAATATTTTGAATTCCCATGCTTATGGTACATTGAAATTTTGATTTTATCCAACATAATCAAACAGAGGAGAGCTAGCAATTTCTACAAAGAATGTCTCATGCTCCACTTTTCTATTTGTATCATTTCCTGTAGTTATCTTTAAGAAGAAGTGACACTTCAACAATAAAACTTGTCAATACAAATATAATGGGTGGATCAAAGTATTGATGACAAAAAATTACAGCAAGAAACTAAAAATGAATAAGACAAGACTTTGTAATTTGCGATACTAACCGGGAATATAGATTCAATATAACAATCTGCAATTATTAGCATAATATTCCAGGGGAAAAGGAATGCAATTTCGAGAAGCCAACAAATTATATCCAGAGAAAAAATAAGCATGTTAGATCCACATTCAAAGGTTAAGTAACTTGGGACTAGCTATATCAGATACCTTTTAGAGTGTGCGAGTAGCTTGTAACACCATTAACAAGAATTTTAAAATAGATCTATCATGTATGACCTAAAATGTGGCAACAAGTTTGATATATGCACTACATGTATACATTTCAAAATGCATTGCAATGATATAAGAGTATCAAAATAAACTGCAAATAATTACATATTCACTATCCGCTTCTATTCCAAAACAACATTCAAATATTTTCTATAACTCACCCTGAAAAAACATGTCGAAATTTCCATTTGTTGTCATGAATATCCCTATCTGTCAGTTCCTCAGAAGGTGGTTGCTAAATGAAATCCTACCCCCAAAAAAAAAAAATTAAAAGGAGAAAAATATGACAAATACCGATACCTTTTTCTCCTTTAAAGAATGCAGTCTTATCTTATAAAAGGTCAAAAAGTCTACGCACATATCTATTAAATCCCAAATAGAACATCTATGGGAAAATCAGAACTACACAAGTGGCACATACAAACCTATCATTGGTGCTAGTGTTACTTGCAGTTAAAGTTTTACAAAGGTAATTATTCGGTTGCTTGCTTGTTGTGCCTAGGTCAGAACCAAGATAATAATTTTTTTTCTCTTGTTGCACAATGTGATCAATTTTTAGTTCCCTTCACAAATGGAACTAGTACCAAAGCATTTCTCACCAAAATTGGAAATTAAAACAAAGCATAAATAATGAAACTGAAAATGGCTTACAACATTAAGAGGTCGCAATGTCATTTGAGCATATACTTCATATGTTTCCAAATATACCTAACATTCAATAATGTGTTTATTAAATTTAAAATCTTGTATATATAATGGTAAGAATAAAAGTGTTCACAACCAAAGAAAGGATGAAATGCAGAGAACCAAAATGCATTGTAACAGTGTGAAGTTAGCATATTAATTGAGTTAGAAGATTTAGATAATTGGATATATGAGCCTCAAACTCCTTGTTTGTTAAAGAAACTAACTGAAATCACATTGATTATGATTAGTTTCATTACGTAACATTAAAATTTCAAAATATTGGGGTGACATTTTATGATGAAAACAAGATAAGAATTCATTATTTTCAGTTATTTGTATCCAAAAGAAGATTGAAAATTAAAAATTAGTGAGAAACCACCTCACCTACTCATTGTGACCATGTGGAAACAACCTTGCTCGCAAAAATAGGTAAGGACACAAGCGGTCCGACACAGCCATGCCAAAGCTCTGAATTAAGGCATCTCCTTTCCCCTGCTTGATGTGACATGAACAAAAAAATTGTCAATTGGATATTACTTTAGAAAACTCTCAACATTCCAATAGTAATTTTGTAAAGTAATATGATATTACGATTGTAAACTTTGCAATATGAAGCGCATTAACGTGAAAAATATTCCAAATGACAGTATTTTCCAAAGACACTTTTACATTAATTTTTTTTCTAAGGTGTCAAAGTTTGATATGATGAGTTAATTTAACATTATTTGCTATCTCAATTGCATCTCAATATGAAATTCTAGAATCCAAAAAAAAATCACTAAAATGCAAAATAATTCTAACTAGAGTAATGGACGCACTAAAAAGGTAAGAAGCACCATTTGCATGTTTAAGCTCTTAGAAGAATTTAAGTAGCAAGTCATTACATAGATATATTTTATTTAACATTCCATGAGACTTCGTGGCCATATGGGAAAAATAAAAGCTTACATCATGCATGACATTTTAAAAGATATTAATGTCAAAAATGACAACAAACAAAGATAGAGGTGAAAATATGGTAACAAAATATTGGTCATGGCCTACTCATCTGATTAGATTGTTAACCAATTCATAATCCTCTACAATTTATTCAAGAAATAGCAAGAAATCTAATATATGAAGGAAAGTATAAATCAATTCTGAAATAAAAGTTGCTTCCCTAAAACCAACGTACTCTTATAACTAATTACACCCTAATAAAGTTTGATAAAACCACATATAATAACATATTTGGGTCATTTTGTCTAAACACAATAAGATGTGAAAATACAATATACCTAGGAAGTATATAATAACACTTTGTTGTGCATACACCGTTCAATGTTTTTCACTCCCCCTACTCGTATGTTATGGTTCAGTCCATCAATAATTGCCCCTAATGGATAAAAAATCCCTAGATATGACAAAGCAAGAACTGTATCGCTAGACATGAAAAAAATTGATATCCAGAGTTCTCTAGGAGATTTTACAAATGAGTGGCCAAATTTTGGGGTTTCCATTGTCTTTGACAGCTCAACAAATGTTAAAAACCAACATTTGATAAATGTTCTTGGTGTGTTGCCTAGTGATGCAATCTTCCTTGTAGCCCAAGACTCCTCATAATTTGTATCGTCTTTTAGGAGCATTGCATACCTCTTATATAAAAGTAATAATGATATAGTGCCATCCAATATGAAACAAGTCATTAAAGATAATGTGGCTAATTATAAAGTATCATGAAAACCATTCAGCATGTACATCCTCACATTTTTCACTTTGATTATTTGCTGCACATGTTGAATATTTTAATACATAATATTGTTAAGCATAGGGAGCATGACCAGATCAATACCTTCTAGAAGGAATAGAAGTTCATCATCAAATTCATCCCAAGGCATATTGTTGTCCATTATATTTACTAGATTCACTCTAAGTTACAATTACTTAAGCTCGCAAGGACTAGATTTGATAGCCATTAACTCATCTCTAAGTGCTTGTTGAAGATAAGATGAGCATTGGCTAATATGATGGTGAGAGATTTATGGGAGAAATTGATGATACATAATAAAACAAATAGAGATAGTTCTTTTTTAGTGTAAGATATAATTTTTTACCCTAGTTATTGGTCACAGATTAATATTTTTTGCAATTCATCAAATCTAATATGACTAGATTTTTAGATTGGAATCAATCAGTGACTGGGAAATTGAATGAGCAAGAAGTATGGGTGGATGTTGGAACCCACAACCCTCTCACATCCACCAAAAATTATCTCAAGTATAGTTTAACTTCAATTTCTAAAGGTGGGGCATTAGAGACGCCGAGAACCACCAACAACTCCCTCTCATAGGTAGTATTCCATTCCATATACAGATTGGAAAATATCATAAAATACTCTCTGATACCCTGTTAAATTTTTAGAACATGGTATGCATATATGCACTCCTAAAATGAAACCCTAACTGCTAGGAAACTTAGAACTTAACCTCCTATCCACACAACAGAAAAAACAGTCCTAGATCTATAAACACATAATTCTGAAAAACACAAATAACAAGCTTCAGAATAGCACATTGTAATGTACTAAATTTGAATAATGAGAGCTCTGGAAATTACAAATATCATATAGAGTTAGCTGCACACATTTTCTCATATCTTAATTGATGGGAAGAGGAATATGATTACAAATCAATAGCTCAAAACTAAATAAACAACACCCCTACCCTGTCCTTCTTTTATAGAAGAAGAAAATGCTAAGGAATTACAAAAATAGACCATCCTTGTGGTGCACCCAGATTAGGAACATAAATCCTTACAATTGGCTATGTAAAGAGGTGTGCCCAGACATACATGATAGCTTTTCGTAGGAACCAACACCTACCTAAATTTGGAACATCCTCTAGTTCATGCACTTTGTATAAACTTAGAAACTATGCCCTAAACAACATTGAAAAAACACCTGCTAAATACAAAATAGTGAGCTCCTTCCTAAACGAGAAAAGAAAATTCTAATAGTGCCAACTCAACCTCGCAACAACCCATGGCTGCATAAAATTTAAGGCTGCGACAGATCTGTTGGTGCAAATTTTCTCATCATTGTTTCACCTCTTCTATGGGAGAACACATATGAAGCAACAGGTAAAACTAACACTTTCAACCTCCACAATTATATAGAGCACTCTAACCATAATATTGATCAGCAACACCCCCATCTCTGAGTAGCCATGACTCATGATAGCTACTTGTCCTCACTCTAGATTCATTTTGTAATAATCCGTTCTAGAAAATCTTTGAATTTCTTGTACATATTCCAAGGAAACCATTAATTGTGATTGTTAAATATGTCTGAGTAGCTATTCAATAAGAAGTGAATGGAAGTTGGTAAAGAGACTTGCCGTAGTAGGAAAAGGTCCATTCTAGGCATTTTTCTTGGCAACAAAAAGCTTGGAGGTGAAGCTATTTGTCAAGATATCCCCTTGTTATATTCATTAGTATGGGATCATACCTTGAGTATGGGGCACCCACGTCTCTTTAAGGGTAATCATTTGTTTTCATGTTAAAAGAATGATGAATGGGTGATCTTTGGCAAAGGAACCTAGTTTCATTACTCCTCCAAGGATTCAGTTGGATTTTTGTGGAACACAAGCACTTTATTTGAAACATGATACAGTTCATATCCTTGGCTAGGGCTCAGCTATATATGTTTTGGAAGCCACCGAGGTAGCTTTAAGAAAACAATTTTTGCATGTAGAGCACACTTTTATTAATCTGAGTATCAAGGGTAAATTAGGCATTGTTTGCAACCCTCCCCTGAGAACCAGGCAGCCATTTTCCCTTATAATTTGAACATTCATAATCCCCATCTACCATGGCCTCTCGAAGCTTATATAACTACTATGTGAGCTATATTTGGCATCATCATCATGAAAATAATTGGCTTCAGAAGCATTCTCACTATGCTCGGTCGATCTTTGAGGACTCTCTTGCCCCTCATCATCTGCATCAGCATCATGTTCTCCTCCTGCCTCAGCACCACATTTAACCTCTTCATCTTCACATCTATTCCTATACTACATACTTGCACCATTATCCTCCCCTCTAGGGACAACATCTCGAACAGAAACTACATTGCTAGCATTGGCATACAACGTGTTTTTTCAATCCTCCGTCTCTGGTGTAGCTGACAACTCACCTTATTCTCTTTCAATTTTCAATTTGCTATGTACAACTCCTTGAATATATCTCAAATCCACGGTCCTACTTCAATTCTTAAGCCAATATTCCATCACTGAGTTTCCTATACATGATTGCTTGACAAAGTATAGTTACACAAGTGCATATATATATACAAGTTTTAGCAAGGGTTCACATATAGAACAATGTTTTTAGCTCATAGTAAACAAAAAAAAAAAAATTACAGATAAAAATAACAGTGACTTGCAAGCAAGGACTCTCTTGGTATTGCACCTTTCATCTCTCAAACCAAATAAATTGTTGAGAACCACAAAATTGCAAGAAAAAACAAGTACATATTTCACTCCACATCCAACCATAAATATACTATGGCATACTACATACATATAAATCATAATGAACTCAACTTCCATGCATTGTAAATTTATAGCAATCAAGATATCAAAAAGAATTCCCACCACGAAGTGACGTATGAAATCAACATGGCAAGAGAATGGCTCATAAATTCTTTTCTCTATGAATCATCATAATCTATATAGCATGTCAAATTAATGAAACATAAGATGGGAGGAGGGAGGTGTTTCACCAGCAATCAGCTGTGTTTCATTTAAAACTGATGCAATACTTATATTTGAGTTTTATTAAGATTCCTAGTAGTGAATTTTGATCAATGATGTATTGTGTCCTATCTCCTCTGTGTATTTATAAATTTGAAAAAAACAACATAGAGAATTCTAGAACCGTACCTCTAGTAAAGGACTCACCCTAGCTTTTATGGAAGGCTCGGGCCTACTCTCACCGACCTTTTGCCCAAGCCTTGAATGCAATGCACCTATCCCTACCAAGAATACCACAATAATCTCAAAATGAGAGACAAAAAGAAAATAGGTAAAAAAAATCTTAAAATTCTCTATATTACACTATTTTTTAAAGCCAAATCCTTCTAATAATTTTTCAGTCTCTTGAAGCTATGAGTGATTCCCATACATGGGATAAGTATTCTAACCTGACATGTGGTAAAAAGGAAATTATCCTAGACATGAATCTGTTGGAACTACAATCACAACATTTGAGTCATCTAACTTCTCAATGCGACCAACCTACATGGTTGTACCAAGAATCCCATCAGTAGCAGGTGTAGGGGAATGTAATTTTCCACACTCACTTTAATGCCCATTTTGTTGAACACCATCTCCCTTGATGGCACTCTTACCATTTGTCATTCCACCCCTAGAAAATATTGTTGTTCCCATTACTAAATTTTCCTCACCATTACCACCTAGAGTTTGTTGTTTCACATTAGTGTTTGCAATATTATCTCTAGCACTGCCATCACTCTCCCCTATTATAATTGATGCAATACCTTTTGCAATAGAGTCCTTCACTTTCACTGCCTCCTTTGTGTCCTATGCACCATGAGGTTACATAGGGGCACCATGAGCTATATTTGGCATCATCATCATGAAAATCACCAACTTCAGAAGCAACCTCACTATCCTCAGTCAATATTTCAGGACTTTCTTCCCCCTCATCATCTTCATCAGCACCATGTTCTCCTCCTACCTCAGCACAAAACTCAATATATTCATCTTCATCTATATTCCTATACTGCATGTTTTCACCATTATCTTGCCATCTAGGCACAACATCTGTACCAGACACTACATTGCTAGCATTGGCATACCATGTGTTTTGTCAATCCTCAGTCTCTGGTGTAGGTGAAAACTCACCTTCTCCTCTTTCAACTTTCAAGCTACTATGTAAAGCTCCCTCTTCAAGATATCTCAAATCCATGGTCCTACCTTCAATTCTTAAGGCAATATGTCATCTCTCAGTTTCGTGTCCAAAATTTCATGACAAAGTCTAGTTACGAAGTGCATATACATATACAATTTTTAACAAGAGTTCACAAAAAAAAAATTGTTTTAGCTCACAAGAAACAAAAAAAATTAACAGAAAAAAATACAGTGACTTGCAAGCAATAACTCTCTTGGTATTGCACCTTTCATCTCTCAAAGCAAATAAATTATAGAGGACCACAAAATTTCAAGAAAAAACAACTACGTATTTCACTCCACATCCTACCATAAATATGTTGTGGCATACTACAGACATATAATTGGTAATGAACTCAACTTCCATGCATTGTAAATTTATAACAATAAAGAGATCATAAATCATTCCCACCACTAAGAGAAGAATGAAATCAACATGGCAAGATAATAGCTCATAAATTATTTTCGCTATGAATCATCATAATTTATATAGCTTGTCAAATGAATGAAACATAATATGGGAGGGAGTTATTTCACCAGCAATCAGTTTTTTTTTAGATAAAACTAATGCAATACTTATATTTGAGTTTTGTTAAGCTTCTTAGTAGTGTATTTTAACCAATGATGTATTTTTTCCTATGTCCTCTATGTATTTATAAATTTTAAAACAACAATATAGACAATTCTAGAACCATACCTATACTAAAGGCCCCACCCTACCTTTTATGGAAGGCTCGGGCCCACTCTCACCAACCATTTTCCCATGCCTTGAATGCAATGCACCCGTCCCTACCAAGAATACAACAATAATCTGAAAATGAGAGACATAAACAACATAATAGGTAAAAACAATCTTAAAATTCTCTATATTACATTTCTTGTTAAAGCCAAATTCTTCTAATAAATTTGAAGTCTCTTGAAGCTGTGAGTGCGTCCCATACATGGCATATGTATTCTAACCTGACACATTCTACAAAGCCTATCATATTGAACTTGACTCTGTTGGAACTACAATCACAAAATTTGAGTCATCTAAATTTTAAATGTGACCAACCTGCATGGCTGTACCAGGAATCTCGTCAGCAGTAGGTGTAGTGGAATGAAAATTTCCACCCTCACTTTTATGCCCATTTTGGTCAGTTTCATGAACACCATCTCCCCTGATGGCACTCTCACCATTTTTCATTATACCCCTAGAAGAGATTTTTGTTCCCATTATTAAATTTTCCTCACCATTGCCACCCATAGTTTGATGTTTCACATTAGTGTTAACAATATCAACTCTAGCACTGCCATCACTCTCCCCTATTTTGCTTGCTGCACTGTCTTTTGCAATAGATTCCCTCACTTTCACTACCTCCTTTGTGTCCTCTACACCATGAGGTTGCGGAGGGGCACCATGAACTATATTTGGCATCATCATCATGAAAATCACCATCTTCAGAAGAATTCTCACTATCCTCTGTTGATCTTTGAGGACTCTCTTCCCCCTCATCATCCACATCAACAGCATGTTATCCTCCTACCTCAGCACCACACTCAACCTCTTCATCTTCACGTATTTTCGTATACTACTTGTTTGCACCATTATCCTCCCCTCTAGGCATAACATCTGTACTAGACACTACATTTCTAGCATTGGCATACAATTATTTTTTATGACACTACACCACCACGCTACTATTAAAAAAACTACTCTCATGAACTCTCATCCAAACAACCCTTACTGCATTGGATTTGATGAGTGTGCCACATAGTATATCCATTGTGTGGACAGGAGGAGAACAATGGCCAAGATGTCCAGGTAAAAACTAACAACAATTGCAAGCAAATAAAAAGGACTATAGTAATAATAGTAGAAATAACACCATATAAATAACCCCAAAAACACACTAAACACTCAAATGCTTATCTTTTGAAGACTAGATCCTATCTCATTCCATTGTTTTGATTTCATATACATTGAATGATTCCACTTTCACCATATGAAAACGTTACTGATAGAATAACAAGACAAATTCATAGCTACAACTTGACTTATATCTCAATTAGGTAACAAAAAATCAATCCTCTTTTGAACTTCTCAGAACACCTTAAACTGCAATCCTAAAAAGGTGCAATTAAATCAACCCGTAAGAAACAAGATATCACTTCCAAAAACTGTAGTCAAATTTTCCAACATTAATACCCTTAATAAGACATCTTTGGTATCAGTTTTGGGAGCTACAGTTTCCAATCATTTATACCATTAGTAGGAGATCTTTAATTTTTGTAACAGGGAGCCAAGTTTCTTATTCAGCCAAATTGTTTACAAAAAGTTTAAAAAATCCATCCTTTCGCAAAATATCAAAGGCGAGAACTAGTCATATTTTCAAATCATTTACATTCTAAAGTGTTATAAGAACATAACAACAAACCTCTTATGTCTACTGTGGAAATCGAGAATTTCAATCTAAATCAATGATCCAAAAAATGAGGCACTCTGGATTTTTCAAGAAAGGGCATTAAGGAATAACCTGTTCCGAGTTTTTTAATAACCCAACGTTTCGGACTTATTAACTGAGTCCATATTTTGACTCACTTAAATGTGATTTAGGTTGCAGGGCTAAATAATTTCTATAAGATCAACCATGCTATCCATTCCCTCTATTCTTTGAGTTATGAGACTGTGATAAATTTGGTTACACCTATTGCAAATGAAATTATTGGGCTTCTCCCCATTTTGAAATAAATACAATATTTTTACTTCATATTCATTTGTCCATGGAAGCTTCCCTATAGAAGCTAGAAATTCCTATCTGTTCTATTAGGCTCAGGTAGAAAACCCATGAAAACCTTCTTCAAAACAATGTTACACCTAGAAGAAAATGGTAGTAATTATAGAACCTATGTTGGGTATGTGTTATATTCTTTCCACAACTGGTCACGCGCGGGGGGGGGTGGGGGGGTGGTCATAGGGGGGGCAGCAGCCCCCCCTATTCGGGGTCCGTCATAGCGCCCCAGGAAAAAAAAAAATGGACCCTATTTTTCAGTGGGTGGACCCACCCATGGTTTTGTGCATGGGTTTGCACATGGTTTTGGGGCATGATGATTTTCAGCCCCTAGTATTTTGTAGATCGAGTCAAGGGAACTATGGTTATGTTCTAATATAGGGTTAATGGATTGGGGTTTATGTATGCTTTGGCATGTATATATATTTTGTAACACTAAAAGGAATACAATGAAAAATCAAGTTGGTCATCCCAATTTGGGATCCAGGGGAAAATATCTGTGTATATCTCTTTTATGTTTTATGCTCTCGCTATTGTTTATTTTCTATTTTTAAGATTCATTTGCAGATAATTTTTGTACAGGGTTAAAAACTACAACCTATAATAGCTAATTTTTGCTTGTTCTAGTACAAACATATATTATTGGTGGTTTACTAAATGACAAGTTTTGTACTTGAATAATAAGGCATGACACAACCTATTAAGAAGACTAAGAAAAACGTATTTCCTAGATAGAAGCACTTATTTTGATTATAAGAAAGTGTTGTTGAGCATAGTATTAGTAAGACTCTTGGTAAAGTCAGTGGAACAATAGATACTCTTGGTGTTATTTCTCTTCAAGGTTGAACCCTACTTTTAGTATAAAAAAAATTTATGGCCTTTACAAGGTTAAAATGGTGCCCCTCATTTTGAAATGTTTATTGGGACATTTTTTCAGATATTGATATTAACACAACTTGTTTATGAGATCTATGTGTGATATGGTGATTACAACATTGCCACTCTGGAAATATTTTTGATCATGTTGTGTTTCAATTATTTATTGACTTTCCAAGATGTTCAAGGAGAATTATTGAAAAATATACTAGGAACTTAGGTAGCTAGGTACTTTTCCTTCATGCTGAAATATGAGTTGAAAATTGTAGTATCAATTCAACAATGTTTCAAATTTAATGAATTCAAAATATATGTTAGAAATTTCATGTTATCCTATTTTCTTAGATTCCTGGAAAAGAAAAAATATTTATTTCTTGCATTGGTGCATGTTGAAATGAGAGAAGTGAGGTGAACTCTATAAAATAGGTGGGGGTGGAGATGACCCATTGGCTCTTTGTATTCCTGTGTCTAACAATACTTTTAATCTACATGGTGCATTAAATATTGAGGCAAACTGGATTGGCTAAACCTTTATATGTTGTGAGCACGTGATTTATTTTGAATATCTCTAACTCGAAGTGTGAATCATGCATTGAGGCTATCAAAAAATTTGGAGTTTGACTGTTGGGAGTTGGGACAAAGGCTGGATTCTTTGGTCGGTGGATACTATTTGAAGATTAACTACATTTTTGAGGGGATACAACAGAGGACCAGTGGTAGTGAGAAGAAGAAAGCGTAAGGTAGTCCTGGATGTGTTGGTACAAGTGTTAAGGATGTTACAACATATCCCTTATAGTGAGCAGCACCAAGCTGGGGTGGTTACATGGAGACATTGACTAAAGGTGAAAGAGACATACAAAGAAAGGGGAGCCTAAATTGGACCCTAACTTCACTTTCTTAGAATAGGAGATAGGCTAACCAAGGTATTCTTCATAGACCTCAACTACAATGTAGTGGAACACATCAAGGCTTAAAACAAAAAAACCAAAAATCATTGATCAGGTAAATACAGAGCAGGGAAAATTTTATGGGCTAATATTCGTAGGTGGGCTAATATTCCATGATTTAAAAAAAAAAAAAAAATTCCAATTTCCATTTTTCTAAAGATGAATTCGCCCAAATTTTATAGTACAAAATTATTTTACCTTAAAAATCACCAATATTATATATTGTCTAATACAAAACAATTAGAAATATAAAAATTCAAACAAAATTATCATCGGACATTTTAAAATTGTGATATTAGGGACTAGTAAGATTCGCAAGGTTGCTAAACTTTAAGAACTTCCATCCTTCAAATTTTCCCTAATATAGAGAAAGATCTTTTTAGTGACTATAAAATAGTTTTTCAATCTCAAGGATATTATGCAGAAAAGAAAGGTGGTCATGCGAAATTTTATTGATGCAATTCCCAGAAAATCATTGCAAGAACAATAAGGAGCATGTGATTAAAAATCAACATTAGATGAGTTGACAATGACCCTTAGGGAGATGGTTAATGATAAGTCCCTTGGCTAGGATGGTTATTTATGCAAATTTTACAAAGCCACTTGATGATTTTTTGGGCCAAGTTTTTCTCCAACTGTATAAAGTATTTGTATGGACACATACACAAGGTAACCATATCAACAAGTTGTTGATCAAGTTCATCTTGAATCTGGGAGACCCATTATTAATCACAAACTAGTACCGATAACTTTACTTAATCTACCTTATAAAATTGTAGCCAAAGAGCTTTCTTTGTAGCTAAAACATAACTTGTCAAAAATCATTGTAGCACCATGGGATAATGCACCTTTATTAGAGGTATATACAATTGGGATAATGTGATTGTTGTTTAGGAAGGAATTGAATGATTTAGAAGCCAAGGCCTGGAAGTCCTCTTCATTAAGGTAAACTTCAAAAGCCTATGGTAGAGTGGAATTGTTGTTCAATCTCTCCATGTTTAAGGTTCTTGAATTTGATACATTTTTTGTTAATTTAGTTGGAACTTTATTTTCACGGGCTGCAACTTTCCTTTGCATAAATTAGGAAAATTTTGAGGAGATAGTGTGCTTTTAATCTATCTGGAAATGGTGTTTGTTGGCATCGATCCTCTATGTAATATTTGTTGAAGCTCTTAGTTATCCCATTCAAAGAAGAATTGGATAGGGCCTAATCAAATATACACCCCTTCCTGGTCCTAATGGTGATCAACTACTGAATACAAGCTTCGCAGATTGTTCTTTCCTAACAATCATTGAAGAGAATGAAACTCTGGAACACACTATGAATTACCTGCAATTTTAATGTCAAACCCTCAGGTCAAAATTCCAAATGGCCATAACTCAATGTTATTGATAAATTAGTTCCTTGATTGGTTGATAGGCAAAGAATGGGCTTCATTACATCTATTTAGGGGTTAGAATTTCGTGAAATCCCTTTTCCTTTGACGCCTTCATGAGTATGTTTTAGCAGCATTCCCACTTTGAGTTGTGTATATATTACAAGTTTGATGGAGTTTGCTATCCTTATTTAGTGTGCTCCACTATGAAGATAGGTAGTGTGTGGAGCTCTTTAGCATGGTCAACATGTGCATTTTTTAGGAGTTTTAAGGAGATGAGAACCCATGGAAGCAAAGGAACCATTGGCACATTCTCCAATGCCAAAGAGAAATCTAGTTTGAGGGACATATTTTGAGGAGAATGGTTTTATAACTTGATAGTAATAGCCTACACTATGGTTCTACATGTAGTTCTAAAGACTACAAAATCCTGGCATCTATGGTTTATCCTTACAAGAATCATGCCCAACTTCTCTAAATTATTATAGCCTTCCTAATGTACTAAATTTAGGTTCTCCACGTATGGGGGCATCACTAGAGAAAATTACTAAAAGCAATGATTTGAGTAGAAGTGCATTTTCCATTGGAAATGTGGCAGCCTCGCAGTTATGTATTTGTGTGTAAATGCCCAGATTGCTCCAGAATTTATATTTTTGATTTCATTTTCTCTCAGATTATATTATCCTTCAGTGTTCAGTGATTCTTATTTGGTACAAAGGAGTTCGACTAGTGTAAGTGTTGAAGTTTCTCTAGTGGTTTTCAAAATCATATGCAGTTGATTCTTAGCTAAAGACAATAATCACACCATGTTGAAATTCAAGTGTTTTTTCTCGATAACAATCTAGTAATGCTCTCAGAGTAGTATTGGTTCTATCTTCCTTTCCCAAAGTGCTCCCAATTATCATTTCTTCTAACATGAAAACTGATGAATACACTTAAATAGAAGTAGGTGCTCCATACTCAAGGTCTTGATACTTCTTTATGTTCCATACTCATGAATATAACAAAGGGGATACCTTGGAAACTATCTTCACCTCCACGATGTCCTCTGCTACCAAGAAAAGTTCCCAGAATGGACACTTTTCTAATGTATAAAACCTATATGCTAACTTTCACAAACTTATTAGGGAAAAGTTTCTCAAAAAAAGTTCAAAACATCCAAAAAGAGTGGATCCTCATGAAATATGTGCAAGAAATTCAAATATTGTCTATAATATACTATTACAAAATGGGTCTCGAATGAGGACAACTAACATTGCCAAGTTATCTCTCTCCCAACCTTCCTTACCATCTAGCTGTAGATGATGTCCACTTAACCTTGGTTGTAGACAAGCCATGTATGTAAATATTGTAGTCTAGGGCTGTAAAGATGAAAAACCATTGTTTCCAAGACCATGGTATCCACTTTATGAAGCATTGCTAGCATACAATGGCATTGAAGCCAAGAAATATAATTTTATTTACAACAAGGAATTCGGAAGGTAATTTAGAACACCTTGAAACAGAAGCTAAGAAGAACATAGTAGTAATGGTTACTGTCAATCCTAATAATCCTTATGGTGTTGTTTATAGCCATGATAATTTAGCCAAGGTTTCAGAGATGGAAAAAATGTTAGGTTTGTCAATAATTTCTAAAGGAGTATATGAAATTAAAATTTTCCCAGTGGCCAGTACCTTCCCCCCATGCAGCTTTGAAATAGAAATTATGGCTACGTACAGTGGCTGGTAACTTCCCCAATGCAGCGTTGAAATATAAATTATGGTTTTCCTTTGGAAATATCATGTCCAACACCATAAATCGCCAGAATTTATGGCAAATTTATGGCTCATAAATTTCATAGTAGATGATGATATTTCTTGGTAATAGAGGTGTCTCCTTTATAATGAAAAAAATATTTTATTCATCTTCCATAATGGCTTACATCTGTTGCTTAGCTTCAGCCTGTTGTCTCTATTTATGTATTTCTCTGCTTCTCAATTTCCACAGTCATCTCTTATCCTTCTTTTTATGTAGTGTTATTGTCTGGCAATTAGTTTTGCATTTTATATGCAAATTTGATGAAAAGTGCCATGCAAGTGTTCCTCAAGGACTGATTAGAATCTTGATCTCTTTTTATATCATATGCATGCTCTTTTTAATGGACTTGTAATGATCTACTGATTTCCCCAACATAGAATCCGCTGCATAAACTATTGGTCGTTCTTGAATGTTATTTGTGGCCTGCTATAATATTCATCATGTATTACCATTTTACTAAACACTTGTCAAGATATTTGGCACAACCCTAGATAAAATAACTGTTCATCTGAAAGTAAAGATATAATAGTAGAATGGAAAAATGGTTCAAGTTCAAGTGTTTCACTTGTATATCTTGGTTTTTGAACAACTCTTAGAATTAAGGATTGCATCATTATTGCCAAGATGGAAACAAAAATTCTTTCCTCATGAGCAGCAACACCAGAGCAAAAAATATTCACCTTTTTCATCTCAATGTTCCCTAATCCTCATGCTAAATATTGAATTATCATAGTTGCAAATAAATTTTTGGCTATTCCATTGCATCGATGATTAGGAAAACTGACTCAAAAACATAAATTTATGATTTTTCATACATATTTCCATGGCTTACAAATATAGTGATTTGTACATATGAAAATATGATAGAAAAGAAATTTTATGGATGAATGAGTTTTAGTTAAAGTGTCCTTGTCTACCTCTAGGAAATGCATCTTGTTAGGTTCTAAGAGGACACTCTCCTTAGACAGTCTATCGGCTTTCTCATTTAGCTCTGGGAAGACATGAGCTACAGTGAACCTCAAGAAAATAGAGGTGATCTCCTTCAGGTAATTTGTATTTTCCAACAAGTCAATATGTTACGTCTTAGGAATGTTGCGAACGTTTCAGTACCAATGAAGAATCTCCAAAGATCTGAAGTTCTCTCATCACTTTATCAAACGTTTTTATTAGTAGATATTTTTATGCCAACAAATCTACAATATTTTTAGTCCCCCTTCTTGATTTCCCTTTGAAAAATGATATGGTGGCTCACAGTTTAGTTGATATTTTCAAATTTTTAAGTCATTATCAAATCTAAAGAGCTGGAAACCTCCTTCAATTTTCATTACATATTTTTTCTACAGGGTTGCAACCTAGACCCTCACTAGGATGGATCACAAGAAGGGAATCTTTGGTTTTATCATCTATCCCATGTTCCTCATGCTAACCATTTAAATTTTCTATTTATTTGTTAAGAATTTTTTCATTTGTCAGGCTTATAATTTTTGGATTGGTCTAGTCTCTTTTGAGCCTATTGGTCTCCTTAATTTTTTATATTATTCCTATACACATTCTCTAGTATTCTATGGGATTCATATGTTTTAGTTTCATTTTAGTGGTTTATATTTGTTTAGGTTTATTTGTTTCATCTTGTTTCTTCCCAAGATATTTTAATGCTTTTAAGATGGGGAAAGTGACAAATGATAACAATGTTTACGTGCACAAATCATACTCGGGTACACCATATTACTTAGAAATAGATGACCGAACACTATCTTACTTAGAAATTTAGACCACCAACATTCCTATATACCTGAATAACTCCAAATGCGTCAGAACATAACACATCTGATAACAGAGAGAATCCAAGTATTCCCATTAGGCATGTACATTCATAGGTCGACTTAGTTGTTCATCTCTTGATGTGGTCTTTCAAGTCCATCACCTTATTCATCTCCTAATGTGGTCTTACAGTGCTACTTCCAAGGGAATATTCTTAATCAAAGCTGATGATCTTAGGGGTTTCAGTTACAATAGACTCATCCCTTGCAAAAATTATGTGAGAAATTCAGAAGACACACTAATGTTATTCACTTATCCTCCTATCTAGGAAATTTTCAAAGCATAGGATAGGGTGGGTGAGTTCACATAGACATTGTTCTAGGCACTACTACACAGAATCCCCCAACCCACCTGGCCCCAAGTTTATCTGGTAGAAGACTTCCACTAGATTTGAAAACCTTAATACCATTGAAAGCAACTTTGGTGATGGTTCCAATCTACTCTACTTTACCCTTTGAGGAAAAAATGTTCACCTTTCACTATAAAGATTCTGTGTTGAATGGCACCTATGTTTTTTTTATCAGTAGATTTGTATGGGCAAGTAGGTTACTTATTTCAGGGACTGGTTCTTACAATTGAATAATAAGTATGACCTCAGAGAGAAGTAATATTTAATGAGAATAACACATGGAGAAGGAATAAGAGGGAAATGTTGATCCAACCACCACACATGATCCTTCGCCCCATCCATATTTTGAGTTTATCTGTCTAAAGACTAATGCCCAATAGTTGCTGTCATTTGATAATTGTAACACAACTGAAATGATTTTGCGTCATGGACGTATTATACTATATTTTTCCCACATAATGAAACAATATACTGAATATTTTATACCAAATTTCCTCTACCTTCACTTTTCGCAATGTCCAACTAAGCATGTTAGTTAACCATTTATAATCATTCTTTCCTTTAATACAATAAAATATAGAATCCCCGAGCAAAGGAATATTCAATGAGAATAATGTTCGTGAAGGGATAAGGTGGTGATCTATATATAAATTTTTCCATCAAACCTTTAGTTTACACCCTTTTATGGATAGTTACCCTCACAATCTAAACCCTTACCCTCACAATATAAATGCATGGGGACAAGTCCTCTAAGAAAACAACTGCCATCAAAATGGTGCTGGACCTCCATCTCGGAAGACTTAGGTACTGCTAAGTGGATTTGAGGGAAACGTTGATCATGATCTGGGCAAGTCATCTAACACACCTTAATCGATGGAAAAATAGGGAGACTAGAATTGGTCATGGATGTATCTTATTTATTTTTCCCATGTATTATCATTATCATGGCATGATGTAATCATGGGAAATTTTCCATTTTATTCTCATAAGGTTGTGTGATCCCTCTAATGTTCTTAGTAAGGGGTGTAAACACCCACTCTCTCTCTTCCATCTACTAATATTTCCCAATGAATTCCTGGAAGTGGAAGGATAAATTTCTGCCTCTACCACCATTAATTTATTATAAATCCTTTACCTAGATAGAGTTCCTTCATTCGCTAGTAAATAAGCCTCACAATTTTTTTTTCTGTAATTTGCATTACGCTAAACCCTCAAAGGATAATAAAATCAACATAATATTCATTTTCCAAACATAGAGTTTTCTTACTGAGACACTTTAAAGGGTGGAGATAATCGGTAGACAATCCCACACATAATGAATCTGCATTTTGTTAATATTTTTGAGAAGGAAAAGCCCCTAAAATATAGCAGTAGGTTCAACAAATTTTTTTTTCCTCTATCATCCTCAAGATAACTTATCGATGGAATTTCTAGATACGTTGCAATTGGTGCCCCTAGCACCTCCAGGACCTGTGTTTCCCTAGGACATTTCATCAAATATAAGTTCTTGAAGGGTATGGATAAATTGACTTCTTAGAGGCACACGGGAGATCCAAAGTCATGGGGTTTTGGAGAAAATCTCACATTTGCGGGCTTCAGATTCCACATACCTATCTTTCCCCATTAAAATTTGGATTTTAAAAAATTTCTTTGGAGGGACATAGAATACCCCAAGGCCTGGGGCCTTGGATCAAATCATGCATTTGAAGTCTTTAGAGAATACAAACTTATCTCTTCCTTTTAAAATGAGATTTTAACAACTCTCTTAGAAGGGAAACTGCTTGGGCTATGATTCTATGACTTGGTTCCATGTCATCAAAAATTAGTTTATTTTTAGCTTGTTAGGTTTTTTTTAAAGTAAAACTAAACAACTATAATGTCAGACCCATAAGGGATTATTCCAATATATGGTTTCCCTTACCAAATGCATGTCTAGATCCTCAAGAATTGTTCTCCTATCTTTGATAGTTAATGGACAATTTTAAAAAATGGCTAGAGTATTCATCATCAAATCCACACATCAAAAATATTGAGGACCTCTGTAATCCCCTTTTCTACAACATTTTTGTTGTTCAAGCTTTTTGTTGTGTTGGATCCTATAGATCCACCTCCTTCAAATAAAAGGAGACCCTTATGGATTAGGGACACTTTGGAAGATTTCGAGAGACAGATTGCTCCAAGAGGAACATTCAATGAAAGAAATAAGTTGAATAGGTACCAAGGGTACGTCGCAGCCATGACTACTAGTGTACAATCATAGCCTAGATCATTTGAAGAAGTCGTAAAGCATCAAGTTTGGAAAGATGTTATGCACGAATAATATGAGTCCATTATAAATAATTATTTCTGGGAAGTGGTCCTGAGACTGGAGGAAAAATCTGTTGTCACCTCGAAATGGCTCTACAAGATCAAGTATGGAACCAATGAAGGTGATGAAAAGTACAGGGCAATATTTTTTGCCCGAGGCTTCTCTCAAAAGGAAGGCATAGATTTTGATTATATATTTGCACCTGTTTCTCACTATACCACCATCTGATCGATCATCTCCCTTGTAGCAATGAAAGGATGCAGTCTCCATCAAATGGATGTGAATAATGCCTTTTTACATGGTTAAATCAAGGAAGTGGTTTATGTGGAGAAACATCTGGGGTTCAAAGTCCAAGATATGGAAACATATGTATGCAGGTTGAAGAAATCCTTCTATGGGTTGAAGCAAGCCCCCAAGGCTTGGTATTAGAGGATCGATAGCTACTTGATGAAGTTGGGCTTCACTCGAAGTGACACTAATACAAACCTTTATTTTAAGGTTGATAAAGAAAGGCCTCTCATTCTAGTTCTCTATGTGGATGATCTCTTCCTGAAAAATGTTGACCCTCTCATTCATCAATGTAAGAGGGAGCTATATTCCGAGTTCGAGATGAAAGACCTAGGACTGATGCAATATTTCCTAGGCTTGGAGGTCTAGCATAGGCCAGGTGAGATTTTCCTTTCTCAAGGAGAATATGAAATGAAGTTGTTTGAGAGATTTGGGATGGTGGACTACAACTGCATGAAGACTCCAACGGAACTCAACTTTGAGAAGTTGTGTGGATTTTCTGCTGGTGGCTTTGATGTTATTAGTGAACTCACGTCCAAACATATGTTTTTCAATTAACACATTGTGTCAATATTTGGTTGATCCTCATCACATTCACTGGATTGGTGCCAAGAATCTCTCAATATATCTTCATGGCACAATCAACCATGGGCTAAGATACATTGTCGGGAGTATGAGGCTCCATGGATATATCAAAGCTGATTGGGAAGGAAGTGTGGTGGATTCTAAGAGCACATCTCTATTTTTCTTCACTCTTGGTTTTGCTTCGATATCTTCGATGAGGAGGAAGCAAAAATTGGTTTCTTTGAGCTCCGCTGAGGCCGAATACATTGCAGTGAGTAGGGCCTATTGTGGAGTTGTTTGGTTAAGAAATTTTTTTAGTAATTTGTTTGGACATATGCTAGATACCATCGTTATCTTTTGTGATAACCAAAATGGGATTAATTTTTCTAAGAATCCCGTGTTCCACGACTGAGCCAAGCACATTGATATTAGATACCACTTGGTTTGGGACATGGTACATCAAGGCACCATAAGGCTCCATCGCATTAGGACTGATGAGAAGGTCGCAGATATTCTAACAAAACCCCTGGGGAAGGTAAAATTCTTAAGCTTTAGTATAAGCTTGGTATCGTGGAAACACCCTATTCTGAGGGTCCTGCTTGAGTTGTACTATGAGCTTTAGGTGCTCAAAGGGGCTTGGGGATAGCTTCTTGGAGCTATAAGAAACCATAGGGTGAGGTTCACCAAACCTTGTTGGTGTGATTCTTGCCCTTTGTTGTGATATTGAGTTGGTTCACCCTCTCTTTGATCTATTCCCTACATGCATCCTACCAAGGGAGTTTCAGACTCATGGGAAGTACCTCTCATTTAGCCAATGAGGTGGTAAATTTGGATAGAGGTGGATAGTATGACCGATGGATGCATCAAGGATTTTTGTACTATCTATTTCTAGGATGGGATGTGTCCAACACCTTGATCTGGGATCAAGTCCGAGTGAGGTTTTAACCTCTAAGCTGACTTTAGGTTAATAGAGTGTGATGTCTTTGCGACTGAGTCTTGTTTTTTTTCCACAAGAGCTATCAAACCATGTTATAGTAGGATAACACACGATTGCAGGGTGATGATGATGATAGTACATGATGGTACTAGATGACAAGATGACATAGGTGGATAGATGGATTTCTCCCTAGTTGAGAAGGAGTGTTAAATTTGAGCAAGTAGGTCCAAAATCCATGTTGCACTGCTCATATGATGTTGATTAAACTTTTTTTGGATTCCTCTTTGGATAGGTGAAAGATTGATCTAAAGATAATCTTGTTTGGATTATAAAAACCTGTATTTAATTTTATTTTTCACACATGTACAAATTTTCAAGGTCGGCAAGATTTGTAATGTAGGCTCACAAGCCCAACAAATGTGTTGCGCACCCTCATTGATGGATATAAATAGGAGAGAGATGATTCTAATTTCATCATCATCTCATCACACATTACTCTTGTGATTTGATTGGTTCATACAATCTAGGAGAGGCTTCTCTTCCTCACACATGTGAATCTGAAGCTAGAGAAATTTCAGAGTGTTTTAGGGCTTTTGCTGAAGCGTTGAGGAGCGTTGACCATGGGTAAAATCTTGGAGTTTGACTTTCATTTTTAAACAGAAATTATGATTTCTTGAGCTCTAATTGAAGGGCACAAAGATTGAGGTTGGACTTTTACTTTGATTACACACCATTCACCGTAGCATTGGCCAACTTTGACCTCTACGTTGAATAATTTCTATTGATCTATTACTATGTTCTATCATCATTTTACTTTCATGCTTATGTGATTCATAAATTGAATTGGGCCTATCAGGAAGATTGAAGTAAAGATTCATTAAGCATAGAACATCTAAAACTAACACTTTCAAATCGAATCACGCAATTTTTGAGAAGCTGTCAAGTCAGTTGCTAGTATAAGCTACTAGGGCTTCTTGTGACATTGGTGATCGGTCATGGAAAAAATTGAGCATATGTTCAAGGAATCCATATCAATGTATTTTTCCAATTTCCATTATATAGTTCTCATCACTCTTCTTGATTGAATGACATTAATAATAGTTTTTAGCTCTTTTTCAGCTTTCAGTACAGATGTATCTTGTGATCTATTCCTTCTCTCAAAATCCTCTTCTTATTTCTCTAACCCTGACCTAAGGTGTTGCAGTCCCCATTAAAAATATGAATACCCAATGGTAACTTGGATGGTATTTCCAATGTCACCTCAATACTATTCTCCCACTCTTTAAGTTGGCTCTTCTCCAACTCAAATATGGAATCCCTAGCATTATCTAAGTCTAGAAAATGTTTATGTACGAAATGGTTACTTTGAGTTAGGTTAGATCTGATTTTTTAATATAAATATTGAAATAAATTTCATATCTACCAAACATAAATAAATATAATAAAGATGGTGGACATAATCGATTTTTCTTAGACTTATTTGGAAATCTAGATTGTGATATATAAGACTAAAATTTGATTTTATAGTTTTTATGTGGTTGGGAAGTGAGATTAGAACCTACAATTTTTATTGGGTAGATGGGGTCTATGAGTTAGTGTTTTAATGAGATCTTTATTTTGGATTAAGGGAAAATTAAATTCAACATGATTAAATTACAACACCACTATATGGTAGTCCTAGAATGCAGAAAATTGGTTTCAAGGCCCTAATTAAGGAAGAATTCCAAACACATCAAAAGGGTTATCCACCACTATGAAATTTAAATTCCAGCAACTTCAGATTAAGAAATATGGGAAGGTCTATGCTAGTGGATTATTGGATGGTTCCTATAATTATAGATAAAATGTTAGGCTATCAGATATAACTTTCAATAAACTCCTATTGGAAACTCCAATAAAACAATGATGAGCTACCATTATCCTTTATTGGAGTGCCTTCAGTATTTGATCTTTTGAATAGGCATGAGATGTCATAACCCGAGGTTTACCCGCCAAAATTAAAATTTTGATTTAAGGATGCTATTGAATCCACTAAAAAAAAAAATTAAGATCCAACATCTCAGAATTCAAATCGAAAAGCCTTCAATTAATTTTGGCAATAATAGTGTTTAGTTCCTCATAGAGCTAGACCACTCAATAAGCATGAGATCCTTGAAAAACACATAACCTCACAAGGTACAATAGACAGGATTCATCAGCAATGACCAAATTAATGAACTCTATCATCAAATAGTTCATTACCAAAAATTCCAATATCAGTCATGAAAGGAAAGTCAAGTCAGTGAAAGACATCATTGTTGAGAACCACACCAATTTTAAATCCTCAAAATAACTAGCCAATGCACCACCTGCAGAGGGACCATTGATATACCCTAAGATTTATTGATTCAAACCAAGTGGTTGTACAGTGTATGCAACATACCTAAATAGGTGGAAGATTCTTGACACTGTAGTATTAAGGAAGCATCTTTAAAAAAGTGAATATCAAAACCACTAACTACTAGCATGATATTGAGTTGTGTTGGTGAGTCTGATAGTAATTTTGAGTTGTACAGTGTGTCATTTTTCCCTATTGAATAAAAAATAGATTGCAGTTTTGGAAGTTCATTTTCGTACACTTTGTCCTATATTTTTGGTATGATGTGTTAGTAGATTACATATACATAATTTGTAGCTTTAATAGCCCTTAAAGTTTTATGTTTTAGCGTCTTGGGTTTTCTGATTGCAGACTCTTCCTACCATGGTATGGAGATTTTAACAAGGGCTACATAATATTATGCCGTCCACCATGGTTTCATTATCCTTGTTGTCTGAACCAACTGCATGACATGAATATCAAACGAATGAGATTGGGTGCAAACCCTAGGAAAGGTGGAGGAAGTTTGAGCTATACAGTGAAACCATTGACCTTGGAATGTGTTTCTCAAATAACTTTGAACAAATCAATAAAATATGAAATTACAAAAACCTTCATCTTATGCTGGCCTGCAAATTCTAAAGCTAGGAGTCTTGTTTCATTTATTTGGTTTTGTTATGTTATGAATGGATATTTTATTGAAAAAATACAGTTTTTTTTCCATGGGAAAAAACATTAGGTTTTATATTTCTAGGAGGAAATAAAAATATATATATACTATTCTTGGCATTTTATACCAGAAAATAAGTTATTGTTGTCAATAGCATATCCCAGATACTTCTTATTGTAGTCCTCCAACAGAGTCATTTAGATAAACATCAGAGCATACAAAAACTTACCTCGAATACTTAGTCCTCCTAAACCATTAATGGCACTGCTTCGCTAATTTTATAAGAAAAATAGAGAAATTTAATCTTCTAGACTATTTAAAAAGGGAGTTCAACCAAGGGTCCATCTCTAAATTCTTGAATTGTGATGATTCTTGTCTGCAGGGAAAAGGCATCATTTGAGAACCATTCCGCCTTTATATTAAATTCCCAATATATGTGAAGGAAAAAGATAGAAGAAAACTTTCTTTTAATCTCCACAACTCAGCTCAGGACTGAGCTCAAAACTAAATTTGCTATCATATTTTTATCATTAGCTCAATCTATTAATGATTTAAAATCTTCCAATACTTGAAGTTTGAGAATTCCCCTATCTACAACATATTTAATCAAAATAAACAAGGCATAGAGCTTAGCTCAATTCTTAGTTCCATGTCCATCCTAATATTTTATATTAATTTAATGGGAAAGTGGTAGAAATAAAATGTATCCATAACCAAAATGATACGGGGTCCCTTGTCAAGCCCCATTAAAATAGCCCAAGTGTTGGAAATACTAAGAGGGGAGGGTGAATCAGTATTCCTTTCAATTACAGAATTAGTTAATCTTCAATTTTATCATTGTTTGTACAATGATAGCAGCAAAAAAGAGGAACACAAATGCACACATTTTTAAGGTGGAAACCCACTCCGGGAAAAAAACCACATAATGTTTTTCTAATAATTATTAATATTCAACTCCAATTGAAAATAAAGCTCCAACATCCTAGAATCTAGAAAAGCATTCTTCACTAGCTCCCACTAGATGGATGCTCCAACGCCCGAGATTCTTCAGTAGTCAACTGAACGGATGCCCCAACACCCAATGAGCTACAACTCACCCTAGCACCACCCTACCACCCTATAGAAGAGTAAACGAAGAATAGACTCTCGTACCAGGGAAAATGGTCCACTTTACAATGATATAGAATGATGCAGAAGAAGAAGATATACTAGACCATAACCCCAACTTTGACACAACCACCTAATGATGATCCTAGACCTCCCAACACTACCTCCTCAACCCTTGGCAGATAGACACTAGTACAATTTGTACAGCAATGTATTTACAATGACTAAGTACAATGATACCTTTACAATGATTGTGTGCAGTTCTGCCCACTTCAAGACTTCATATGATGAACTTCTTGCTGCTATTATGCACCTTGGTTACTGCTCTTGTCATGCTACCCTTTTATGCACCTTTCTTTGATTTTCTGCTGTAGAAAGTCTGGTCCTTTGCAACCCTTGACAACACATGATCTAGATTTTTCTTTCCTTCTAGGAGCTCGATATTGAATGTGGTGTATCTATGTTGTTTCATATCCTCAATATCTGATTTTCGGTCCTATATTATTCCACTGAGTCATCTTTCCGATGCCATAGGTCCAACCCAATTTGGATTCTTCAAGAGAGAGTTATACCCAATGTCTCACAATGCACTAATTATGGACTTTTTCATTAGAGCGCACTTGTACGACATGCCACGTGTCACTGTTTCCTCATTTGACTCTGAAATTGATAGAGAGAAAACTACATAATGTTCAATATCTACCACATTTTACAGAGTTCCAATCCAATACTCAGAGAGAGAGTTATGACGATTTTACCAAGGTCTCTTCTTTGAGATGAATTTCAGGAGCCTGAAAAAACCTTGACTTCCACAGATCATATCTCCAAAAATATTAGGCACATTGATGTGAAATTTTTACAGAAGCTTCCTCAGGATTCAACTTCACATCATAAAAATTTCAGCTTCTGAACCTTCATAGAAAAAACGTTAGAGCGAAAATGCCACGATGACCTATTTCAGATGGCGAAATCCCTTACCTAAGGAGGAAATGAAGATCACAAATTATATAAATGATTAAGTTGAGAGAGGCTTCAACAAGTGAACGTGGGAGGGATTTTAGGAGCATAAAAAATATTAATTATGACTTTTCAATGATCCATGCCCCAACCCCATGGGTTTTTCTCCCACTAACTGGGGGTACAAACTTCAAACATGAATATCTCTCAAACCGTGAAGAATTACATGGCGTGCCATATATCAACAGAAAAATCTTGACAAGTAGAAACCATCAAAGGAATTATTGACCCAGAATCTATTAATTTGGTAGGTCAAAATTCCCATGCAATATTGGGTTAGCCCCTGGTGCTGTTTGGGTTGACATCATTGACAAGAACTGATCAACAATCTCCCCCTTTGGCATTTATGGCAACACAAGTACTCCCTCTACGATCATGACACCTCTTCCTACAACATTCTCTCCCCCTTTGACATCAATGGCAAAGGATAACTCCCCCTGAAACACAACCATCCTGTGGACCTGTACACACTTCCACTCCCCCTGACACACAACTGTCCTGCATACCTGTAATCTTCTTCCACTCCCCCTTTATATTCTGAAAAAGGAAAATCTAATGAGAACTTGGGAGAATCCCAAGCTTCTGGCGAAGATATTCCAATGCTGACGAATATTTAATATGTGATTCTTTTGGTGCTTCTTGGAATCTTACTACTTGTCCAACTTCTTGCGTAACATCTGGTCAGGAGGCTGTTACATATAGAAGACTCCTAATCATAGATCTGTACAACCTTTGATCCACATCCTTAGATGAGTCATCTATGCTCAATTTTCAACCTGTTACCATTGGAGTAAGGATGGATTTGCAATCTTCCATTTTAAATTTCTTGAGCATTTCCTTGATGTACTTGGCTTGACATATAAATATTTCTTTCTCTTGTTGAGATATTTGAATCCATAAGAAGTATGTCAGCTCACCAAGTAAATACATCTTGAAATCACTTTGCATCTTTGTACAATACTTCTTACTTAGTCGATCATCATTGCTACCAATTATTATATCATCCTCTTTAGCTATTAGACATTCTTTAGTTGCTTCATCCAGAACATATATGTCATTTGGAGCTCGACTTGCTGTAACCACAATTTCACCATACACGCCTTTCCTGATTTCACATTTTGTGGAGTTGAATAGTATTGTGTGTCCTTGATCACACATTTGTCCAACACTGAGTAAATTGTGATTCATGTTTTCAACCAATAGAACATTCTTGGCTAGAGCATATTTTCTTTCGAGAGTGACAATACCTGATCCTATAACATTTGAAGATCCATCATTTCCAAAGGACATGGCTCCATCCTTCTTCTCTTTCAGAGATACAAATTTATTTCTATCTCCAGTCATATGCGTTGAGCAACCGCTATCAACATACCACACATATTTGTTCTTTTGAGACTTGAAAGCGAGGAGGCACAATTATAAGTCTTCTTCCGCATTGCGTTCATTCCTGTAGCTTTGAAGATTCTTAAGGAGGATTTTCAAGTACACGGGTTTTACAACTATGTGTCCAAAGTTTCGACATTTGTAACATTCAATATTATTTCTTAAATGTTCAAATCTATTGATGTTTTGTTGAGCCCTAGGAGGTTCATATTTGACAGATCTCCTGGAATTGTATTCGTTCCTAGGGTATGTACGACATTCTACATCTTTATGACCAGATTTTCCACATGAATTACAGTAGCCATAAAAAATATGTTGGTACTTGGATGGAAATTTTCATCAAGGAATTGTCTTCCAAGGCTGTTCTTGTGAATCTTGTCTAGTGAAGTCTACATGCATGTCAGATCTCATAGGTTCATTGTATTTTGTTGTAGAAGGTCCTACTTCTTCTTCTTTGTAACGATGACAGTTCTGTCGTTGTAAGATCGTTGATTGTTGATGAGTTCTTCCAATGCCCTTCAGCTGTTAGCATAGTTTTGGATAGTTTTTCCTTTCTTAACTTCCTCACGCAACAAGACTAATTCACCTTCTAATTCTTCCCTTTATTGGTTTCTTTCTTCCAACTTCTTTTGAAGTGACTCTTCAATGCATTTTTGTTCTTCAACTTCAATTTTGAGACCTTGAACTTGTTCTTCAAGAGTATTGGAATGGATCTTCTCTGCCTTGAGATCTTTTATAAGCTTGATTTCTTCCTTATAAAATTCTTTTATGGTCATTCCTTCTTCTTCGTTGTTTGATACCTCTTGTTTATTGTGCTTGGCCATAAAAAATACTCTCTCATTGGCTTCTTCTTCACTGTCATTGCCTTCATCGGATGATGAGCTATCTTCTTTAGAGAGAAAGTTCCTTTTGGATCCTTCCTTGTTGAATTTCTTAAAGCATTTCTTTCCTTTTGAGTTGCCATCACTTCTATTTGGACATTTTGCTACAAAATGCCCAACCTCATTACCGCTGAAACATATCAATGGAAGTTTACCTTTGAATTTTCCCATACCAATTTTTCGTTTTCTCGTGAAGTAAGCATACCCTTCATTTGAAAGACCTTCTTCATCATCTCCCTTTTCTTCGCACTTGCACGTGTATGTATTTTCAATTGAAGGTTGTTTATCCTTATTGGTTTTCTTAGATGCAATGAACACAATTTATAGATGTGAAGTACCCTCTTCTTCATGAAGTCTCATTTCATATGCTATGAGAACTCCATGTAATTCCTCTTTGTTGATTTTGTCCAGATTTGCACTGTATTCTAAGATCGATACCTTTGGGTTGAATCTCCCTTGTAACGTTCTAAGAATCTTCCGTATAATAGTCTTCTCGTCAACTGGCTCTCCCAATCCTTTCAGAGTATTGGTTATTTCATTAACGTATTGGAAGTATGCAACAATTTTGCAATCTTCTTTCATTCTGAGTTGCTCAAATTTTGCTCTATATATTTGAAGCTTTTCTTCTTTGAAATTTGAGTCCCCTGCATATATATTCTCAAGCTTGTCCCATACATTTTTGGTAGTTTTACAACCCAACACCTTATGATAAGAAGATTCAATAAGTCCACTGATAATAATATTCTTTGCTTTTGCATCATTTACCAAATTCTTCTTACCTTGTTCATCCTTAGTTGATGTAAATCCATTTTGAACAGTGTCCCATTCTTCGTAACCTTGCGCCCAGAGATAGACCTCCATTCTTCCTTTCCAGAGTGCATAATTATTTTCATTGAATAGAGGTACACCATTCTTGGTATGCTCCATGACCTCCTTCCATTTGTTAAACTGCTATTGAAGGAACCAAGCTCTGATACCAATTGATGGAAATACTTGGGGGGGGGGTGAATCAATATTCCTTTCAATTAGAGCATTATTTAACCTTCAATTATTATCATTGTTTGTACAATGATAGTAGAAAACAAGAGGAACACAAATGCACACATTTTTAAGGTGGAAACCCACTCCGAGACAAAAACCATCTAATGCGTTTCTAATAATTCTTAATATTCAACTCCAACTGAAAATAAAGCTCCAACTTCCTAGAATCTAGAAAAGCATTCTTCTCCAGCTCCCACTGGATGGATGCTCCAACGCTCGATATTATTCAATAGTCAACTGAATAGATGCCCCAACACCTAGTGAGCTACAACTCACCCTAGCACCACCCTGCCACCCTATAGAAGAATAAAAGAAGAATGGACTCCCATACCAGGGAAAATGGTCCACTTTACAATGATATAGAATGATGAAGAAGAAGAAGATATACTAGACCATAACCCCAACTTTGACACAACTACCTAATGATGATCCTAGACCTCCCAACACTACCTCTTCAACCCTTGTCAGATAGACACTAGTACAATTTGTACAATAATGTATTTACAATGACTAAGTACAATGATACATTTACAATGATTGTTGCAATGCTGCCCACTTCAAGACTTCATATGATGAAATTCTTGTTTCTGTTATGCACCTTGGTTGCTGCCCTTGTCATGCTACCCTTTTTTGCACCTTGATTTTCTTTTATACCATACAAAGTCTGGTCCTTTGCAACCCTTGAAAACACATGATCTAGCTTTTTCTTGCCTTCTAGGAGCTCGATATTGAGTCTGGTGTATCTCTGTTATTTCAGATCCTAAATATTTGATTTTTGTTCTCGTAGTAGTCCTCTGAGTCATCTTTCCAATGCCATAGGTCTAACCCAATTTGGATTATTCAAGAGAGAGTTATACCCAATCTCTCACAATGCCCTAATTATGGATTGTTTTAGTAGAGCACACTTGTACAGCATGCCACATGTCACTGTTTCTTCATTTGGATCTAAAATTGATAGAGCACAAAGCTACAGACTGTGCACTATCTAAATTTTTTTCGAAATTCTAATCCGATACTCAAAGAGATATTTATGATGATTTTACCAAGGTCACTTCTTCGAGATGAATTTCAGGAGCCTGCAAAAACCTTCACTTCCACAGATCATATCTCCAAAAATGTTGCACACCTTGATTTGAAACTTTTACAGAAGCTTCCTGAGGATTTTGGATTTTCCTCATAAAAATTTCAGCTTCTGAACCTTCGTAGAAAGAAAGTTAGAGAAAAAATTCCACGATGACCTGTTTCAGATGGTGAAATCCCTTACCTAAGGAGGAAATGAAGATCACAATTTATATAAATGCTTAAGTTGAGAGGGGCTTCAACAAGTGAACGTGGGAGGGATTTTAGGAGAATAAAAAATATTAATTATGAATTTTCAATTACCCATGCCTCAACCCCATGGGGTTTTAGCCCACTAACTGGGGGTACAAACTTCAAACATGAATATCTCTCAAACAGTGAAGAATTACATGGCGTGCCATATATCAATAGAAACATATCGACAAGTAGAAACGATAAAAATAATTATTGACCCAAAATATATTAATTTGGTAGGTCAAAATTCCCATGCAATATTGGGTTATCCCCTGGTGCTTCTTGGGTTGACATCAATGACAACTGCTAATCAACACCAAGGCCACTAAATAGTCAACCCCGGGTTCAATTAAAACCATTGTAGCTTTACGAGTTGAATTTTTTTTATTTCCCATAAGCACTCCCAATTTGATGGGCCACTTGCTTGGATGTGTATCTATTCCCTAGAACAGTGCCTTATCCCTTGCTAGGTAGATCCCCACAAAACAAAATAAGGGAAAGATTTGTGACTCACAACAGAATTGTCATGACACCAATTTTCAAAAAACTTCCACAAAAAATCCTTATCCCATTTATTTTTTCACGATTACTCAATTGTGATATTTATTTCCAAACTAAATTAACTAAAAAGGAAAGGACAAAAACCAATCCATTTTTTTAATAACGGACATAAAACCCTTGGAAAATGTACTTCATGTGATTCCAAGCTATCAAAACTTAGCTCAACATATATGCTAACAGAAGTGAATTTTAAAGGCATTGAGTAATTTTAGTAGATTAATTGATGCATGTATAATTGATATCAAGTCAATATACATATAAATAGAAGTATACAAAAACATGGAGGAATTACTTATAGGTTGAGAAATAGGCTTCAACCTTATTTTGTGAAGTCATGCAAAAGAACCCTTAGTTTGTGAATTAGAAAAGTTCCAACGGTATGACAAAAATTAAATCTAAAATAAACATTTTCTAAGATGATTCGATCTAATGTTTTGTGATCTGTAAATTCAAAATTTGTTGAACATTTGCAGAATGGATATTTAAGAATCAAGATCTTACGTAATTCCTGGAGGTTCATTCCCTGTTGCTGGCTTGTGGTTGAGATAATGAATGATTGCATATTCAACCCATGGATGATTCTAGAAGTCATACATGCCCTCCTTCTCATCATTGCAACTTGCTTCACCAACAACATGCTTTAAATCCCTGCTCTATGAGGCTATCAAAGAATTTATAAACTCCAACAGATATTGACTAAAGCCAAGATATAATGCTCTTCTATGATGATGCTCATGAATATTTCAATGCTCATGAATATTTTTAATGCTCATGCATATTTTTAATTGCTCCACAAACTGCTTGATGGTAGGAATAAATGTCCTTGTGCTTCTCAATATTAGCCACAAATGCACTCATTTCCTTCTGCAATGGGAAAGGGCCAACAATACTATTTCATGACAATTTGATCTTATGCGCTAAGTGGATGTGATGTAGAGGATAAAGATGCTAAGAAAGCTTCTAGGATATAAAAGAAAATGTAATCTTCTTACCCTCGAAAATCCTCTGCAATGGTGGATCACAGTTAATGACCGATGGATCATATGGATGCTAAATTTTATTATCTTTCACATACTTCCAAAGTGTAGCAATGATTATTGGTCTTGTATCCAACTCAATGTCGAGAAGTTCAGTCAAGGAATACGAAAGCTTGAATCTATCTGGAACATAATTCACTTCCAACTGAATAGATGCATTGAATTCATTGTTTCCCTTCCAATTTATCTCAAACCCTTCCACAGGAGTCGATGATATAACATTATCCCAAACAATAAAAGGTTTATTAGGATCCAAAACAACTTTGATCCTTTTAAAGAAAGATGAAAACTTGGGAAACAAGGAACTTTTTTTCTTTGGAATAGTGCAGTCAGAAGCAAAAGCATTTGTATCAAGATCCAACTTGACTGTTAACCTCTTAAATAAAGACGAAAACTTGGGAAATGATGAACTTTTCTACTTTGGAATAGTGTTAGTAGAAGCAGAACATATGTTTCAAGATCCAAATTGACTATTAGCCTCTTAAAGAAAGAGGAGAACTTGGGAAACGATGAACTCTCTTAATGCCGGCAAAAGCATCCTATCTCTATGACATCCCTTGCTGCACCTCTGCTCTCAATTTCAATTTTTCTAATAACTTTTCCCGCCAAGCTATTAACTAAATATTTTTCTACTAACTTTTCCTGCCAATCCTCCTTGGCCATACCTCGAATAACTAGAGCTAATTTAGCCATACCCTCTTAAATTAAATTTGATTTGATTAAATTTGAAGAAGAAAATGAAGTTCTAAATAAAAAAGCCCGAAATTTATCATAATGTAAAAAAGAAAATATTTAAATATAATAAATATTTTAATTTTTTTTAAAGTTATCCAACGTTATAAATGTTATAATATTTTTCAAAAAGAAATGTAGTTGAATTTGCAAGTTATTTTTTTTTTTTCAATTTCTTTATTTTTTTCATGTTTACATCCTAAGAAAGATTCGATTTTTCCGTCTTGGCGGTTGGTAGATACAGAGGATCTAGCTCGGTTTAATTATTATTTATAATTATAGTTATAATTTTGTTTTATTTTTTATCAAGTGAAAATATTAAAGAGGGCATTACAACATCTTTACCATGGGAGAGGAATTCAATAATTATGGAAAACCCCTATAGGCCCATGGAAAAATTGCACGCAAAGAAAGGGTTGTGGAGTTTCTCACTAGAGCGAGCCGTAGTTTTGACGAAGAGTGAATGGAATCTTGACAATGTTAGGCTCTGATGTCCTTGTCAAAATAAAAAATAAGATTAAACGATAACCATAATATTTTTATTTAGATGATGTATATTTTTTAAGTACAAATATTGTTTTCATGATAAACATTTTGATGACACACAACCACTCATCAAATACTTTTTTTCAAATGAGAGGTTGGTTTCTTACTATAAAACCCACATGAAGGAGGAGTTGGTGGATTATGCATTGGAGGAGGGGATTTTCAACAAATTTGGGCCAACATAAGGATTTTATCCATTCGCATTTGGAAGTTAGATCGAAAGGTCACCATGCCTCAGTTTTCGGGCCTACCAGGTCTTTAGAGAGAAAATTTAATAATTTGATAGGGCATTCATCTAGAAATTCATCGGCCCTAACCCTTGTTCCAATTACGCATTGTTCAGGTCCTTTAGTTTCGGCCAACCCAGAGCTCCAGGCCATTTGTGAGGAGCTGCAAAAATCTTCTTGGGGTTGTCTAGCTTTAAGCTTGGTTTCCCTTTCATCCTATAGATCCGAGAAATACATGCAATGTATTATGACTTTCTTATGGTTTTTAGAAGTTTCAAAAATTATGATTTTCTCGGATTTGTCATTTTCTTGTCATTCATATCAAATTTCATTAGCCTTGTCCTCCTTGGATGAACTGGAGAAGCAGAGCCTTGCCCCGATAGCGAATTAGGAAGGTCAAACTAATGTTGAGAATATTTGAATCCATTTGCAGTGTTAAAATTTAGAGACAAAAGGGCATTTAGAATTTTAACATTGTATATTGATTCAAAGACCCCTTTGTCTCTAATTTTTAACACTGCATATGGTTTCAGAGACCCTTGTAGTGAAATGAAACACTTTAGTATCAAAATTGTAATTTTCCATTTTTGGAGTGACACAGTTTAAAATTACTAACATAAATGAATAGTTCAAATACTTGTTGTACTTATTATTTGGTCATATCTTATACTTGGACTATAGTAGTCATTTATGTTAATCATTATTAATTTTTTCACTTATTATCTAATCATATATTTCAATCATAAACTAAATTAGTCGTTTTAGTTAGTCATTTTTAGTTTCGTCACTTATTATCTAGTAATTTATTGTATCCCTAAACTGAATTGGTCGTTTAATTTAGTCATTTTTAGTTTGTTCACTTCAAATTGATCAAATTTGGTAGTAATTCACTTGAAATAATTGCGGTGACTAATGTTTTTAGTCACCTAGTCATTAATTTCATCAGTTTTTACTAGTGTTAGGGCTGTTGAAATGTAGTTGATTTACCTTTAATTACATATTTTATTGTTCCATGAATGAAATCAAGAAGTTTGCCTTTGACAAGTTTTCCTTAAGTTATTTTATATTGGCATCTTTCTCCATGATGACCTACTCTAGTATTTTGTGCTTTTCATTCACCTCCAAGTCTACCATGTTAGTGTCAAGATGGAATGGCTCCTCATCTTGCAAATTTTCCTCATGTTGTGATGATGATCCATGTTTAAATGATTTAGGATTTTCCCTTTCAACAATGTTTGGAGAAAACACAGGCCTCCTTCCTCTTTGATATGTTTGAGTCACTTCTACCCTAAGCGTCATCTTGACTAAAATTCTGCTAGATGAGCCAATCTCCCTTGCCTTGGATGGTTTTCATGGTGTTGTTGATGGTGTACTTTTCCTAGTAGGTTGACTAGCAAGGGGAAAAAAGACAGTGGACTGAATGAATTTCTCTGAACAGATGTTCATCTATGTGATTTGGTTTAAGACAATGATTTTGATGAGGCCATGGTGGAAAATACTAGCTTGGTGATCAATCTCTTTATGTTGCAATTTCTTTTCTATTTTAGTCCATATTTTTTAGACATAGTAGTGTAGTTTGAGATTTTTTACCCCTATGAAGTGCATTAAAAAATTTTCATGATATTTGTAAAAGCTTTACAATCAACCCTAACATGTGAAATAACTCATAATGGCCTTCATAAATGGAGAAAACTTATCAAAAAACTCTCCAAAAGGAAAAATATTCTTGATGGCATCTTCGTAATGACTTTTAATGAAAGCTATGTCATTTTTCACATCCAAATCTGATTTCTTGAACCACTTTTCCCCAATGTTTGGTATACCTGTAGTTGTAGCTATGGCCTCATTTGAAATTTTGAAACTTATACCTACAATGATGACCTTATCTCTCCTAAGGTTTATGGAAAATAGGCTTCTTAACTTCGCATGATATCCCACTTTTTGAATTTGCTCACAAAACCCTAAACATCCTATATTCTGAAAAAAAATGATTTTCCAATGGGGAAGACATCAACTCTTGAGTGTTAAGTGGCTCAAACCTTGATATTTTACCTCCTTTTTTGTATGGTTTCTTTCCTCCCTCCATTGTTTTCAATTTTCAAAGAAAAACCCTAGTGAAAAACAGGGCAAGTAGGTGAGGGGATGGGATGAAGGAATTAGGGCAAAGATATATGGGTAGAAAAATAATGGGAGGTAGATAGGTGTATTAGGAAGCTTAGGGAGGTGAAGGATGGAAAAAAAAATATGAAGGGATTGGTGTAGTGAATTAAAACACAATCCTATCCCTAGAACATCCTAAAAACACAACGTAGGAGATAGGGTTAGGTATAGGGGTTATGGAAATGAGGGTAAGAGGGTGTGAGGGTTGTGGGAAGTGTATTTTGATATGGGGAAGGGTAGAATATGTAGTGAGTAGGTATTTTTTCTTGCAAGTCAAACTATGGATGTCACCCACGAAAAACATACCATGGGGATTGTGGGAGGATTTCACCACTAAAAACATGAAACAAATCTGGATAGGAGGTAACAGAGCTTCAACTTACTTGTCAATAGGATGATGAAACCTCCAATTTCCCATGAAAGACCTTGAAGATAAGTTTTTTTCCTCTAGGAGTGAAGACACAACGAAGGCTCAAAAACATAACGTGCTTGCCTGAGAATAGAGTGTGCTTTCCTAGAGAGGGTGCCAATCATATTTTGAGAGTGTCTTTCGATGATTATTATGCTAATATGGTCTTTTCTAGTGATTTATTGCTCAATTAAAATTAAATGAGTGAAAGAAATGGCTTGTATGGTCATTTGTAGCTTGTGGAAATCAAATTCTTTTCGTACTTGTGTGGTGGCACACCATGTGTTTTCACCTTTAACATAAAAAATGTAGTTTTGGAAAATTTTGAAACATATTACATAATATTTTAAATAAAATTACACTTTAACAATACTTTATTGAACATTTTCCAAATTACTCCTCCAATGCCAGATTTATTGGTGAAATGACAGATTTTTTAAGAATTTTATCGTAATACCTAATGGTGACATTTCATGAAATGTGTTGAGTGATGACCATGGTGGTATGACTGAGATGATAATGGAAACATTCGAGTGGTGACTCATCCAACTAAATGATGGCAATGACCAAAACATGATTTTTTTCAAAGGAGTAGTAATAGACCTAGACACACTAGCCAGTGACCAAATTTTTATTTGAAGACCTACTAAAACCTTAAAAATTTGACTTAAGACCCTAACAAAAACCTTTCAATAGAACTTTTTATCACTGGTGATAGGTAGAACTGACTGACACTAACATTAGCTCCAACTAGGGATGGAAAATCCTTGGAGCTATCAAGAACACCATAAACCAAGTAGCCTTATCCATTTGGCATGCATTCGAAAATAAAAAGACCAAACTCAATACTGAAAACTCATAGAAAAACTAAACTAATTTTTACTTTAAAAAACTGACTACTCACTGAAACAACAGTTACAGAACTTATTGATCAGAACACATCATTGGGACTTTCGGGCTTCAAATCCTGCTGATAACTGCCCACCTACCGAATACATATGTATAATCATTTGAAATTATCCTTCCAGTGTAACCAATCTATAAAATGGATACTTACTTGAATCCCACTCACACAGTCCTCGAGCAGGTAGAGAAAAAAAAAGATAGGCCACTCTGAATGTCCACTGAAGATGTGCTCATGATCAATAAATACAATAAAATTCATCTCCCTTGTTGATTATACCAAGTCAGTGTAAGGATCCTTAATAATTTTTAATGTTATCTTGTCTTGAAATCCAACAAAAATACAATTTCCCCTTTCATTTTGTTCTAAAATAATACTTGGTTGTTGATCCATATGAAGGAATAAGGTAGTATGACTTTCTTCTACCTGAGTGTTGGTAGCACGAGAAACTCTAATTCTATCTCTGGCATACCGTATATCTCAGACTCATACTCTTCTAACTCAGAGTCTAAATAATCCTTGAACAAAAATAATTATTCTATATTATTAAACATGACAACGTTATCCTCCTGATGGAAGAAAACAATCCTTGTTAGTTGATCTCTTTGCAGGAAATCATCATCACAATTTTTCTTACTCACAATAAATTCCTATAAAGTTTCATTAGTCTCATTACTGTCATCATTTAAACCCATAATTTCATTTTAAATCACAGAAGAAATTTCACTCACACATTCTTGACTATCTAAAAATTGTAAGAGTTGCAAACCTACATTATCTTGGGTTTTAACATGACTATTCAGGAGCTAATCTATTTCATTTTCAAACAAAGGAGAAAATGAGTTTTATTGTAGTTAACATGAGCTTGGTGATTTTCATTTTGAAGATCAGGAATAGGCCTTTCTATGTTTTGGTCCAAGTGTATTTCATCCAAAAAGAAATCTATTGATTCTTTTTGGGAGGAAAATCATAAAGGGATTCTAACATATCTTCTTGCATACATTATTCATCCCATACAAATTTTCAATAAATTTTATGAAATTTTCAAAAATCTTACAACAACTATCAATCATCGATAAGGAAAAAAATATAGCTTTCATAATGTCAAAAGAAATCTTAATGAAAATCCTTAGGAGAATATAAACTAGCAGATGGTATACCTTCATACCATGATCGCGCTTTTTCCTCAAAGGTAGCCATGAAAATATTCATTAGAAAATCTTCAAGAACCTCAATCTTTAATCTATGAATATGAAAATGAAATTTTACCAAATGCAAACTAGCATCTTCTCCATCCTAACCTTTAAATTTTGGCAGCCCTATTTTCCAATCTATACAAGGAATATAGTCTAGAAAACTAGGAATATGAGCCCGATTCAAAGGACCATACCTTTAAGCAGTTGAATCTGTGTTGAAAACAATGAATTCACAAAGAAGTTTTTCAAACTATCAGTTTTTGAACAGTGGATTCGCCATGAAAATTTTGACCCTTTGGATTCTTCGAAAATGGAGTCGCCAGGTGAAATATGCACATCCTTCTTGTGCCTGATCACTCTTCACCATTAGCAATTAGGTCTGATCCATTTTGTTGTTTCCCGGGGAATATCTGTCACTTCATTTCCCAGGCAACGATGCCATAAATGTTAGCCTCCACAATGTCCTAAGGATGAGAAAGTATTCGACAGAGGTAACCTCAAACCCAGATTTTTGTTTTGTGGCTAGCGCTGCCAAACATGGGAGGTCTCTCTATATGAAAATTACAACCAAAAGGGTTTTACTGGAAGAAGAATGGATTTTATCCTAGATGGCTCAACTCTAGGGGTTTTGTGCTCGATAAGGGATGAAAACCTAGTAACTAGCTCAACGTAGTATAGGTCACAACTGAAAGAGATATGGAGGAGAAAGATAGCTATGCATTTGTTATGGGATTTGAATTTTTCTGGTGTAGTGTAGGGTTTGAAAGTGAAAGAAAATTTCAATGAGAAATTGCACCGTGAATTCATTAAACAGTACATAAAATGACATTCCCTAACAAAATAGAGCTTTCATGAAATAATTATGTTTATAAAACTTCTAGGAAAATCATCGAAGAAAGAATATATGGAAAGGAGACATGTATATAATCTATATAGAACTATAACAAATAAAACACAACATCACAAACTCACAACACAAGAATTCCTAGATAATAGTTGCAACTGGTCCTTTGATTTCCTGAATAAAAAGATGAAGTACAAGCTAGAATAATTCCCCCTTGGATGTCGAAAAATCAAAATGACTAAAAAATCCATACATATAGACAAAAAAACATTTCCCCTCTATCAAGGGTTGAATCCTAGAGTGAAGGAATAGTTCACATCAATTCCTCACCTAACACCTAAAGACTAAGGAGGTTAACAAAACTCTCCTCACAAAATAATAACTGATACATTTGACCATAAAAAATATTTGCAAGCATGAATCAACCTATTTTTCACTCTAATCAGCATATTTACCATTGATTACATCATTAAAACACCATAAAAGAATAATTACAATAGAAAAATTCAAGCCTGAGTGAGCCAACAGAGAAAAATGAGTTCCAGGAAATTTTTTAGTGAATTAACAGAAAAGCACAACATGTGAGGAGAAAGTGTAGCATGCTAGGTGTAAGAGGCTTTTGGAGGCCTTGCCGAGGTCCAAATCAGGATTTGAAAGATGATAGAAAAATATATGCCTATCTACTACACCATAGAGTCTTCAAGAACTGAAAAATATTGCTTCTACCCCTCCAAAAATAATTTCTCCCACAACTACTCCAAAAGCACAACGTCCTTCTAAAAAAATAGGCAGAAAGGTGATTTTTAAGTGTTTTTTTGACATTTTCACCCACCAGAATGTGTTGAAATGGCTCTCCCAATGGTTGAAGTTTATTTATAGGTCAAGAAAAATCCAAAAATATATAGAGTTTTCCATTTGAATGCCCCCAAAAAAAGCGCAATGTGAGTCTCGGTACGCTTTTCGAAGAAAAACTATGAAATAATTTCCAAAATTCCCAACAACTTCAAAATTTGTCAAAATTTCTTCAAATTCACTCAAAATTGTTCTATACTTTCTCCATGGAGATCTATGATGGTAAGTTATGATATTATGGAAGAATCAACAAGTAAATCCATCTTACCCTTCACTTTTTTCTCCATTAGGGTTTGTTTGAGCTTTTCCTTCAACTGCTTGATCCTTACGTTGGAGACCTAGTTTCTTGTGTAGTAATGCATGGCCATATGCCTTTGTATGTTTTTGTTCTTATTTTCCCTCTTCAAGAGTTCCTACAAGTGATAATTGACTCTATCAAGCCAATACTCCCTATCCTTATCAATTTATGCCAATATGAACTCATTAACTGTCATTTGGGTCCTTGGTGGAGATGCTTCCTGATCATTTGAATAATATATTTCAACTACTATGTTTCCCTTTACATCTTCCTTGTTCAAATCAACCTTAGGTTTATTCAAGAGTAGTTGCTTTAGCCTTAATTTCATATTTGGTTTTTCCAGGAATGGAATCAAGAAGATGTTCTTTGAAAAGTTGTCCTTAAGTTCATTGATATCAAAATATTTCTCCATGATTACCTGCTTTTTTTTTCTATGATCTTCATTCACTTCCAAGTCTGCCATGTCCATGTCAAGATGGAAGGGCTCCTCATCTTCCAAAGGTGCCTTATGTTGTGATGATGATCCCCATTCAACTGATGTAGGCTTGGAACTTTCAACAATTTTTGGACCAAACACAAGCCTCCTTCCTATTTTATATGTTTGATTCACCTCTGCCCTAAGTGTCTTCTTGACTGAAATTTGCTAGATGAGCCAATCTCTCTTGACTTGGATGATGCTAAAGGTGTATTTTGGCTAGTAGGATTACTAGGAGGGGGGGAAAATACAATCGACTGAATGAATGTCTCCCAAGAGATGTTAATCTGTGTGAGCTAGTCCAAGATAATGATTTTGATGATGCCATGGTGGAAAAGAATATCTTGGTGACCACTCTCTTTATGTTGCACTTTTTTTCCCATTTCAGTCAAGCTTTTATAGATATTGTAGGGTAGGTTGAGGGTTTTTACCCCTGTGAAGTGAATTAGCAATCTGACATAATATTTGTACAACCTTGAGAATCTACCCTCACATGTGAAATACTTCATTATGGCCTTCATAAATGGATAAATCCTATCAAGCAACTGTCCAAAAGGGGAAAACTTCTTGATGGCATCTTTGTAATGAATTTTAATGAAAGCTCTCTAATTTTGCACCTCCAAATCTTAGTTCTTGAACCATTTTTCCCCATTGTTTGGTATCCCTGTAGCTGTAGCTATGGCCTCAGTTGAAATTTCAAAACTCACTCCTACAATTATGACCCTATCTCTCCTAAGGTTTGTGGAAAATAAGCTGGTTAAGTTGGCATGATATCCCAATTTCTGGATTTTCTCACAAAAACCTAAACATCCTACATTTTGAAAACATTGTTTGTCCAATGAGGAAGACATCAACTCCTGAGTGTTAAGTGGCTCAAACCTTGATATTTGACCTCCTTTTTTGTATGGTTTCTTTTCCCCATCCATTGTTTTCCAATTTTCAAAGCAAAAGCCTAGTGAAAAAGAGGGGAAGTAGGTGATGGGAGGTGATGAAGGACTTAGCGAGAAGATATGTGAGTATGTAAATTATGCGAGCTAGATAGGTGTATTAGGAAACTTAGGGAGGGGGAGGATGGAAAAATTAGTGAAGGAATCAGTGTAGGGAATTAAAACATTGTCCTAATCCTAAAACTGCCCAAAAACGTAGCGTTGGAGCTAGGGTTAGGTACAGGGATAAGGGAAATACAGGTGATATGGTGTGACCTTTGTGGGAAGTTTATTTGGATGTGTGGAAGGGTATAATATGTAGTGAAGTAGGTATTTTTTCTTGCAAGTCAAAGAATGGAACTCACACAAGAAAAAATGCAGTGTGGGGATAGTGGGAGGATTTCACCACTGAAACAATGAAAACAATACTGATAGGAGGCAACGAAGCTTCAAGTTACTTATCAACAAGATCATGAAATGTACAATTTCCCCTGAGATCCCTTGAAGATGAATTTTTTCCTCTAGGAATGAAAACATTGTGAAGGCTCAAAAATTAAATGTGATTGCCTAAAAACATAGTGTGGCTACCACAAGAGGGTGCCAATAACCTTTTGAGAGAGTACTTCCATTCTTTGTTATGAAACCAGCTCCAAAAATAGGAGAAAAGAGATATCAACGCCTTAGAAATCAACCACTTGGAGGGGGGAAAATCTAATACATTACATAAATGAAAAATTCTTGGATGATACAAATTACCAAAACTTCCTTCTATATATAGGAGTCCATGGGCCCACAATATAATCCTAGCTGATCTAACAATAACAATGTAAGGGCACAATAATAACAATACCGAGGTTATAGGGGTACAACAATAATAATAACGGGGCTACACTAATAACAGTAAGGGACTAAACTTGTAATATAGGGACCTAACATGCACCTCTCCTTCAAAAAAGTCTTTTCCTCAATGCTTGAGTAGTTATGGGTGCTTCTGTATAAAATTCTCACCCTCCCATGTAGAGTCTTTAGTGGGTATGTTCTTCCACTTGATGAGATACTCTGAAATCGATTGATTTTGTAGTTGTCAAGTTCTTGTTTCTGTGACCACTTCAGGTTCCAATATGATTTTTACTTCCACATAAAGTTCTCACAATATTGTTTGAGCTCGAACATTTTCACCTATAACCTTCTCTAAGCATGAAACATGGAAAACTGGATGCACTCACGAAGAAGCACGAAGCTCCAATTTTTATGCCATAGTACCAATCTTTTGCAACACCTTGTAAGGACCATAGTACTTTGGTGATAATTTATTATCCTTCTTAGCTTTCTTGAGGGACATTTGTTTGTATGGTTGTAGTCGTAAAAATACCCAATCTCGTACATCAAAAATTCTCTCCCTAAGATGTTGATATGCCTGTTGTTTCATTCGATTTTGTGCCAAATTTAGGCTATCCTTTAAGAGTTGGAGAACTTATTTTTGATGATCGATGTGATATTCCACTGCTTGAAGCTTGGAATTTTCTCTTAAATATAATGTGATGGATAGTGGATGATCTCCATAAAGTGTCATAAATGGGGTCATTTTTGCTACAATATGGAAGGAAGTGTTATACCACCATTTAGTGAGAGGTAACCACTTGACCCATTGTGTTTGTTTATCAAATAAAAAACAATGAAGATATCCTTCCAAACATTTATTCACTATCTCAGTTTGACCATCGGATTGAGGATGATAAGATGAGCTATGAGCTAATTGAGTACCCAAGCAAGAAAATAACTTTGTCCAAAAATTTCCAGTAAAAATGGAATCTCTTTCGCTCACAATAACCTTTGGTTTCCACGTAGCTTTTGAATTGTGTCCATAAATGTAGTAGAAATTGTACTTACTTTAAATGGATGAGATAATGCACAAAAGTGTGAATACTTGGTAAGTATATCAACTACCACCATGATGACACTCTTTCTTTTGGACTTAGGTAAACCTGTCATAAAATCCATTGAAATCTCCTCCCAACATTGACTTGGAATGGATAAAGGTTGTAGAAGACCCAGGGTATTAATTGTCTCAACTTTATTTTGCTGGAAAACCAAACATTCCGCCACAAACTTTTGAATATCAAATTTAAGCCCATCCCAAAAAAAATATTTCTTCACCCTATGGTAAGTTTTTAAAAACCGTAACTCCCCTCCTAAAGGAGAAGTGTGCAATTCCAAAAGAATATTTTGTTTTAGTTGGGAATTCTTACAAAGATATAAGTGATCTTTGTACCATAAGGAGTCATTTTTCCAACTAAATGTATCAGATGTACTAGGATCTTGCGGAAATTTTTGAGAGAGTGTCCACACTTCTTCATCCTTCTTCCATTTATCCCTTGCTTTGGTTATCCAATCTGGTTGGATATTAGAAATGGCACAAAGCAATTCTTCCACCTCTTCATTCTTTCATGAGAGTGCATCTGCAACAACCTTTAGCTTCTCTTTTTTAGATTATTTCAAAGTCATAACCCAACATCTCTGTGACCCATTTTTGCTGCTCTTCTAAAGATAGTCTTTGTTCCAAAAAGTGTTTAAGACTATCATGATTAGTTTTTACTTTGAAGTGTCTTCCCATTAGGTAAGGTTGTCATTTCTTTAGTGCATGTAGTATTGCTAACATTTCCTTCTCATAAATAACTTTCTATAAATACTTTCCTTTGATTGGACTACTTTCAAAAGAAATGGGTCTTCCTTCTTGAATTAAAACAACACCAATTCCATTTCCCGAGGCATCACATTCCACAATAAAGTTTTTTGTGAATTATGGCGTAGCTAAGACCCGTGCTAGTCAAAATGCCTCTTTAAGGCATTCAAAGGCCTTAGTTGCTTCTGGAGTCCATGAAAATGCCTCTTTCTTGAATAATGTTGTTATAGGTGCTACTATCCTCCCATAATTCTTAAAAAACTTGCGATAATACCTTGTTAACCTAACAAATATTCGCAACTGCTTTATGGTTGTGGGGACTTTCCATTCCTTAATGGCTTTAATTTTGTTAGGGTATACCTTAACACCCTCGTGAGATATTATATGACCCAGATATTCCACCTCTTGTACTCCAATGAAACATTTGGATGTTTTTGCATATAATTATTTCTCCTGCAATTGTTTTGAGCACCCTGTCAACATGTTGAACATGATCCTTGCAAGACCTATTGTAGATTAGTATATCATCAAAAAACACTAGAAATTTTTTTCTAAGGAAGGGTTTGAAAACGAAATTCATCAACCCTTGAAATGTAGAAGGTGCATTGGTAAGGCCAAAAGGCATGACCAAAAATTCGTAATGACCCTCATGAGTTTCAAATGATGTTTTTGGAATATCTCCAGTCTTCATTCTAATTTGATCATATCCTGAACGAAGGTCCAACTTGGTAAAATAAATTGCGCCATGTAATTCATCCAATAATTCATCAATCAAAGAAATGGGAAATTTATCTTTAATAGTGAGCTTATTGAACTCCAAATAATCTGGAAAAATGGGCCATGATCCATCCTTCTTATGCACCAATACGATTGGAGCAGAGAAATAACTTTGACTAGGTTGAATTATACCAACCTTTAACATTTTTGAAATCATACGTTCAATTTCGCTCTTTTGGACATAAGGATATATATAAGGCCTGATGTTTGGAGGAACACTTCCTGGAATCAAATGAATAGCATGATCATCATCACGAATAGGTGGGAGTCCTTTGGGAGTTTCAAACACCTTGGAATGATTGTCCAAGAATTTTTGGAGATATGCAAAAATATATGATTTTTATGTTGGATGATGTAGGAGCATGAGGCTTAGAGACAAAAGGCTTCATTAATTATTCCAAAAGTACAAAACAATATTACAAGAAAAGGTGTTGATACCTTTAGCTGTCAATTTACAGTTTTACTAGATAGGGTTGAACTAGTATCTAGGAAGACTGAACTGTTTTAGATTATATTCAAGATGTTTAGCCTTCAGTTGATACATTTAAGGAAGATATTATGTAATTAGGATTTTATCTAAGTTAGGAGAATTTGATCCTCAAGAAGAGGTCGACTGTTATGTAAAAGACTATAAAATGTAATCTCTAAGAAGGAGAAAATCAAATTGGGCCATAGAAGAATTGATTGAGAGGGTATGCCTCTGATTTAATAAAATCACAAGATTGTCTATCTTTTGTTGCTTGGAAAATTCCTGGAGGGTTTCATCTCTCCGAAAATTCACTGGATTTCTGTTTTCTGTGTAGAAATTGAGAGTGATTAGCTTTTGTGTGAAAGGTTCAGAGGAATTTAAAGAAATTTTTTTTCCTTTGATTGAGACCGGGCTGTAATAATTGATCTATATTTATTAAGTTACAGAGCAGAAAGGGAGGTTTCGAAGAGAAATTGAAGTTATACCTGTAATCCAGCGAAATTCGTGTTTAAACACCATCGAAAACGAAAGTTTGCAACTAGGTGGTTTTCAAAAAACCAGTCACTGTTGTCACACAAATTTTGGCGTGCGAGTGGTTTTATTTCAATCGAATGCAATCAAATAAAATCGCGACACATCACGGTGGAAATACCACTGATTTCGTGTGACTTTTGGTTGATATAGTACGGGGGCTGTTGGAATGCGATAGCCATCCGAACATAAAAGTCGGAGATCCGACGGTGTCCTCATTTAATGTCACATGGATTTTAATAAAATGGTAAGGACCTGATAGACTATTCCAATAGAGTTTTATTAAGGATTTTGAAATCCAGAACTCACTTCCAAAAGTTTTTCATTGTTTAAAAGTCGATTAATACATTGTCGAAGGTCTGTAAACATTGTTTACAAAGTGAGTTATTATGTTATGAATGAATAATGGGACTTTTTCTTCTGCGTAGTATTTTATTAAATAAATCAAGAAGATTTATTAAAGTTTGATGACCGAGAGTGGAATTAAGGATCAGGAACAAATTCCTCCTGAGCTAGAAAACATAGTAACGAAGTTTGAGCAGCTCTCCTTAACACCTGCACCCACACTGCCATCATTCGTTATATCATAGCAGTCTTCAGAGCATTTTCCAGACACTGAACAAGCTTTCAAAAGTCAGAAAAAGAAATCCAACATGGTTGTCAGAATTGGTAGAGGTGCTGGTAGAAGAAGAGGTAGACCAGTTGCAAATGCTGAAGTACTAAAGACTATGTAGAAAATTCAAGCCAGATTGGAAGCAATGGAAACGAGACAACAGAGAGATCCTGAAGATGTCAGTGAACCTAAAGTTGAAGAAGAAGAAGAAGAAAATGTTGAGTTTACTCCTGAGATGAGATTCTTTAAATCAGTTTTAGGATATACATCCAAGCTTACACTTGAAGTATAAGCTTTTGCAGGAGGATTGAATCCATTAGAGATGGAATGGATCAATGAAATGAATAAATTCTTTGATTATGAAGATATGGGTGAAGAAAAAAGAGTTAATTTTTCTATCACAAGGTTGAAAGGACATGCAGCACTTTGGTGGGATGGAGTGCAAGAAGAAAGAAGGAGAGTTGGTAAGCAGCCAATCAAGAATTGGAACAGAATGGTAGAAGAGTTGATAGGTAATTTTTTTCCTAGTGATTATCATCTTTCATTATTTAGACAAATCTAGAATCTTAGACAGAGATTAATGACAGTAAAGGAATACACAGAAGAATTTTACAAAGTGAGCATAAGAGCAGGACAAATTCAAGATAAAGCAGAGAATATTTCCATGTACATAAATGGTCTCAGAATGGAGATTCCAGATGACATAAGTATATTGTCTCCTAAAACAATAGAAGAGGCTTACCAAATGGCCTTAAAAGCTAAGGAAAAATTCATAAGAAAGAAATTTGCCAAAGGAAGAGGTAATTTCCAAGGAAGAGGAAGTCAAAGTGGTAGATGAAGATCTACAACACCAAGAGATGGAGCTAGGAGTAGCTCACCTCAGTATGCACCCACAGAAGGTGACACAAGTGGCAGAAGGAGTCCTTACAGAGGAAGAGGAGGTAGAAACAGAGGAAGAGAAGTCAGATGTTACAGATGTAACAAATTAGGACATAGAGCCTATGAGTGTCCAGAGAATGTGGGGAAAAATTAGAGAAATGAAATTGTTGCTTAAACTGAAGAAGAAGCAGCAAAGTTGCCTGAAACAGAGAAAGAAATTGTGCTAGAGAAAGGAGAATCTTTGGTGGTTAACAAGGTTTTGTTAAAACAAAAAAAGGAAGTTGTTGAACTAACACAAAGAAAGACTTTGTTCAGAAGTGTGTGTAAAGTTCAAGAAAAATGTTGTCAATTGGTAATTGACAGTTGTAGTACAGATAATTTGGTCTCTACAGAGGTGATATAGAAGTTGAAATTGAAGACAAGGGAACATCCAACACCCTACAAGGTGTCATGGCTTTAGAAGGGACATCAACTAATAGTAAAGGAACAATGTGAAATATAATTGCAAATGGGCAGTTACAAAGACAAAATCATGTGTGATGTAATGCCTATGGATGTGTGTCACATATTGCTAGGTAAACCTTGGCAGTATGACAGAGCAGCAGTACATTATAGAAAGAGAAACACTTACAAGTTTTTCAAAGATGGTAGGAATAAAAAATTTTTACCTATGGAAGAAGAAGATGCATCAAGTAAAAAGTCTAATAAAAAGGCTTTATTGTTGAGTGGAAAAGGATACTTGCAACAGATTGAAGATAATGAGGTAAATTTTGCTTTAGTTTGCAAACCTAAGGTAGTATTTACCTCTACTAAAATTTATGATTTTCCAATTGGAATTCAGAAATGCTGGAGAACTATTGTGATATTATTATGGATAATTTTCCTGATGAATTACCACCCATAAGAAGAATTAGCCATAAGATAGATTTGATTCCAGGATCAAATTTTCCAAACAAAGCATCTTACAGAATGACTCCTACAGAAAATGAAGAAATGAGAAAGCAAGTATAGGAATTGGTTGACAAAGGTTTGATCAGAGAAAGTTTGAGTCCTTGTGCAGTACCTACAGTATTAAGTCCAAAGAAATATGGAGGTTGGAGAATGTGCACTAATTCAAGAGAAATTAACAAGATAACAATCAGGTATATATTTTCTTTACCTAGAATTGAAGATTTGATGGATTGTTTGAGTGGAGTAAGATATTTTTCAAAACTAGATTTCAAAATTGGGTACCATCAAATTAGGATAAGGGAAGGAGATGAATGGAAAACATCCTTTAAAATAAATGAGGGATTGTATGAATGGATGGTAATGCACCTAGTACATTTATGAGGCTTAGGAATGAAGTATTGAAGGAATTTATTGGTAAATTTGCAATAGTATATCTGGATGATATATTAATTTAAAGCAAAACAAAGGAAGAACACCTAATACATCTTAACTATGTCTTAATGAAGTTACATCAGGAGAAGTTACTGATAAATTTAAAGAAATGTTCATTCATGAAAGAAGAATTCATATATCTAGGTTTTTTTGTTTATGTTGAAGGATTAAAAATGGATCCAGAGACGATAAAGGCAATTGTGGAGTGGGCTTCACCTATAAGTGTTTTTGAGGTAAGAAGTTTTCATGGTCTTGCTAGTTTTTATAGAAAATTCATAAATAATTTTAGTAAGATCAATGTACCTATCATTGAAATCATAAAGAAGGAAAAACAACCATTAAAGTGGGCTACTGAAGCTGAAAGGAATTTTCAATTCTTGAAGCAAAAGATAACTGAGAAATCTGTCTTAGTTTTTCCTGATTTTAATAAAACTTTTCAAGTGAAATGTGATGCCATTAGGGAAGCTATTGGAGCTGTATTATGTCAAGAAGATATAACTATAGCATATTTTAGTGAGAAGTTGAATGATACAATAAGGAAGTACTCTTCTTATGACAAGGAATTTTATGCAATTGTACAGTCATTAAAGAAGTGGAGACATTATTTAATGTCTAAAGAATTTATGCTATATTCAGAAAATCATGCTTTATAGTATATTATGCAACAACCTAAATTGAATCAAAAACATGAAAAATGGGTTGAATATCTTCAAATTTTTAACTTTGTATTGAAGCATATAAGTGGTCAAGAAAACAAGGTGGCAGATGCCTTGAGTAGAAAAAATATTCTTGCTCAAGAAAGTCAAATTCAAGTGTTAGATCTTGATTTTCTTAAAGAACTCTATAAGACAGATATGGATTTCAAAGAAGCATTTGAAGCATGTTGTAATACAATTTTGATAGACAGAATTCATTGGTTAGATTATTTCTTGCAAAAGGGTTTATTGTTCAAATGAAAATAGTTGTGCATACCAAATTGTTCTATGAGAGAAAATTTAATCAGGGAGAAATATAGTGGTGGACTTGCTGGACATTTTGGTGTTGATAAAACTTATGAGAAACTAAGTCATTTTTATTTTTGGCCAGGTATGAGACCTGAAGTGGAAAAGTATGTGAAGAATTGTAAAATATGTCAATATGCAAAAGGAAAAAGTGAAAATGCAGGTTTGTACATTCCATTACCTATTCCAGATAGACCTTGGGATATGGTAAGTATGGATTTTGTTTTAGGATTTCCTAAGACACAGAGAGGAAATGATGCAATTTATGTTGTAGTTGATAGATTTTCAAAAATGGAACACTTTATTCCATGTTATAAAACTAGTGATGCTACTTATGTTGCCAATTTTTTTTTAAGGAGATTGTAATATTACATGGGTTACCTAAAAGTATTGTATCTGATAGACACACCAGATTTGTTGGTCATTTTTGGAGGACATTATAGAAGAAGCTTGGTACTAAACTAAGTTTCAGCTCAGCTTATCACCCTCATATTGATGGGCAGACTAAAGTAGTGAACAGGATTTTGGGTAATCTTTTGAGAAGTCTTGCAGCAGAACATCCTAAACAGTGGGATCAAATTTTACCACAGGCAGAGTATGCATGTAATGATTCACCTAACAGAAGTACAGGACATATTCCATTCCATATAGTTTATGGAATGCACCCAAGAGGAGTATCTGAATTGAGGAAATTGGGAAGCAGAAATGAGAAGTACTGAAGGAGAAGTGTTTTCTTCATAAATTCAAGCAATACATGAACAGTTAAAGAAAAAAATACAAGAAAGTAGCATAAATTACAAAAACAAAACAGATTTGAGAAAAAGAGAAGTTAATTTTGAAGTTGGTGATTTGATTTAGCACACTTAAGAGAAGAAAGATTTCCAAAGAGGGAGTATAAAAAGTTAAAATTCAAAGAGATATGACCATGTAGGATATTGAGAAAGTTTTCTACAAATTCTTATGAAATTTAATTACCATATGATATTGGAATATCTCCAATAGTCAATGTTGCTGATTTATACAGGTATGAAGATTGTGGCACAGATGACAGACCAGAAGACAGAGAAAATATTGACTGGGTAAAACAGTTACCCACAGCAAAGACATTACAGCCAGAGAGGATCTTAGACAAGACAGTGTTTAAGAAAACCAGGGGATAGGAGCATTTTCAATATTTGATCAAGTGGAGGGATCAACCAATTGAGGATGCTACCTGGATGACAGAAACCATGATGCAGAAATTGGGCAGTTCTATGGAGGAGCTCATGGATAGGAGCTCATGAATATTTTTGTCCTTAGGAGTATGATGCAAGAGCATGAGTCTTAGATACAAAAGTCTTCATTAATTATTCCAAAAATCCAAAAAAATGTTACAAGCAAAGGTGTTGGTACCTTTAGCTGTCAATTTACAGTTTTACTAGACAGGGTTGAACTACTATCTAGGAATATTGAACTATTTTAGATTAGATTAAGCATATTTAGCCTTCAGTTGATAGATTTAAGGAATATATTATGTAATTAGGATTTTATCTAAGTTAGGATAATTCGATCCTCGAGAAGAGGTCGACTGCTATGTAAAAGACTATAAAATGTAATCTCTGAGAAGGAGAAAATCAAATTGGGTCGTAGAAGAATTGATTAAGAGGGTTTTCCTCTAATTTAATAAAATCACAGATTTTATCTATCTATTGTTGCTTGGAAAATTCCCGGAGGGTTTCATCTCTCCAAAAATTCATTGGATTTATGTTTTCTATGTAGAAATTGAGAGTGATTAGCTTTTGTGTGAAGGGTTCGGAGGAATTTAAAGAAATTTGGTGTCCTTTGATTGAGATCAGGAAATAATAATTGATCTATATTTATTAAGTTACATAACAGAAAGGAAGGTTTCCAAGAGAAATTGAAGTTGGACCTGTAATCCAGTGAAATCCTTGTTTAAAGACCATCGAAAACAAAAGTTTGCAATGAAGCAGTTTTCGAAAAACCGGTCACTATTGTCGCACAGCTTTTGGCGTGCAAGTGGTTTTATTTCAATTGAACACAATCAAATCAAATTGGGACACGTCATGATGGAAATACCACCAATTTCGTGTGACTTTTGGTTGATAAATTACGGGGGATGTTGGAATGTGATAGTCGTCCAATCGTAAAATTAGGAGATCCAACAATGTTCGCATTGAAAGTCACATGAAGTTTAATAAAAAGGTAAGGATGCGATGGAATATTCCAATAGAGTTTTATTAAGGATTTTGAAATCTGAAACCCACTTCCAAAATTTTTTCATTGTTTAAAAGTCAATTATTACATTGCCGAAGGTTTGTAAACATTGTTTACAAAGTGAGTTATTATGTTATGAATGAATAAGGGGACTTTTTCTTCTGCGTAGTATTTTATTAAATAAATCAAGAAGATTTATTAAATTTTGATGACCGAGAGTGGAATTAAGGATTAGAAATCAATTCCTCCTGAGCTAGAAAACATAGTAACGAAGTTTAAGTAGCTCTCCTTAACACCTGCACCGACATTTCCATCATTGGAACTTATAGTGAGCATAATTGTGCAATTACGCCTCATTGTTATTTCTTTAGAAGCTTTGTCATGACATTAGAGCTTATTATCTTTCTCAGCTTCCCTGCGATACCCCATAATTTGAATTCCTTTCCTTCTGAATTTTTTTTTAGGAAAAGTTCTTGAAAATTAAAAGCTACCTTCCCCGGAGATTGTAACCATTGTACTCCTAGTACAACATCCGCACCTCCCATAGGAATGCAAAGAATTGGAATATTCAATACATATTCCCCCATGGTTAGCTTGATATTATGGCATTTTACAGAGAAATTTATAGTTACTCCATTTGCAACCATTACTTCACATTCTGGTGCTGGGTATAGGAAAGAATTCAATTCCTTGGCTGCCTTACAATGAATAAAATTATGGGTACTACTTGAATCAATCAACACTACTATCTTTTTCCTGTCAACATGTTCTTCTATCTTGAGAGTTTGAGGAGTGGTAATTCCTACCAATGCATTACATGATATGGTCAGACTCATTTCTTCCTCTTCTAGGGTTGGTTCCTGATGTATATCCTCTTCTTTTGAAGATTCTTGTTCATTTTCTTCTTCCTCTTCACAGTCTATGTAAAATAATTTATTCTCAGCACACTTATGACCTTTATTGTATTTTCTATCACAACTGTAGCAAAGCCCTTTTTCTCTTTTTTCTTCCAGTTATTGTTGTGTCAAACTCGTAGGTTGTGGAAGTCTAGGAGTAGCAACACTTCCGTCTTTATATATGTGAGTGGTAGGCTTCCTTGTCACCATAATTTTACATTCAATTTTTCTTGCCAACCTGAATGCCTTTTCCAATGAATCAGGTTCCCAAATGAAAACTTCATGTTGGATGTTATCCTTTAAAGTCCCTATGAAGACATCAATCATGTGTTCCTCTGGAATATCAGTTACCCTTATATTCAATTTTTGGATGTCCTCAATGTGTTCCACCACTAAACCATTTTGTTTGAGATTTATCAATTGTCTAAAGACGATGTTGCTTTTTGTATCCTCATAATTTGCTATCATTTCCTCTGTAAAAATTGACCAAGTGAAAAATTCTTTACGGGAGCAAAGGCATCGATATCATACAAATGTATTTTTTTCTAAATGTAAAGTTGCAATGCGTACCTTTTCTGTGTTTTGCACATTACTGAGATCAAAATATTGCTCCATCTGTAGTATCCATGTTATGGGATCCTTGTCATCAAACTTCCTCACATCCATATTTGGAAGATGGTGGTTGTTCCATCTAACATTAGAGTTTATGAAATCACGATTAACGTTTATTTTTTTCTCATCATGAGTTTCCTCTACTATATTTTCGCCATTAGGAAACATTTCTTGTATCAACTTTTCTAAACCTTCGATGTCTACTTTTAGATCATTCATCATGTTTTCCATGTTGTCTTTCATTTTTTATCGATCTTAGCTTCCATGCCATCCATATGAGCTTATAAACCATTAATCTTAGCTTCCACGCCATTCTTCAAACAATCCATCTTAGTTTCCACACATTTCTTCAAAACTTCCATTTCATTTTTTGTTTCTCTTTGCGATAGCAAAATTTGGTGCACTTGCTCTTGTGATTTTGATATCTCATGTTGTGTTTCTTCATCTTCATGAGTCATAGTAGAACCTTCTGAAGGCTTAATGGGTGTTAAATTATTTTAAGGGGTAATTTTAGAACCCAATACTGATATCTATTCTTCAATATGCCCTTGGAATAAATTCAAACTATTTTTTTTCAAACAAGACTTATTTAATTTGAAAAAAATACACACCATTTCTTTCTTTTGGGGAGCTTGATATTGAAATGGAATTATCTCTGTGATTTCATATCTTCAATATCTGAAATTCAACCTTGCAATAGCCCTCTTATAATTATTTTGAATGCCATAGGTATGACCTGATTTGGATTCCTTAAGACAAAGTTATGCCCAATCTCCCATGATGACCTAATTATGGATTGGTTCAGTAGATCGAACTTGTACTACTTTCCATGTGTCACTTTTTTCCTCCTTTTACTCTAAAATTATTATACTGAAAACTACAGTCCATTTAAATGTGGTCACTTTTTACAGAATCCCAATCTGACGCTCAGAGAGAGAGTTATGATGTTTTTTCCACAGTCACCTCTTTGAGATGAAATTCGAGAGCCTGAAAAAATCCTAACTTCCATAGATTATATCTCCAAAAATATTGTGAACCAAGATCTGAAATTTTTACAGGAGGTTCCTAAGGATTTCAGATTCATACGGTATAAATTTTAGCTTCTGAAACTTCATATGCGAAACGTTTTAGGGAAAATTCCACGATGACCTGTTTTAGTTGAAATTCAGGAGCCTGAAAAAACCCTAAATTCCCCAGATCATATATCCAAAAATATTGGGAACCAAGATCTGAAATTTGTACAGGAGGTTCCTTAGAATGTCGAATTCGTGCTGTACAAATTTCAGCTTCTGAACCTTCGTAGACAAATAGTTATTGCAAAAATTTCACGGTGACCTATTTGGAGCAGCGACACCCTAGAATCAAAAACTCTTATACCAAATGTTATGAAACCAGCTCCAAAAATAGAAGAAAAGAGAGATCAACGCCTTAGAAATCAACCACTTTGAGGGGGAAACCTCCAATATATTACCTAAATTAACAATTTTGGGATGATACAAATGACCAAAACCTCCTTCTATATATAGGAGTTCAAGGGCCCACAATATAATCCTAGCTGACCTGACAATAACAATGTAAGGGAAAAATAATAACAATATGGGGTACAACAATAATAATAAGGGGACTACACTAATAACAATAAGGGACTAAACTAGTAATATAGGGACCTAACATTCTTTTTGTTCTATGATGGTATTTCCTGGTGAGTTAGTGCTGAATTCCAATAAAATGAGTGAAAGAAATGGCGTGTATGGTCATTTGTAGCTTGTGGAAATCAAATTATTTTCATAGTGGTGTGGTGGCCCACCATGTGTTTTCACCTTTGACTTAAAAACTGTAGCTTTTGAAACTTGTGAAACATATTACAACATATTTAAAATAAAATTACACTTTAAAAATATTTTATTGAACATTTTCCATATTACTACTCCTTCAATGCCGGATTTATTGGTGAAATGATATTTTTTTTATGAATTTGACCCTAAGAACTAATGGTGACATTTCATGAAATGAGCTAAATGATGACCATGTTGGTATGACTGAGATGATAATGGAAAAAATCTAGTGGTGACTCATCCAACTAAATGATGGAAATGACCAAAACATGAAATTTTTTGAAACGAGTAGTAACAGACCTAGACAAACTAGCCAATGACCAAATTATTAATTGAATATCTAATGAAACCATACAAATTTGACTTAATTCCCTAAAAAAAACCTTGTAAGAGCACATTTGATCATTTGTGACATGCATAACTAACCGACACTAACATTTCTCACATATCTCTTCATAGACACATCACAAGAAATTCCTTTTCCATTTCATATTTCATTTCCTAGTTTGGATCCATAGGACCAAAGTGTCTGCATTGCACATTGACCTATTTAATGCTGCAATTACTAAGTATAATCTCCCCCTGGTTAAAAAATTGTATTTATATCAATTTAGATATCCACTGTCATGTGTTATATCAATTCTAAGATCCACCGCACTCATATTAGAATCCATCTGTGATTCTAACTCAACCAAAACATTAGAACTCCAAAATTCCATGGCTATGCAGAAATGGCAAGGCTAGGCTAAAAACATTGTCACACGTGGAAAACAAACATGGCAAGGCAGAAAGTAACCACATGAAATACAATGCATGCCATATCTCGCAATGAAATAACACATGCATATCAATAACTACAAATAATCCTAATGTAGTTGCTTGATTCCTCGTCTTCCTTGCTTGCTTCCTCTTTCTTCTTTCTTTCTTTCCTTTCTTGCTCCAACTCAAAACTTATTCAAGAAATTCTAAGTGTGCATGAGTGAGTGAGAGAGATAGAGAATAATGAGACAGTTCCAAAAATGCAATAATAAAACTTTTGAGCCAAAATATTTCCAACTAATCCTCACAAGCCTTTTATCAGTGATCCCTCTAGTTTCTTCATTTTCCTCCTCACATGCAACCTCTGACATTTCATCTCCCTTTTTTCCTAATTTCCATTATTTTTATAAATAAATTTGCCAAAATTCCATTTTGTCTTTCCAAAGCCTTTGTCATTGCCTTTTCTAATTTCCTTTAGCCATAATAACTGAAATGAACACCCACTAGGATTTGTTTCCCACCATTTAGTCTCCCATCAACCGTTGTTATTATTTTTATCTTTATTACATGGAATTTTTACCAAGGTTGTTACAACTATCAACTCTAATTGTTTTCTTGACAGTTAAGGATTAGTTTCTCATGATAACCTTTAACATATTTCTAAGACAACTAATAAACTAACATAATTTCCCATTTCATTCATTTTTTTTTTTTTTAAATCAAAATAATATTCCCCACATGTTCTTTAATATCCAAACTAGTAAATAAATAATACTCACATAATGAGTTTTTCCTCTAGGTTTATAAAAACTTCCCTCCCATTAAAATGCACACCATCATCAATGTTATGCCTGACATCTCCCTTGAAATACACAACATAGGAAATATCTTTTAGATTTCATCTTCCATTTCCCAGGTGGGCTCCATAGGATCAAACTGGCTCCATTGCACCATAACCTAGTCAATGCCACAATTCCTGAGTATAATCTCCCTCAGGTTCAAAATTTGTACTGGTTCGACCTCGAAATCTTCTTTCGGTTTGACTAGTATAACATGTAAATCAATTACATAAGTCGGGTCATGCACATAAATATTTAAGATATTAGACACATTAAATAGAATTTGAATTTTAATATGAGCTAGAAATGCCAGCTATTAGGACACCAACCTAATACGATATTCCTCTGATACCAACATTATCCAATATATTTTTGTTAGTTTGAACTTAGAAAAATTGCATGAAAGAGAATGTGAAAAACATGTGTAAATACTTAAAGAAGATGAAATATAAAGGAGACAATTAAGACAATGCATAGAAAATTTTGATAACGAAGTTCCTCCAATGTGGAATACGTCTTCCAAACCTCCTTCAATAGTTGGGAGGTCACTTCATTCATATCAACAAAAATAAAGGAAATTAAATGGAAAAATATATCCTTATACCTCCATTTCTAGGAGTGACTTGAAGTTCCACTACTGAAATCACAAAAATCGCAATACAAGAAAATCTATCTCGTCCTTCTGAGACTTTTGACTGTAAACGTGGCCAAGTTCTGAAAGATGAATTCTTGTCTTGAACATAGTTATTTCTAATTAACAAAGAATGCATGCATCTACCATCACCCCTCATATCTGCTGCTAAAATTCAAAAATAGATTGCACCATTGAGATCCTTGCGAAATTTTTAGTAACATGAGTATAAACTCAGTTATATTTTGACACTGTCAATTATGGGCTTCTGAGGAATATTTAATATTCCATAAGAATATTTTAGGAATATTCCCCTATAATATACAATAGAATATTCTCGCCTTGGAATTTGTGACCAAGTGAGCATGGAACCTTGTGCAACTAGTTCTGTAAAAATCGTTCAACATCCACCTATGTCTCAATTTTTTCTTGCACGTTCTTCTCACTCTGACCTTAGTACAAAATTGCAATGGGTTAAATATATTGGACTGAGCAGATAAACCAAAACTATTCGTTGGATAAACTACTAGTGTGGTTTATGTTGGAATGTGATTCATTTGGAGTCTTGGCACCAAACCACAGATGTCCAGTGGTCATTGTTTTAATATTTATATGCCTCAATATGTTGATATATATGGAATACAAGTTTTAATTATATAAAAAATTTACGACGTGGTTTATAAAATCCCTACCAAATTTTAATATTACGTTTGTTATATAGTTATATTAAAACCATAGTTAAAAAAATGTTTTTTTAAATTATTTTTGTTATATATATATATATATATATATTATAAGGTTTTATAACTATATTATAAAATTAATCAAGCCAATGACTTAGTAACAAGTGTCCATGCATTGTTTGACCTTATTGGTCACTAGCTAGTTGCCACAATAGATGTGGGTCCCACTGACCTTTCTCATTGGGATTCCACATGGCACATTGTGGGACCCCTTTTTTTCTATTCCATCAAACTTAAAACTATGATAATTTGGTCATACAGGCTCTGATTGAGGCACCATTTTTGTTGTTGGAAATCTTGTGATGGCTTGTTTTATCTAGTCCTACTTCCAATAAAATCCAAGGACCTTGATTTTTTGAGCCATTAAGGATCGACCTAGATAATTCCTCCCCACTTACGGACTTTTGGTGCTCCAAAATTATAAATAGTACTGTTATATTTACCTGTATAACAATTTTCTCTGATAGACCACACATTATTCTCCTTCATCTTTGTACTTTAGAGTGAGAAGAAATGAAACTGGCACCAATATCCATATGCAAAATTTTAGTTTTCAATACATATCCAACTTGAAAGATTCCAAAAAATACCATACTTACCAAGAGTAATAGGATCATGGTCAAGTTTTACAATAAAATCCATATCCCTTGTTATGCAACTAATGGCCAAAATATCACTATGTTTCATAATTTTTCCATATGTATGGTATTTTGACAAGCAACATGTGATTTACAACGATGGTCATACTCAAATACTTAAAAAGGTTACCCTTAGTTAATAAGGGTAATGGTATTTATTCTTGTATATGGCTTCCTTGTTGAATTGCTTCAATGGCTGGTTCCTTCATTAACACTTTCTCATGCTCACTCTCCTTTGGGCGAAGCTCTAGATGGAGCTTCCAACACTTGGATCTCTAGTGTCCACCCTTGTTGCCATGGTTGCAGTGGTTCTCCTTCCTCTAGACTTTCTTTACCTTCTTTCTTGAATAGTTGTATTTTGTGTGACTTTGGCCAGGGGAACTTGACAATTTTTTTTACATTGGAATGTGTGTTTCCACTAAAGGGTTGTGATGTGTTCTAAGAATTCTACACTAATTCATCATTGTCACTTAAATAATCTCCCATTTATTCCTTTCTGAAATAGCCTAGTCCTACATACAGTGGAAATTCCACCACTTGGATGGGATTCACAATGCCGTAGCCATTAACTCATAGGACCTATGTTTCATACCCCATATTCATCATTAGTTTTGAACCAATTCCTGGGGTGTTTCTTTCAAAAGAACCAAAATTAGCATCATAATGAGAACATGAAATTGAAGAATTATTAGCATTTATTACCTTAGTTTTCAATTCTGAAGTGGGTGATGAGGGCTTTGGTAATCCTTCCTAGCACTTCAACTTATCTAAGACCCCTTCTATGGCTTGTAGGTGAAGCTGCAGTCCATGCTTCTCCTCTTCTACTTCTTGCAGTAGTCTTCTCAATTCAATAGTATCTACTTGAATACTTTTTTTTCATCTCCATAATTTCCTGGAGCCATGCATTCTTTGGTGCTCTTCTCATTTTTGATGCAAGACCTTGCATTCAAGGTGCTCATTTTTCCCTTTCTTTCTCGGATTTCCTATGCAAAAATAATGTAACCTTATTTTCCCAATAATTTCAAAATCATCACAGCTTGTCCTCCAAATTAGGATGTATGTAAGGAATGGGTATGAAAACTCCATTTTTCCCTTTTTCCTTGAATTGATGGTGATTTTTAATTGTTTGCTACATTGGAATGCTTTTATAATTGATTTTTAATTTTATAATTGTATTCATTTGTATGATGCATTTAAAAAGGATGAATATATCTATATTAGTGCATATTTTGTTACATAGGTAGTAATAAGAATGGTTTTGTGGTAGAAGAAACAAGCATAAAGTTACCTGGAAGGTTTTGCAACAAGAATAATATATGAAAAATAATACCATGGCTATGCAAATATATTCACATGGTTTTTCATTTAGATTAAATGAATTAAAGCTATGATTTTAGAGATAGTAATTAAGGTATTGTATATGGTAAATATTTATAGTTATGTCTTTCATGATGCATGTAAAAGTAAAAGATCAGTTATGGATATTACTTCTTCTTTTATTTATGCATGTGCAAGAAAATTTTTTCCTACAAAGATGTACCATAATATTTTGGGTTTGGACAATTTTATAATTCAAGTATTACAAGTAATCATGACATTATAGTGTGTGTTAATGATAGTGTTTGGAGTGAAGAATCGTGGCTTTCATAAAGAAGTGAAAGATATTGAATTGTAGGTTGCAATGGGTAACTTGGTTAATGAGATATGTTACTAATTTGTGGCGATTTGAAAATGGTGATGAAAAAAGGAAAATAAGATCGCTATAGTAATCAAGTATGCCATGAAGACATTGTTCTATGATAATTGTTAGAATTTCCTCTAATAAATATGCTTGAATGAAATATTATGTTTCTTTTATAAAATATCAACAATGGACAAGGGATGGACAACCTCGTTTCCATTGAGTGACGGGTGAACTCCATTATGCAATGTTTAATAAATTAAAAGTGTTATATTTTTTCCCTTCAGGGTTTCAAGGGTAATATTGATGTTCAATTATGTGGCTTCATATTTCGTTATCTTGATGTTATTTTTATCATGCGTGATGTTAGAATTTAAATAGTTTATCATAATCGCTCATTAATTCAATGATGTTAATGGTGCAATGATACAACATACTACATTGTGGTAACAAGTTGCATTAATGATTACTCCTTTACACAAATAGTTATTCCATTTCTATAGTTACTTCACTTATGATGGTGATTTTATTATTTGATGATTGGTTAAGTATGTGATATGCCTTTAGTGGAATACTAGATGTTAGAAAAACTTGTAAAAAAAAAATTACTCGTATGTAATTTTTATGAAGTATAGAGAGGGATGTGATATCACACCATTCTAAAAAACCATTTTAGTCATTTCACCACCATTTTTTTCCATTCTATTACATATATTGTTTATTTTATTCATGAATGTTCCACAATAAGACTGCGAATGTTAAAGTACTTAATTATCATTATTTTCCTTTGTCTATGATGAATTAGAAAGGATTATTGTTGTTTGTACTACCGATAGTTTTCCTAGTTTTCTTTTTGTCTTTACCTTGTAGTAACAATAAAAATACAGGATGTTGGTACGATTATGTAGCTCCAGGAGGAATTTCAAAACATGGGTTTTATTCCTAGGGATGTTGACATGGATTTATATTACCTAAATCATACCCAACTCAACTCCACTATCCTCTATCTCATGATCTATAGTTACGATAACTCACGCCAAGAAAAATCTTGTGATTGAATTCAGATGTGATTTGTGGACAAACGAAGACAAGTATGGAAAATAAATTACATAATTTTTTATTAGAGAATCCCCAATTAAGTGACTTGTGAGCAGTTTCTCTACAAATTTTGTGTATTGAGAGTGATGCATAGTTCTTTCGTGCATAAATTTCTTGTTGCAGTTGTTGGAAAAATAATAATTCAATGAAAGAAGCTAATTTTCGAATAAAATTGTTCCATCCTACCCTTAGATTATATGGTAAATAAAAAATACATAATCATATATTCAACCAAGAATACATGAAAGAAAATATTTTGTGAATTTTTCCATGATTGAATGTTTGAATTTGGGTGGGAAATGAATTCCAATTCACCCCCTTCTCTTTTCTTATATAAATATATGGTCATAGAATAGTTTTGGAGTGTTAGGCTATGAAATTGGCACCATAATTCTTGTTAAATTGCATGTTGCATTTTTATTCCAAAGGTAATGAAATGTCTACAATTTCATGGTGTATCTCTAAGTTTCTAGTTTGTGAGTTGTGAATCACCAACCCCTTCTAGGGAGGAAGATACCTACTTAGGAGGAATCAATTTGTCTATAGAGGTAGTATAGTTAATTTATCTTAATTTACTTGGAGGTTCTGTAATTTTAATTCATGTTACCAATTAACCATTTTTATAGGTTCTTGATGATATATTGATGTTACTATTGGAGGAGTTTTCTTGCAGAGCATTTAATACAGATTGATCATGTATTATAATAGGTAGTCCTAGATTGATCATTACTAACTGTGTGTTGCTACTATTCAATTGTTGTTTTATGCAATTTTGATTTCATTTACAGCATTTTGTGCAAAGTTTTATTTTTATGAAAATGTGAGCTTCAAAATGTGGTTTTCATGGATTGAATTAGATTCCTCGAAGTGCGAAGAGTGGAAAAATGTTATGGTTTGATTGTGTTTCAATTATTGTAGAAGAATGTTTAGCATTAGGAATTAGCTAATGCTAGTTATCAATTGATTCCTACATATACTTTGCATGATGACCTTGAAATAAAAGACTTACCCTAGTTGTTAATTAATGTTTGAGAAAATTGGCTTGTTTTAGTAAGACACTTCATTTTTCAAACAATGATGTCCAAAATTCCCCCCTTTAAGGTGAAGGGATGTTTTTGAACCCAAGAATGATTTTCAATATTTCAAAATTCTCCCTTCTGAGTGCTTACATGAATATGTATACATTTTTTTTCATTTGGGGAACATTGTTTTAAACTAATAGTCTTGAACTCTAGATCATATCAAATCAAGTGATACTTTGTGTTGTTGTGTTTGGTGAAATCAAGATATTTGGGATTGTTGGAAAACGTGATCATATAAGTGTTTTCAACTAGAAGAGGAGTAGGTTTCACTTCTTTCTCTCAATAAAATTTAAGAATTTTACTAATCCACTCCAACTCATTATTTTATTTTTGACCACAAGATATTCTTCCTCTGTCACGAAACATATTATAATTTAGTATTATCATGACCATAAGGAGACACTTATTCACCTAGAATTGATTGTTAGCATGACCCTAATGAGATAGTTCTTGATCTATATCTGATGAAATTAATTGTTTTCAATACTCCATTTTCCTTCCCTTCATCAAAGTATAAATGAGAATATCTAATCAAGTGAAAATTTTACACCTATGAATATATATTTCCAAGGTTTTGATTTCCTTTCAAGTACTTCAGAACTTTTTTTTACTAAAACAATATCCTTCAGAAGCCTTTTGCGCAAATGAGGAAGGAATCCCCCAAAAAAATGAAATATCTCTTATGGTAGTTGTGAGGTAGATTTGACTTCCTATAACTTAACTATACCTGGTTGCATCCTCAAATTTATTCCTTATTTTGATATGAGCTTTAAATTTCATTTCATCAAATTTGATAGAGGATCGCGTTCATGCATTGTGAACCTCTTTAACAACTCTTAAATGCAGTTCTCCTAGGAGATGAATATATACCTTGGATGTTGAGTCACCTCAATGTCCCATTAGTATTGAAAATGTCTCAAAAGTTTGAATGAGTTCTTTAACTCTTTATTTTCAAATGGAATATATGTTTTCATTGCACTATATTACCAAAAAATTATCCAAATATACTATAAAATATACAACAATTTTTCTAAAATTATTGAGAAAAATATTTTCATCAACAAGATTAAAGTGTTTGAAATTCAATTTTAAAAAATGTTGAAATAAAATTTCATAACAATATTGTGGTGCTTTTTTAGCCCATACAAGAATTTTATGACTTTAGATGGTTTTTTTTATTTCTCTCTACAATAAAAACATCTTGCTAAGATATTAAGAGATAAAATTTCAAATATTTGTTCAATAAATATCTTTTCACATAAATTTGGTGAATTTCCCATCCATTTTCTGTTGTCAAGGAAAAGAGAGTTTGGATGGTAGCAAGTTTTTCTGTGGGAGAAAATTTATCCTCATAGTTATCACCTTCTTACTATTCAAATTCTTTTGTTGCAACCCTTGCTTTAAAATTGTCAAAGTCAGCCATTTGATTTTTACATGTTCTTGTAGACCAACTTGCATCCAATTGGTTAGATTTTGAATAACAGGTCAATCAATTTTAATCATCCATTATTTATAAGACCATCATACTCCTTTAGCATCAAATATTTCCATTAATCATGAGAGGAAACATATTTAAATAAATATGGTTAAAAGATAGTAGGTAAATTTGATTCACAATTATATGAAACATTCGTATCAACTATATCAATTGAATCATCATTATCTACATCACCTCCATATTTTCTAGTGTAAAATTTGGTTCATGTCTCTTTCACCTCATCATGATAAACTCTTTCAAGTGTTTTATGAGTCATTCAGGGTTCCTGTGTAAAATGGTTTATGATTCTCCCCTCATTTAGATACGATTTCATCAAGTTTCATCCTTATAATACTCTCAATCACATCATTCAAATAGTCTTCCAAATTTACTTCAATGTATAAAATTTCATGAGGGGGAGATGGCACTTCTTAAGGAGATTCCAAATGTTTATAAAAAATATGGATTTCCCATTAATAAGGTAAAATATAATTCCTATTTAGGTTATTTTATGGATATGTTCTCTTTTTAATCTTCCTAAGAGATAAGAATCCCCATCACTGTTTCCAAACTCTACATGGAAGTAGTGGGGAGAACCTCCAAATTCAAAATTTAGTGTCAATCATGCTCTACTCAACCATCAAAATTGATGGTGTAAGCCCAAAATTCTTTCATAATCCAAAATATAAGATCGAAAGATACAAATATATATATGGTCATGATAGAGTCATAGATCCTAATGATCTACCAATTTCCATATATTTTTTAACATACGATATAGATACTTATACAATCTACATTTTTTCTTTGAATCAGATGCTTATGACTAGTGCTTCAAACGTGGTATCTAGGTTCTTTCTTCAGCTTCTAGCTGAATTATCATTTATGACCTAAATAACTAGAGATTTGGATTATCAATCCATGACATAAGCCAATAGTTGGAAATTTTTGATAGCCACTTTCATGCTTTCATCAACTATTGAAATTTGGAAAACAATTCATTTTTGCTAATAAAAAAACACGCAGGTTTATTTTAGGGTCAAATTCATCTAGTCTAAGTCAATCATACTATATAATTTAAATAGGTAACTGCAAACTCCGAATCTAATTTCAAGTTCCAAAAAATTGAACCTAATTTAGAAATTGGATTTGTTCACCCAGAATAATTGATCCATATTGTGTGAAAGAAAGACTCTCTATCTCTCTCTACACTCAAATAAATCAAACATTCAAATAGTTTCATAAAGAATATATAAATATATGTGTTATTTGGAATAGGTGTAATTATAATTTACATTAATAGATGCATTACCATCTTCTGAGTCTTCTGCTACCTCTTCACATAATTTTCTCATTAGCACACTCAACTATTTCTCTCTCAAATAAATAGAATTTTTTTTACATAGATATCTCATAAAAAAATTCAATTTGTTATGTTAAATTATCCACCAAATTCCTCATTTGGCTAAGCTTATCCTTGTATATAGAAATGGCACTTATCATATCTTCTCTAATAATATAGATTCTTGCTAGATTATTTACTACGAAAATTGTACATTTTATGGAAACCAACTACCTTCAGTAAAGTAGATTTGACTTAGTAGGGTCAAAATGGGTTTCGTTGGTAGATGCTCATGTAACAAACTCTCGGGATGAAAAAAAATATTCACAAGGTCTTCAACATTTGTGCCATATATATATAAAGTTTATTTTTTATTATATTTTTCTAAGTAGTATCTTCTAGTGGTTAGTTCTTCTATTTGACCAAATACTAAAAGTATTATTTATGTATGACTCTCTTGTCTACCCTTTGATCCAACACTTGTTCAATCTCTTTCTAAAATTACTTTGGCAATTTTTTCTTGCATCCATTGGTCTAATCTCCGTCACTTGCAGGTTCATCTATTATACTGCTTGGTGTTTCATTGAAAGGGTATAAATATATAACATTGAAAATTGGAGAAATATGAATATCCCTTTCGAGTTCAAACTCATAATAATTAGAAAGGATTTTTCATGAAATATTATATGGATCATTTTTATTAAGTTTTAATTTATTGTATGTCGTAAATAGGAAACATTTCCTTTCTACAGTACTCCATCACTAAGTCACCAACTCCAAAGTATGATTGACTTTTTTTCTTATTTTATTTCTATTATACTCAAGTATGATTGACTTTTTTTCTTATTTTATTTCTATTATACTCACTATTGTTTTTTTGCAAATATCAGCTAATTCTTTCATGCAATTCTTCCATGCTTACAATAAATTCTTCACCTAGGACACTCCTTAATTCCTTCTATCAAAATTTTATTGATTCATAAATTCCTTTTCGATTCATTCTATACACTATTTTAAATTGACTCATTGACACATTTCTGTTGGGTAAATCATTATATGGAAAATTGACCTGAGCAAGTTCTTCATCCCACTTCTTGGAATGTTCATTCACCAAGTTACTTGAAGGATATTTCACAATCCTAATTTTACCATCTTTTTTTTCCCATTACTCTGTCGATTCAATGTTGAACTAAAATTAAATTTACTACTTGCTTTCTTCCACAAATTTCTCAAAAAATGGCTTGCAAATATTGTACTTCTATTTAAAAAATGCTTCTAAATAAACCATACAATCTTACAATCTCTCTATTGCATAATTAATGTTTATACAATCTATCAAATTTATCATGTTTGAAAATGTTTCCACATAAATATAATTAATATTAATACCTTTCAAAATTTGAAACAACCCAAAATAAAATCCATACTTTTATAGTCCCATGCTCTACTTGGAATTACTTGGAATTGACAATGGCTAACCTAAACTTGCATTTTGGCTCCTTCTTTTACCATGTTAGCACACTCTAAAAAAAAAAAAAAAACCTTTTTCATGTCAACTTGTATGTAGCATTCAACAAAGTGTCTTGAGATTCCTCACTATGCTTTTCTTTTATCAAATTATCTCTCATTAAATTATCTCTCATTGAGCATCTTTTGGTATGAAAACCCGGGTATCCTTGAACAATAATGATTCTTGAATAAAAAATAACTCAACATGTTCCTTCTATTAATACTAATTGGATTTCCGCATGTTGCATATGGGTCTTTAAAAGATACATCATCTCTATACATCTCTTTTAGATAATGAAACCCGAAAACATTAACGTGAAATTGAAGTAAAATTAGATTAATTGGGCTTAATGCATCAATTACCTGGTTTGATGCACCATTTATGGTCTTAACAAATGTAAAATTTTGCAAAAAAATTACCCACTTACCATAAATTTAATTTAATTTTGGTTGATTCCTAATAAACTACAAAGCATGATTCTTACTATAGATATATTTTTTTTCATGAGATAATGCATCCATTTATATGAGGATTTAACTATGGTATAAAATTATTCATCATGAATATACTATTTTTATTCCACTTGTATCTATCTTAATATGAAAGTTTTTATTAAAAAATTTTAAGAGAGGTTGTTCTATTATCTTTTATTTCAACAATCTAAAATTTCAGTCAATTTCTATAGTCCATTTGAATGGATATTTTGTTTCCTTTACAATCTCTACAATAAGAGAATAAATGATACTAAAGTATCTAATAAAATTTCTATAAAATATTGACAAACTAGAAATATGTATCACTTCAAAGTCATTTCACTGTGGAAACTACTGAAAATTGCATATAAATGACTTAGTTTTGTAAGGTTACTATTATTAGTTTATTTTTGGTCATTAATTAAGTAACAAAATCTATTAATAACTTATTTTTAGTCAAATATTTCTTATTTTGATTGATCAATTTGATAGTATATTTAGTCATTAATTATTGTTAACTCATGATTTATTTAGTCACTATAATGATTAATTTCCATCAATTCATAGTATTTTTAATTCTTTTATTCTTTGGTTATTGTCAATTAGTAATATATTTAGCCAATTTAATTTTTGATTGATGTCAATTAGTAGTATATTTTCTTTTATATAATATGAATAATTTATTAAATACCATGAATTGTATAATTAGAAATAAACATATTAAAATTTAATTAAAAAATAAAATAAAATAAAAATATTATATATAAGAACAAGCTATAACATCATAAAAAGTTAAAATATTGAGTTAACATGATAAAATTGAAAGCTAATATGAAATTATAAATCATAATGAAAATTTGATGAATTGTAAGATGTTCACACACATACGTATATTATTGTTAATATGAGAGCTTACAAGTCTTTCAAATTCACCACGATATATATCCATGAGCAAAACATAAAAACTAAAAACTAGTGCATAAAGTAGTGGGCCTACATGAGAAACATCAACTATGTCATTTTCTGCAAATATTTAAGTGAACAACATGTAAAGGTTCGTTATTGAGACAAATAAATCCATCTATTTTGTCTTCATAAATAAGAGTTATGTTACTTGTGACATTAAAATATTTAATTTTCATCTCTTATTCCTTTCAATTTGCATCGACTTATAATAGAAAGTGAGTGAATCAACCCAATATCCAGAGAAATACCATCCAAAACCTTAAATTGGTCTTCTTTTTGGATTTTATCATTGCATTTGTGCAAAAAAATAAAAATACACATTATATTGAGATACCAAAAATGTCTCAACAACAATTATATTTTAATTATATTTAGCATATTCTCCAATACAAAAATAAATAAATTCAATCTATAATTATATTGAAAAAAACAACCAAGATCATTAGAAACAATAAATATCATATTATTATAAATTATCAATCATTAAAAAAAATCCTTATTTTCATAATTTATGTGTACTAGATAATTACACTTCACTACTTTTCTAACCAATTTCTATCACAAAGATAATGATTACCCTTATTTACATAATAAAACAACCATTACTTACCTGAATAGTTTTTACTTTCATGCCGTTTAATATCACTCACCTCTAGTTGAGCATAATCACTATCATCACTAACATTAATTTTTGTTATTTTACAAAGATCTCTATTTATACGCCCTTTTATTTCTATTCAACTTTCATATAATTTCTACACATGTGGCTTAATCATCTTGCAAAAAGTAATTTAAGTGAAGTAAAGAATGCAAAATCTATAACTCTTTTCTGAAAATAACATAATAAGCATGGAAAATGACAAAGTGTGAGACAAATAACTTACAAAAACAATTATATTACCTCAACTTTAACACCATTATAAATATGTTGCACATGCGTTGCACATGTGAAGCTTTGTGGACATGAAGTTATTTTTGTTTTCATGTTTCTTTTATAGAATTTATATCCATTTGGTTTTTGTTTAGAGAAACTTTCAGGAATCTCCTTTTTGGTTATGCGAAAATGTAGTAGTGAGGGCACCTTTCAAGTACATTCATAAGGTGACAACATTTTCCTTCAATATTTTAATAGATTGACATCAGAGGAGGTAAGAAATTCTTATAATTCTTATCATATTGTTAGAATTTGGGTGATCGACAATCTTATAGAGAAAGATTTTATGGAACATGTCTAGTAGCACTTGGACAAGTAGTGAAAGAAATCAACCAACACTTTTAACATACTTTGGGTTAACATGTAAGAAATATGTAGGTGAACCATAGACCTTTATTCCCTTAGTTACTCTATTTCGAAAAAAATAAAAAATCAAGTATGAGTGGGCCTTATCAATGTTGACACATGGATAGAAAGTACAAGACAAATTATTATATAATAACACAAATAGATACATAACAAACCTTAATCACTAGAACTTATAGCTCTCCATACATGGGGAAAGGAAACATTTAAATACTTAATAGAAAGAATATGACTCTCCATCCATAGGCTATGTATTTTTATTTTGATCCTTGAAATCCATGTCTTCACAATTTTAAATTTCTTGATGCTTCTCTTATGCTTTATCAGATTCCTTTGTATCACCACAAATAGAAAGGTGCCCCTAAACAACTTGTGGTTCTGATGGACCATCCTCCTATATAAGAGCCTTTAATGTTGCTGACTTCTATGAGTTAGCAATTCAATAGAGATAACTATGTGACCTCTTTGTTACTTCATAACTTGAGTAATGATTAGAGAAAATACTATCATCGCCATGTTATGTTCTCATATATTTGTAATAGATACTAAATCAAAATTGTGAATCTTAAGTTTATTGAATCCTGCTTTAGTCTTCGCCATACATTGTTATTTCAGTGAGGGATTACCACTCCGATATTGTGAAGTAATCCATTCAATCCATACCTTTTTTATATCTTCTAATTAATCTCTAACGGTTTACACATAAGGGAATGTCTCCAATCTCAACCCCTTTTATAAATTTGTATTATTTTCTAGGTTATTAATGATATTTATCTTTAATTTTAATTTTTTCTTTTACAAAAATGAATCATATTGGTAAGAATAACCATTATTGACTTTAATCTATTAACTTAAAATTGTTATTATAAAATTTTTTTTATCTATCATATTTTATTATTATATTTTAATTTAACTAATAGTAAAAAATCATTAAACTATTATTATTTGAGATACTAAGCAGGTGGAAGATGAAAAACACTTTGTTTTAGATTTCCCAGATCTTTCTCACATTCGCTCTCAATTCCGTAACTTTTTCCACACCTATATTGATGTTCGAGTGCTTCTTTCCCTTCTCTTTATGATAGGAACATGATTTTGAAGAATCAAACTCGGACTAATTGAGCTGCTAGACAGTCATTGAGTGTAACTATTTCAAACCACTTAGGGAGGGAAGTTAGCCCTTCCAACGTGAGAGGACTCTCTCAAGAAAAGATATAATATTCAAGAAACAAGCTTTTAAATGAAGATGGCTAACTCTCAGATGATTTTTGGATAATTTTTTGCAGGTAAGAGATGTGTGAGGGCTACCATTGGGCATGAAGTCAAAGTGGGAATTCAATTACACAAAAGTATCATTCATCGAAGCTGAGGCACATGAGTTCTTATAAAACAATTATGACAACAAAAAGGATACATAAAGGAAGTTGGAGCATAATAATCTATGAATTCCAGATAATTATGTAAGATCAAGCTGAGATAAAATTAAAAAGATAAAGGACACTGATACATAAGAACTCAAACAGTATCTCAGGTCTGAACAAAATTCTTCTGCAATTGAATATTAACTGAGTAGAATAAGATTATAATGGTAGCTTCAATCATTACATCCATAAACAAAATTTAAATAACCCATACTAATGATGCTTCTCGAATTGGACAACTTTGTATAAGGTGCCATAAACCATGATCAGGTGGAAAATTGGCATGCTAAAATTTTGGCTCTGATATTCAGAATTTGAGGATGAGTTGTGTGTTGCTGAGGTGGAAAAAATGGTGAGCTGGCAGCCATATCATCATTTTGCTGAGTGGCCTTCATCAACAGGTGTCTCAATTATACTCTTCAACCTCTTATCATGACTTATATTCCCCCCTACATACATTAAGTGCTACAAAAACAACAAAACTTTAGCTCGTTATAAAAACATAGTATTTTAAGTCAAGTTTGCAGTGTAGTTTTTATAGCATTTTCATTTCAGCTCCTTCTGCACTTTTTCTGACTCTTCTACGAGTTGGAGGGTATTCATTATGTAAAATAAGGTAAACAAATGTTGTTATTCACCCCTATCATGAAATATTTTGGAAATTTTACCTCAAAACATTCTACAGCGGGTTTGTAGTGAAAAATCAACTTTAAGCCTCGAGCTCGCTACGAACTTTCCTAACTTCTCCATAATTTGCAATTTTTACTCCTTATCTCCAAAAAACATTTTTGCAACTGTGTAACTCACTTCATATAGTATCCTAAGACAAAAATGGCCAAAAAATGTGGCTTACCCTCTTTCAAGGGGTAGTAGGGTCATTCATTACAGTCGTATTCAACCCTTTTTTCTTCAATTATGTTTGTACCATCCCCATTTGCATTTCTAAGTCTTTTAACTGGCCTTGTAGCTTCCTTATTTATGACTAAAACCACTTGTTTCTCCTAAAGTTATGTTTCAACATCCTGCAGAGTGGTAATGTTATTGTCAAGATCTTCCTTGACCTTTCTGCAACGTCATCATAAAAAGCAATTTGTTTTCTCACTTATTTTTTCAAATCTTTTAGCTCCTTCCTCTTTTGTTTAAAGTCTGAAAACTCTAGTTTTGCTTCTAAAACCTCTTCTCTGGCTTTCTTAAGTTTTTCTATTAGAGGCTCCAATTCAGAATTTTTTTGAACCCTTTCTTTTCCTTTCCTTACCTTGATCACCTCTGCTTCTGTTGGAGATAGCTCTATGATTACTTCCCTTGTTGGATGTTTCTTCTCTTCTGGTTTTTTCTGCATTTTATCAGATTTTTCTTCCTTCAATAGTTGTGACCTAGTGAGTGGCTTCCTAGGTTTAAAAACAAATCATGAATCTTCACTAGAAAAATCTAGCTTCTTAGCTTTAAGACCCTTTTTCTTCATTTTTTCTTCTTTAACATCTACAAGCTTCACCACGGGAGTTTCTTCAATATCAATTTCCTGCAAGATTTCTTCAAGCTTTCCTTTCCACTCTGTCTAACTTCTAGTGATTCTTATATGAGCTCATGTTTCAGTTTTGAATTTACTATTGGTAGGGGTTTGCAACAGATCAATGTCTACCTAAATTGGCTCCACCATGGGCTGCACCTCCACCTCAACTTCTACTTCTGTTTTAGCTCTTAGTTCTTTGCCCTTCCTAGGATTCTTTATCTTTGACCTAGGTTTATTTATTGGAGTGAGGACATCTACCTCATACCCACTCAAAAGTAGAAAAGTAGCCCAATCCCTGTAAAGCTTCTTTAACTCCTCCATACCTAACAATTTGATTAAAACATGATGAAAAATAGAATTATCACTGCTCTTAGGTTTAACGTGCACCTTTTCAGCCATTTTTCTTGAACTTATGCACATAAATAATGGTAGATCGAGAGGTTTTTTAGATATGAAACGAAGCAACAATATGAAGTGGTATTGGTAAATCATGTGAAATATACCTTCAAAAGTAAAATATTTTTGAATCACCATCAACATATTTGAATAGTTGTTCTTCAGGAAATTCCTAGAGATGTGTAAGGTCATGTCAATGCCTCTATGCTCCTGCTTCATAAATTCATCACTGTTTTGAAGCTTGAAATTTTTTCCTTGAACCACTCCTCTCGAGACCTTGGAATCTCAGTTGCATGTGCAATGGTCTCAAGAGAAACAATAAAATTGGGGATGCCCACATTTGAAGCTATAAAAATGATGTTTACAATGAAATCCTTGGACACCTGTGCATGATATCCCTGCATTTTTTGGCAAATCCTCAAACAAACAAAATTTATGAAGGTTTGTGATAATCTAGGGTCTTTTGCAATCGGCTTCATGTCCATGGGTTCGTATTTGAATACAGAGCCACCTTTATTTGTATTTTTATGTGAATCCATGCCTTATAATAAAACACTCATCATTTTAAAACTTTGATACCTTTAAAATTGTATAAGACAACAAGCACCTTCCTTGACAGAGATAACAGCTAGCCTAATACAACTACTAGACAACAAAAAAAGTAAAGATTGTTGGCAAGAGGCTTAAACCACTAACAAGGATGAAAGGCAATGTGTTGTTCTTCGAATATTGAAATAGTATAAATTAGGAAATAGAGATGAGAGGGGAAAGGAAATGATGGAAGGCATGATGATTACCACACATGCAACATGACACAATATGACACATAACAAAAATGTACTATGATGACAAAATCTGTTTTGACCACTGAAATGATGACAAGATATTGATTACCCCACCGTTAGCAGAAAAGACAGATTTTGTAGCATTTTTAGTTACTGGGAGTGCAGACTCACTACGGAACTGTCATGCAAGTCCATAGTGAAAGCATACCGTTTTACACAGAAAAAAATGCGGATTGGTGAAAAAGTTGCAAGTATCATAAAATTAATCTTTTAACCCATGCAATTGGATTTTTTTTAATTTTACTTTGATAAGACCTCAGCTACATGAACAATGTTTGTTTTGACCCCTAACGAGATAGTTCTTGATCTATATCTGATGAGATTAGTTGTTTTCAATACTCCATTTTCCTTCCCTTCATCAAAGTATAAATGAGAATATATAATCAAGTGAAAATTTTACACCTATGAAGATATATTTCCAAGGTTTTGATTTACTTTCAAGTACTTCAGAACTCTTTTGTAGTATACCGATATCCTTCAAAAGCCTTTTGCACAAATGAGGAAAGAATCCCCCAAAAAAATGAAATATCTCTTATGGTAGTTGTGATGTAGATTTGACTTCCTATAACTTAACTATCCCTGGTTGCATCCTCAAATTTATTCCTTATTTTGATATGAGATTTAACTTTCATTTCTTTAAATTTGATAGAGGATTGCATTCATGCATTCCGAACCTCTTTAAAAATTCTTAAAGGTACTTCTCCTGGGAGCTTAATATATACCTTGGATGTTGAGTCACCTCAATGTCCCATTAGTAATGCAAATTTATCAAAATTTTCAACTCAATCCCTTCTTTCACTCTTTATTTTCTAATGGAATATATTTTTCATTTCACCATATTACCAAAAAATTATCCACATATACTGTAAAATATACAAACAAATTTCTAAAATTATTGAGAAATGTATTTGTGTCAACAAGATTAAAGTGTTTGAAATTCAATTTTAAAAAATGTTGAAATAATATGTCATAACAATATTGTGGTGCTTTTTTAGCCCATTCAAGAATTTTATGACTTTAGATAGTTTTTTTTTATTTCTCTCTACAATAAAAACATCTTGCTAAGATATTAAGAGATTATATTTCAAATATTTTTTCAATAAATAAATTTTCACATAAATTTGGTGAATTTCCCATCCATTTTCTATTGTCATGGAAAAGAGAGTTTGGATGGTAGCAAGTTTTTCTATGGGAGAAAATTTATCCTCTTAGTTATCACCTTCTTACTATTCAAACCTTTTGCCACAACCCTTGCTTTATAATTGTCAAAGTGAGCCATTTGAGCTGTACATGTTCTTGTAGACCAACTTGCTTCCAATTAGTTAGAATTTGAATAACGGGTCAACCAAGTTAAATGATCCATTATTTATAAGACCATCATACTCCTTTTGCATCACATATCTCTATTAATAATGAGAAGAAACATATTTAACTAAATTTGGTTAAAATATAGTAGGTAAATTTGATTCAAAATTATATGAAACATTCATATCAACTATATCAACTAAATCATCATTATCTACATGACCTCCATCTTTTCTAGTGTAACCTTTGGTTCATGTCTCTCTCACCTCATCATGTTAAACTATTTCAAGTGTTTGATGAGTCATTTTGGGTTCCTTTGTAAAGTGGTTTAGGATTCTCCACTCATTTAGATACGATTGCATCAAACTTCATCCTTCTAATACTCTTAATCACATCATTTAAATAGTCTTCCAAATTTACTTCAATCAATAAATTTTCATGAGGGGGAGATGGAACTTCATAAGGTGATTTCAAATGTTTATCAAAATATGGGTTTACCATTAATAAGGTAAAATATAATTCCTAATTAGGTTATTTTATGGATATTTTCTCTTTTTATTCCTCCTAAGAGATAATAATCTCTCTCACTATTTACAAACACTACATGGAAGTAGTGGGGAGAACCTTCAAATTCAAAATTTAGTGTCAATCATGCTCTACTCAACCATCAAAATTGATGGTGTAAACCCAAAATTGTTTCGTAATCCAAGATATAAGATCCAAAGATACAAATATATTTACATTCATGATAGAGTCATAGATCCTAATGATATACCAATATGCATATATCTTTTAACATGTGATCTAGATACTTCTACAATCTGCATTTTTGCTCCGAATCAAATGCTTATGACTAGTGCTTCAAATGAGGTATCTAGAACCTTTCTTCAACTTCTAGCTGAACTATCATTTATGACCTAAATAACTAGAGAGTTGGTTTATCAGTCCATGACATAAGCCAATAGTTGGAAATTTGTGATAGCCACTTTCACGTTTTCATCAACTAATGAAAATTGCAAAACAATTCATTTTTGTTAATACAAAAACATTTGGATTTATTTTAGGGTAAAATTCATCTAATCTAAATCCATCATACTACTCTATAATTTACATCGATAACTACAAAGTGGGAATCTAATCTACAATTCATAAAACTTGACCATAATTTAGAAATTGGATTTGTTCACCCACAATAATCGATCCATATTGTGCAAAATAAGGAATCTCTATCTCTTTCTACACTCAAATAAATCAAACATTCAAATAGTTGCATAAAGAATGTATAAAGAAATGTGTTATTTGGAATAGGTGTGATTATAATTTACATTAATAGATACATAATCATCTTCTCAGTCTTCTATACCTCTTCACATTGTTTTCTCACTCGCACACTCAACTATTTCTCTCTCAAATATATAGAAAAATTATTACATAGATATCTCATATCCAAACTAAACAAATTCAATTTGTTACGTTGAATTATCCACCAACTTCCTCATTTGTGTAAGCTTATCCTTATATATAGAAACTAAACGGCACTCATCATATCCTCTCTAATAAGATAGATTCTTCCTAGATTATTTAGTACGAAAATAGTACAATTTAGTAAAATTAAGGATACCAACTTCCTTCACTAAAGTGGATTTGACTTAGCAGGGTCAAAATGGGTTTCGGTTGTAGATGCTCATGTAACAATATATAAGGATGAAAAAAATTATTCTTCAAAATTTGTTAGTTATATATATATATATATATATATATATAAAAGGTTGAAGAATAAGTTTTTTCATCCTTATATATATATTTTTGGTAAGTAGCATTTTCTACTGGTTGGTTCTTCAATTTGACTAAATATTGGAAGTATACTTATGGCTCTCTTTTCTACCTTCGATCCAACACTAGTTCAATCTCTTTCTAAACTTACTTTGGTAATTTTTTCTTGCATCCATTGGTCTGATCTCCGTCACTTGCAGTTCACCTATTATATCACTTGGTGTTTCCTTGAAAGGTATAAATCTATAACATTGAAAATTGGAGAAATATCAATATCCCTTTGGATTTAAAACTCATAAGAAGAAATATTATATCGAGCAATTTTATTAAGTTTTAACTTATTGTATGGGGCAATAGGAAATATTTCCTTTCTAGAATATTCCATCCCTAAGTTACCAACTTCAAAGCATGATTAACATCTTTCTTATTTTATCTCTATTATACTCACTACTCTTTCATGTAATTATTTTATGTTTTCTATAGATTCTTCACCTACGACACTACTTAATTCCTTCTATCAAATTTTTCTTAATTCATAAATTCCTCTTGGATGCATTCTGTACACTATTTTAAAATGACTCATCATTCACATGCTTCTATTGGGTAAATCATTATACGGAAAATTGACCTGAGCAAGTTCTTGATCTGACTTCTTGGAATATTCATTCACCAAGTTACTCAAGATAATTCACCAAGTTACTCAAGATATTTCACAAGCCCAATTTTACCACTTTTTTTTTCATTACTGTTCGAGTTCAATGTTGAACTGAAATTCAATTTACTACTTAGTTTCTTCCACAAATTTCTCAAAAAATGACTTGCAGATATTGTACCTCTATTTGAAAAAATACTTTTAAGTAAACCATACAATCTTACAATCTCTCTAAGAAATAAGTTAGGAACACTAGTTGCATAATTAGTACTTGTACAATCTATCAAATTTATCATATTTGAAAATGTTTACACATAAATATAATTAATATAATTAATATTGATACATCTATGAATTTGAAGCAACTCCAAAATAAAATCCATGCTTTTATAGTCCCATGCTCTACTTAGAATTGACAATGGCTAACATAAACTTGCATTTTGGCTCCTTCCTTTAACATGCTGGCACACTCTACACTTTTCAACAAACCTTTTTCATGTCAACTTGTACAGTTAACCAAAAATAAATAGTATTCAACAAAGTGTCTTGAGAGTCTCCACTATGCTTTTCTTTTATCAAATTATCCCTCATTGAGCATCTTGGTATGAAAACCTTGGCATGCTGGTACACTAATGCTTCCTGAATAAAAAAACTCAACCTGTTCGTTCTATTAATACTAATTGGATTTTCGCATGCTGCATATGTGTCGCTAAAATATACTTCATCTCTATACACCTATTTTAGATCATGAAACCCCAAAACATTAACGTGAAATTAAAGTACAATTAGATTAGTTTTATTTAATGCATCAATTACCTTGCTTAATGTACCATCTATGTTCTTAATTACAAATGTCAAATTTTGCAAAAAAAAAAATAAAAAAAATTTACCCACTTAGCATGAATTTGATTTAATTTTGGTTGACTCCTAATAAACTACAAAGCATGATGTTTACTATACAAACAATTATTTTTCTGGCCATGAGATAATGCATCCATTTATATAAGGATTTAACTATGGTATAAAATTCTTCAATTATCAACATACTATTTTTATTCCACTTGCATCTGTCTCAATATGAAAGTTTTTATTAAAATTTTCTGAGCGATGTTATTATAATATCTTTTATTTCAACAATCTAAACTTTCAGACAATTTCTATCCATTTGAATGGCTGTTTTATTTCCTTTACAATCTCTACCATAAGAGTATAAATAATACTAAAGTATCTAACAAAATTTCTATAAAATATTGGAAAACTAGAAATACTTGTGACTTCAAAGTCATTATACTCATAGAAACTACTAAAAATTGCATATAAACGACTTAGTTTAACATTAGCATTTTTTGGTCATTAATAAGTAACAAAATCTATTAATAACCCAATTTTAGTCAATTATTTCTTATTTTCATTAATCAATTTGATAGTAGATTTAGTCGTTATTTATTATTAACTAGTCATTTATTTAGTAATGATAGTAATTTATTTAGTCACTATAATGATTAATTTCCATCAATTCATAGTATATTTTGTTCGTTTACTCTTTGGTTTTTGTCGATTAGTAGTATATTTAGTCAATTTAATTTTTGATTGATGTCAATTAGTAGTGTATTTTCTTTTATATGATATGAATTATTTATTAAATACCATGATATGTATAATTAGAAATAAGCATATTAAAATTTAATTAAAAAAAATAAAAAATAAAAATATTACATATAAGAACAAACTATAAAATAATAGAAAATAATGCGAATATGCATTATGTAAAGGTTCAATAATCTATCTATTTGTCTTCATAAATAAGAGTTATGTTACTTTTCACATTTAAAATATTTAAATTTTCATTTTTTATTATTTTCAATTTGAATCCACTTATAGTAGATAGTGAGTGAATCACCCCAATGCCCAGAGAAATACCATCCAGCACCTTAAATTGATTTCCTTTTTAGAGGTTATTATTACATTTATGAAAAAAAAAAACACATTATATTGAAATACCAAAAATGTCTCAACAACAATTATATTTTAATTATATTTAGCATATTCTCTAATACACACAAAATAAAATCAGTTTATAATTATATTTGAAAAAACAACCAAGATCATTAGAAAAAATCAATATCATATTATTATAACTTATCACTCATTAAAAAAAATCTTTATTTTCATAATTTATGTATACTAGATAATTACACTTCACTACTTTTCTAACCGATTTATATCACAGAGGTAATGATTACAGTTATTTACGTAACAAAACAACCATTAATTAAATGAATAGTTTTTACTAGCATGTCCTTTAATATCAGTCACCTCCAGTTCAGCATAATCACTATCATCACTAACATTAATTTGTGTTATTTTACAAAGAGCTATATTTATAGGGCCCTTTTATTTCCATTCGAGTTTCATATAATTTCTCTACATGTGGTTTAATCATGATGAGAAAATTAATGTAATTCAAGTATAGAATGCAAAAGCTATAATTTTTTTTCAAAAATAACATTTTAAGCATGAAGAATGACAAAGTGTGGGATAGATAACTTACAAAAGAAACTATATTACCTCAATTTTAACATCACTATAACTGTGTTGCATATGTGAAGCTCTATTGACATGAAGTTATTTTTTCTTTCATGTTTCTTAGGTAGAATTTATCTCCATGTGGTTTATCTGAAGTTCTTTTTGTTTTCATTTTTCTTTGATAGAATTTATTTCCATGTGGTTTATTATGGGACTCTATCTATTACTTGCACCACTAGAAAATTGAATAAAATAAACAAGTGATGTACCCAAAAGATTTTCTTTGGCTACAACCCTAAAAGAGACAATATTTATGCCCTAACACTTTCTTTCTAGAAGCTTTTAGGCATATCCTTTTTGGTTATGCGACAAAAGTTGTAGTGAGGGAACCTTTCAAGTACATGCATAAGGTCACAACACATTCCTTCAATCTTGTAATAGATTGAGTTCATAGGAGGTAAGAAATTATTATCATACTGTTAGAAATTGGGTGATTGAAAATCTTATACAACAAAGGTTTATTGAACATGTCTAGCATGACATTTTAGCCCCTATAAACCTAGTGAAAGAAATCAACCAACACTTTTAAAAGACTTGGGGTTAACATGTAAGAAATGTGTAGGTGAACCATAAAACTTTGTTGCCTTGGTTACTCTATCTGGAAAAAAAATAATCAAGTATGAGTGGGCCTTATCAATTTTGACACATGGATAGAAAAATACAAGCCTAATTATTAAATAATAACACAAGTAGATACCTAACAAACATTAATCATTAGACCTTCTAGCTCTCCATACATGGGGAAAGGAAACATTTAAATACTTAATAGAAATAATATGACTCTCCATCCATAGGCTCTATGTTTTGATTTTGATCCTTGAATTCCATGTATTCCAAAAATTTTATTTCTTGATGCTTCTCTTATGCTCTATGAGATTCCTTTTTATTTCCGCACATAGAGAGGTGTCCCTCAACAACTTATGGTTCTGATGGATCATCCTCCTATATAAGAGCCTTTAATGTTGGTGACTACTATGAGTTAGAAATTCAATATATATAACTCTGTGACCTCTTTGTTACTTTATAACTTGAGTCATGATTGGAGAAAATATTGTCATTGCCAAGTTATGTTTTCATATATTTGTAACGGATACTTAATCAAAACTATGAACCTTAAGTTTGTTGAACCTTGCTTTAGCCTTAGCCATACATTGTTGTTTCAATGAGGGACTACCACTTCGATATTGTGAAGCAAGCCATTCAATCCATATCCTTTTTCTCTCTTCTAATTAATCTTTAACGTTTACACATAAGGGAATGTCTCCAATCTCAACCCCTTTTATAAATCTATATTATTTTCTAGGTTATTAATGATATTTATCTTTAATTTTAATTTAATTCTTTTACAAAATGAATCATTTTGGTAAGAATAACCATCATTGACTTTTATCTATTAACATATCATTGTTATTATAAAACATTTATTATTTATCATATTTTATTATTATATTTTAATTTAACTAATAGTAAAAAAAATCATTAAACTATTATTGCTTGAGATACTAAGCACGTGGAAGATGAAAAGCATTTTATTTTAGATTTACCAGCTCTTGCTCACATTCGCTCTCATTTCCCTAACTTCGGCCACACCTATAATGATCTTGGAGCACTTATTTCCCTTCTCTTCACCATAGACACATGATTTTGAAGAATCAAAATTTGATTCTTATTCCTTTCTTGAGGTCCGGTAGGCCGCATTGGTCTTAGTGGATGTTAATCAACATCATCATTGTTATCATGAAACTGAGACTAATTGGACTAATCAACAATCAATTGAGTGTAACTATTTCAAACCACTTAGGTTGGAAGTTAGCCATTCCAATGTGAGAGGGCTCTCTCAAGAAAAGATATAATATTCAAGAAACAAGCTTTAAAACAAATATGTCTAACTCTCAGATGATTTCTGAATGAATTTTTGCAGGTAAGAGATGTGTGAGGGTTACCATTGGGCATGGATTTAGAGTGGGAATTAAATTATAGAAAAGTATCATTCATGGAAGCTGAGGCAGATGAGTTCTTATCAAACAATTATGAAAACAAATAAGATACATAAACGAAGTTGGAGCATAAAAAGATAAAGGACACGAATACACAAGAACTCAAATAGAATCTTAGGTGTGAACAAAAGTCTTCTACAACTGAATATTAACTGAGTACAAAAATATTACGTAGGTAGCTTCAGTCATTACATCCACTAGAAAACTTTTAATAACCCATACTAATGATACTTATCGAACCGAAAAACTTTTTATAAGGTTCCAAAAATGATGATCAGGTGGAAAAATGTCAAACTAGAGTTTAGGCTCTGATATTCAAATTTTCAGGATGAGTTGTGTGTTGCTGAGGTGGAAAAAATGGTGAGTTGGCAGCGAAATCATCATTTTGTTGAGTGGCCTTCCTCAACAAGTGTCTCAATGATACTATTCAACCTCTTCTCATGACTCATCTTCTCCCTAAATACATTAAGTGCTATAAAATTACCAAAACTTTTGCTTGCTGTAAAAACATAGTATTTTAAGGCAAGTTTGTAGCATAGTTTTTGTACAGTTTTCATTTGAGCTCCTTCTGCACTTTTTTTGACTCTGCTGCCATTTGGAGGGTCTTCATTATGTAAAATAAGGTAAACACTTGTTGTTATTCACCCCTTTCATGATATGTTTTGGAAATTTTACCTCAAAAAATTCTAGCAGAAACTCAACTTTAAGCCTCAAGCTCTCTACGAAATTTCTTGACTTCTCTAGAATTTTCAATTTTTACTCCTTGTGTCCAAAAAAAAAAAAATCACCTCTGTAATTGACTTCGAATAGTATCCTAAGAAAAAAATGGCCAAAAAATGTGTCTTTCCATATTTCAAGGGGCAGCAGGGTCATTCATTACAATCATCCTCAATTATGTTTACACTATCTCCATTTCTATTTCTAAGTCTTTGACTTGGCCTTGTAGATTCCTTCTTTCTGACTGCAGCCACCTGTTTCTCCTAAAGGTATGTTTCAACATCCTGTGAAGTGGTAATGTTATTGTCAACATCTTCCTTGACCTTTCTGCAACGTCATCATAAAAATCAATTTGTTTGCTCACTTATTTTTTGAAGTCGGTTACCTCCTTCCTCTCTTATTTAAATTTTGCTAGATTTAGTTTTGCTTCTAAAACCTCTTCTATGGCTTTGTTAAGTTTTTCTCTTAGATGCTCCAATTAAAAATTTTCTTGAACCTTTTCTTTGCCTTTCATTGTCTTGATCACCTTTGCTTCTGTTGAGGATAGCTCTATGATTTATTCCCTTGTTGGATGTTTCTTCGTCTCCCTTTGATAGTTGTGACCTAGTGAGTGGCTTCCTAGGTTTAAAAAAAATCCTGAATCTTCACTTGAAAAATCTAGCTTCTTAGCTTTAAGACCCTTTTTCTTCATTTTTTCTCCATTAACCTCCGTAGGCTTAACCATAGGAGTTTCCTCACTATAAATTACCTGCAAGATGTCTTCAATATTTCCTTTCCACTCTATCTAACTTCTATTGATTCTTCTATGAGCTCTTGTATCAATTTTTACTTTACTGTTTGTAGGTGTTTTCTGAGATACCATTATCTCCTACAACTGATTAATCTCTACCTCCATTGGCTCCACCATGGATTGCACCTCCACCTTAGATTCTACCTCTGTTTCAGCTCTTGGTTCTTTGTCCTTCGTAGGAGTCTTCATCTTTGACCGAGGTGTCTTTCTTGGAGTGAGGACATCTACCTCATACCCACTCAAAAATAGAAAATTAGCCCAATCCTTGTTCAACTTCTTCAAATCCTCCGTAACTAACAATATGATTAAAACATGATGAAAAATAGAAGTATCACTGCTCTCAGGTTTAGCTTGCACCTTGTCAACCATTTTTCCTAAACTTCCGAACAAAAAGAGTGGTAGATCAAGAGATTTTTTAGTTGTGAAATGAAGCAAGAGTTTGAAGTGGTATTGGTAAATCATGTGAAATCTACCTTCACAAGTAAAATATTTTTGAATCACCATCAACATATTTGAGTAGTTGTCCTTCAGGAAATTCCTCGAGATGCGTGAGGTCAAGTCAATGCCTATATGCTCCTGCTTCAGAATTTCATCACAGTTTTGAAGCTTGAAATTTTTTTCCTTGAACCACCCCTCTCGACTCCTTGGAATCTCAGTTGAATGTGCAATGGTCTAAAGAGAAACAATAAAATTGGGGATGCCCACCTTTGAACCTGTACAAATTAAGTTTACAACAAAATCCTTGGACACTTGTGCATGATATCCCTGTATTTTTTGGCAAAACCTCAAGAAATGTGCATTTGTGAAGCCTTGTAAGACTCTAGGGCCTTTTGCAATCAACTTCATGTCCATGGGTTCGCATCTGACTACAGAGCCACCTTTATCTCTCTTTTTATGTTAATCCATCCCTTCTAATACAATGCTCGTCATCTTCAAACTTTGACACCTTTAAAATTGTATACGACAACAAGCACCTTCCTTGACAGAGATAACATCTAGCCTAAGACAACTACTAGACAACAAAAAAAAGTGAAGACTATTGGAAAAAGGGTTAAACAGCTTACAAGGATGAAAGGAAAAGTGTTGTTGTTCGAATGAGGAACTACGCTAAATTAGGAAAGAGAGATTACAAGGAAAAAAAAATGATGGAAGGCATGATGATTACCATGCATGAAACATGACACAAGATGACACATAAAAAAATTTACTATGATGACAAAATGTGTTTTGACCACTGAGATGATAACAAGATACTAATTATCCCACTCTTAGCATAAAAGATGGAGTTCGTAGCATTTTAAGTTAGTGGGAGTGCATATTTGCTAAGGAACTTTCATGCAAGTCCATCGTGAAAACAAATTGTTTTATATAGAAAAACAATATATTGATTACCCCACTATTAGCAGAAAAGACAGAGTTCATAGAATTTTCAGTTAGCGGGAGTGCAGATTTGCTACAGAGCTTTTATGCAAGTCCATAGTGAAAACAAACGATTTAAAAAAAAAAAAAAAAAAAAAGTTGCAAGTGTCATAAAATTAATCTTTTAACCCATGCAATCATATTTTTTGAATTTTACTTTAATAGGACCTGAATTACATGACCAATGGTTATTTAGGCCCCTTAAAACATATACAAAATTTAAAATTTAAGGAATTTCATAACCTTATTTCACCCTTAAAAACCTAACGTAACTCGACTAAAACAAACCTAAACCAACCTATTTATTATCAAAAATAACAATCATCATCATTTAATTATTGTTATTATTATATGAAAATAAGTTATAAATGTAAATATTTTTGATACACCACATTCCATTAAGGAACAATGAAATCTTAAAGAATCAAAAATCCGGAAAGCAGCCCTCGTGACTAAGACTCTTTAACCACATGATATACTTTCCTTTCCCGGCAAAAAGATATTTCATCTCACGTGCAGCAACACATTTAAATTAAATAAGTAGTTCAAAACCTTTATAATATGACATCACCTTGCAACTACGGCAATGAAAACTGAGTTTTTTTTTAACCATAAGTTACAGACAGTTTCCGAAACATCCTCCACTTACAACAATATTCCATCAATTAAAATAGGAAGATGCTTTGAAAACTAATATTTGGTAATTATGTCGTAAAGTGTTATTATTGGAAAACAAATTCTCTAGTTACTATTGTGTTTATGTTTGAGCTATTGGATCAAATGTTAGATGATTGAAATGTTTTAGACCATTAGATCAAGTAAATATTTTTATATATGTTTTTTATAATGTTAGATTGAATTTAGGTTTTGGTGACTTTTAAGTTAAAATGTTGTTATTAAAAATTTGTTAGATTTTAACCTCATTTTTTTTAATAGAATCTAAATTAATAACGTAATAAAACTAGTTTTTACATAAAGTAGTTTAATGAATAAATTTTTTTTGTAAAATACATAAACATTAGATCTTTGGGTAAATAAGAATAAATTTTTTATTTATAATAAAAACTATATCATAAAATTAAACTCCACACAAACCAATTAATTTATATTACATAGATAAAATAACAATAAAAAAAAAGAAAGGAAAATAACTATTTATATATTTAAATATTACATTTTTGTGCTACTATACTCTCTAACAAAGTGTGATAGAAAGGTTGTAATGTCATGTCTAACATTTTGACAATGTCAAATTACACAAAATTAAAAATTAAATTAAACTAGCAATTGCAGCACATGTTGCAAAGGAAACATGGTAAGGCATAAATTCAATCGTGAGATATATATGAGATCACTTAATATAAAATTTAGTAAACAAAATGTCATTAAAAGTTAGGATAAAAAGTGAGATCACTTAATCAAATTCCAAGTTCCAATAGAAAATATTTAATAAAAAATGTGCTCTTTTTCAATATTGAACTGTATCCCTTGAACAAAATATTATATTGTATCTACAGAATTCCCTCAAAAATTCTATCAAATGTTACTTGAAATTATAACTATGAAAATTTTAAACTTATATTTTATAGAATTTATAAATTTGTGAATAGAGATGAATGATAACAAACATAAATTTTTGAATACAAATCAATGGTAACAGATAATATATGGAATTTATTATTGGCATAAAAATAAAATGGAGAATTTTCATTTACTTGTAAAACAACAACAAACCCCATGGGCCACTCACTTGGCTACTCTAAAAACTGATCTGACTCCAATGAATTCCATTGTGACATAAAAACCGAAATGTGATGCCAACTCATGTGCTTCGTTCTTAAATCTTAAAGTTCTAACATAATTTCATTTTACACCTAGTGGGCTTCACATCATTTCATGTTGCACTTGGTGGGCCTCACAAGCCTTTTCGCTAAAGCTATGTACAAAGTGATGTGCTTGAAAGTACATTATACAGACTTTTATAATGAAATTTTATTTGGAAAATCACTACACAAATACTAAACAAACACATCGATATTTACAACAGAAAACCTTGAAATATATTATCGTTCAACTGTAAACTTAATAACCCCCACACCTCTCACGCAGAGGAACTGAGTCATGGATTATTAGAAAAACTTTGTATTTTATATGCATAGGACGTTGCCATTTAACACCTAATACAACATATCCAACCATAGCTATCCAATCTCTATCATATATATTATTAATTAATCATTTTCTATTGCAAGGTTCATGTGTACAATTGGCTCCACTCTTGCAACATCCAAAATCACAACACCCACTCTCTACTGCAACAGTAGCAGAACCCTAAGCACAACACCCACTCTCTACCACAACAATAGCAGAGCCCTAAAATTTCCTTCCATTTCAACAAATTTTCCCATAAAAATTTTACCCACGCTCTACCGGAACAGTCACAGAACCCTAAGAGAACCATGCACTCTCTACTGCAATAGTAGCAAAACACAAAAATTTCCTTCTATTCCAACAAATTTTCCCATCAAAACTTTACCTAATCGTAAAATTTTAACATCATATGCATGTTTCTAGGAAAAACATTGACTTACTTTAGGTGAGAAGTTGTAGCTGCAAATAGTGGCACCTCCATTGTCTTCTCACTAAAACAAAGGTTGAGTGTTCACTAAAATAAATTTCGAGTGTTATTTTTCCCATGCATAAACACACATCAACTATTAGAAATACAAAGAAAAAAATTTACACAGTTGCAAAACAACTCAAACCCAAAAAATTCCAAATGCCCTTCTTTGTTAATATCTCAAATTTGAGCTATTTTTCAATTAAAAACCAAAAGGGTGTTTATAGAGCTAAATGTAGTTTTTCCCCTAACTGTTAATTCCCATTCACTGTTTTCTAACTACTAATATGATGCTACAGAAAAATTCAATACTCTAACATTCAATCTCACATTGCATATATGTACATAATGACATCTAGGGGAGTTGTTTTCAAAGAATAACGACGTAAAAATAGAGAACACTTATTTATTTTAAATCATGGTAAAGATTAAATTAAATGAGAAAACTGGTTTTTTTTAAGTCATGATAAAGATTAAATTAAATGAGATATCCAAAATAAAATTAAGTCGTTACAAAAACTCTAAGAATATATCCAATAAATTGAATATACCAAAAATTTAAATACTACAAGAACACTACCAATAACCTTGACAAGGCTATTTCTGAATTAAAAAACTAACAACACATTGGACCACCACAGGATCTTACCATAATGGAATGAAAAATGAAAACACTATTTTATTCAAAGGACAAAGAATTTGGTAATTTGATTGACCATTGAAAAATTCGCGAATAATACATCTCATTTATGATTTTTTTAGTGGATAGCCCAACCACAGGGAAACCAATGAAGTTGTGGCCGCTCCTCCAGTCTCTAGCTCTGAAACACAAATCTAAGGAATCGAGGCACAGGTTGGGATCTCGGGTTGATTTTCCATGACAAGCGAACGTGAGCAGCATTAAATATTCTACATTTTTATTCTGCAAAAGAATGCATAGACACTGAAATTCACTGAAACCAATTGAAAATTTGTAGAAACACATCATATCAAAGCAATAGCGAGCATGAATCACAATGGAGATGGTGACCGTGGTGGATTCTATGTGTCTCTCTAATTTTAGAGAGCACCTAAAACAGTTACAGTTAAATTGCAGATGACCATTCACTGAATAATCCAACTCGAAGCACTTACACTGCACAAAAGCCTTCAAACTCAGAATAAATTCTTGTTCATGTGAAAGAAGTACAATTGGTGTGAAGAGAGTGGAAGATGATGAGGAAATACAGTCATAGCGGTCCTCCTCGTTGGTTCACTCTTTTGGACTGTGGAAAGCCAGCCCTAACTGCTCCTCTGCTTCTCTATCTTCTAGGTTCTTTTCTTTTTTTAATACTTCAAACACCTGTGAAGGAATGGTATCATATATAGGATTGAAAGTATCAGTAATTCTCACTTACCAGAGCTATTATGTTCTAATAAAAAACTTTTATTTCTTTTGAATGATGGTCTGATATGCATAGGCAACATCCAAAATAAATGTTCTCCGGAACTACTTTCGTCAGATAATAACCTAGGACGTATGAGTGTCTACCAATTGTGGAAGACTTACCATCAGCTAAGAATCGATGCGAGGCATTAAATTGGTAAGTATGGGAAAGAAATCAAAACTAGGTAAGAATAAACTTGAATTCGAAATACTCAGACGAATGGGGAAAATTAGCAACCTGAAAAACTAAAAAAAATTATAAGACACAGTCCAAATCTTCTACGCTTTGTCCTTTTTGCTGGAATCCTACCATAAAATATTTGAAAAATTCATGGTTTCTCACTAAAATAATGATCGAGTGATATTTTTCCCCTGCATAAATGCACATCAATTATTAAAAATACAAAGAAAATTTTTTATACAGCTGTATAGCTGCAAAACAACTCAAACCCCAAAAAATTCCAATTTCTATGCCCTTCTCTGTTCATATCTTAAATTCAAGCTATTTTGAAATTAAAAGCCAAAATGGGGTTGTTAGATCTGAATGTAGTTTGTATCCCTAACTAATGCTCATTAACTGTTTTTCTAACTACTAATCTAATGGCACAAAATTCTTCAATCATCTAGCATTCAATCTGACGTTGCATAGTTGTAAAAAGTGGCAGCTAGGGGAGTTGTTTTCAAAGAATAACGCCTTATGGCATAATTAGAATATCAATTTAATACATTTTACTCAATTACACATTTAACAATATTCATTTCAAAGAATACAAATACAAATTACTATTTTAAATAAAAATAGTATAAGACATTTAACAATATTCATTTAAAACAATACAAATACAAATTATTATTTTAAATAAAAATAGTACAAAGAGTCACATTGATTACCATGGCCCTCATGTACATTCTTCTTATTATTTATGTTTGTAACTTATTCTTAATCACACAGTGTCAATTTTTTAAAACTATAATCTACAAGTCTCACTTTTATAGCTTTGGTGGAAGGATAGAGTATCTAATTTCCCTTATCCTTTAAGAAACGTTCTCAATTATTGTACCATCGACCTCAAAATCCAATCTAGACATATTAGGTTATTCCAAATTGATCAAGTGTATAGAATTTTTAGGTTGGTGTTCTATGTGAGCTAAAATTCCCATGAGGTCCATCACTATGTATGGGGTTCATTGCAACCTTGGATATATTTTGTGAGTTGTTGTGTTTTTTTGCTTCTGGATACAACTTAGTTTTGATTGTCACCTAGTTATCATGATTCAAAACTTTGTTATCATCTAACATCGTTATAACATTAGATATATTATGTGAGCTAATGTGATGTTTTGTTTGTCACAATGATTCAAAAATAAATTATTATACCACAATATTGACTTTCTCATTGTCTATTTTGTTTATGAACCCTTTGAGAAAAACATAAGAAAATTTGATTTTACACTTTGATCTCCCGAGCATGGGTGGGGGTTTCAAAAATTGGAGAGTAAATTCAGCGGTTATAATTAGAATTTGTTGTATACAGTGGAAAATTTGGACGGTTTGTAGACAATATGGATGTCATAACATATATCTACTTTGAATGTTTTAGTGTCTTTGGCCACGATGCATCTAATAGGATCCATTTCAACTAATAACGTCAATAAATCACTATGAGAATGATAAATTGTGACATCCCTACCCATTTTCTTTGATTGCGGATCAGATTATAAACTAGAATATACTCTCTCTCTTTAAAAGACTTTACAATATATATATATATATATATATATATATATATATATATATATATATATATATATATTTTTTGTAAGCTTCATAGTACCTTTATATTTTCATATTTGTATGGGGAAAATTGTCATACAAAATAAAGCAAGTACAATGACCTCAACCTGCCCGGAGGAAACCAGGTCTGTTGGCCACCGTAACGAGTTAAAGGCAAACCAAAAACGAAATTTTCTTATCCTTCTACTTACAGCCTTAATGAATTTAGTATGTCCATAATATTTACATATAAAACAAGTAGTTATACTGATAAACTCCAAAATTATAAAATAAATCTAAGAATTTAACCAGAAAGATCCTCAGAAGAATATACAGGTGCTGGATCCGTAGCAGTAGTACCCAACTCTTGTTCACTACATTGTGGCACTTGTAGCTGCTTTTCTATATTACCAACCCTATCATTCAACTGAATCTGAGCTTTAAACGTGTCATGCATGTCCAACTTCATTCGTTGCAATTCAAACATAATTGAAGAGTTGATTCTCTTTTCCTCTTTGCATGCCAATGCCTTTGCAAGAAAGCATTTCATGTTCCAATACGTCTTCACCGATTTCTTAAAGAGGGACACCCGACCCCGAGTGCTCCCTGGATCTGTTATGAAATCCATTTTGGAAATCTAATCTTCCATATCTTCATCCTCACTGTCTATTTGTTTTTCCCAGTCATGAATTGTTGTTTTAATTTGAACCAAATTTCCTGATTCATATACCTTTGGAATGTCCTGCAGCACTTGTTCGTTTGATCTCCTACCTCTTCGGCTCCTACCAGCCTCTAGATTTGGCTATCTATGAATATTCGCCTTCCCTGCTTTCCCTTTAACCATATTGGCGTCGGTGAAACTTGGAAACAAGCCTGTGGCCAGAAGTAAATAAGAAGTGTAATAAAATAAAACTAAATAAGGCCCCTTCATAGCTAACCCAGCCCTCATTACCATGTCGTTTATGAGCAAGTTGACAGAATAGCAAAAATTGGAATTGAAATGAACCAGGAGACAACTCTTGCAAGTAACGAAATTGCAGAGAAGACTATAACAATGCCGTCCCATAATTAAAGAAGATTGCAAACGAGAAAGAATAGGATAGCCATAAGACTTTTTCCTTACAACTACATACCCAACAGTTTCTACATATTTTAGAAAGGGAATGACATGAACCTTCGAAGTAGCATGGATGCAGAGAAGACTGTGACAATGCCATCCCATGCTAAAAGAAAGTTACAACCCATACATAACAGAATAGTGATAAACCTCTCGTCTTACATATACATACCCAACAGACGCTACATAAACCTTTTCCATGAGAGGAAAACCAATAAAAACGGAACCCCCATATGAGAAGCTGGCAATATTAGGAGAATAGGCAGTACTTCCAACCATGAAACTAGAAAAAAAGAGCATTACCAGCAAATTAAACAGGTCAGAAAAGGAAAAAAATCCCTGAGAATGAAACAAAGAGAAAGGAACAGAACCAGAACCGGTAGGACTTCTGAAATTCAGTTCTATGTGTATCGATCCCATGTTCCCTTTTCTAAGCCACCAAGAAGAAACATTACGGACAGAATAATCCCAATAAAGTTCCTCGGACGTAGAAACAGAGAGGTAATTATCATTCAACTTAAAAATAGGCAGAAATGGAAAACGAAAGCAGAGGATGAAAGGCAGAAATGCCATGACATACCAAAAAATGCTTCTACCCTGTCGCCTGCAAACCTGCTTCAATTTTGGATCCTTCGCCTGTTGGAATAAGGAAATGCGTAGATTGTGCCATGAGCGGATGTTAGTTAGGAAACAAGGAACATAATGACCCAGATCACCTCTCATTAACCCATCTGACAGCGTCTGGTTGATTAGTACAAGAATTTTCATGCAATTTAGTGCGAAGAGTGGAGGACTGCCGCCAATATTTACTATCAGAGGGAATGTAAGGTCATCCACCACGTAGAATCCCACTTCCCTGAATATTAGCCTCACACCCCGATCGGGGCTGAGATCTATCTCTGTCTAAGATACACTGTAAATGGTATAATTCCATAGTCCAATCCTGATGAGAATGGTTTATATCAAGATGGTGTTTTGTGTTCTTACATGCCTAGTTCGCCAAATAATATGTTGCCTCATTCCCTTCCGTGAACATGAGTAGAAATGACATATCCTATCTGAGAAAGGAGGTGGCCAATATCTTCGATAAGTTTGGTTGTTCTCTAAATTTTACTGATTTTCTACCATGGAGTTCCTCCTTGGAGTTTTTTAAGAATACCAACTGCCATTGAAAAATACCCTTGAACTACTAATCTTTGGTAACCTTCCCGGATTGTAATGACTAAACCTTCTTTTAAAGCCATCAATTCTGCTTCATTATTGGTAATAAATCCCAAAGGGTAGGAATAAATGCGACAAACCCTGCTAGGAGAATTTCAGAATATTCATCCAATCCCTGCCTGCCTAGGATTGCCTTTAGAGGCCCCATCAAAGTTTAATTTCAGAAAAATCTGCAGTGGTGAATTAAAAATCGATGGAATTGAATTCAAATTAGGTTGAACCTTCCAGAGAGACGTGTCCAACATTTGAGGTTTCATATTTAGAGTATCCAAGATTCTTTCCTCCCTAGCTGTTACAGTCCAATCATCGTCTACCCAACGCTCCACTAGTATTGTTTCCCTTATATTTTCAACAATGACATTCCATATTTGAGGGACTTTCCTTTCTACGCCTCTAAATATTCGAGATTTTCTTTCTTTCCATATTCCCCGAAGCACAAATCCGATAGATAGTCGCCAGGCCCGATTCACCACCTCACTTTTACAACCCCCTTTCCTCGAGTTGCAAATAGTGGTATTGACAGTCCCAATATCTCTGTCTGTCTGACAAAATAATGCTTCATTTAGCTTCCAGAGCTCATTACTAATAGAGAAATTGTTGAATAAATGTTCAATAGTCTCCTCATTTTGTTTACACATAATACAAACAGAAGGACCCTGCATTCCTCTGTTTTGAAAATTATCCCAGGTTAGGGTTATTTTATGACTTAAGAGCCACATGAAATACTCTACCTTGGGCCAGAAGTTCGCATTCCATATTTTGTTCCAGATTGGCACAACGATATCTTGATGATTATTTGATTTAATAAAATAAGCTTCTTTAATCATAAACATACCTTTTGTTCGATATCCCCACCGTAAAATATCATCCCCAGTGGTTGACATTAATGTTCTAGTTTTCAATTCCCTAGCCAAATTACTCAATAGAAAATTTTGCAGAATTTCCGACGGCCAATTCGTCGCTATTCCGACACATAATCATCACAAGAGCGATAGTTCGAGGACGAGAAAAAGGTGGTTTGCCATACCGTCGCAATTCCAACACACTTAAAAAGTGTCGCACTACCGACACTTTTTCCGTCGCTTCCAAGCAAGCGTCGCTCTTCCGACGTTTCCCAACCCGTCGCGCTTGCGACGTTTGTAAACTGACACACTTCCGACAAAATGTGGTCCGACGTTTTGAACGTTGCTCTTCTGACGTTTGTAAACTATCGCAATTCTGACACAATATGGTCCGACGTTTTGGACGTCGCTCTTCCAATGTTTGTAAACTGTCGCAATTCCGATGAAATGTGGTCCGACGTTTTGAACGTCGCTCTTCTGACGTTTGTAAACTATCACAATTCCAACGAAATGTGGTCCAAAGTTTTTATAATGTCTCTCTTCCAACGTTTTTATGCGGTCGCAATTCCGACGCTTACAAGGCGTCGATATACCGACGGCGGGTTCAATTTTAAAAAAAAAATGAAACTTTAAAACAGGACATTAAATCTCCAATATTTGTTATGAATTGTGGGCGTTCCAATGATCGTGAAATATTAATATAATAAACCACCCCGCAGCGCTTCGACTATAGACAATCATTTTTTTTTCACAAGAGAAAAAACATTGTTTTGAATATATTATATGAAGTAAACAGTCCATGAAGTCATTACATTTTCACATCTGAAGATTGGAACCCAAATATCCATCCAGAAAAGTGGAAGTCCCACCCCAGACAATGATAGAAAAATACCCCATGTCACATACAAGGACATGATATAAAACCCAGTAACGGTCCACATGGAGATGATCGACAATCTGAGAAAGCATCCAAATATGCCCGAGGCATCTATAAGAAAGTGAAATAGCAGTATGTAGAATAGTAAAGCAACAGATAGAGTACCGACGTCCATTTTTCCAAATACAAATTAAAGTACCCAAAATCCTGCAACAGAGAAAAACGCTAATCATGTGAGGAGTGTGATATGTCCAAAATATAAAAAGACCATCGGACCATATCAATAAACCAGCAACATAGACCAGCATCGCTAGTTTTGAAGGCAGAGTGATAAACATTAATCATTTTTTTTTTCACAAGAGAAAAAATGATGTTTTGAATATATTGTATGAAGTAAAATAGTCCATGAAGTCATTACATTTTCACATCTTAAGATTGGAACCCAAATATCCATCCAGAAAAGTGGAAGTCCCACCCCAGACAATGATAGAAAAATACCCCATGTCACATACAGGGACTTGATATAAAACCCAGTAACGGTCCACATGGAGATTATCGACAATCTGAGAAAGCATCCAAATATGCCCGAGGCATCTATAAGAAAGTGAAATAGCAGTATGTAGAATAGTAAAGCAACAGATAGAGTACCGACGTCCATTGTTCCAAATACAAATTAAAGTACCCAAAATCCTTGAACAGAGAAAAAGGCTAATCATGTGAGGAGTGTGATATGTCCAAAATATAAAAAGACCATCAGACCATATCAATAAACCAGCATCGCTAGTTTTGAAGGCAGAGTGATAACCTATCAACACATAAAATAGTATCATAAAGCGGATACAAGAAATGTGCAGAGACATGTACTGTTGATATACACCTCACACAAAAAGCATCCATGATAGAGCAAAAATATGTATAAACCCAGGGTCGATTTTATGTTCTGACTCGCTTGTTCCCGGAAATAAAAACCATCTACAGAAACCTAGGCTCGCTTGATTCCAAAATTGGTAACCATCTATTGCAACCAAGATGTAAGGTTCAGGCTCGCTTGTTTCCATTAGTAGCCCACTACAGCATCCACCATGTTCATAGCAAAAAGGTTCCTGTAGATATACAGAGAAAGAGTATAATACGTAGACCATATAAACATGGCTCTGTATTTCAAAAAACAGGTTTAAAATAGAAACAGGGCAACATTTATTTTTCTAGGTAAAGTTAATCTATTAACAGTGGGAATAAAATTACACCGAAGTCAAAAACATTGCCCAGACTCATGGCAAATTTGTCATCAAAAAATCAAAAAATTAAGAAGACTTCCCTCATACGGGGAAACCAGTCTTGAACGTTTAATTTACAGAATTCAAAAATATTACAGAGGTCCAGCACAGTAATATAATCTAAAAGCAGCCCAATTAAGTGGGCTGTGAAGCAAGAAAAACAAATTAACCAAACTACTCCTCGACGATTCGGCACCATCCTTCGGAAGGTCAAGGATCGCTAGGTGCTACCTCCATAGTCATGCCACCGCTCCCCTCCTGAAGGCCCGAATGCTGGCCGGCTTTTTCTGAGCTCAGACCCACTGGACGGGTGCATTGTTCTTCCATTTGGGCCTCCTCATTGAAAACCACAGTAATTGAAGCTGTGATTCGTGGGTGGTTCAGAGAGAAATTAAAGGAAAAAATCACAGTACGCGTCGTGGGAGAAGGTGAAGCGGTGGGGAAATGAGGAGCAGGGGAGCCCATACGATGGCCAGATCCTAGAATCCAACCCCGCCCACTTCTTGTATCTGGATAGCAACCTGCGTGATAATCACTGGACTGGGAAGTCGACTCGGTTGACGGGCTGGAGGGAGCACGCAGGAGTTGACCTCTAGTGCTCCCCTTGCGGTAACGCATCCTTTGACGCAGGCGAGGCATAGGTGCAGTCTCAGCAGTGGGCACAAGAGGAGACGAAGAAGCAGAATTCCAAGAAACATAGGAAGATAGACAAGGACCAGACCGAGATAAATGCAGATATGCAGCAAGGTCTAAGCAGCAATTCAGCTTGCCACTTCTCCTTCTCGTCACAGTGAGCAGGCAGTGTTACCCAGCAACCAGCTCATCTGAAAAACCATATTGAAATGTCATTTTATCGACCCGATTGCAATGTAATCGAAGGACGCCCATCATAATTAATATTTGATCATTTATGAGAGCCGAAGGCCGGATCATATTGGAGCATGCAGAATCGCTAACAGGAGTGGAGGTCCGATCTTGAACAGTGTTAAAACTTAATGCGATTAGATGTGAAAACCTTGGAACTTAATTGAACAACGTTAAAACTTAATGTGATTGATATTAAATCGCCACATCCATGTCCCATCGCCTTAAATTCCATCGAATGCACTCGCATCCGGGAACAGGGAAACATTTGATTGAGGACACATGGCAGAAATTGATTGGAGCGGATCTCTGTTTGTTCCACTCACGCAGTGGAAATCCGGACCCGAAAAAGATTAGGGCGAATTTGATAATAAATTCACGTCACAACTCTCCCTCCGTACGCCAGCCCAACTTCGGACCCGAAAAATATTAGGGCGGAATTCAATTGGTTTTCGCGTCACAAAATTGGCCGACGTCAGCAGGCTATTTTGGAACGCGATTTTGGTTTGAATTATGGTTTATCGCCGTTTGAAGTCCGGCGGGCTCGACTTAAGAACGATTTTGTTTGATCCCATCTTATAAAATTTGTGTTGGTTTTCTTTGATAATACACATATTTATAATAAATCATGGGAATACCACACTAAACATGTGGAAAAGTTATATAAATTATTGAGAACAATCATTTTTATGTAAAAATATCCAAATGTGCTTTTGGGAAATAAAAATTCGAGTATTTGGTTCATATTGTTTTAAAGGAAGGAGTGAAGTTGGAGCCTCAAAAGATGCAAACTATTACAAAATGACCTATTCCTAAGAAAATCAAGGTTCTTAGAAGATTTTTTAGACTTACATGATATTATTGATAATTTTTTAAGAACTATGCATGCATTTCAAGTCCACTCACATATCTCTTGAAGAAAATATCATGTATATGGAATGATGAGGCTACTTTGGAATTCTCTCTTTTAATGGATGCAATGTATTCTACACCAACATCGGTTGCACCTACTTTTGGTAAAACATTCATAGTAGAGTGTGAGGCACTAGGACAAGGAGTTTACGTAATATTAACACAATAAGGGATATCATTGGCTTTTAAAAGCAATGAATTCAAAGAAAATATTTGGTGAAATATACGTATGAAAAATAAATGGAAGCAATATTACATGCAATAAAAAATGGGGATAGTATATCATTTGGAGGTACTTTAAAGTCAAGATATACCATGATAGCATAAAATATTTTTTGAAGCTATTATTTTCATTAGAAGATTAACAAAAATGAGAAGAAAAAATGCAAAGTTTTAATTTTGAGATAATCTGCAAAAAGGGTAAGGAAAATTGAGTACATGATGCTCTTTCTAAAATAGAAGAGGCCTCAAATATATATCCAATCACATTTTCTATTCCTAGGTGGCTAGAAGAAGCTTGCCATAATGAAAAAATGACAATAGTACTAAACAAAAACTAAAATTTATAAAGGATGGGATGAACTCTAGATGGAGCATTGGGAGTGAAAGAGAGATATACTTTGGTGCAAATGTAGAATATTTTTATGCACACAAGAATATTTGAATAAACAAATATTAAGGGAGTCCCATGTCTCTCTGATGGTAGGACATAGGGTTCCTTAAAACATCTCAAAGGATCAAAAAATATATTTTTGGAAGGAATGAAGAAAGATATTCAAAATTTTGTAAGAGAAGGTCAGGTTTGCATAATAAATAAAAGAGAGATATTAAAATCTCTAGGGTTACTTCAACCATTCCACATACATATTCAAAGACTAGAAGATATATAAATAGACTTTATTACAGGGTTACTGAAATATAAAGGTAAGTATTACATTTTTGTGGTCATTTATATAGACAAATTTTGTAGATTTTTTTTGTAGAGCTCAAAGTACATAAACAACAAACCAAGTGGCAGAAGTGTTCATGAAATAAATTCATAGTCTTCATGGTTTTCCTAAAGTAATAGTAACAAGAAAATTTTGGAAATAATTATTTAATATGAGTGGAGAAACACTAGCTGCCATGAGTTCTACATATCAAACACAATCAAATGGTCAAACAAAAATAGTTAACAAATGTTTTAAGGTTATCTACAATGTTACTATTTAGAAAAGAAATCTTAATGGATGAAGTGGGTTCATCAAGGAAGAATGGTAATATGATACTACCTATCACACATCTACTAAAATTTCCCCATTTAAGGCCCTTTATGGATATCCAACTCCTAGTATCTCATACTTTTTGCAAGATAAGTCCAAAGTATAGGAAACGGAGTCACATATGGAAAATACTAAAGAAACTTTGAAAATTATTATGGAAAACCTTCAAATGACATGAAACATGATAAAACAACAAGGGGAACAACATTGAAGTGAAAGATAATTTGAGGAGGGTAATTAGGTATTTTTTAGATTATAGCATTATAAGCAATCTTCATTCAAGAAAAAGAAGAATAAAGAATTAGCTCAAAAATGTTATGGCCCTAAATAATTATTCATAGGATTGCACAAGTGGTATAGAAGTTATATTTTCCTTCTTCTTGCATTCATAAGGTTTTTCATGTATCTTGCATAAAAAGGTTTTGGGAAAAAATATGACAATGTAAATAGAACTTCCAAAATTAGATGAAGAATGAAAGTTGATTCTTGAACCACAAAAAGTTATAGATAAACATTTTGTATCTCTTTGACATATAACCATTATGAAGTACCTAATCAAGTGGAAGAATATTCCTCTAGAAGAAGGTACATGGTAAAATGATCAATTCGTGATGAAATACCCATGGTTAAAGGGTTCGTTTGACGTTTTGACAAAGGTTTTGTTATATGTTTTATATAACGTGCGTCAGAATAGTTTTATTGTTTGTTAAGGTCCCACACAGTGATCAAATTTGAAGGGTAGGTCCGAATTTCAATTAGAAGGGCATATATATATTTCACCCTTCCATAATGAAAATCTTTAAAAAAAATCTTTTCAATTGACCGCAATAAATTATTTTTACATTTCAATTTCAGAAAGACAAAACCATCAATCTTTATATTAATAAAAGACTGTTACATATACAACAATGAAGAAGGCTCCAACTTTCATTGCTTAAATATCTCATTGGCAATGTCAACATAAGTCTTGAAGACACTATTATAAGAATTTGGATACATACCACCGAGATATAGGATATTCTTATGTGTTAGATTGTGTAATGCAATTTTGACTTTGTCTCACAAGGAGCAGCAACATGGAGGTCTGGATTTTTCTTATAGAAATTTTTTATTATTATTTGAAACGTTGTTTATATATATGAAGACAACAATGAAATTATGAGCATGGTGGAGAATTAGTCAAGCTCATGATGCCAAACCATGATGATGTAAGTTTGGAATTTAACATTTTTACATGTTAAAGACAAATAGTCAAAATCACTGAAAACTTAGTATGCCATAATTAATAATAATTCCATGTTCACTTTTGTTAATAGGTTTATGTCACACGATGATCTCTCTTCTCTGGCATTTACTTGTATTGAATATCACTATTCTAGGAATAAGGAGTTATTTTCTCCAAAAATAACCCTAGCCAAACATTGTCAATGCATCAAGGATATCTTTTGATGCTACATAAGTACATATGTTCTACTTCTAAATCATCTCTTGGAAGTGGTTGTTTTGCTGGAAATTATTCACCAGTTGGTTTCATACTAAAGTCTTTTTCTCATTTTCAACATCCAATACATGAAAAAGATAATGGTTTAAAACAACATAAATATTTGAAATTTTGCAAGAATTTTCTGGCACACTTTGACTATTAATTTTGAAGTCAAGTGCATGATGCTGTATAGGATCAAGTGTCATTTTGAATACCAAATGTTTCACAAGAAACTTCTCAACATGCTACCCTGCAGTAAGGATTAAATGACAATATTGCATCAACTATTTCCATAATAAAAGTGCACCAATAGATCTAGTAAGACCACACGATCAAATGTATTCCACAAGGCCAATACTGTATGAAAAATGAAAAGGAGTTTGCAACCAAAAATACCTTAGGCAACTAATTCAATTAGATACACCAAACCATCAGCAAAAAGGAAAACCATCCTACTCAAAAGGCAAGTGTTTACCTCCTTTGACAAAATTTTGAGTTCTGAAACAAGGGCCTTTATTGTCTTGTCAATGCCCCTAAGTAATTTGAATGGGGTTTGCACCTGTTGCAACAACCTAAACAAAAAGGTTTCATTTCAAATTATTTTCCACAAATTTAATATACAACCATTGTCAGTTTTGTATTTCCTAACAAGCTCATAAATTTTGACAAAAGAACCAAATTTTTTTAATACCTGATAGCAATTTTTTCACTCAAAAACTATCTTAGACTCAATAAGCCCAACCCAAAAATAAAAAACCAAACACCATAAGACCCTAAAAAAATGAATATATGATCTTAATCCAGTACTATCGACAAAAATTTACCTTTACACCCTCACTTATTAAACCCTGTGTTGTTGAATTTTAACTTCAACTGCTACAGCAGAAGGATAGATGCAGCAGCAACATTTTGTTTTGGAGGTTTCTTGCACGCCATCCAGAAATTTAATTCAGCATTTAAAATTCCTGCAAGTTTTTTTTGTAGACGGCTGCAGCCATATTTCTGTATAAGATTTTATTTAAACAAAACAACCAGCATTAATGCAATTCACCAACCAGAAATTAAAAAAACAGAAATTTACCGCCCATTTTTGTAAATTCAAAAGGAGGACACATGGAGCATTAATATTGGATCGCATGAAATTGAAGGGAAACTGAAAACCTGAAAACCAGACCCAAATTTTTTATAAGGCAAATTGGATTGAGAATTCGCGTTACAAATTAGGTAGACGTCAGCATCCCATTTTGGAACGCGAATTTGGTTTCAAATTCAATCTATTTAGACTTTTGAAGTCCGACGGAAAGGGTTCTTTAATGTTTTGATAGTTTAATTTTATGTATGCTTTAATATATACATATGTTTTAAACATATGTTATATATATATATCATATGCGAAATGAAATGTGGGCCATAGAATTTAGTTTTAATTTTATTTTTTTTAAAAGAAGGTTTATTATAATATGTTTTATATGTTACGGCATATAAAAATAAAAAGGACAGAAAAGCTTGGTAGTTTTTTTATAGACAGTACGTAAATGTTTTATTACACAGCAGTGTGTAAAAAGTGAAAGACTGAGTGTAACTTTTTAAGTGTGTATGCACAACAGTGCGAAAGTGAAAAACACAGCAGAGTGTTTTAGAGACAGAGTATGTTTGTTTTGAACAGACAATGAGTTGGTTTTATGCACTACGTTTTGTAGCAGTCATAATTTTGTAATCCCTCTCACTGAGGAAGAAGTGTAATAGTTTTTTTTTTATTTATTGAATGGAATAGAAGTTTGTTTTCAAAGTATTGAAACTCTGTCTCCTGTCAAAGAAATTTTTATTTTCTCTGTGTTAGAGGAAGGGAGATTTATTCTCCATTCATTGTTCTGGAAGTTTTCAATATTCCAACATGTGCTAGAACAACAGATGTTGTGGTTCCATCCCCAGCTAAATCAATTGTATTTTTCGTAGCTTGCCTTACCAACTTGGCCCCAATATTTTCAACTAGGTCCTCTAATTCAACCAATAAAAAGGCCAAAACCATAGCATTGAGATACATTTCATTACACTGTCAATAACAATAAAATTTGACTCAGCCATAACCCTTTCCTTTTATTGTTGTGAAAATATTTATGCATTACTCTAATGTGGCTAGTCCATAGGCCAAGTAGACGACTGGGTAACAAATATGTTTCCTTTCACCTTTGAGTTTTTAAATTATGCTTACCAAATCTAAGACATTTAAGAGGGGGAACTAATACAACGTTAAAAAGAAAACCAGAGCACACATCTACAAATTACCTCCTTAGCTACTGTCACACCATCATTAACTATTTTCGGAGGACCATGCTTGCTCTCCTAGACAACATTTTTCCCCTCGCCCCAAGGGTAACTCCAACAATATCAGCAAGTTTGTTCACACCGCCTGCAAGAAAAAATGACAATGCTTTCAGTAAGTGTGCAATTGAATGCCAGACCATTTGCCAAAACAACCATCCATGAAAAATTAAAATAACACATTAAAATCGAATATAGGTGGACAAGGAAAGATCCACCGCAGTGAAGTTTCACGTGCAGGTGACCTTCCTTTAAACATAATTTTTTCTCTGACCTGCAATTTTTTTGTCACTGAGCCATCCTTGTTGAAGTACAACTCCTTTTTCATAGCTCTTGTATTAACTACCTTCTCTCTGTCGCGTAATCTCAGATTCCCTCTTCTGCTTGAGCGATTAAAGGAAATGGGTGAAAAAACTGAAAGAGAAGACAATTGTCTGCCATAATTATCAAACATTGCACCCAACTTCTTCCCCTTTCCATTGTTACCCAATAAGGTAGATGCGGCAATTGTTGTCATATTGCGCAAAGCAGAGGTCATCTTCTCTTATCGTGAATATAGAATTATAAGATCTTCATATTAGTATGAACCTTAAAAAAAATGACTCCCGTTGCTAAAAACCACTTTTAAGTTGTAACAGGAAAACTAAACAACTATCGCAACTTTTGGCAACTTCTGGAGCATTAAGAGAGAAACAACCAAAGAGAAATACAACCACAATCCTCATTTTAATGAGACCGGACTATATATTTGCATTAAGATAATAGAAAGAAATCACGACTATATTAAGGCCAGCACAAAACAATCTTTAACCAATGTCTCTCGCGGCCTTCAGGTTGCCATGCTAGGGGTTGCATATTTTTAATTTAAATTCTTGACCTCTTGTGCCCATCTATGAATGCATCCAATGGGATATCTACATCAAATGGTCCTTTATATCCCAAAAAAAAAAATCCCTACTACAAGAGCACCAATATTGATGGATCACCCCACACCATCCCACCCACTAGAAACGGTGAAAAAGGAAACCCGAGAAAACTTCTGAAATATCTCAAGATGACTATATGGGTGGTTCTTATGAATCAACCAACCATTCAGAACATGCTCATGAATCCAAACCATGAGTATTATGTGACGATATTCAAGCAAGCACTGAATCGCATTTCTGAAGCTATGTTAGAGATACCCTAAACTCTCACTGAAAATAGGTGAAATGTGTCACCACTCAGAGATTGACATGTGCCAATTGGTACAAGTGGTAGACAATTGGCATGCTCAAACAATGAGGTGATGCAGGAATGACATGAGGGAGAAAATATCAAAAAAGCCCCAAATCTTGAGAACTAAAGCTCATCACCAACCTGAGATTGACAACTTTACATGATGTAACCTATCAAATCGTAAATGGAGAAATCATAGTAACAATAAAGTAACCTATGTAACAATAAATTCAGATTCATCCTAGGAGTGGTAATGGGAGAAATAATAGTGAACAACAGGAACCATGCAGAGTTTCTTACAATCAAATAGATGAAAAAACACATACTAAAAACCTAGATAATAATCATGAACAAGCTTAATATTGAATTATGAACTGTAAAGGAACTTAAAAAATGTGACATTATGAACCTGGTCAAGCGCACAAGAAAAAATATCCTGGACATGACCCTGGTTGACAAGTTGTATTTCTCATGATGCAAGAGGATTTGTACCTTCACTGCCAAGTCAATCAAAATCCATCATTATCTATACAATAAATACAAGTAATTGATGTAGTATTTTTTACTCTAAGATGGATTATTATGATAATGTTAGAACATATGTTGAAAATGTCAAAACATGCCTGAATAAGCTCCTCTTCGTTTCAAGAACAATTTATTGGAGTCGCATGAACTTGGAACAAGCCTCCCACGATCTGAAAGAGTAGCAACTAAGTCAACAGTGACTTTTTTGTTGCTATGCTGGATCGAGGGAGGTTTTCTCCAAGATTAAATCGCTCCAATAAATTATTCTCTACTAAGCAGGGCCAACCACGTGAAGGTGGAAGCTCTTATGGCCCCTCCCCCCCCCCTCACATCACTCTCAATTCCCCAATACCCAATCTATATTTCATTTTTTACTTTCATGAGCATAAAAAAATATATTCAATAACTAATAAAAAAACAATTCAACAAAAATTACGCAAGGAAACATTGCAATTAATGCTTGACATAAAAATAGTATGATAAATGAGTTTTTTATATAACGCAAAAAAATGTTCCAAGTATGGTAACGTTTGTCTTATAATAATACAATATTTTACATTGTCAAATTTTCTTTTTCTTCTTCCTATTTTTAAAGCTCCTAATTACATCATCAATATCATCGTGCTCTGCTCCTATTTCGTGCCTTTCGACCCGCACTGCTGACCTAGTTGCGTAGTCACGATGTCTGGTCTCATCCAGTGACGGGGCATCGCCTACAAAAACAGATAATATTAAATTTTAATTGTCAGTTTTTAAATATCATTGAACTATTTCGGTAATATTAATACAAAAAATTGCAATGAGGTTATTTACCTGGCGCACCAATTGTCGTCGTTGACCTAGTTGCGTAGTCACGATGTCTGGTCTCATCTAGTGACGGGGCATCGCCTACAAAAACAGATAATATTAAATTTTAATTGTCATTTTTTAAATATCATTGAACTAGTTCGGTAATATTAATAATAAAAATTGCAATGAGATTATTTACCTAGTGCACCAGTTGTCGCCGCTGACCTAGTTGCATAGTCACGATGTCTGGTCTCATCCAGTGATGGGACTGTTGTCCCATCACTAGTCTTTGTAGGCATCTGGTCTCAACTAGATCTGGTCTCATCTAGTTGTGTCGTTGGGACTGTTTCCCTGTCTTCCTCTCTGGTGGTAAGATCCTCAAGGGAAACATTCTCTGTCATTTAAACAAAAAATGTTATAAGGAAAACCATCAAGGTATAATTAGAAAAAATTATAAGTAGAAATTAATTACCGTCACGGCCCTCACTGATAGTTGCATTATCGGCTTGGTCCCCGTTACAATGATCAGGTTGCACGTGAGGATCATCTACATCTGGCTCTAAAACTGGGTTATTTTCCTCATCGGTAGTGCTGATCCCCTGATTTAAACAAAGTTGTTAGACATTAAATTTATGGACGAAAAAAAACATATTGAAAGGTTAATGTTTTACTTTATCAGGCATTCTGGATCTTGGGACCTACCCCAAGCTTCTGCGATGTTCAACTACGGCTTGATAGCCGAAATGGGAAGCGATATTTTTATCTTCCTCTCTAGCTTCTATTCTGAAGTCATCACCCTACATTACATATGATTGTGTATTTTTAATCATATTTTATAGGATTACAAAAACATTGGAAGGTGATACAATTAATTATAAGATGTTTAGCTATTTAATTACAATTCTTGCGGCTAATTTCAAGTAGCCGCCCTGGTCTAGCCTGTGATGGCCCTTTTTCTCAATCCTAGCTTTGGTTGCCTTTGAGGTGTCAAGCAACCTAGCATCAAAAGATTAAAGTTAGATATCACGTAGCACACTTTTATTTTAGACATAGAGAAAATTAAAGCTATTGAATTAAAGTTGTAATTTACCTTGCGGGTTCAGTTGGCATTTTTCCTTCTTTCTTTGCCCTTTTCTCTTTTCCGTCATGGATGAGTGCTCTCCACTCACTCTTTGGAACTATGAGAGGACGCTCGTATCTAGGGTTAAATTTCAATTGCGTCCTATAGGTGTCCCTGGTATATTTAAAATATTTTCCGGCTACCCGAGCCACCGCTGTTCTGTCAAATGTGCCGACCCCAAAAAGGGCTTCTAGATAATCTAGAATTTATTTTTTCAGGTTGGAATTCTGGGAATTCCACCCTGTGCGTATGGTTGGGCCAAAAATTACCAATGCATGGCTCTCCAAAAACCTGTAGAACTCATTGTTTCCTACGCATAAAAAAAAATATATATTATCATTAATTTAAAAATAAAAATCATTATAAATATGTTTTAGATAATGTACATGAAATAGTTAAAATATTAAAATTTACCTGGGAGTTGCACATGCTTTATAGGGACACCTTCATCGTTCACCAAAAACGTGCCATTAATGGTCCCTGTGGAGCTGACACGTGTAGCTCCAGGAAGTGCAATAATGTAGTTGGCCATATCAGCCTCATCATTGCCAACACGTTCAGCGGTTGGCTAGGTGTCTGCTTGGTCAGGGTGTGTTTCTTGGCTGGTACCTAAAGGAGTAGAAGGTGTACGAGAGGGTTGCTAGGCAATCTCTTGCCCTTGTGTCCCACTACCAGCAACACCGAGTTCAGCAAGTGCCAGAAAACGCTACATACAAAAGAACTTTCTTTTAGTTTAGTCAATGTAAAAATTAAAAATCAAACTATCAAAATTCATCTCATGCAGAACAAAAAAAATATCCTTTTGAATTTTTATTATTACCTGATATGTTTCTAGCTGGCTCATAATTTTTTTTATCCTCTCTTCTGTTTCAGGTGTTTGAGGCGCGTCTATCAAAGTATTAAATTCCGACCTTGCATCTCGTGCCTTTTTTCGCAACAAGAACACTAAATATAGGGATGAGGAAAGCTCTTCCTTAAAGAGGGAATCATCAAACGTACCATGGCTAGGTGTCTGCATATTTGAACAAAATTAATATTATTTCAATTATGTAAATAACTAAAATACCTGAAGATAGAGCAATGCTGGCACTTTACATGTTCTTCCGCTGGCCTCTTTCTGTGATCATCCCATCTCAGGGTTGTTACTGTACTGCCCTGATCAGTCTGCCACATTGCAATAAAATTATAAATGTAAAAAATTGAAAACAATATCTAACTTGAAAACACAAAATGAAAACTGAAATAATTTCTAATAAGATACCAGAAGACAGAGTTAGAGTTTCAAATATGCCTTGCATTGAATTCAGTCCTGGAAACATGTCATTGCACATTAAGGCACCGAAACAAGAGATGAGTTGACAACGAAGACCTTATTGAATATATTGTTGGAGCAACTTCTAGTAAACTTGTTGTGAAGACCTTGAGGAAATTTTTGGAGCAACATTGTTGAAGCTGATGGTATAGGATTGTTGGAGACGATCTTGAAGGGCCTTGAAGTGAATCTTTTGGAGCAACTATTGAAAAATCCTTAGAGAATTTAAGTAAGGAACTTTCTATCTTCCATCACCTTTTTCCTTTCAATATCCTTTAAATGATTTTGTTGATATTTAATGTTTGAAATCACATTATAATTCCTTGATTATATGTGTTTGGGGACTTTCCCTTTTAAATTACCCAAAAATACCCTGGCAATTTTATCTTCAGGATGCATGTCTGACCCTATTGTTCAATATTTTGATTGATAGTAGTAAACATAGAGAGTTAGGGGCTCTTGACTTGGTTTGGTTGGGCCATTAGATCCCTAACATCTACTAGGGAGAACCCCCCTTGAGTTGGAGGAGAGCTAGCCTGAAGTGAAAAGAGGTTGGTGAGGTGACAATGGGGCTATTGAATTACACATGGTATCACACTTTAGATTTAGGACTTTATCTTGAGAAGTGCGAGATTTTGCTATATCAATTCTCAAATTATTTACAACACTATTGTTAAGAACTAATAAGAAGTGATGTTGAGGGGTTTTTGGGTATAAGAAACAATACCATTTAAAAACTAGGGTTCTCAGTCCTTGGCATTCCTTCACCTGGGCCTAGGGGCACACTAGAATAATTTCACACTAAACCATGCAAACTTAAAAGTAACTTCATAGATCCATAAAGTAATAATAATCATAATAACTAATTTCCTACTGTACGATATGATGCAAATTATTCAAACATGAAGCAATGAAGACATGCAATGTATGAATTTCAAGATTGATGAACCAATACAAGAAGTTAGAAACTACAACTTTGATTCAATACTCTGTGTCCTAACTCCAGGAAGGAATCTAGTTTGTAGTACAAAAAATGCATCGTGTATTATCAATTATTAATTGACAACAACTAAAGGACATTTACCTCATCAATTCCTTCCCATTTTGTGTTTTTATGTTATATTCCTTATAAAAGTGTCAAATTTCTCTCAAAGTAAGAAACCACTAAATAAAATAAAAAATAGTTGAGATATGATTCAGAAATGGTCATTTATTTCTTGAAAGGATCTTCATGATTTCTTTGGTTGTTTTTCATCTCAAGAAACAAGAAATGACCTAATAAACTATCGTGATGTAATATAAGAAACAACATGGCGCAATGGCCATTTTCAAAGCCAAATGATGTCCATTGAGGACATGGCCTTTATTTGGTTCCTGTTTCATAGGAGTTTCGGTTAGAAATGGAACTTTGTTGTACCATTTCCAGCAGTAAAAAGGGAAAACCTTCTTTTTCCATGGGAAATAATTTACCTTTCCTTTTTCAAGATAATCTAAATCACAAAAAATATGAACTATACTGCACACATTCTTGGATAATGTGAAAGTGGAAAAGGAATACCCTACACAAATGATGCACACATGTACATTTGAACACTAATAGATTTTTGTAGTTGAAATGCAATGCTTGTTTTCATTTAAATGTAGGGTTTTTAAAGCAGGGAGAAATAATGGCTGCCAAATTAATAAGCGTTTCTTTGGGAAAATTTTAAATCTTTTATTGGGTGATGAAGATAATAGAGGGTATTGAATCTTGATTCTTGACATATAGAGAGAACCCTACAGCCTAACACAATCCAATGGAATTGACCAAAAAAACCCAAATAGAGTCAACCCTACTATAGGAGGAAGGGCCTGCAGTAAGAACTTACCATTTTGAAAGAGTTGAGGGTGAATGTTGTTTTGCACGAGTTGAAGGCGAACACTGAGGGAAAATGTAGGGTGAATGATGTCCTGCAAGAGCTCAGGGCAAATGCTGAGGGCGAATGCTGTTCTGCAAGAGCTCAGGGCGAATGCTGAGGGTGCTTGCAAGATCTGAGGGCGAATGTTGTTCTGCAAGAGCTGAGGGCGAATGCTGAGGGAAAATGCTGTTCTACAACAGCTGAGGGTGAATTTTGTTCTGCAAGAGCGGAGGGCGAATGCGCGCGTGATATCAGACGTTAATGTAGCTATTTCGACGGATAAAATCATTTTTATGTAGCACGCATATAAGTTTCATTATACCGATGGCGGAAAAAGCGTCGCTATTGCGATGGATGCCTCCAAACATCGCAATTGTGACACTTAGACATTGTGTCACACTTGCGACGTTTGGAGGAAGCCATCGCAATAGCGACGCTTTGGGGCATAGTGTCGCAATTGTGACGTCTTCCTCCAAACGTCGCAAATGCGACACTTTTTATAAGTGTCGATATTGCGACACTTTTCTATAAACGTCGGCATAGCGATGGTCTCAGGCGGTATTGAAAAAATTTGGGGAAATTTCCGACATTTGGTCAAAAGCGTCGGAACCAAGTGTCGGAATCTCCCCCAAATGTAGTAGTGACTCCATTCGGCCGTGGCTGGTGCATTGAGAAATTGTTCCCTTTTTTTCCAAACACGCCATTGTCCTTCCTCCCGATTATTCCAGTAATGATGAATGATTCTTGTGGGTGGAAGGTTTGTAAATAAGAATATTTCACCCAAATCCAATCTTCTAAACAATTTATCTCTCTGCTTCCAGGAGTCTTCCCAAAGGAGTGTTGTGTGCCCACCATGAACTTCCCGAAAACTATGCTGTCGGATAAGATCCCTGTTCGTCGTTGTTAAATTTCAGATGTTTGAGCCTTTTGGAGTAACATCTATCTTTAACTTTCCAACAACTTTTGTAGGCATTTCATATTTTGTTTCCCAAAAATATTTCCAAAGGTCTGGCCCGCCTTGTAACCACCTCCACTAAAGCTTGGCACCCATGACTTGATTTAAGATAAAAGGATCCCGGAGCCCAAGTCCCCCTGTTTTCTTTAATTTGATAAGTTTTTCCAAAGATAGTAGTGCCCATTTTCTGGTATTTTGAGCACCCTGCCATAGAAATTTCTTAAATAAATTAACCATATTAGTACACACATTTTTTGGAGCAGCTCTTCCAGAGAGTTGATATATAGGAATTGCTTGTAGGATAGATCTAAGCAGAATAACTCTACTCGGTGCATTGAGCGCGCTGAGGGCCCAGCTTTGCAGATGGTTATGAAGGCTATTGAGCAAATCCTCCCAACTGGCCGAAGTGAGCGAAGACAAATGCATTGGAAAACCAAGATATTTCAAAGGTAATCGACCTACTTGGAAACCAAAAGTTCATGAAATGAAACGTTCTATGGCATTGGTGGTATTAAAGAAATAAATATTAGATTTATCATTATTAATCATAGTTCCTGAAGCTTCCATGAAAAGATTGAGAATCTCCAGAAGAGATTGATCCTCTTTTAAGGAAACTTGACAAAAGAGCATCATATCATCAAAAAATTGTTGATGTGAAATGGTAAGATTACGGCCCCACAAATTCAGTCCTTTCAAACAATTATTGGCTATTTGGGCTTTAATTAGGTGGCCAAGCCCTTCAACAGCAATTATGAACAAAAAAGGAGAAATGGGATCCCCTTGTCGAAGACCTCGAGTTGCATTAAACGTTTGGCTAGGAGCTCCATTAAGAAGGATAGAATAATTAGGGGTGGAGATACAGGAGCACAACCATTTCATCCATTGTGCATCAAAACTAAAGGATAGTATAACCGCTTTCAAATAAGCCCAGTTTAACCGATCATAAGCTTTGGAGAGATCTAACTTTATCAACATACCTTTAATTTTTTTAACTTTCAAAGAATGCATTGCTTCTTGGACTATTACTATCCCATCCAATATTTTCCTTCCTTTTAAAAAGCCTATTTTCTTCGGGGAAATAAGATTGAGGAGAATCGGTTTCAACCGATTAACCATTATAGTAGACAGAATTTTATAAATAACGTCGCACAAAGCTATAGGACGGAAGCCTGAATGTGTTTCTGTTTGATATTTCTTTGGAATCAAGGTTAGAAAAGTTGAATTCAACGCTCGGTATACCTGCCTTGAGCGCCGCGATTCTTCAACCATTTCCCAAATATCCTAACCCATGAAAGACCAATAAGCCTGATAAAATTTAGCAGTAAACCCATCACGACTTGGAGCTTTATCTTTAGGAAGATTTCTAATGACATCCTCAACCTCCTCGAAGGTAATACTCTGCATTAAAGATAAATTCTGATCCTGAGAGACTAGAGATGGAATATGAGATGTGATTCTTCTAATAGCAACTTCTCTATTATTAATTGGTTCAGTCACCATATCTTGAAAATGTCTTACATGAATTCCTTCCATTTCATGATGCTGATAGAATTTATTGCCATTCATATCCTTCAAAGAAAATATTATGTTGTGTTGCCTCCCTTGAATAAGGGATTTGTGGAAAAAGGAGGTATTTTTCTCTCCTTCCTTTAACCATTGCACCCGTGATTTTTGCTTCCATAAGATCTCTTCCTTTTTCTGCCTTTATTCTAATTCACTGAGAACAATACCTTCTTCTTCTGCCAAAAGTGTTTTATTTCCATTAGAAATCATCTCTTGTTGGATCTGTTTCATTCGATCTTGAAGGTTACTCATTGAGGTCTGGATATTTCCAAAATGGGTTTTATTCTAGATTTTGATTTCCTTCTTAACGTGTTTCAACCTTAACTGAAAAGTATTCATTCTATTCCTCCCTTTAATATGTGAATATGGCCACCAATACTTGACATTATAAGAAAATTAGGGTCTCTTAACCAAAACAGTTCAAAACGAAAAGGCATGTTTTTGGGAACTTCCTTAATATCAAAGCTTAAACTAATAGGCCAATGGTCTGATCCTAAGGAAGGAAAAATTGATGCTTCAAAATGTATATCAAGACTGAACAACTCCTCAGAAAATAAGAAGCGGTCAAGACAAGAAGCTATCTAATGAGATTCTCCTCGATGATTATTCCAAGTAAAAATACCATTCTCAGTAGGGATGTCAACCAAGTGAATATCAGTTAAAAATCTCTAAATGACTCCATTTTCGGCTCTTCTCAGTGTGTTCCACCCTTTTTTTCATTAAGGTTTAATATCAAATTGAAATCGCCGCCTATTAGCCAATATTTCTCCTAATGTAAAGATCTCAAAACTCTTAGACTATCCAAAAACTTTTGTTTCTCTCCCTGAAGATGAGGGCCATATACTGCCATAATCATTAAATTTTCCTTAGTGCCTACATGTCGAAAACAGCCTGAGAGACTACTCTGTAAACCAATCCAATCATTAGCAATTACTTCTGCTGGGTTCTAGAGGATTGCAATTCCACTCGCTGTACCTCTAGCATCAATAACCATAACTTCATAATGTGGTTTAAAATATTGTAAAATTGATTCAAATCGCATTGCTGAAATCTTTGTTTCTTGAAGCAACATAATTTGTGGTTTGTCCTTTTTTAAATTTTCTTTTAAATATCTCTATTTACCTTGGCTATTTAAGCCTCTAATGTTCCAAGAAAGTACTTTCATCATTAATTTTTAGGTATTTGTTGAAATAACGTTGTTAACAGTGATATCTTTTCTATATTGATCAACATTTCTCTGACTAGTTGAATTGATTCTCGCAGAGTTTTCCTACCTTTCTTCTTACCTGGTTTTATTTGGGGAGGCACTGCTTTATTCAAACTAGAGTTTGAAAAACTTCCTTGCTTTTTATTCTACGCTGTTAAATAGTTCTCAAAGGTTCATTTATAAAGAGTCTTTTGATCTTGCGGAATAAACCTATCTTCTGAAGAAGTCGTTTCATAACCTGTTCTTCTGCACAAAGATCATCCTTAGAGATTTCAATATCCATAGTCATGTGTTCATCCTCAATTCTTTCCTTAGCATCAAGATGTTCGAGAGATGCTTTCTGTTTTATTGCATTATTTTTATCTAACATTACTTCAGGTATTGAGGTTTGCACTTCTACTGTTTCCTTTGACGATTCTCCTTCATCTTGCAATATCTCAAAATGGTTTTCAGAGGTACAATACCTATGACTATTGGTAGGAGTAGCCTATTGTCTGGGGCTTTTTTTCATATCGGTAACTGTTACAAAACATTCATCCTTGTCGTGATTTAAATCTTTATTAATTGAAATCTTACCTGATTGAACTTCTGAAATATTGTGGGGGGAAGTTTTGTACAAATTCCCATATTCATGGCACCGTCGGCATCGAAAAGGGATATGCTCAAAATCTAGGGTTTTTTTCCAGATCTTACCTTCATATTCAAGTTCTATCGATTCTGGAAGAGGCTCCGAAATATTCATGTAAACAAAAATACGAGCAATATAAGTATACCTTCCTCTACAGTTTGTCTCCGCAATTTTAAAAAAAATTCCTAAAGAGTTTCCTATCCCTACAAGAATATCTCGGTCCTAAAAGTCCATTTGTAAAGCAAATAATCTAACCCAAACAGGTGCTGCCAAAAATTGTTCCTCATTGGGATTGTAATATTCTTCCCATTGTCTTATGAATAACCCTGCATTATTAAAAAAATATGGGTGACCTTCAAATATTTTTTCTTTATCTAAGAATTTTTAAATATTACTATAAAAAAACCTCATGGTCCAAATTTAAGGTCAAGCTGACCCTTTGGTTGTCATTTATTCTAAATCCATTTCAAAAGATCTTTCTCTGTAGGCCAAATGCCTATAAACTTACAGATTAACGCATGATCTTTCATATAACCTCGATATTCTTTTAGCGTATTGGGAAGTATGACAAACCTGGGTTTTTCTTGTGCCCGAAGCAAGCACTGTCCCTTCGTTTTCGACTACCATTCAGCCCCCAACACAGGTCTGGTTCTCTGAGTACCACCGTCCATGACAGTTCTAAAATTACTATGTTTGCCCGCTGCCACACTTTGAAGGAGAGGGTTGGTCCCCCTCCCAGGGTAGCCACCATTAACGTTTTTCAGAATGAAAACTCCTCAGTCATCTGCCCGGCTACTTCCTTCAGCAGACCGAACCCCCTGTGCTGCAATTGTTAGGGTTTGCTTCGGCACTCTGCAACGTTCTTGGAGCATTCCCTTTTTTTCCTTTCAATTCACACATAATAATAGTGTTTTCGAATTTACAGTATATATTGGATGGAAGGAAAGGACATGATAAAAATTGTACCAAAAAAAAAACCCCTTAGGATTGTCTCAACTTACCCTATTGTTAATCATGTAGTGTCAATTTTGTAAAACTATAATCTAGTCTAAAATAAAAAAATTATAAAAGCTAAAATTATGTAGTGAAAAACATTGTTTAAAATTTCAGAATAAAAAGTTGAGTAAGTTTGACATCATATAATATGAAAATTGTTTATTATTATAAAGTAAAAAACATGTAAGGCTTTTTAGCTACAATTAGGTATATATATATATATATATATATATATATATATATATATATATGTAGTTAGAAACTATTACAATTAAGAAATTAAAGGTTTAAAATTTTCCATTATTAATTTAATTTTTTATATATTAAAAAATACTACTTATGAATAATAAAACAGTTGTAACATATATGATATATAAAAAAAAAACAATGTATTTTTGGAATAATAAAATGTAACAAAAATAATATAGAACAAGAAAAACTATGTATATCTGTATGAAAATTTAGATGCATTTTATTAATTAAAATTTTAAAAGAATAATGGTTATAAACATTCACAAATAGTTTTATTAAATAATTAGTTTAGATCTATATTATTTATGAGATGGATAAATTCTCTTTTCACTCTTAAAGAGGTTTGTATATCAAGACGTTTGATCTCTCTTGGCTCTTGGTAGATTGAGAGTTGAGGTTGATCTTGGCCATCTTAATACCATGGGCCAATACCATGGGTTGTGGCTCTTGGTATATCGAGAGTTGAGGTTGATTTTGGCCATATTAATACCATGGGCCAATACCATGGGCTGTTTTTATAGTTTTAATGCTTAAATATATAAATACTTATTTTCCTTTTTTATATATTTTTTATCCATGTAATTTAAATTAATTGGCTTGTGTGGAGAAAAGAAACTAAAATTATAAAAATCATATATAAAACTATTTACTTGTGGATCTAATGGCCTAAAACATTTCAATCATATAACATTTGATCCAATGGCTTAGACATATACATAGTGGCAGCTAGGGGAGGTTTTTTCAAATAAGAACGCCTTATGGTGTAATTAAATAAAAAGATTGACATAATGTAATGAACATTTTAACTAGGTAAAAATACAATAAACTAGCAATTGCACCATATGTTGCAAAGGAAATGCTATAAAGCAGTAACATAGTAAAGAGTAGTATAGAGGAAATGATCTCACATGAATCATGCAAGTAGAAAAGAGTAGTATAGAAGAAATGCTCTCACATGAATCATGCAGGATAGTCACAGGGCTATCCGGTTACATAATTTGGTTACAACTACATATGTTAATATCATTTTTAGATAAGTATCATTTGGTCCTAAGATGCAATATCATCATTCAATAACTTGTGTCATAAATAGTATTAGCTTGAAACTGTGATCATATTGCGAAATTGATCAGGATGTAGCTACAGTCATGGAGGATAGGATGTAGCTACGATCATGAAAGATATAAGTACTAGCAATGAAAAAATTCACATCGTGGAAATCCTTTTTTCCCCTTGGCCTCAAAAACTTCATGGATGATAAAACTGCATATTAGTCTCATCCTAATAAAGGAATCACATGTGCAAGTATATATATATATATATATATATATATATATATATATATATATATATATATATATATATATATATAGATTGAAGTGAAAGTGGATGAACATATTAGTTGGATATATTATTTTATAAAAAGTTATCGCGTAGCCTATTTATGTTATCTCTTTGATAATTGTGCTACAAATATAGTGCTACATATATGGTTTTATAACTCAAATACTACACGAAAATTCATTAAAATGTATTAGGTTCCAAGAACAATAATATAATTTTGATCAGCAACCATATATATTTCCAAAAAGAGTAAAGGGTAAGTTGTGCACTGAACCCAAGATAGTGGAGCATGGAGAAGGCTAACACTATTTTGGACGTCAAAACAAACATCTAGAAATCTACTAAATAAAAGTGGAATACACAAATGAAAATGATATTCGAGATCAAACTGCCTCTTCTCATCTTGTCTCTGTGCAGTTTGAATTTAGTGTTGTCTCACATTTCTCAACATTCAAATATCGCTCCTGAAATCTAAACACCTCATCTACTAGAAAATGCATTATATCCTCTAGGCCATCCTCCAACTCATTTCAATGTTTCCAACTTATCTTAAGTTCCCTTTTCTCTTTCAATTTTATAATAATCAGTTCCCTTTCTTTTTCAATTTGAAAATAGAATCTAATAGTAAAGATATAAGAGAAATAAATATTAATGAAAACCTAATATTATCACCAGAATTTAATGATCTCACATGAATTCAAATCCGATTAAGAAAAGTTCTAGGGATATCAAAAATCGAGAGGATGATCTCGATTCTCACATGAATGGGAATTTGGATTAAGAATAATTCAAAGGGTATCGAAAGGCCAAAGGAAACATGACGCCAGCCTGTTTTCCTCTGCAAATTGAAATTTTTTGCTTGATTTATTCCCATTCCTAACCCCAACTGGAACAAAATCATTAATTGACTGTCATATATCTAGAACTATGCAATTTTCATTGCTGTAGACAAGGCCAGAGGCTCGTTATATTTTGAGTTTTCGGATAAGAGTTTCTGGAATATTATTGAGTATTGTGAATCATGGTTGCAGAGAAATATGGCAGGAAGCCATTGGAATTGGATAGATTTGTAATTTGGGTATTGTTTGGATTGTGTGTAAGCAAAGGATCAGCTCAGGTTAGTGAGAATTTTTATGTAGAAACATGTTCCAATGTTGAATCCATTGTAAGGAGTGATGTTTCTCAAAAGTTTGAGCAGACGCTTGTCACAGTCCCTACAACACTGAGGCTCTTCTTCCATGACTGCTTCGTTGAGGTAAGGGACACATATATATAAATATGTTCATGTTTTTGCTTTTAATTTGAAACTGAAATTGATATTGATATTCTTTATTCTTTCATCTTTTACCTCTTGTTGATCCTAGTAAATTAGTATTATTAATATATGGGCTGACATATATTGTTGAACAGTGTCAATTATGATGATGGATTTTTGCATTGAGGTTAAATGTTCTGATTTTTCATTTGGGTTTGCACAGGGATGTGATGCTTCTGTTACTATTCAGTATACTCCAAATAACACAGCTGAGAAAGACTATTCATACAACTTATCACTAGTTGGTGATGGATTTGATACTATAATAAAGGCCAAGCAAGCTATAGAAAATGTGTCCCCCAACACGGTGTCCTCTGTTGATATCCTGGCCATGGATGCCAGAGATGTTGTAGCATTGTTAAGTGATTTTCATCACAGGGCTAAGTTGCCCACCTCCTTTTTAGTGCGGACATCAGGAATTAATGGGTTTGCAGTCCCTATAAGGAAAAATACTTCTACAGCACCAATTAAGAAATACTAGGGAATTCTCCAAAAAATTGTCATGGGAACTTGCGTGATTGTATCATGGCCCAAATCGTGAGTTATGACAATATCCAAATGCTTGATTTCAACCAAGGTAGTTGTTTTCATAGAAATTATTGAAATGACCAGCCCAATACCCATTCGTTGGAGCTGAGTAAACCCCTTCTCTTTGCCAGTGCACTTGCAAGGCACAATTATGTGATCATAAACTAAAACCCATATCATGACACTCAGTACATCAAATATAGACAATGATGCTGTAGTAATTTACTTGAGATCATTTGTATCCTCTATCTTTCATCTTCCTTGAATAACAAAACGCTTGTCTTGCACCTCGTACAACATTGAACTATCTTGAGGGACTTTCTTTTGCAATTTACGCAATGATGCAACTATTACTTGGCCTAACTGTGTGAGGGGACTGCCTCCAGGTTTCTAGAGTCTATATAATAATGTTCCAGAAAAGGAATTTATCATGGATAATCTCATAAAGATGGTAGGGATATCAAACCGATCCCCACCCAACATTTCCTTAGACCCATACAATAACACTGCTGGAAACAAGAGTTCCAACATTAATTGAGAAATAAAACCAATTGAAGAAAGAGCCCTTCTTCTTTCATTTTGTTGGATTGGTATCATCGAACTGATCAGCCCCAAAAGAAGACACGCAGGGCTTGATGCCTCTAGTTCCTAATGCAATAAGGTAAAGTCCAATGAAAAATACAACATATTCAAGGGTTGTTGCCTTTGGGCAAACACTGTCTATGCAGGATGGAGGTTGCAAGGCAGAGACTAAGGATGAAATTTTCAAGGTTGTCATTCCCTACAAATATTAAAGTATGATTATCAGTCAGATATTAATTAATTAATAATACAAAAATAAGCCTACAGGAAGTTTGTTCGCTTTTAAGAGAAACAAAGTGTTAAGCCATCCACCAGGCTCCATTCCTGTTTTAGTCTGCCCTATTAGTGAATGAGATAAGTTTCAATGTACTGAGCCTGAGACTGAGTATAGGTCTGGAACAACATTTGTAGAATAGAAACAAACAAATATCTAGTAACATACTAGGTATTTAAGTCAAAACAAACATCGATAAATATACTAAAGAAAAGTGGAATACAGAAATGAAAATGATATTCGAGATCAAACTGCCTCTTCTCATCTTGTCTCTGTTCAGTTTGAATTTAGTGTTGTCTCACATTTCTCAACATTCAAATGGTGGAATTCATCAAAACTTCTTGCAAAGTGAATCGTCATCTGAATATCTGCTTTTCGTTGCTCTCTCCCTACTTCGGGTCTCTGAGATCCAAGTAGAGTGATCTTTTGAAGGCAAGGGCCAAGCAGAGTGATTTTGTGAAGGCAGCCGTAACGGTGAACCTCGCAATGTTTTTGTCTGGGCCACGGGCTTGAAAATAAGAAAATCCGGGATGAATAAAAGATAAAAGATGACCCTTAAAGATTGTATTGAGGATTTTGAATACACCATAATTTTCTTAAAAAAAAAGAACAAAGAGACAAGAAGGATTAAGAAAAACGCCTTCTTTTATCATTAGTTTATAGAAATCTGAATTGTCTTGGACTTCATGGTAGGCAGAATCTTGGGCATAGTAACAGTCAAAACCCCATCCACACATGACACAGAAATACCCTCAACATTGGCATCACCAGGTAGCGTGAATTTCCTCAAGAACTTAGTGCTTCTATTTCTTTCCATTCATAGATATTTACAGCCCTCCTCATCCTCAATAGCGTCGCACTTCCGCTTGCTTCTCTATCATTTTATCACCAACACCTTCTTCTCTTCCACATATACCTGAAAAAAATAAACCCTCCCTGTTACTAAAATGAAACCTTAATTAAGAAACCATGCTCACTGGAATTGATTTTCACCACTAACCCTCCCTGTCAGTAAGATGAAACTCTAATTAAGGATTCTGTTCATTGGATTTAATTTTCGCTGCTTACCTGAATGTCAGACTTGGTCAAGCCCAGAACGTCGGCATAGAACACATACTCCTTCGTAGTTTCTTTGATGTCCCCAATGAGCTCAATGAATTAATCAGTAATGTCCTTGCCATTGTCAACAAATTCGCAGCCACAGGAGAAGAAAATGAGCTCGATGTATGAGAGCAGAAATCGTCACTGAGTTTTGATGTTGGTAGAAATTCTCACCGTTAATATATATTTACGTTGTATAATTGATTAAAAATAACATTATTTAATCGTAAGGTAGATTTTATTTGAATCGTGTAACATTCAAATCAAGGGTGCATAATAGTACACGTAGCCATTTAGGAAAGTTGTTTTCAAATAGGTATACTTTACAGCGTAAAAATAAAAGTAATAAAATAAAATAATGATAAACTATAAATACAGCCCATGGTATTGACCCATGGTATTCATGTGGAATGTAGTTTCTTTATAGGGGATGGCCTAAATCAATCTTAACTCTGGATCTACCAAGAGCCAAGGCGGATCAAAAGTTTTGATATGCAAACCACTTTTAAAGTGAAAAGATAATTAATCATAAATAACAATGATCTAAATTAATTATTTAATAAAAATATTTTTAAATGTTTATAACCATTATTATTTTAAATTTTTACTTAATAAAATGTATCTAAATTTTCATACATCCAAATATACATAGTTTTTCTTGCTCTGTATTATTTTTGTTACAAATATTTTATTATTCCAAAAATACATGTTTTTTTTTGTTATATATTGTTTATGTTACAATTTTTTTATAATTCATGAGTATTATTGCTTAAATAATGAATTTTTTTTAAAATATGCGATCTTTTTTAAATTTCGAAATTATTTCAGAGGACATGATTTATCTTGAGCAATAATGATGAATGTTCATAATTCTAATTTCTTAATTAACACTAATTGTAATAGTTTGTAACTACATAACAATTTGTAACTACATACATACTCTTTCGGATTTTTTTTCTATAAATTTTTTATTTTTAATTTGAACTTGACATGTACAATGAAAATATTTAAAATATTAAAATAATGACTTCATTTTTGTGGTCATAATTCTCATTGACAATTTCCTCTACATCTCTCATTTCCTCATCATTTCAAAGTACATCTACATCTCTTTCAAGCTCTATATTTCTCTAGCATTAAGGGATCCCTTGTCAAGAATTATTATGCTTCATGATGAAAAGATACATATGAAACAAAACCCATTAGATATGGAAGAGGTGTGGTGGAAACATACAATTGAATATGAAAAATCTATTTTTTCTTGTCAACATGACATAAATAGGGAAAAAATTATTAATTGTGAAAATTTAAAGGGGTAGGTAACAATTGTTTGTATCAAATTCAAGGATACAGAAGAAAGTGGACATGGTGAAGAGAAGCTTCCACCCTTACAAAAAGCCCTAAAAAGGCATAACTTTAAATGCAGGGAATCCATTTTCCCTGATACAAATGAGAAGTGCAATGAAAAATCTTGGAATTTGGAAAATGGCATGAAGCTTATCTCAAGTTCCATTCATTTAGATCTGAGGTATATGGAAGAAGAAAATAATGACAATGGATACTTATTAAGAATTTATGATTCTTTAGAAGGAAACGATGCTGACAATGCTATGGAGGACCAAATAGCATAATTTAAAACAGAAGAGGACTCTTCAGAAAATGGGTTACTCAAGATTTTGGAATCCATATGAGCTACATTATCTCATTGATTCAAGTAAGTGCTAAAAAATAGAAAGACAATAGTGATATAGAGACAATTTATTCATAAATAAGAGAACGCTAGAATTATAACCCGAGATAGAGTTATTGGAAGAAAAACATTTCAATTGTAAGGAGGAGTCAAAGTTACATGAGTAGTAGTTCACTCAACATAACTCTCCACGACTTATTCTGGCAGAGAAAGTTCCTACTACCTCATCAATTGAAGAAGACCCACATGACAAAATCTGAAGAGATTCCTCAATGTTATTTTCATTTGACATTCAGTCACTTTGCTCTTTTTTGTCTAGTAGTCTCTTTACCTCTCTTTACCTCTGCACATAATTTCAATGACTCAGAAAATACTAGACAAAAGACACTTACCTATTGCAATCAGTGAAAAAAAAAGTATCTCTCAAGGGTCACTTGGGGAGGAATCTATTATTTAAAAGATTGGGAAAATAATTTCATTTAAAAAAAATAAAATGTGCTATTACTAGGGAAGGGAGTTATTACATTTAAAATTTGTTTCGATTCTTGTCACTACAAAATTTGTTTGTTTCTTTTTATTTGGTGGGAAAATAAATGATCTTTAAAAGACACAAAAGTCTTAAATTATGATCCTTAAAGAAGTCGCTAGATTCCCTGATTATGAGCTGATTTTTTCTTATTACTTTTGGGTCTTCATGAGTTCCAAAGAAGTGGAATATTGGTCGTTCAAAGAGGAATTATGGAAATATGATTGTAGGTAATCTATTAATATAAATTAATTAATCATCCCAAAGGGTTCAAAAGGGCCCAAATGTATATTATCCATAAAATTGACGATTCAGATAACTCTATGCTCTATGTTTAAATGACAGGTGAAGGTGGATTTACCATACTTAAGCTTATTGGTAGTCTCTTGTGAAGTACAACATGTCATAGTGATAATTTTTTATTCCATTAAATAATTCTAGCTGTAGAGCGCCAGAGTCAGAGTTCTAGGAGTAGTATCAGAGGAATTCAACATTGTGAATGTGATAGAAGAAAATAATTTCATGGAAGGGTGAAGTCTGCCCAACTTGGTCATAAAAACCAAGTGCATCCTTCATGCAGAAAAAAAATATACATGCAGATTTCGTCATATAGAGGTCTTGAGTACTTTGGCCAAAATGTCTCATCCATTATGAGAAAACACATCTTACATGTAATTAATAACAAAGAAGTTGTTCCAGGGCATACAAGAGGCAGGCTCCCTTTGTTTAACCAGACAGTCCATACATATTGGATTGTAAAATGCCTGCTAGCAAAAGCAATCCAGAGTAATCACCCAGTCCAAGTAAAGACAGAAGCAATGCAACCAGACCTACGCACCCAGGCTCTACTCTTGGAGATTCAGGACAACCAGTAGCATCTAAAGATCACTCAATACCAAACTGCAGACAGGGTTAGCAGATTAGATGAAAAAGTGGGACGTATGGAGATAACTCTTCAGAAGATTCTTCAGCAATTGAACCAAGTAGAAATGCCAGGGTCTAATGTCAAAGACCCTGCCCCAGTCTCCTCATCTGAGGTTTAAATGATGTCTGATTTCATGGTCTTTTGTTAATTTTGAATTTTAAAATACTGTTATGTTTGTAAATATTAAAGTAGAGACCCAGGTAGTACAAGCAAGTCATAGACGTAAGAGACAATTCCAATTTTGGGATGCAAACCATGTTTTTAGAAGGCCAATAAACCTGGTTTCCCTCCTGGGCAGGTTGAGGCCAAGAACGACTTTATATTTTGTAATCTGTCTTAAAATATAAATAGAAATGGCATGGACACACCGAACTTACAAAAAAAAAAAAACAAAGAAGTTGTTCCACATCAATTATCCAATATGTATATTTTCATTTGATGCCAAGTAAACATAATTCTCCACCCCTTATTCTGGAGGATCAGTTGGAGCCGAGAAAGTTCCTACTATCTTTTCTTTCTTATATGCTATTCTCTCCTATACCACAACCTTACGGGGTTTCCTTTGCAACATGTGGTGCAATTGCTAATAATATTATTTATTAAAATAGCATGATAATAGTGAAGTGAGTGTAGATTATATGGTGGAATGGTATGTTGTTTATGTTTTATATTATTGATTTAAATTTTATATTATGAAATGTTTGATTATATAATCTAATTAATTATTTTGATTCCTTGAAATAGTAAATAAATATTATTAGTGAACCTATCTAATAACAAATTGATACCGTGAACCAGGTCTTCTTTCATGATAGGCTGCAAACAACTTCCATAACATTCCCCTAACAATATTATTACAACATTATTCCAGCAGTTGAAACTACAGTTCCTGCTGACAAGAACGATGTCCTACTACAGTCCAGGGATGGCAACAAATATTAATAATTATCGCGGCAAGTGGACGTGGCAGCTTCCTATAACCCGTTTTCTCCCGTCCAACGCCGCCTACTCTGACTCCCTGAAATAGCACTGTGGGAATTTGACAACTTTACAGGACAGTACGTTGGATAGGTGTCTCACACTCATTCAGAATTGATTTATACCCTTTCCCAAGGTGTAAAAATTGATATTGAAATGTTTGTTTTGGCTTTTATTTTGCCCGAAAAGATTCCGACAAACCCAAGCTTGTCAAATCCTCCCGACAGTACCCTGGATAGGTGTCTCACATTCATTCAGAATTGATTTATTCCCTTTCCCAACGTGTAAAAATTGATATTGAAATGTTTGTTTTGGCTTTTCTTTTGCCCGAAAAGATTCCGACAAACCCAAGCTTGTCAAATCCTCCAATCTCAAGTGTAGAAGTCAATGATATGAATATAAATATTATTTATACATCCAATGGGATCCATCACTTCATAATCCAGACAACTACTACTTATGGTACTAGAAACCCATTTTAAGAAACCCTACTAGAATTATTGAAGTTAATTATTGAATCCATTTTAAGAAACCCTACAAGAATTCAGATAAAATACTGGAATATAGTAATTACTGTTCAATGTAACCATGATAGATACAATACTGTGAATTGGCAGACTGGTTGCTACAACTGGTGCAAAATACAGATGTCGTTTCTGACAACGATGCGTCACCTTTCTTCACGGCGTTCAGCGCAAAAATCGCAGAACTTCGCATTTTGCATAGTGTTGTTCCACTTAGGTTCGTCCATTCGTGTCGAAACAACGAAAGGAGTGTAGGAAAAATGAAACTAAACATGAATATTAGCTCATCAAAGTATACGTCTTAACTGAATCAAAATTTTAGATCAAATTCAAACTATACTCAATGGTATTGTCTCCAAAAAATTAAAATTGCAAGATTGGAAAGTCCTTGAGAGCTGGTTTATATCATAAATAAATTTTCTTGTGTTCATAGATTGTTTTCTTTGCGGTGACCCAGAAGAACTAGTTTTATAAGTCAGTAAATTTCCGGAGCTATGATATGTAATTATAAGTAAATTTCTGGCTATTATTTTTCTCTCAGTCTTCGTCTTAAAAAAAAAAAACCATAAATTTTTTGAATTTCAAAAATTTCACATTTCTCAAATTAATCAATAAAACTACCCAAAACTTCTTCTATTTATAATTATCTCTTCTAATAAAAAAAATAAAAATAAAATCGTAATAAAAAAGAATAAAAATAAAAAGGATAATTAATTGATTTATCATTATGATATATAACAACTTATGCAACCTACTTCAATGGGGCTATGAAGCTAGATTTTGCAACGATGCTGCACAAGCTATTCATGTTGCAAAGATAGCATTCTGTATACATAGAGATTTTATTATCTGTGCAGAAAGATGTATCGTATAAACAAAGCATCGAATAAATTTGTAAATCAAAGTAGTTTGGAAATACATTTTCTTGCGTTTATGTATATATCTTTATGTTATAATTTTAGGTTTACGTTTAATAGGAGGGAAATTTTTACTGATAAAAATAAAGATATTTCTTTTAAAGATGTTTTTAGGAATATAGAAGAAATAATTTTGTTTTTGGAATATAAAATGAATAATTAAAATTAATATGATTAGATAAATAAGTAATTAGTTGTTAAAAAGATAACTAAAACAATAAATTTATTATTTATTTTACTTTATATTAATCATTTGAATTCATTGCATTTTAATTTTGACGGTTGTATGTTTTATTTTTTTTATCTTTTCTTTATGTATTTTTAATGTTTAATTTGTTATTTTATAATAAGAATTCAATTTTTTACTAATAAAATGATATATAAATATGAAATATTTTATAAATAAAGGATAACTAATGCAAAATTAATAACCAGCTTAAATCTATAGTAAATCTTTATTTACTATCTAAAAAGATCAAAATTATTTTCACATTTGAAAAAGATTTATATCTCAAAATATTTTATCTCACTCCACTTTATTAAATATGTTGTGAGATAGACCTCTAAGTTAATTTATATAAATAAATGTAAACTAATCTTAATATAAATTTGCTAAAATTAAATATAGATAAAAATTATTCTTAATCTAAAAACAATATTAATTTTTTTTTTTAATTATTATTTGTTATATTAATATTTAATAAAGTTCTAATAAAAACAAAAAAATTATTTTAATACTTATTTATAAATATTTTATATAAAAAGGATCTTGATGCAATAATGAAGATTAAATTATTTATGGGTGACACAGGAAAATGATTGATTATTGATAAACAAAAATATCCAAGAAAATGTAATTTGAACAAATTAAATGGTGGCACCATAATACAAAAAGCCACAATACTTTCTCCCTAGTTTTAATATCAATTTTCATTCTTAATTTTTATTTTGTATAAGATTTTTCCTTTTTCCAAACCAAAAAAAAAAATCCTTTTATAATAGGATTAAAAAAAATCAAAAATCAAAATACATGAAATAGCCCTTTTAATGTTTTTATCATATATGTCTATGGAGGCTTAAAATAACGTAAAAAGTGCCAACCAAAAAATTATAGAGTGGGTCGACACAAATTAAAAATCAACGAGTTAAAATGTGCGCAGCTCTCCATCGGATCATGGTACATCTAACATAAAGCTATATTGGGCGGTATTCAACATGCCTTCCACCAGTCGAAGGGTACCCAGTCGCAAACCAGTAACACAACATCATTGATCGTAAGATTGAAAACCGAAATTCAATGCGAGACACCCCCACAAATTTGAATCCACTATGCGGGGAAACGCAAGGCAGTAAACAATTTTACAAAATTGTGCACTGAAGCAGTTGCGCTGAAGTTCAACGCTGCAATGGGAGTAATGTTAGCCAGCATGCCACACAAGTAAGCCAGGTAAGGCGAGTGAGTCGATGTAACTATGCCACATCACTTTTCCACGTCTCCTGTTAGTCCATGTCATCCCCTGTCGTACTCCCTAACATCATCAAACCCTTATTTTCCCACCTATTCCACGAGGGGTGAAAGTGTTTCTCCTCCTGGTTCATGGTCATTTTATTCTCTTGTCTGCAGAGTGATAGCAACCATTCATCCAAGTCATCCGTTTCCACTTCCACACCAACATCCAGCTCAGCATCAACCATCATAGCCCTATAACCCATTACATATCACTCTTCCATTAATTGACCGTGACACTGATATTCATAACCCACGCTGTCCATTTGAACTCCTAGAAGTCTTACACGATGCCCTTGATTTTTTTAATGAGTCGAATGACCTCCTACACTTTGTTCAATTAGGTCTTTATCATGCAATTGTTCCCATTGTTTATAATTCCCGTAATATATAAATTGGATTCTATCTGACTTAGTTGGGCAGAGAAATTTTGTCATGTTCGCAATTGGAGACAATGTTTTTCAAGTCACTCCTAAGCTAGTTAGTGATTCTTTTTTATTTTTTTTGCAGTTGAGAAGTCTCAACATTTTACTATGATCAATGTCTATTCCTTACATATCATCCCCTCTTGAAATTGATAGAGGAGGATTGTTCATATCTATTTTTCCATCAAACTCTCCAATTATGGCAACAACAAGTCATCCTATAACTTTGTTTTTTCAAACTACCCAACAATTTTTTGTTGTGATTTCATTTATTCTTGTGGAAGATGACAATGGAATGTAACAAATCAAGCCTCAGCATTACAACCTGATGTTTTTCTAGATATCACCACCTATATAGCTAAATCAATCAACTAGCAATTCTAAAATTTCCATGCAACTCATTACTCTATTTATCCATCATATATGGTCTATCTATTTTTTATAATCACATGTAGTTAAATTTATCCATCTCATTCTAAACATGATGGATTTAGAGAATCAAGTGACATCAAAAAATTGATTGGATCCACATCATGAGGTGGAAAGAAAATAATGAAGGTTTCTCCTAATATTTATTATCTTTCATGGTTATTGTATACTCTATTTTGAATAATGAAACACATCCGATAATTCTACCCGAAGCAAGGGAGATATTTATTTCAAGATTATACAAATATAAGAGTATATGGAGCACAAGTGTAGCCATATTATCTTCCAATATTCTTTTCCATGAGAATTTTCTCCCTTGTGTTTATAAGATAAATTATCAATGTTGACGAGATTCATTTTGTTCCTCAATGTAAGGGATACACTTTTAGGCTGGAAAGGGCTACGGGAGCATTTATTGTGAACACAAGTCATGCCCTTGCACAAATTGACGATATGATGAAAGGATTTAATTTTGAGAAAGGGATGAAATGGTAATATGATCCATGTCACATGAATTTTGATAAAAGAACGGAGGCTAGTTCGGTGCCTTATTCTCATGAAAGCTGACCAAAGATAGAAAATATGGAAAATTAAGAGGTTCGGAGTGGTGAAAAAAATTTGGAAGAAACTAAATCACATCAGAAGATGGATATTGAAACTACCACTATTAAGGAGAAGACTCTGAAAAGAACTATTTATGAGCAAGTGGATGTTGAAATGGAATATTTACAGAAAAAGAAAGCAGGCATATTCTAAAAAAATGAGGAAGAAGAAGATATTCAAATAAAATTTCCATAACTTCCCTCAAAATAAAATGGTTTTAAAATGAAATTAGGGAATCGAGAGTGCACAATATCTTCCTTTGCTTGCACAAAACTTGCAACAAATCCAGTTGAGAAGATTTCATCTCAAGTAGATATCTTGTAGAAAATTTATCAAGAGATGGAAGAAAGGAGTCATAAGGTAAAAAGTAATATGGAATCTTAGCTATGAGTGAAGTCAACCTGGGTTTATCAAACCAGGTTCGTTTCTAGCAAGGATTTGGGAACGAACTAATTAAATTTATCTTCCATACACTCTACAACTGAATCTGTTCCTACATTAGCTAACATCATGTCAATGAATTTATCTATTAATGTGGGTGATATTCCATTACCTAATAAAATTAATCTACATAAGAAATCTAGTGAGAGCATTTATAGTGATTTGAGAGAAAATTTCTGATCCATGTGGCTTTGGAGAGGCTCAAAAATCAAAACATGTGGATTTCGTCAAAATTGTTGTGAAAACAGCTCCAAAAAGAGAAGAAAAGATATATCAATGCTTTAGAAATAAGCAACTTCGAGGGGGCAACCTCCAATACATTACATGAATGAACAATTCTTGGATGATACAAATGACAAAACCTCCCTTCTATATATAGGATTCCATGGGGCCACAATGTAATCCTAGTGAGGCCATAATGTAACCCTAGTCGACCTAACAATAATAATGTAAGGGCACAATAATAACAATATGGGGGTTACATGGGTTCAAAAATAACAATAAGGGGGGATACACTAACATAATAAGGAACTACACTATTAATAGGGACTTAACAAAAACTATGACAAAAAAAATAGCTTGCCATCCTAATTCCAATGATGCAAATAACACTCAAATCTGAATTTTTATGCATAAGATATTTGAAGCCAAAGTTAGAGTCAAAGGGAGAAATATTTTTGTTAGTAGCTAAATTTGGAGCACGGTGTCAGTAGCTAAATTTGGAGCACGGTTAAATTTAGCATGCCAATTAAATTTGGAATAATCTACTAAATTTTGAAACCACTAACCAAGTGACAATTTGGTACTTATTAGCACGTTCAACTCGTCAAAATTTTTTCTACAGAATGTTTTTGGTGACCCCTGGAAATCTACCAAAGAGATCAAATCAGTTATTTAAAAATTTAATAAAACAAAAAAAATATTGGGTTGATGGGCCACCTGACCAGCATAGCTGCCAACCCATACCGAACATGTCATATTATATATAATATGAAATAAAATAGGAAAATGTACATACTATAATAATGGGACAACGACGGTGATCAAACTCGCCTCACCAAGTGGTCGACCGACCTAACAAGCGACCCCATTTACCATGCCACCCCAATTGAAACAAAATGACAAATCGAAGAAAAATAAAACATCCCATTAAAAATAATAGCACACCATTCTGGAATGCTATGGGGTTTAACCCTAAATGGGCCCCATAATAACTAGACACATTTACCAATGGCCCAATGGTCCAACTTTGAAAAAATTTCTGAAAGATTTGTATAAAATCTAGAATTGTTCATACGCTCGAACCATCGTAGTAGGAGAGGAACCATGAGGTGGAACGAGGACAAGCAGAGGTGGGCATGCAAATCAAGGAGAGAATATTCTAGGGGAAATATTTCCTAGAATATTATGTATGTAAAATCTTTGAGGAATCTTGGAGACTCCCTCGGGGCCGAGTTTTGACATTGTCAAAAACATGTGAACTTTATACTCATTTGAATCAGAATTTCACTGGACATCTTATGGTCATGGAAAATTTGAAGGATGGATGTTTATCTTAAATTTTAGCGAACTTGCCGAATATTACTAATCCATAATATCTGAATTTTAAAAATTTTGAAGATAATTTTGTAAAAATGTTTAGATTTATAATTATTTTATATTAGAAAATATATAATATTGGTGATTTTTAATTTAACATAATTGTGTACTATAAAATTTGGGCGATTTTTTTTTTAGAAAAACGAAATCTAGCGAATCTTTTTTTTGGAAGGAGCATGGAATATTAGCCCACTAGTGAATATTAGCCCCTAAAATTTTCCTTGCTTATGGTGCAGACAATTTTATGATCTAAGCAACCTATTTTCCATAGTCAATATGTTGAGTACTACAACCTTGATGGAGGAATCTACAAGAAATATTTAAATTCCCTCGAGGCCTAGATTTAGCAGTTTCATAACAGGGCCAAATTTGTACTAAAATTTCATGATTTTTCATATAGTTAACAACAACACAACCCATTTCTTCATTTGAGCAGCCAATTTTCAGGAATTTTTTAGAATGGGAGGTATATTCATGCATTTGGATTTTTTTCTTGTTTTTTCTAGAATGTAGTTGTGTTTATAGCCTTTAGTCTCATAATTTCGAGATGTATGTAATGATGATGATAATGCCTTCAAATATGATTAGTGGATTCCAGAGGTCCATTTTATGCCACTTATATGTGACCCCATTTATGCCACTTTGTGAGATATCATTCCTTTTGCATGCTTAAGGAGAACGTCTTGTGAGTGAGATTTATTTGTTCAAGAAGATCTCTTGGGAGATACATGCCACTCTAGATAAGGAATCCATCCTTGTATTAACACATACTATATTATGTACTCATCTTCTTGTAGAGACTAATGAATTAGACTCCCCATTATTGACCCAGGACTCTGAGACGTAGTCCACATTGAATGAACTTTCATATCAAGATTTACATGTTCCTTGTGTTTATGGTCACCTCTGATTTTCCTCTTCTTTAAAGTGTATGGCAATGTTTTTTTTCATACCCTTTTCCATGAAATTATGAAAAAATCATAGAATAAAATATCTTGGTTTATTTCAATAACTAAGAGAACCTAAATCAAGTTTGGTATCAATGTGGTTTTCTTGCTGATATGAATTATGTGTGTAAATGAGAGCTAGATATTTAATGTGAAAAAAAAGGAAAATGGAGAAGAAAAAACACCTCTACGAGGAGTTTTATAAGATGGAAAACATGGTAGATATATTGTTTGTAGATTATGAGGAGAAAGTGGCAAAATAGGAATATGATAAAGAGAGATCTCCATCTCCATCTTCAGGTGAATATTCTTCTTCATCTTCTTCTCATTATTCAAATGGAGAGATCAACCAGAGACTTCAAGAAGAGAATTTTGAATTGAGGAGGATTCTACAAGAAGCATAAGACAAGAGGTGGAGCATGCAACATCAATTACGAGCCACACAAGAGTCCTTGGAAAATGTCAAGTGAAAAAAAGGCTTAGTGAAGTGACCATCACCTTCTTAAGAATAAAAAACTCAGGTAAAGAGTGTTGGTAATTCTTTAGTTTCATCTTCAGATGATGATGAAGATTTGATTGCTTTTTAAAATCACACTATAGAAATTGGTTCAAGATTAATGAAGAAGATGGCATATGAAGGAAAGGGCCCAGGAGCTAATGGCCAAGGCATTGTGAATCCCATCTAAGTGATTTAATTACCATGACATGTAGGATTGGGCTATGTCAGAAAGAAAGAGAGAGGAGAGTCTTCAAGCAACAAGTCCAAGACACTGAAAGATGTTGAGAGTGCATCATAGTCTTCCAGTGATCATGATTGTGGGTAATATCCAAAGGAAGGTGAGTATTTCAAAGGAAGAGTTAATGTATGTTCTTCTCACCATGATTGCACTAGATACAACCAAGTAAGGTGTAAAATACTCAGTATTCTAATGTTCATTTTGATTACATCCAAATTAGTAATGACGAGAAAATTTTATGGCTTAGAAAACCATGTAAATTTTGTGGATTGTATAACCATTTTATTTCCAATTGTTGGGAAAATTGACAACAAGGGAGAGGAGAATACATGAAGATCCTTCTTCACATCAGGGTAAGAAAAAGGTCAGGAAAGTATGGAGGAAGAATAATTTTTGCAGCCATTCGAATAAGGGTGGAAATAAAAGAGCCACATGTTGGGAGGTCAATCTAGAGTAGCAACCAAAGGAGGACCTGAAAGAACCTATGAAAGAACCAATAAATGAAGTTATTCAACAAGAAAATTGACTACAAGAATATGACTCATTCACCTCGTTGGGTGAGAGATGCTAGAATAAAAACATTTTTTGAGCATGGCCACATTTTGTAAATCACATGTTTTGGTTATCTGTAAAAGTGGTGAAGTGTTTGCCATCACTTATGAAGGAACATGGTGATATTTTTATCCTTTTAGTCAATAGATTGGGTATTAGTTTCATTTATGATTTTTATATAAACCTGACCACGAGTGTGTTATAAACTCATGGAAATTATGGGTTTTTCATGGGTCATGATTGGTCTTGTAATTAAACATGTATTAGTAGCTATGAGTTTTCATATGATACATGTGTCGACTTCATCATTATATGTTCTGAAGTAAAATGGTGAAGTAAATAGAAGGTGGCATGTCATGTTGCAACTATTATGAAAAATGATATTTTTGTCATTATTATGCTTTTAGAGGACCAAAATATCCTTAGTGGAAGGGAATGATCAAGGTGACTCTAGAGAGGATCAAAATAAAAAGCCTGCAAATTTTGTTAAAAATAGGACCAAAATGAGAAGCTCTTCATTCTAATTCCAATGGAACTTACAACACTGAAATCCTACTTCGTATGTGCAAGATATTTGCAAGAAAATTTCAAGTCAAAGAGACTGGCACTTTTTTCACAAGTTAAATTTGGAGCACAATTAAATTTGGCATACCAACTAAATTTGGCGGAATCTTCAAAATTTGGAGACCAGTAACCAAGCACCAATTTAGAACTTATCGGCGGTTGAAACTAGGCAAAATTTTACCCTCTTAATTTTTGCAATGGCCCTTGAAAATCTAGCAGAAAGTTCAAACTGGTTGTGTAAAATATTAATACAACAAAAAATATATACTGGGTGGCGAGCCACCAAAACAAAAGACCTGCCAACCCCTCCTCACCATGTCATATTATATATGATATGAAACAAAATAGGCCAATGACCATATTATAATAATGGGGGGTCAATGATGATCTAACTTGCTCGAACTGGTGGCCAATCAATTCAACGAGCGACCTTATTTACCATGCTATCCAATTTTAAACAAACCAATTAATAAAGGAAAAAGAAAACACCACATTAAAAATAAAAAATGTAGCATTTCGGGAGGTCGTGAGGTTTTATCCTCGATGGGCCCCATAACAACTGGATGCATTTACCGATGGGCCAACTTTTAAAAATTTGCCACAAAGTTTGTATAAGAACCCAAATCGTTAATATGCCCAAACCAATGTAGCTCGAGAGGAACCACGTGGAAAAACCAGGACAAGTGGAGGTGGGAACATAGATCAAGGAGGAGAGAATATTCTAAGAGAAATATTCCCTAAAATATTCCAAAAAATAATCCTTATGTAGAATCTTTGAGGAATATTTAATAGTCCGTGGGAGCCAAATTTTGACTGTGTCAGAACCATGTCAAGTTTATACTCTTGTAAACCTACTTTAACTAGGAATATACTGGTGCAGATATTTTTCTAAATTGAGAATACAATTTTCCACATGCAAGGCATTAAGCCATGGAACCTTGATGTAGGAATCTATAAGGAATCTTTTAGATTCTCTCGAAGCCCAGATTTGACAGTTTTAGAAAAAGGTCAACATTATACTCAAATTTCATTATTTTTTCAAGGAGTGTGATGGTGCAACCCATTTATTCATTTGAGCAGTGTATTTTTAGTACATCACCAGACTGAGAGGTATATTGATGCATTTGGACAATTTTCTTGTTTTGTCCAAAAAGTAGTCGTGTTTAGAGCCTTTAGACTCATAATTTCAAGATGTGTGTAATGATGATGAATAGGCCTTGAGTTTTATTAGTGGATTCAAGAGTTCCATTTTATTCCATGTGTGATCACCTTTATACAAAATTATGAGAAATCATTCATTTTTCACGCTCAAGGAGAGCATCTTGTTAGTGAGAGTTCTTTGTAGAAGAATGTCTCTTGGGAGAGACATGCAACTCTAAATAAGGAATTCATCCTTGTATTGGAATAGATTTCATTATGTACTCATCTTCTTGCATAGACTAATGAAGTGGCCTCCCCATTCTTGACCTAAGGCCCAGAGATGAAGTCCATACTAGACAAAAGTTGTTATCAAGTTTTATGTGTTCCTTTTCTTTATGGTTTTCAAAATTCATAACTCTTCTTTTATTATTTTCCAATTATTTTATTATTTTTCTTTATGGGGGCACTTTTAGGCTTAAATTTCCTCAAATGATAGTAACTTTTAAATGGCCCATACAGAGGAGAAATTGATTGGTAGATCATGCAAGGATAAGTGTGGAAATAGCATCAGGATTTCCCATCAATTTGGAGAAATGATGATGTGTTGAAATAAATGGTAAAGGGGGATATTGTTGCACAGTTGGTATTATCTAGATGGTTGGTGGAATCCAGTGTATTGGCATTGATTTCGACCAAGCAAGAATTGATGTCAACTAGGCTAGTAGTGATGTAAACTTGGTTAACATTAAGGTGCACGGTATGTCAAGATTAGAGCGGGGGGGCATGGTTGCTGCAATCCTTGGTAGAGAACCATGATAGTAGAGACACGAGAAAAAAAGCTATCAAATATGAGTCCCAATAATTAAGTTCATTTATGGCTTACAATTTCAACTCAAAGTATTCTCGAGGTGGATTTATTGTATTGTGCTCAGAAAGAGCTTTCCAATGGCCTACTGAAGTCCATAAATGGCCTCCTTGATCAGATGTTATTTCTAGTCAAATTTAAGGTGCGCCAAAGTCAAAGTGGTAGAGTTAAATGGAGCTTAAGGTCAAATTAGTGACCAAGTATGGAAACCAAACATAGTTGGCATAATTTTTTATCATAGCAGCTAAGTGGTGGACTAGGAAAATGTGGCCAAACAATGTAGTTGAAACAAAAGTTCTCAATGGATGGAGGTGAAACCAAATATACAAATCGTGAAAGGTAAATCCTAGAAGGAAAATCGAATGGTTTTTCATTTTAAATTTTAACAAATGAATTGGTCAAGAAACATAGGCCCATGACGCTTTTCTCTCTCCTTGCCGACAATAACGTTGCAACATTTTACTAGCTCATGGTGATGCCAACATGATGTTGGTGCAGAGCACACATTGTAGGAATATTTAGTCTTTTTAGGTCACCAAATGGGCCAAATCTTGGTGACATGTGTCACCACTGAAGAGGTGCCACATGGGTTAGTGACACAAGCCTGACATCATCCCAAAACGATTACCCCGAAGAGAAAAAAAAATAACACCGAGAGTTTTAGCCAAGATAAGAGGCACGAGAGATAGAGTCTTGATTCTTCAAGGTTAACCCTGGAGGAAATGTAAAGGCTTTCCCAGAAGAAGCAAGGTAAGAACACCGAGAAATTTAGATGGAATAACATTCCTGAGAGATAGAGACTTCATCAACAAAGGTTCACTCTAGACGAAAAGAAAATTGTTTCCTAAAATTAATAAGGAAAGTGAATTGATAGTTTTAGTCAGGAGAATGGGCTCGAGAGATGAAAACTTGATCCTTGAAGGTCCACCCCGGAGGAAAAGAAAATACTTTCCTAGAATAAAAAATGTAAACACACTGGGAGTTTTAGTCAGGATAATGGGTCAGGGAGACAAAGAATTTTCTAATTGATAACTTTTCCATCAGCTAATGAAAAGGAGTGCCTAAGAACTTTTTTTACAATATTTTTCTGTATAAAGTGACCATGGGCCTTCGGGCTAGTTTCAATGAAAAAGGAAATTGTGGGAAAGTATCTAAAGGACTTCAGGCTATATGAAAAGCACTCTAGGTTTTATGCATACATGTTTCATACATGTGAGGCTGGATTATCCTACAACTAGTTTTTTCTATATTCAACAATGTGACATACTTAGCATTACACCACATTTGATGGATAACGTAACATAGAAAAAGTCAACAAATACTTTAAGAACTAAGTGTTGAGATTCAATAATTGTGGGAACATACTTAAGGGCCTAGATTGAGTCATAAACTAAACCTGGAAGACTTGGTGGCAATGTAAAAATTGGCTACTAACCTTTTATTGGATTAGGAATTTGAATTTGAAATATGAACGAGTTCACAGCTAGATTTTTTAATGGATTCAATGGTGATTTCCAATAGCTCTATATTGAGAGAGTGAGGATCATAGTTTGAAAAATGAATTAATGGACATTCTGAAATCTATATCTCAAAATTATCCATACCTAATCATCCTTTCATGCCACAAATAATTGAATTGAAAAGAATTTTGCATACTATGATCATAACACGTCACAGAGAACCATGCCTGAGGTATATGGTGATCACTATGGTAAATTAATAAGCATGGAGTTCCTTACTCTAATGCACATTTTGACTGAGAATAAATTATCAGTATGGTGAAATACTAAGGTTCCCATTCTCTAAGTTAATGCAGTTGTGGTGGCCATGTAATATGATGCAACAACTCGATGAGGATCCATGTTGAAAGTACTCTCTCAAGTAGTGTGGATGATTTAATAGTTAATTCCATTATTTGTGTTGTAGAGGAACAAAACTGAGGCTATAAATTATGAATTGTGGGGGTATGGAGTATTGTTCAGTGAGATTAGTGGAGAGATGCATGTGTCTATGGGAGTTTATGAGGAAAGGGCACGAGCGTGAGCTTAAATGAGAAGGACAAGGGTAGAACAATAACTCTATGAGGGTTTAGTATAGACTATTGAATATGTTGTTGAAAATTTGAAGGTAGAGAGTTGAATATGAAGGTCGAGAGTTATGTGCGTGTGATACTAAAAAATGAGTAGAATGTGTTGAAGAGAGAGTGCTACAAGGGTTGTGTCAAGTGAATTCTATAGAGGATAACATAGTGTTGGAATCAAGAATAGTGGCTGAAAATTACGAAGATGGGTAATTTATGTATTGATTGTGCATTGGAGAAAGAAAAACAAAAAGTTGGTGCTTCTGTATTAGTGGATGTATGAGTATATTTTCGGGGTTGGTTCCTCCTACAAACAGGTGCTTGCATAAATCGAGGAATCTACAAGCTGGTGCTTGCAACAAGTTCATGAATTCAATGCTTCCGTTGGTGCTTCTCGTAATTTTATCAGGTGTCTACAGAAGAAGGGGAGTTGGTGCTTCTTGCTAGTGGGTTCTAGATAACAATATAAGGGAGTTGGTGCTTCCTATGGGTGGTGTTTCAAAAATAATTATGATTTAAATAGAGTAGGTGCTTTTATTTTACATCATAATACACAAAAAGAATTGGTGGTTTTCCTCCCATAAGGGTTTCCATTTTTATCCTCAGTTTTCATGCATATTCTTCTCATGGTGTGAGTATTTATGTATTTTTTTAGTTATTTGTTGCATGTGATATGATATGTTAGGTGTGGAGCCTCATAATCTTGTTTATTTTGTATCACAGTGTTGGAAGCCTATACCTTAATGGGGGCGACAATGCCGCCTATAATTAAATGTTGCCTGGGGGGTCCAAGGGGGGCGGCTGTGAATTTAGGGAGCCCCCCCCTAGCAGGGGGTTTCGGGGGCAGCGCCATGGAAGATAAAAACAGATGTAAAATTTCCTTGTAAAATTATAGTAATTTCTAGTCAATCTGGGTCGTTCATTAGGCGGATGATGTGACGGTAGAAGTTATGTTTATTTTAGGGTTTTTTTCCCTAGAAGGAAACCCCTCGCTTGTATGAAGGTATTGTATTGCGGTTGTGTATTTTATGTGTAATTCTCAGAGTGAGAAACAGATAGGGAGACTATGAGAGAGAAGAGAGGATATTACAACGGATCTGTTGTAGGTTGTGTCTCTTCATTTTGTTGGATAATAGAAAGGAAGGACTGGTTGTTTGGGGTGGATGTAGCCCAAAATGGGTGAACCACGTATATCTGTGTCTCTCTGGTTTTATGTGCTTTCTGTGCTTGTGTTTTTCGCATATTTTATGTGTTTCAATGCTTTGTAATATTTAATTTTTTAACATGATACTCATTTCTCACATGAATAGTTTCCATGTTTGAATGTTAAATATAAATTGATATAAAAGTAAAATTAGCCTTGATACTAATTCACCCTCCTTGCTTTATTAGCCTTATTTAGATGAAGCTTCTACTTGTGCTTCTTAAATTTTTTTTCTAACATTTTCATATAATTAAAGAAAATTGTGTGGAAAATATTTCCATAATATAAAATGGAATTCTAATTAGTATATAAGTTGTTGTTTATAATTTGGAGGGGTAACGGTTAATACAAATTCTCTTCTTGATAATTACTTGTGAGCTTGCTTATGTTGCTTATATCTCCTCTTAGTTAATCTTTCATCAAGTCAATTATCAAAATGCACAGAACACAAACTTTAGGCAAGAGTAATACTTTTATTGTGGGAAGGTAAATCACAGATTTACCTTCCTTCCTTTACACTACAGAATTCATTTTCTATTCTAGAGCCCTTCTTATCAATTCGCATCTACATTTGTTATTGCAGCATGATCGCAACCCTTCTTTTACTTTTCCAAACGCTGTCTTACATTATTCGATTACACACACAGCATGATCGCACTTCTTCATATGGTGTCCGAACTGTATAGTCATGATCTGTCTCTGTTGTAATGATTGCAGATCTTTATATGGTGTCCGCACTGTAAATATCGGCATTTCTACATTGGACCTATTCGCTTATTCTATTAACATCTGCATTGTCTTGTTTAAATATTTGCACTTGTCGTTCTTGTAGATATACGACTGTCTCATCTTAGAGATATCTGATGTTTATGATTCATCTGATGTCTCTGCTTTTTCTTCACCTAATTACGCATTGTAGTCTTCTCTTAAACCAGCACTTGTACACCTCCTTAAACCCATAATGTATTACCTCTTTTAAACGGTATAGGAATCCACAATCTCCTCCAGACATTCCACATTTTTACCTCTGAGAGATCTGTAGAAAGTTGGTCGTTCAATCATGACGACACATTACATGTATATATATAGCATATATATTTTTAAGCAAGCCGACCATATAGTTTAGAGGGACTAGTTTCATGGTGAATGAGGCTGACTAGATCATAATGAATTCCATGTGTTGGAGAGGTATTTCTTCTATAAATAAATTTTATTTACTTTTCCTTCTTCTTTTCATAAATAAATATTGGCATAGTTATCATGAAGGCCGACCTAATTACACTTTTCAACACTCCCTCTTAACTAGGGAGGTATTCATACAAGTACATGGTCCTTTTCAAACTAGAGAATCTTATAAGAAAAATCAGATTTGTAATCACATCTTTATAGCATCATATCAACCAGGATTGTCCTAGTGCAAGGTCTTTACTAACAGCCCCATCTCTTCAATGAGACAATGGGCTTCAATGCTAGTGAGACACATGACTTATAGACACCTTCATCATTGTCTCTCCAAGGTACATACTCCACCTGGGTGTTCCCAAAGTATGACCTTCTTGTACTATTCTTCTCTTGGGTAGCTAGCCCTCAAAGAATATCGGTCCCTGACTACTCTTATCTTGAATTCCCTATCACATTCTCAAAGAGTATCGAATACCATATGATTACCCAATCCTCCATTCTGTCTTCCCAAGACCAGAATGATGTGTCTACCTCTCCCTCTCAACCAAGGAGGACCTTATTCCACAAGGGAATGTACTCATTCTTACACAAAGAATGTACCTAAGCCCATTCTTAAGAATTACCAAGTTTCTTCCAAGTAAGAAACTTACCATCAGGCTCCCTCTTAGCCAGGGACCTCTAGCAGCAATGGTGAGATACCCAACTTCTCATGAAGAATTCTTGTTCTCAATGTCATGGATTTAGATATAAATGAATCTCCAAATTTTAGCTTCACCAGGCATCGATCACCCATCATTTCCATCTTCAGTTATGTCAGCTATCAGAGTGATTTATCAGAATTCCTTTATCTGGTCCATTTTTATGCCATGTTGCTTTCCTTTGAATCATTTCCAAGGATCATACATCCTTTCTCATGATTAGCAGCCCTACACAAATTCATCTAGATAAACATATTCATATTAACTTTTAGAATGAAAGTTACCTTAGTGATGATATTTTACCATGACATCTTCCTGTAGGCATCGGTATCCTTTATAGAGATTGACACATCTCCTAATGTTATGTTTTTGCTAAGGGTTTCCATACTTTCGTCATAGTCTACATATCTTCCTAGGAGATCTTCTAGTCACATCTACTTGGTCTCTAAATGATACTTGCCTCAAGACATCGTTGCATTTCATGATCTCTTCCTTTCTGCACATTTTCCATTTTTAGGAACTTTCAACAACCACCTCATATACCATGAGGACATATTATGTTTATTTCATTTATCCGTGCACTGAGAAATACTATTTTATATTTCATACTTCTAGGTACATAAGTTCATTACCTGCAACCATATAACATGACATCACAACATCCAATGTCAGCATATAAATATATACATACCTCATACCTTTCTCCCTTGGTCATCCTGTAGCAATTTTTAGGGATGAATAGCTTCATTCCCTTGGCTTGTTTCATCAATATGTCATCACATCCCAGAAGTATGTTTCTATGATGACCCTTCCTCTTGATGACTACATTCATAAAGTTTGTCAAAGAGGTCTTCCTGAAGCTGACTCACCAGGAGTTCCTGCCATGCTTAGATCAGGATGCTACATTTCTTCCTATCATATAACCAACATAATAAATTTCTTATTCACAAGTTTGTGTGATTTTCCTTGAACTTATTTTCTTCAGCTTCCCCCATTATTTTCAATGATATGAGCTTCCTTTCTTTCTCCTATTGAGATTTTCCCCTTAGGATCATATTTCTTATAATGTCCATAAGTCTTCCACATTTCCTCAACAAATGTTTGAGTCTTTTATCCTTCAACACTTTTTGTCCTTGATCTAGCATAAAGACCACAAGTTGAATGAGGTAATTTTCTTTTCTATTTGTTATGTTTTCTGTCTTATCATCTTTTCCAAATCTCACAGTTGAGGCCTTATGAAGATATCCCTTCATCCTGAATATTGTGTAAATCTGGTCTAAGTGACATAACCTTATTTATTGCATAAAATAGTTCTTTCAGTTTACCATATATTCTCTTCATGTCTCCAATCCTTCATAAACTTTTCATGACTTTGATTTCTTCAAGAACTATGACTATCCTCCTCATGCAAGGGTTCTTCGTGACCTAACCAGCTTATATATTTCCCTACAAAAACAAAGTCATTTAACCAAATTTTATTATAGAATGAAATATACTTACTTGATCAGTGAAGTTAAAGTCTTCAACTTGACTTATTTGATGGTTGTTTAGAGAATATGTGTTAGTGATTTCTCCTTTTGGATGATATGCTTCCAAATGAAAAGGATTTTCTTCAATGTAGATCATTACTCCATCATTGAGACCATTAAGTTGACACTAAGGCATAGCACCGAGATCTTTACGCCTTCATATTTTACTATGATAGCACCGAGAAGGCACAACACCCTTTCATGACACTGTACCATCCTACTGCCACCGAGATCACGAATGTGGTTTCAAGAGAAGATATCACATGTTGTGATTGGCCCGAGATTGTGATTTTTACAGTGAGAGATATCCAAAATTATGAAAATGTTAGTCATCGAATCCTGATCTCTGTTGTGCCATCCGAAAATCACAAAGGCGTGTCATCAAAAATCTCAGAGAAAGATTTCTGAATATTGTCTTCTGCACTTTTTTTGTACGCTATCTTTACAAATATATTTATCCGCACTATCTTGGTTCGCACTATATCAGAATAATTATAATCTATTTTCCTGTATTATTCGATCATTCTTCATATATATATATATATATATATATATATATCGGTATCCGTACTCATATCGTAACAACAATTTTAATTAACTCTGTAAGGTACTTCCTGCAATGGCGGTTTTCTCCATAATCTATATTTTATGAATGATATTTGAAGACGTCCACATGAACTTTTCCCTAATTCCAAAAACTTCTTGTCAATAAGGTGATCTTCTTTTACCATAGCTCTAAAACGATGTTGAGAATTTGGAGGGGTAACAGTTCATACAAATTCTCTTCTTGATAATAACTTGTGAGCTTGCTTATGTCTCCTCTTACTTAATCTTTCATCAAGTCAATTATCAAAATGTATAGAACACAAAATTTAGGCAAGAGTAATACTTTTATTATGGGAAGGTAAATCTATCCTTTACACGAAAAAATTCATTTTCTATTATGGAGCCCTTCTTATCAATTCGCATCTACATTTGTTATTGCAGCATGATTGCAACCCTTATTTTACTTTTCCAAATGTTGTCTTACATTATTTAATTACAGACACAGTATGATCACACTTCTTCATATGGCGTCCGCACAGTACAGTCATGATCCATCTCTGCTGTAATGACCGAAGATCTTTATATGGTGTCTGCACTGTAAATATCTGCATTTCTACTTTGGACTTGTCCGCTTATTCTATTAACATCTGCACCGTCTTCTTTAAATATCCGCACTTGTCTTTCTTGTAGATATATGACAGGAGAAATCTGATTTTTATGATTCATCTGTTGTCTCTGCTTTTTCTTCACCTAATTACGCATTTTAGTCTTCTCTTAAACCTGCACTTGTAGACCTCCTTAAACACACACTGTATTACCTCTTTTAAATGGCAGAGGAATCTGCAATCTGCTATAGACATTCTGCACTTTTACCTCCGATAGATCCGCAGAAAGTTGTTCATTCAATCATGAAGTCACATTACATGTATATATATAGCATATCTCTTTTTAAGCAAGCCAACCATATAGTTTAGACTGACTAGTTTCATGGTGAATGAGGTCGACTACATCATAACGAATTCCATGTGATGGAGAGGTATTTCTTCTATAAATACATTTTATCTACTTTTCATTCTTCTTTTCATAAATAAATATTTTCATAGTTAACAAGAAGACCAACCTAGTTACACTTTTCAACAGTTATTAGGTTGATCACTTACTATTATTTGTCTAGCAATTGGTGTTATTGTGTACGCATGTTTTATGCACCCTAAACAACAAGGAATAAATATCCTACACCCGAGCTCTTTCGTAGCCCTAACTGTTTGTTATGGAAACCCTCAATGGGTTTAGAGGTTGAGTTAGCCTTCTACCTCTTCATCTTTCAAAATAAAGGGCAAGGAAACTGATCAGGTGATCATGTCCAAGTTGAAAATATGCTAAAAAATGGAACTACTTAGAATTGGTTGAAACCTGAATGACCACATAAGCCTCATCGCTGCGATTCTAGAACCATGCACGACACTCAAATTCGACGTCATATGTGAAAGTTATGCAGGTTTGAAGTCTTTAGTATCCTTCAAAAATACAGTTTGACCAAGGTTGACTTTGACTTTGGAAATATTAAAAAAATCATATTCCAAAGAATATTTCGAGAATATTCCTTGGAATATTCCGCAAAATATTCCATGGAATATTCCAACTGGACGAATTAGAAACTGACATGTGGCACATTTTGATTGGAGGATTGGTTGACTTTTCGATTCACAGGCCAATAGAAAGATGCCACATGGCAGGCTTGGAGGCCGCCACGTGGCGTAGAACAGGTCTTGTAAAATTATCTGGAGGCCAGGGAATTCAAACACCCGACCTCTCATGCACAGAGCCAATGTCTTATCAATCCACCTATTCCAAAGTTCTTAACAAACAGTGGTGGTGGGTTTTACTTATGTTTTGAAAATTGTATGGGCGGAATATTAAAGGGGCTAGCCCCTTAGGGCTAGCCTGACCATACATGTGACCCAGGCACCTATGAACAGGGTCTTAACCCCAGCGGTTATGGTAAGTGGCGGAGGTTAGGATCATGCGGCCACGATATATGTATATTTTTATGCTATGGTTTTATTAAACAGATTTGTTTACAGTTTCCGAAAATGTTGCCACATGTGGCTAGCATTAATATAAAAATTAAATGTTAGTTTAATTTTCAACTAATTTGGAGAGTGCGCCACCAATTTTGCTGGACAGAGCCATTTTTAGCGCTGCTAACTGAAGTTGCTCCACTTTTAGTGGAGGGTTTTGGGGATAATTAGGCAAAAAAATTCTTTGATCATAACTTCTTCAATATTGAACCAATTTGGACAAAATTTTGCTCAATTTTGGGTATTATAAGCATTGTGGAGAGTTTGAGACAGGTTTCAGATCCAAAAGAGGTGTTCTTCAGACACTTTTGCTTCAGGGAAGCTTGGAGAGTCATCAGGGCCGTGAAGGAAATGAAGTTGTATTGGGTTGTACTTCACTATTTGAGGTGAAACAAAAGTCATTATTAGCTTATTTCTGTCTTCTGAATTCAATTTCATATCTTTTTTTTCCTGTTTAGGAATATTTCTCACTGTATAACCAATTTTAGCAACTTAATAGAGCAAGGACATGCCCATTGGGAGCCTCGGACCCGACAGATGTAGCCAAGGAGGGGTGAACTACCTCATCATGTTGTTGTCTTATTATGGTGAAGTTATTTTTCTATGTATTTCTTATTTAAGATGTTAAACAGTAATTTTAATTAACATTCCCTCACACATAAACTCAAAAACAATTACCAAAAACACTTTGTTTAATTTGAAAGACATGATAAACACTTTGCACACTTAATTTAATGGAAATGGATACTTTGCACAACATTTTCAAATACTTCCATTTTCAGATCAATTGGTATCAGAGCTCAGTATTTGCGTATTAAGAGCTAGAGTTTTAATCTGCATTTTTTTTGTGCAAAGATATAGTTGATTGTTTGCAAGTTTTGATGCTTATTAGGCTTAAAATCAAAAGAGGGGAAGGAAAATTGGTTAGAGCACAAGATAATCCTTAACCAAGGAGGGCTAGAGAGCCATTTCCTCGACCATCTATTAAACCCCCAAGAGTTATTGAGGAAGCCTCAAGCATGTATTCAAGAGAAGGAGAAGCTCCAGAAGTCATTGATCCCAAAGAAGAAGAATGGGTATTCCGAAAAGCTTTCCTAGACGTGACAGAAATGGTAAGGATACTCTACCAAGAAAGGAATGATAGGCTTGCTGAAGAAGGGTCTAGAAAACAGAAAGAAGGAGAGTGTTCTTCAGGAGGAAAGAAAAGTGATGACGATTCAAAGAAAAGACACGGAGGAAATGGTGATCCACCATCCCCATCTTCATCCTCTTCCTCTACATCGTCATCCTCTACTTCGGTGAATCAATCTCACAAGTCTAAAAATACTGGTAAAATTCCATTTTTAAAGCTTGATGTCAAATTTGAGTTGCCTATGTTTAATGGTGAATTCAATGCAGAGAAACTTGACAATTGGATAAGACAGTTGGAAGTTTACTTGAGGATACAAAACCTTCATGAAACAGCACCAAGATTTAGTTAGCCTCTTTAAGAATGGAAGGAGCATAATTGGTATGGTGGGAAGCTAAGACCAAGGATGAAATTAAAAAATATGGTAAGATTACTTTATCATGGGCTGAATTTATTTCCACAATTGAGCAACAATTTTATCCATTAGCTCATTTACAAAAGGCTATCATGAAATGGAGAAGTTTTAAACAACTTAAAGGACAAAGTGTTCAAGAATACACTCAAGAGTTTAGAAGAAGGGCTCTGTTGTTAGGAATTGATTTGCATAGTCAAGATACCTTGCTGAAATATATAGGCGGTTTACACAATTATCTTATACATACTATCCTTATGTTCAATCCTACTAGTCTAGAAGAAGTTTGTGTGCACGCTACGCATTTAGAGGCTATAGGGAAAAAATATTTTGATGATAATATGGATAGTGAATTTAAAGGAAAACGGAGGAAAAGAAATGCAAACTCTAGGAAAGAAAAAGGAAATTTATTTTGTAAAAACTGTTCCAAAACAAATCGCGATGAAGATCATTGTTGGAAACTTCATCTGGAGCTGAAACCAGAGAAATTTAAAAACAAAGATAAGGCCAAAGAAAACAGAAAAATTATTTCAACTGTTGAACAAGACTTAGGGTCTGAATCAGGTGATGAAACTAAAAGCATAGCCATGGTACTAAGGAACATAAAGGGAAAAGATATTGTTAAGGAACCAAATCCTACTTCTAGCACTTTAAACTGTCACATAGAAGCTCAAAATAAAAAGAGTAGGATAGAGCTATTTCATATAAGGATAATCTCAAAACACACAAATATAGACACACTATTTGATAGTGGGTCTCAAGAGAATCTCATCTCAGAATACTTGGTCAAGAAGCTGAAACTTGAGAGCATACCTCATCCAAAGCCATATCCACTTAGATGGATTTGCAAGGATGCTAATTTACAAGTCTCAAGAAAATGCATGTTGCGCTTCGCTATAACAGCTCATTATGTTGATTTGGTTGAACTAGATGTAGTACCGCTTGACATTATAGGTGTGGTTTTGGGTAGTCCATATTTATATGAGAGAAAAACGATATTCCATCGCCATGAGAACAAGTATCATCTGTTCAACGATGGTAAGAAGTTTATTGTGAGAGCACATTGGAAGAAGCTAGAATCTTCTTTAGTCAATGCAAGAAAATTGAAAAGGCTTGTCAATGCAAGTAAAAATTTGACTTTGTTGATGGTTAAGAAAAGATATTTTGTAAGTAAACCTTTTCATGTTATTGCTGATATAAATGATGATATATTTCAGCCTGAAAGCAGGTCATCCTTGGAAGATGACAAGATGTTGCAGAAAGTGCCTTTGGTGTCAATCGGTGCAAAGAACAAAGTGCCAGTGCAGAGTGGTGCAAGAATCCAAAATATGGAAAAGCATGCAAGAAAAGAGGACACAAAGTTCAGCATGGGTTAATGCTGGTTTCAGAATGGCAGGTTGGTATGGCGAGAAAACTTGGTCGAGATTTGATGCAAGTACATGGCTCATTTGTCAAAAATTTGCCATGAGGACAGTTGGCAAGGCGAATCTTATTTTTAGTCTCCTTTCAAGTTAGAAAATTGTAGAAACAATATGTATTCTAGAAATTATAGTTGTTTCTCTACAAATTTCAAAAATTTGCATCATGACACAGTCAAAGTTAGCAACAGTCGGTGAACAGATTCAAGGAAGAATTTGTCTTTTTATGTGAAGCTCAATTTGATGAATTTAGGAAGATTTCAATGGTTCAAGGTTGGAAGAGTGGAGACTCAGTATCCTCATCTTCATTTTCTATAGATCAGGGAGCTTTTCGGGTCCAAAATCTTCTCGTTTGGGAGGTGTGATGAGGTGATCATGTCCAAGTTGAAAAGATGCTCAAAAATGAAATTACTCAGAATTGGTTGAAACTTGAATGAACGAATAGGCCTCATCGCTATGATTCTGGCGCCGTGAACGACACTCAAATATGACATCGCATGTGAAAGTTATGCAGGTTTAAAGTCTCTAGTATCCTTCAAAAATCTAGTTTGACCAAGGTTGACTTTGATTTTGGAAATATTGAAAAAGAATATTTCAAGAATATTCCTTGGAATATTCCCCAAAATATTCCATGGAATATTCCAACTAGACGAATTAGACACTGACATATGGCATATTTTGATTGGAGGATTGGTTGACTTTTAGATTCACGGGCCCATAGAAAGCTACCACGTGGCAGGCCTGGAGGTTGCCACGTGGCCCAAAATAGGTCTTGTAAAATTATGTGGAGGCCAGGTAATTTGAATAGTTGACCTCTCGTGCACAGAGCCTATGCCTTACTGATCCACCTATTCCAAAGTTCTTAACAAACAGTGGTGGTGGGTTTTACTTATGTTTTAAAAATTGTATGGGTGTAAAATTAAAGGGGCTAGCCCGACCATACATGTGACCCAGGCACCCATGACCAGGGCCTTAACCCCAGCGGTTATTGTAAGTGGCAAAGGTTAGGGTCATGTGGCCACGATATATGTCCATTTTTATGCTACGGTTTTATTAAACGGATTTGTTTACGGTTTCCGAAAACATTACCACATGTGGCCAGTATTAATATAAAAATTAAATGCCAATTTAACCGTCCCATAATTTGGAGAGTGCACCAGCAATTTTAGCGGACAGAGCTAGTTTTAGTGCTGCTAACTGAAGTTTCTCCACTTTTAGTGGCGAGTTTTGGGGATAATTAGGTAGAAATTTGTTTTGATCATAACTTCTTCAATATTGAACCAATTTTGATGAAGTGTTGTTCAATTTTGGGTATTCTGAGAATTATAGAGAGTTTGGGATAGGTTTTAGAGCGAAAAAAGGTGTTCTTCAGCCATTGTTTCTTCAAGGAAGCTTGGAGAGCCATAAGGGCCATGAGGGAAATGCAGCTGTATTGGGTTGTACTTCAATGTTTGAGGTGAAACAAAGGTCATTATTAACTTATTTCTGTCTTCTAAATTCAATTTCACAACTGGTTTTGCCTATTTAGACATATTTCCGACTGTATAACCAATTTTAGCAACTTAATAGAGCAAGGACATGCCCATTGGGAGGCTTGGACCCGACAGATGTAGCCCTGGAGCGGTGAACTACCTCATCATGTTGTTGTGTTGTTATGGTGAAGTTATGTTGTTGTGTATTTCTTATTTAAGATGTTAAACAATAATTTTAATTAACATTCTCTCACACATAAACTCAAAAACAGTTACGAAAAACACTTTGTTTAATTTGCAAGACAAGATAAACACTTTGCACACTTAATTTAATGGAAATGGATACTTTGCACAACATTTTAAAATACTTCCATTTTCAAATAAGAAACTTACAACTATCCTAAAACTAACCCACATGAATGGAATAATATATAAACAATGAAATGAAACTATTAGTCAATCTAATTTAACACTATATAATATTGTAATAATCTAAAAAAATGTACATATATACAAAGAGAGAGATAGACATAAACTCATGTAACTTGAATGGTCAATAAAAAATTAATTATATTAATAAAATGCAATAAAGAGTACTTAAAATGCAAAAAAAAAATGTTAAATCTAAATTATAAATGAAATTATAATTGAGATTATCATTAATATCTCAATGCAATAAGTTTATAAAAAGAAAAAAATGTGGAATCTAAATTATAAATGAAATTATAATCTATATTATCATTAATACCTCGATATAATAATTTTATAAAAAAACAGAATAGTGCCATATTGCAATTCCCTAATACTTAACAGAAAGATTCTTTATGATGTTGAATAAAGAATTCAATAACCAAACAAATTTTAAACTTCTCTATGATGTTGAATAAAGAATGGAAAAACTAAAAATTAGTGATTGTATGACCTAGGTTACAAAACGATCATAAAAACTACTTATGGGGATAGCAATCTTTCTTCTATGAAAAATTCAAAAAAATTAGATACAAAAGAAGGTAAAAGTGTAGTAGCTATTACAACATTAAGTAATGATTCACATAGGTAGACAATTCTCTCATAATCAAATTCATATGAACTAAGACCTCAGAAATGTTCAAATTGCACTCAAACAATGACCACATAAGAGAAACAATACCATAATGAAAAAAACTATTATACAACTGAATATTCACAACCATAAACAACAATGTTTATAATATTGGAGTTTCTCAAAAAATAAAATTACAAGAAAAACTCAAAAACTAAAGGCAACAACAATTATGGAAATTAGAAATGACAAGAATGTAAAACAGATTCAATTGCATCAAAACAAATCAAATGTGCTTACAACCAGAGTTACAGTGCAAATTCCAAGCGTCCATATGCTTCATATTCTCCTATTCTTCTATAGATGCCAGCCTTTAGAGTGTGTGCTCCCTTATACTACTACAACACTACCCTTTCCTTTATCATCCTACAAGTATGGATATTACCCCTTTGTATTTATTCAATACGAACTTTTTATAACTACAATTCTCATGAGGATTTTCCTAAATCTGCTTCAAATCTCCAGTCTCATAATAAAAATTGATAGTAATAATCCTTTGTTCCCAAAATTGAATTATCAGCGTCAAGCAAAAGCAGTGGGGTAGCTTTGTTATTTGACCATCAAATATAGGAATCACTGGTCATAACTAAAAAAATCTCTGATATTGTGCAACATATTGTGAAAATCCTTATGTTCGAGGTAATTGGCTAGTTGTAAAGAATACTCAAGTTCCAAATTTCTCGGATTCACCCCTATTTGATCAGAAATTGAAACTAAAAATAGTGTCTCGTTGAGATTTCGGCTGATTTGTCTTGTAGAATCAGATCTGGTTTTTGTTTTCATGTTAATCCAGCATAATCTCCAAGGATTCCTTTCAGGAAATAGGGGGACATGTTACAATAATAAAAACCAAACTTAGAAATGAATATTGTTGACAAGATATGGTTGTGAGATAGTGTAGCAATCTGGAAAAAAAAGACAGTGGTGTGACTTCAGGTGAAAAGAAAAGAAAATTTAGTTTTCCATATCAATATCATGAACAAGGTAGATATTTCAATTAACAACTAAGGAAATATGAAGATTAATCCATTGATCTCGCTGGTAATCTAAGAGCGTAATATTTTTTTTTTATAAGAGAGGGTTGTGAGATTGTGTAGCAATTTGAAAAAAAAATAAACAGTGGTGTGACTTCAGGTTTTGAAAAGAAGAAAAAAATAGTTTTCCATATAAATTTCATGAACAAGGTAGATATTTAAATTAAAAACTAAAGAAATATGAAGATTAATCCATTGATCTCGGTGGTAATCTAAGAGCGTAATATTTTTTTTTGGTGATTCGGTGTTCATTGCAATTGCTATCACATATAATTAAATATCATTCTTTATTCTTAAAATGACTGGTAGATGTGTGAATAGAAGTGTTCAATGGAATTAACGTGGAGTGTTGGGTTATATTTCACCTTCTCAACAAGAATACACGAAAATTATATTCAATGGAGCATGTACATAGTGACATGGGTCGACATTTTAACATTGTGGACACGTGTTTCGGTCTTGACATTCAAATAATATCAATTTCCATTTTCCTCATGTAATATACCTCGGGATCACATGCTTTCTTTATTCATGACACAGTAAGGACTTCATGAAATTAATACATTATCATGTCTCCTTATTCGTTGTATGGTGATAATATAAATCCCTTCCGTGGATGACATCTATTTAAGCACCCAATCATACATGACCAGACTGACTAGCTGAATGAGCAGGCTTAGATTTTATGGTTATTTAATTAATATTTGATATTCCAAGAAATTCACGGTGAAAACTATCAACAATCATATCCTACATGCTCAACATTCCATTTGGAGTTTTTATCGAGAACTTATCATGAAAAGAAAACCCCAAATAAAACCATCAAGCACATGAATTATTTTGACTTGATTTGTTATGGCTGATTTCGTAAAATAATATAGCTATGCTTCAATATATACTTACGGTGACTTTATTTCCCTCCACGTAATTATATTCATGTTCTTTCCTTTTCTTTACATAACTTGAACTCTTCCCCCTTTCATTCCACATTGTTTTAAATTAATTTTGTTTTCCCCTTCGTCTTTTTCTATCTATATCACATATACATACATACAATTTTTTTTTATAGCTTTATGTGTATATGTAGATGGATTACCAAATATGTAATATATTAATTGTACCACACACACATATATATATAAGTGTTTCTATATTTCAATGTTGTTGAGTTTAAGGTTTTGTAATATATATAAAACAATGATACATATGTGGTACGCATTATATATATATATATATAAAAGGTTTCAACTTTTTATTCAATTTATAATATACATATAAAGCACATATAATTAAATAATTACAAATATAACATGTTTTATAATATGAAAGAAAATTCTTGTTGGCATTGTTGTTGTGATGAGTTGCTTGGTTGGCATTGATGTCAACTTAGTGACATGGTGTTGGAAGCTACATTCATGTTGTGTTGAGGTGATATTTGATGAGTGTTGCAGTGAGTGATGGTTGATGCTAATTTCAACTTCGATTTAGTTTGGAGATGGTATGCATATCCTATGATTGCTTTGGTCTATATGTCTTCTATGGCATATGCTTATGTTTCAAGTGGCTTGTGTATGGATGAGTTGCAGGTGTTCCTTAGCATGTCTACTTCTTTGGACTAGCTTGGAAATGATCGTTGAGGTGTAGATGGTCCTTGGTTGAGTTATGGTATGTTGCACTAGCATGGAGGTTAGATGTTCATGTTGTTGTGTACATATATTGGTGGCTGCTATAGAGTTTAGAGTTGACTAGCCTTCATTATTAGGTCTCCTTGGTATCCTTAGATTCCATGCTTGTGATTAGGTCTCCTATGATGATGATGTCATACCTTGGACTTAGAGAGGATCTACCTATGATTTTAGATACTTCAGATGGTTGTTCAGGTCCTAGAGAATGTTTGAAAATAATGGTAGTTGCATACTGATGGCAGAGTTGTTGTGGAGAAGTCTCATGGCCCAGTTTCTTAGTATGGTGTTTAGATAGAAGTGGCAGATTTGTATTAGATTTTGTGTGGAAATTAGGATGGATCTCAAAATTCTGAGACATGGGTTTTTTTTTTTGCAGAACGTACCAAATTATCTTTCTTATGAGCATATTTTCAAAATTTAGTATAGATTGAGAGAAACGAAAGGTTCTTCAAAGGGTCCCCCACCTATTCACATGGAAAAAAAAATGTGGGAGCTATTTTAGACCCCAATAGCATGTAAGGTAGATTATAGGATAAAATATGGCATCCTAGTCACTCAGAGAGTGTTTTTTGTAAGGGAATAGACCTGTAAGTGAAAATTTCCTTTGGAATTTTCGTGCTCAACTATTTTGTGATTTAATTTTGAGGAAATTAATTGTGAATTCATGGACAACCTTCTATTGACTAAATCAACTAGAGAATCAATTGTTTGAGGTGCGAACAAATTAGTTAAGTGATTATTGGAGAATATGGAGAATGTTTCTAAATATAGGAGCACCTCTACCATTTGTGAGGTTACCGAGCGCTCATATTCCAAAGTTGAAGTCTATGTAGGGCCTAAAGGTCAATTGTCCACTTGCAAAAGTATTTCAGAGGCTCGTGCTTGTGTTGAAGGAATTATTCTATGGAATATTTTGATATATTTATCAAAGAGGATACAAGGAGAGGATAACTCCCTGGTTATGAATGTTTAATTTGTGTATGTAGGTTTAGAGAGTTGTTTCACATAGTTGTAGCAGTATTTCTGTTTATGTTTGCTATTATAGGTTTCATATTAATTACTTTCAGCTAATGTATTGTGGCTATGTCATTGAGAGTGGTGTGTGGATTATAATGAGTAGATTTATCTATTGTGTGATGAGATTTTAAGTAAGTGATTTGAGTTGAGTTGCATCCATTGTATTTAAAAGGTTGGGATTGTTTTACTGATTAGTGTCTTGGTATTTTTTAGATCATTAGAGAATAATTTGTTCTTGCTTTGTGCACAGGTCCTACTTTGAAATATTCTGAAATGTCGCCCTATTGGTCAACAAATCTAGATAGAATGGTGACGAATGCATGTGGGTTACTTCCCTATGGGTGTAGGTCACCAGTAAGAGGGATTATTATTCTCATAGTCTAATGGTTTTTTGGCGAGCCTTGTAGGGGATAAGAGTCTCAAGTAGATAGGAGTTCACTTATTCAATGTCATATGAGAAAATTCCTTGCTCGACATAGCCAAATATGATTATGTAAATTATTTTCTTGATTAATGAAATTGAAACAGAGAAACAATGACAAAAAAGTGTGGTTTTTTCCTTCGATGGAGGTTTTGCACCAAAGATCCTTGTGTCCCTTATGCATGTGATTGTTTGATTATGTTATGGATTTCATATGATGATTATGGAATATTTTATTTTATTTTATGGTTAATATACTAATGGAATAGTGTGTGACTGTGTTTATTAAGAAGAAAAAAAAGATAAAAGTTAAGAAAATAAGTCGCCCCTGATTCACCCCTCCTCCCCCCCCCCCGTCTCCCCCCAATAGTGAGCACATTTCCAAAAATTGGTATTAGAGCACGACGCCTTTATTGCAGTGTCACCATTGGAAGGAAGAACATGGGCTATCAAGGAGATTTTGGAGGAGATGGAAGTCTTACTCTTCATGGATTGAACTATGCATTATGGAAGGTAAACTTGGAAGCTTATTTTATTGATCTTGATGTAGATGTTTTTCTCTCATTTGAATATAATACATATGATGAATCAAATGAGAAAGCCAAGAAGATCATATCGAATAATTTATTATATAATGATGTTGCTATATTAATTCATTGCAAAAAAACAAAAGAGATCTTGCATAAGTTGCATAGTATATATGGAAGAGATGGATCTCATATTTTATAAATTATTGAAGAAACTCATTCCATTCTTAAATAAAAGGAACCTATTATAAAATATTTTACATTCATAGCAGAAACATATCCAATCACCTCTCAAGGAGATAGTGAGAGAAACCATGGAGATATTGACATGAAAATTATTGATCAAAAGATACCACATGAAGATACTATCAAAGAAAATGAGATGTTGAAGAATCAGCTACAAGAACGGGAAGCATATTGCGCAAGACTAGAAGATGAATTAGTCTCTTTGAGATACGAGCTTGAAAATGAAAATAGTCAACTATTTCAATATCAGAAGTTAGAGAAAAGCAAAAAAAATTTCAATGATATCCTTATCAGTCAGAGATCTCCTCTTATCAAAACTGGATTGGGATTTCAAAAGGGATCAAGCCTTGTAAAAGAAAAGGAAAAATTCGAGAAGAATTATATTGAATAAAATAACAAGCACCATCACATGCACTCAATCAGAAATAAATTAGATATCTCAAAAGCATCATCATCAAAGGAAAAAAAAAGAATAAAATAAACTATCAACATAAGGGAGAGAGGACCACATACACAACATGAAAAAATTCAACAGAATAAGGAAGCAACAAAGCTTACATCATATAGAATATTGAAACATAAGGTATCCAATTTTATTTTATGGTTATTGCTTTTCTTGCAATAATTTTCATCATTGTGCTAGAGATTGAAAATATTATGCAAGAAATTGGTGGTTTTTCTCCCATAAGGGTTTCCATGTTTATCCTCGGTGTTCATGCATATGCTTCTCATGGTGTGAGTATTCATGTATTTATTTATTTATTTTTTTCACATGATACGATACTCATTTCTCACATGAATGGTTTCCAAGTTTGAATGTTAAATATAAATTGTTATAAAATTAAAATTATCCTTAATACTAGTTAACCCTCCTCCCTCTGTTAGACTTATTCAGATGAAACTTCTACTTGTGATTCTTGAATTTTTTCCTAACATTTTCATATAATTTAATAAAATTGTGTAGAAAATATTTCAGAATGTAAATGGAATTCTAATTAGTGTATAAGTTATGGGGTTGATAACTTACTATTATTTGTCTAGAAATTGGTGTGATTGTGTAGGCGGGTTTTGTGCACCCTAAACAACAAGGAATAAATAGCCTAGACCAGAGCTCTTTAAGAGCCCTAACTATCTGGTATGGAAACCCTCCATGGGTTTAGAGGTTGAGTTAGCCTTCTAACTCTTCATATTTCAAAAGCAAAGGCAAGGAAACTTATAACTATCCTAAAACTAACCTACATGAAGAGAATAATATATAAACAATGAAATTCAAATACTAGTTGGTCTAATTTAACACTATATAATACAGTAATAATCTACAAAAATGTACATATATACAAAGATAGAGATAAACATAAAATCATGTAACTCGAATTGTCAATAAAAAATGAATTATATTAATAAAATCCAATAAAGAGTACTTAAAATGAAAAAAAAAATATTAAATCTAAATTATAAATGAGATTATAATTTAGATTATTATTAATATCTCAATGCAATACGTTTATAAAAAAAGAAAAATGTTGAATCTAAATTATGAATGAAATTACAATTTATATTATCATTAATATCTCAATATAATAAGTTTATAAAAGAAATAGAAGAGTGCCATAATGCAATTCCCTAATCCTTAATAGAAAGCTTATTTATCATGTTGAATAAAGAATGAAAAAACCAAAAAAATTGTAAGCTTCTCTATGATGTTGAATAAAGAATGAATCAGCTAAAACATTAGTGATTGTATGACTCAAGCTACAAAATTATTATAAAAACTACTTATGGAGATAGCAATATTTCAATCTTTTGTCTATGAAACAATGCAACAAAACTAGATACAAAAGAATGTAAAAGTGTAGGAGCTATTACAACATTAAGTAATGATTATATTCACATAGGTAGAAAATTCTCTCATAATCAAATTGATATGAACTAAGACCTCAGAAATGTTCATATTACAGTTAAACCTTAAGACACACATCACAACAGATAATTGCAACCAATGACCACATATAAGAGAAAGAATACCATAATGAAAAGACCTATTATACAACAGAATATTCACAACCTAAAACAACAATGTTTATAATATTAGAGTTTATCAAAAAATCAAATTACAAGAAAAACTCAAAAACTAAAGGCAACAACAATTATGGAACTTAGAAATGACAAGAATGTAGAACAGATTAAATTGCATAAGAACAAATCAAATGTTCTTACAACCAATGTTACAGTGCAAATTCCAAGCTTCCATATGCTTCATATTATCTTATTCTTCTATAGATGTCTGCCTTTAGAGTGTGTGATCTATTATACTACTACTACACTACCCTTTCCTTTATCATCCTACAAGTATCGATATTCCCCCTTTGTAGTTATTCAATACAAAAAATTTATAGCTACAATTCTCATGAGGATTTTCCTAAATCCACTTCAAATCTCCACTCTCATACTAAAAATTTATAGTAATAATCCTTTGTTCTCAAAATTGAATTATCGGCATCAAACAAAAACAGTGGGGTCGTTTTGTTAGTTGACCATCAAATATAGGAATCACTGACCATAACTAAAAATCTCTGATATTCCGCATCATATTGTGATAATACTTATGTTCCAGGTAATTGGCTAGTTCTAAAGAATAGTCAAGTTCAAAATTTATTGGATTCACCCCTATTTGATCAGAAATTGAAACTGAAAATAGTGTCTTGTTGAGATTTCGACTCATTTGTCTTGTAGAATGATATCTGTTTTTTTTTAGGTTAATCCAGCATACTCTCTAAGGATTACTTTCAGGAAATAGGGGGACATGTTACAACAATAAAAAACAAACTTAGAAATGAATATTTTTTATAAGAGAGGGTTGTGAGATTGTGTAGCAATTTGAAAAAAAATAAACAGTGGTGTGACTTCAGGTTTTGAAAAGAAGAAAAAAATAGTTTTCCATATCAATTTCATGAACAAGGTAGATATTTAAATTAAAAGCTAAAGAAATATGAAGATTAATCCATTGATATCGGTGGTAATCTAAGAGCGTAATATGTTTTTTCTGTGATTCAGTGTACATTGCAATTGCTATCACATATAATTAAATCTCATTATTTACTCTTCAAATGATAGGTAGATGTGTCAATAGAAGTGTTCAATGGAATTAACGTGAAGCATTTGGTTATATTTCACCTTCTCAACAAGAATACACAAAAATGATATTCAATGGGGCATGGACATTCTGAGATGGGTCGACATTTTAACATTCTAGACACGTGTTTCGGTCTTGACATTCAAATAATATCAATTTCCATTTTCCTGATGTAATCTGCGTCGTGATCACATGATTTATTTATTCATGACATATTAAGGGCTTCATTAAATTAATACATTATCATGTCTCCTTATTCATTGTACGGTGATAATATAAAACCCTTCCGTGGAATATATCTATCTAAGAACCCAGTAATACATGACCAGACTGATTGGCTGAATGAGCAGGCTTAGATTTTATGGTTGTTTAATTAATAATAGCCTACATGCTCAACATTCCATTTGGAGTTTTTATCAATAACTTCTCGTCAAGAGCAAACCCCAAATAAAACCATCAAGCACAAGAATTATTTTGACTTGATCTGTTATGGTTGATTTCGTAAAATAATATAAATATGCTCCAATATATATATATATATATATATATATGTGTGTGGTGACTTTCTTTCCCTCCACGTAATTATATTCATGTTCTTTCCTTTTCTTTGCATAACTTCAACTCTACCCCTTTGATTCCACATTGTTTTAAATTATTTTCTTTTCCCTTTATCTTTTTCTATCTATATCACATATACATACCTACATTTTTTTTAAAGCTTTGTGTATATGTAGATGGATTACAAGATATGTAATATATATATATATATATATTAATTTTTTTATATATTTTAATTTTGTTGAGTTTAAGGTTATATATATATATATATATATATATATATATATATATATATATATATATATATCTGTGTGTGTGTTTCAACTTCTTATTCAATTTATAATATACATATATAAACCACGTATAGTTAAATAATTACAAATATAACATGTTTTATAATATGAAAAAAATTCTTATTGGAATTGTTGTTGTGATGAGTTGCTTGGTTGGCATTGATGTCAACCTAGTAGCATGGTATTGGAGGCTACATTGATGTTGTGTTGAGGTGATAGTTGACGAGTGTTGCGGTGAGTGATGGTTGACACTAATTTCAACTTAGATTTGGTTTGAAGATGGTATGCATATTCTATGATTGCTTTGGTCTCTATGGATTATGGCATATGGTTATGTTGTAGGTGGCTTGTGTATGGATGAGTTGCAGGTGGTCCTTAGCATGTCTACTTCTTTGGACTAGCTTGGAGATGATCGTTGAGGTGTAGATGGTCCTTGGTTGAATGGTGGTATGTTGCACTAGCTTGGTGGTTAAATGTTCATGTTGTTGTGTACATATATTGGTGGTTGCTACAGAGTTTAGAGTTGATGAGCCTTGATGATTAGCTCTCCTTGGTCTCCTTAGATTCCATGCTTCGGATTAGGCCTTCCATAATGATGATGTTATACCTTAGACTTAGAGAGGATCTACCTGTGATTTTAGATGCTTCATATGGTTGTTTAGGTCATGGAGGATGTTTGACAGTAATGGTAGTTGCATACTGATGGTAGATTTGTTGTGGAGAATTTTGATGGCCCAATTGCTTAGTATGGTGTTTAGACGGAAGTGAGAAATTTGTATTAGCTTTTGTGGGACAATCAGGATGGATCTAAAAATTCTAAGACATTGGTTTTTTTTTTTGCAGAATGTACCAAATTATCTTTCTTATGAGAATTTTTTCAAACTCAATCTATATTGAGAGAAATGAAAGGTTCTGCGAAGGGTTCCCCAACTATTCTCATGGAAAACAACATGTGGGAGATATTTTAGACCCCAATAGCATGTAGGGAAGATTATGGGAGGAAATATGGCATCCTAGTCTCTCAGAGAATTTTTTTGTAAGCAAATATACCTATAAGTGAAAATTTCCTTCGAAATTTGCATGCTCCTCAACTATTTTGTGATTCAATTTTGAGGAAATTAATTCTAAATTCATGGAGAAGCTTCTATTGAATAAGTCAACTAGAGAATCAAGTGTTTGAGGTGTGAACAAATTAATCAAGTGAGTAATAGAGAATATGGACAATTTGTTTAAATATAGGAGCACCTCTACCATTTGTGAGGTTACTGAGTGATCATATTCCAAAGCTGAAGTATATATAGGGCCTAGCGACCGAGTGTCCACTTGCAGAAGTATTTCAGAGCCTCGTTCTTGTTTCAAAGGAATTATACTATGTAATATTTTGAGATATTTATCAAAGAGGAGACGAAGAGAGCATAACTCCTTGGTTATGACTATTTAATTTATGTATGTAGGGGCAAATAGTTGTTTCACATAGATGTAGTAGTATTTCATGTTTATGTTTCCTATTTTAATTTTCATATTAATTATTTTTAGTTAATGTATTGTGGCTATGTCATTGAAAGTGGTGTGTGGATTATTATGAGTAGATTTATTTATTGTGTGATGTGATTGTATGTAAGTGATATGGGTTGAGTTGCATCTATTGTATTTAAAGAGTTGGGATTGCCTTACTGATTGGTGTCTTGGTATTTTTGAGATCATTACAGAATAATTTGTTGTTTCTTTGTGCAGGGATCCTAGTTTGAAATATTCTGAAATGTGGCCCTATTGATAAACAAGCCCAGATAGAATGGTGAAGAATGGATGGGGGTTCCTTCCCTACGGGTGTAGGTCACTAGTAAGAGGAAGTATTATTCTCATAGGCTAATGGTTTTTGGGCAAGCCTTTTAGGGGATAGGAGTCTCAAGTGGATAGGAGTTCACTTATTTGATGCCATATGAGAAACTTCCTTCCTCGACATAGCCGAATATGATTATGTAAATGATTTTCTTGATTAATGAAATTGAAATAGAGAAACAATGACAAAAAAGTGTGGCTTTTTCCTTTAGAGGTTTTGCACCAGAGATCCTTGTGTCCCTTATGCATGTGATTGTTTGATTACGTTATGGATTTCATATGATGATTATGGAATATTTAATTTAATTTTATGGTTAATATACTAATGGAATAGTGTGTGACTGTGTTTATTAAGAAGAAACGAAATATAAAAGTTAACAAAATAAGTCACTACTGATTCACCCCCCCTCCCCGCAATAGTGAGCACATTTCAAACAATTGATATTAGAGCACGGTGGCTTTATTGTAGTGTCACTGCTGCAAGGTAGATCATGAGCTATCACGGAGATTTTGGAGGAGATGGAATTCTTACTCTTCATGGATTGAACTATGCAATATGGAAGGTAAAGTTGGAAGCTTAATTGATTGATCTTGTTGTGGATGTTTTTCTCTGATTTGAATATAATACATATGATGAATCAAATGAGAAATCCAAGAAGATCATATTGAATACTTTATTATATCATGATGTTGCTATAGTAATTCACTGCAAAACTACAAAAGAGATCCTGGATAAGTTGCATAGTATGTATGGAAGAGATGGATCTCATATTTTAGAAATTATTGAAGAAACTCATTCCATTCTTAAAGAAAAGGAACATATTATAGAATATTTTACATTCATAGAAGAAACATATCCAATCTCCTCTCAAGGAGATAGTGAGAGAAACCATGGAGATATTGAGATGAAAATTATATATGAAAAGATACCACATGAAGACATTATCAAAGAAAATGAGATGTTGAAGAATCAACTACAAGAACGGGAAGTGTATTGCGCGATACTAGAAGATGAGTTATCCTCTTTGAGATATGAGCTTGAAAATGAAAATAATCAACTATCTCAATATCAGAAGTTAGAGAAAAGCATATTTTTTTTTAATGATATCCTTATCAATCCGAGATCTCCTCTTATAAAAAATGGATTGAGATTTCAAAAGGGATCAAGCCTTGTAAAAGAAAATAAAAAATTGGAGAAGATTTATATAGAAGAAAATAAAAAGCACCATCACATGCACTCAATCCCAAATAAATTAGATATTTCAAAAGAATCATCATCAAAGGAAGAAAAAGAATAAAAGAAACAATCAGCAGAAGTAAAGGAGAGAGGACCACATACACAACATGCAAAAATTCAAGAGAATAAGGAAGCAATGAAGTGTAGATCATCTGGAAAATCAAAACACAAGGTATCCAAGTTTATTTTATGGTTATTTCTTTTATTGCAATCATTTTGGTCATTGTGCTAGAGATTGAGAATATTATGCAAGAAAAAAAAATAGATAACAATTGTTTCAAGTGTGGGAAATATGTCCACACGGCTCTAGGTTGTAGATATGAAATGATTAACTAGAAAAAAGGAGAAATCCCACCATTTAAGGCAAACAAAGTATGGGTAATAAAAGATGAGTTACAAAGAACTTTAAAGGATTTCATGGAAAAATGGTTTGGTTTCAAGAAGGATATTATACTCAACGGGATTATATCTTCATCTTGTGCTGAATAGGATATGGCTTCGAGAGAAGCCAAACTTGATAGGTGCATGTGATTAAAAGAAGGAATTTTCAGCTTCATCAATCTATTCATGGAAGGAGATCGCAGGAGTTCAGAGGGAGTCCACAAAGTTTGATATATTGCATGTTATTTTATCTTTTGTCTAATGATGATTGGTGGTTGCATCCACATTGTGTGAATATCATTTATATCTATTCACACTAATGAATGTCGTATGCAAAAATCAATGCTATATGGAGAAATGGAACATGCTTAGGGGGGGTTTATATGATTTTATGTTATGCATGTATAACATTTATGTCATGCAGAATACTAAGGCATTAATGGGAAGTTTGGTGATAACTTGAGAGATTGATGTTACTCTCATTTGAAACCCTCACGCATAGTACTTCATTAGATTGTAATATTTTTCACGAGGAACCCTTTTTGATGCATGCATGTGCCTAAAGAGTTGTTGGTTGGTTCTGTGAATTTTTGAGGAGTATTGTTGCCCAGATCTTACACATTGTATTGGCATTGATGGATGAAGTTTTCTACATTGCATGTGTTTCTTGAATTAGTGCACATATGATATCATGGGAGCATGGACGAAATTTATCACTGCATATTTCTCATTTTGTTGGTTATCTCATGCATAGAGGATGTGCTACATCGACATGGTTGCATGGTTATTATTTGCAGATTGTTTCCATATAATATTGCTGCAATATTGATTTTAGATCACATTATTGAAGATAATTCGTTCATGTTATTGTTGTGATATTCATAGTATGATTTTCCTATTATTACTATGATATGGATGATGATTTCTTTAATATAGAGAGTGGTTGATGTTGAGTGTATTGCTGCTATAATATGCTTAATTTTGTTCTTCAGAGATCCATACATTATGTTGTGGCTGATATCATGTTACATATATGTTAAGCTATGGTGGTTTTTATGTTGTTTCTTTATATTCATATTGGTACTAGTTTATATTGATGTTTTGGTCAAAGAGATCATGAGTTGCATGTATTACTATTGTTATCATTGTTTCTGCTCATAATGCGTGATTTTTTGAAGAAGTATTAATGATTATAATCTTGTTGCTACTACTATTCATCTGGATATTATGAATATTTATTCTTATTTCTTATTTCCTATTGCTACATTTTGATGGATAATTACCGCGACAATTTATTCATGAAGACTTTTGATATTGGGGTTGTTGACTATTATAGTTGTAAGATGATAGTTCATGACATGTGGTAGAAATTTTTTGGAGAGACTTGTGTCTATTTACTTTTGGCATGGAGTTATCCATCTTGATCATGAGTTCTTGCTTACATTGTCACAGAAATTATAACTTTTTACTCTCATATTATGAGTCATGGGTCATATTTTATTTGTGGTTATGAGTAAACATTGTCATGAGAGAGAGATTTGAAGCTCACTTCAATTGGTATATGTTATGTCTTATTTCCATTTGTATGATTTCAGATCTATTATGGAGCCATGTAATGCCATGTTTCATTATTGAGTCTTTGTTAGAGTCATATTTCATCCTTGGGGAGGCATTGTATAGTCATATTCTCTAATTCTTGTAGCCATGTAATAGGCATATGAAGACTTATTTTCATTGAAAATAGTTTTAGGTCATAGCCCTTTCAGTAGTACAAAATGATGAAATTAGTGACTAGGTGACTAAAAACATTAGTCACTGCAATTATTTCAAGTCAATTACTACCAAATTTGAGCAATTTTAAGTGACCGAACTAAAAATGACTAATTTAGTTTAGGGATAAAATATATGACTAGATAATAAGTTACAAAATTAATAATGATTAACATAAATGACTACTATAGTCCAAGAATAAAAATATGTTCAAATAATAAGTACAACAAGTATATGAAATAGTCATTTATGTCAGTGATTTCTAATTGTGTCACTTTGAAAATGGAAAATTGCAATTTTGATATTGAAGTGTTTCATTTCACTATAGGGATCTTTGAATTTATCTGCAGGGTTAAAATTTATAGGTAAATGGGTCTTTGAATCCATATAAAATGTTAAAATTATATATAATTTTCTCTAAATTTTAACATTGCAAATGGATTTAGTTATTCTCAACATCAGTTTGACCTTCCTTCGTCATAGGGGCAAGGCACTACTGCTAGTTGGGAGAATTGTTCTAATTTTTAACCCCTATCCTACTCTGAACACACTACCTAAGCCTCTATTTTAACCTTGGAATCCATTTATTCCTACACTTGTACTCATTCATGCGCTCTCTTTATGTTTTTCAATATATTAAAGGTTATAAATAGACTTGATTATTAATTTAATAGCTTTATATCTTAAATATCCTTTGCAACTAATACGTTTTCTTTCCTAAGGTAATTCGATGAGACAATGTATTAAACCACATGAAAGACAGATTGGTGCAGGAATGATTGTTGTACCGTCTGACGGTTCCTCCACTTTTGAGGCACTTGTCAACGATAAGTTAGAGTTACCATATGTGGTCGAAACAGCTCAACAACCATGTGGATATCTCCTCGAGAGGATTATTTCACCATTTTCTACGCTCATAGCATAGAGGAATATGCAGATATGAATACCTGGACTTTGATTTTGTATCTTTGTTTAGACTTATGATAATAGATGAAAGGCTTAAGTTGAACTATTTTTGTATTTTACATTACAGTCGTAGGCTAGGAATAAGTATTTCATGAAGTTTTCTGATAGATAATAGTTAGCGATGCTATAGAAAATTTTGTTGTGAATTGTAATCATTTTGTTATCGCCTTTTTCTCGGTTGGATCAAAGATCCATGATGTAAATTTTCTCTTCTGAAATTTAATACAAAGAACAACGCCAGTTATGCAATTTCGTGCTTCAATATCGTTGTGATGTTTCATTGAGTTATTGAGGTTCTAGATCTCATAGCAGGGAAGTGAGTTGGTTGGCTAGGGCCCAATGAACCCATCTCATCCCCCCTTTATCATCAAGTGTGTTTAAATTAATTTTCGTATGAAAAGTGTGAATCAGATCATATCTAATTCTTTCATAAGTAACAGGTCTAAATCCCTTTCCAAATTGTGTGTCTCGGATCTGAGGTGTGTGGGCTTGATTGTGTATAAATCTTATCTTATACATTTTTCCTTTGATGCTTGTTACATTTCTGAGAGAGGAGTGTAGTTAAGTTGCTTGAACCAGTACATTCTTGTTTCTGCAAGTCAAAGTTCCTTGGTTTATTTCTGAAAGTTCTTTTTATTTCTTTCCTTCTACAAGATTTTTATTTTATTTTCTACAAATGGTCTTTATCTCTGAGTAGAATCATTCTTAATATTTCTAGTCCAGTTAAGAATCAATTTTCATTGATAAAACTAGAATGAACAATGTCGTAATATGAAGCTTTGTTATTGCACTTATTATTCCTCCAGAAAGAACTGAATTTAATGTTAAAATATTTAAATGAACTTTTGAGTTAAAAATTCTAAAGTGCAGATCTAATTCATATGATAAATAGACATCTCAAGAAGAAGCCTGCTGATATATGGATCAGATAATTTCCTTATTTACATGAAAGAAGTGTCCTGTTTTATGAATATTTACTTTGAGTTTTAAAATAATTTCTTATTTCTAAACATGGGATTGGTTCAAGATTTTTTTTTCTTATGCATGTTTATTTTTGAGTTATGTTCTCTCTTCAATTTATTTCTTTAGTTAACACGCTTTTTATTTTCTACAAGTGATTTGGAAACTAAGTACAGGAACACTAGTTTTCTGGTATACGAACCTCTGTTTTGGTACATGAACTGATATCCCGGTACAAGAACAGAGTGCTCTAGTACACAAACCTAGAGCTCGTGTATGAAGGTAAAAATCTTCAGCGCAAGTACAAAACACACTTCTGGTGCATAAAATTCATTCTAGTGCAGAAAAAACATTTCAGTATAGGAATGTTGTAGTGCAGGAATGACAGTTTAGTGCAGGAAGGAATATCTTTGAAGAAGATAGACATCCTGAATAGCCTAATCATCTCTCTATCTCATAAATACACGAAATATAATCTTAAATTTTTACTTCATTGATCAGGATTGTTCACAATGAATTGAGAGTTCCTTTTATTGTTCTGCAAAGTACTTTCTTTATATTCCAAAACCTTAATTTCTTTGGTATTAATTGTCATATGATCATTTCTTTCAATTTTCAAAATTGTAATTAAGGAAGTAGGAATAGAACTAGGAAAGATTCATATCAATTTTTGCATTACTTATGCTAAACGTCTAAGATTACGAAGCCCCTAGGTTGACAATTAAGTGTTGAAGGAGTTTGTTAAATTTCAATTCCTACACCCAACATTTTGGCATCGTTCCTGGGGATGCCTTTTCAGATTGGTAAGGACTTTCTGTTTTTCTTCTACAGTAGGGGTAAGTATTCTATTATTTTTTCTATAGTGTGCTTCTATTATTTGAAGGACTTTACAAGTGTTGATTTCATATTTTAATTGCAGCATTTGATTGATTTTTTTTTTGTTTTCATTTTTTTTTAGATGAATTCCTAAAAGGGGTAGGGGTCTGAAGCCCAATAAGGGCCAACGAAACACTGATTAAACTAAAAAAATTTCTCATATTGGGCCTTATCTTGCAGGGAAAAAGCCCAAACAGACATAGACCCATCACACAGGAACTGTCCACTTGGACTTTGGAACTAGTAGTTCAGGTGTGATACAACCAATGAAGGGGAAGAAGGATATGTTGGACTCCAAACTAATTTAACCCAAATTCGATCTTCCAAAATTGTTCAGAGTGGTTCACTTGGAGGTACAGAAATGACATAAAATGAAAACCATGTTGAAGGAACTAGAGAAAATCAAGTAAATTAGGAACAATCCCCCTTTGTATTACCGATCGTGGATCCAGATATAGTTGTGGAAATGAATAATATTACTCCATGAGCTCTTCCTCATGTCCATGGTAAGGTACACAAGGACCTATATTATTTCTTATTTGAATTTGGCATATTATGGAGAAGTTATGATTACTCCACAGATGCTCAGAAGTTAAAATTATTTCCTACAACTCTCAAGGATTCAACATTAAACTGGTTCATGGGATTAGGAGGAAATATTATAGCTTCCTGGGAGAAAATTAAGAGAGTGTTTTCGTTGAAATATCAGGAATATTGTAAAACTAGAGAAATGCAGAATGAAATCTTCACCATTGTGCAAGGTTATGATGAGACCCTTGAAGATTATCTAGAAATATTTTTGTATATCCTCCAAAGGTCAAAACACAAATTTTGATCTAAATACTATTATAACCTTGTTCTTATGCAGGGTTACTGATGATGCTAGAAATAATTTAAATTTTTTAGGACAAGGGGATATTTCTCAAAAACCTTTTGATCAAATTTGCGACTTGTGTAGGAAATTATCACTGGATCAATCTAGATCCAGTAAAGGAATCTGTAGTAGAAATAACAAACTTGGATCTACATATGCTATGATTATTGATTTGGAGAATAAAATGGAAAATATGAAAATTGAAATAATGAATATTGTTAGCAAGCAAATAGTTTCTTTAAAATTTCAACAAAACTTGTAGAAGAAAAAGAGTCATTATCTATTTTTTGTCCAAATTGTAGGAAAAATCATCCTTGAAGAGAATGTCCTAATGATTTTAAGGGAGCTAATAAATTTATAATTTTTGTAAAGAGCCATGCCACCGAAAAATTCCCCTCCTTACCTTGATTGAAATCAATATTTGAAGGATGGAATTTTGAACCCAAGTCATTGCATGCTATGGGAGCACGAAGAAATGGCCTCAGGTAGCTACAGGTATGTTTCCTGAACCTCCACCACATTTTTATGGTTATAATGCACATCCATATTCCTATCATAACACTAATTACTCTCAACCTTACCAGCATGGGAACCATTTTCAGTATGGACAACCCTCCCAATCCAGGCAACAAGGATGGAGAGGGCCAAACCATTCACATCCTTCCTATATTGCACCTATGCAAACATATCCTCCTACATATGCACCTCACCCAATGTCACAACAATCACTTCCCCAACTAATTCAGCCTATGCAACCATTACCTTTACCTCCACATTTTTGACCACCTCAACTATCTGCTCAACCCATACCAAACCTTAACAATAAAGTCGTACAAATGATTCATTCCATTAAACCACTTCTTCCACCCAATTACCAGTGCATGTTGGTTGGGGTCAATGACCTCCAATTGAGATCGGGGTAGGTATTATCAGAAAAACAAAATTTGCCCATGGTTATTATTGAAGAGAAAAGTGAGGAGGAAACTCCTGACCATTCTAGAAGAGATGTCACCATGCAGCCCATTCTCATACCCTCTGAGCCTTTTCCATCTTCTTCAAACCAGCCTCCCTATCAAAAGAGGCTAGTTTTAGAGAAGAATGACCTCACTCCTGACTTTAGTCTGGATTCTGAGCTTAGGAATATTTTTATGAATGTCCCTTTGCTCCAAGAAATCAAAGAGATCCCCATCAGTACAAAAATAATTAGGGAAATTTGTCTCAATAAGCTAGGAAGGAAAATAGTAGAACCTCAAACCATTTAATTTGTTGGAGGAGCAACATAGTTAATGATAGCGTCTGTGCAAATGGAAGAATATACCGACCTTGAAAACCCAGTTGTCTCTATAAAGATAGGTGATGTCCTTGTCTCCAATGTGCTTATAGACATAGGGTCGTCCATTAATGTTACGACTAAGAAAACCATGGATCAACTTCGCTTGGTCCATATTCGTCCTACTCCTACTTTTTTCGAATTGGCAGATATATGTAAACTCAAGCCAGAGGGAGTGTTGGACGATCTGGTTGTTTCTATTTATTCTTTAGAATATCCTGCAAAATTCAATGTGCTTCAACCAAAAAAAGCTACAGCTGATGCTTATATTGGACGTCGTTCTGGTGACAGGTACATTTCCCATGGAGATTCTAGGAAGAAAGTCACCTTATCTCTGCCTGCCAAATCTATCTAGGAGCTTTGATATACCTTATGGCTAGATTACATAAGTGATGACAAGAATCATTTAGTTTCTCTGATACATCATCGTATCGAGTCAACTAAGGAGGGTGATATACGAGACTTCCTAAATAATCTTGATACAATTCCAAACTTTGAATCACTATGTCTAATATTTAGTTTGAATTTTCAGGAAAGTCATAATTCCCAACCTTCTTTACCATAGTCTCTACTAGCATCTATTTTTACTCTTGAACCTGAAACCACTCTTGTCGAGATTAGTCCAGGCAAATATTTACATATTAGCTCGGACCTAGATTCATCCCAACAAAAGAAGTTTGGGTTTTTGTTGCAAAACCATGTTGATGCCTTTGCATGGGGATACGAGTACATGAAGGGCATCTATACTGAAACCTATACTCATCATATTTATATTTAGGAGGGATCCTGGCCTATCTCATAACCCCAAAGGCATATGAACCAAGCTCTAACTGAAGTTGTGACGGAAGAATGAAAAAAACTCTTATATGCTGACTTTATTTATCCTATATCCAATAGCCAATGGGTCTCTCCATTAGTATTATTCTCGAAGAAACATGGGAGATGGCACATTTATATCTATTACATTGAATTGAGTAAATCCACTCTCAAGGATTACTTTCCCCTTCATTTCATCGATCAAGTGCTTGATACCCTTTCCAGTAAAAGGTAACTTTCCTTTTAGATGGCTTTAGTGGTTACAACCAAATACATATCGCACCTGAGGATAAATATAAGGACACCTTTACATGTCGATGGGGTACATTTTCATACCGAGTGCTTCCCTTTGAGCTATGTAATTCCCCACCTACCTTTCAAAGGGAAGTTTCAGCTATTTTTTCTAACCTTGAGTTTGTAGAGATCTATATGGATGACTTTTCGGTATTTGGTGATTCATTTCACGAAGCCCTCAAAAATCTGGAAAAAGTTCTTTCTTGTTTCCAAGAATCTCACCTTACTTTGAATGACAAAAAGTGTAGATTAATGTGCAAAGTAGGAGTAGTTCTTAGCCACCTCATTTCTGACAAAGGTATCTAGGTTGAGTCATCTAATATAGAGGTTATTTTGTGTCTTCCTACACCCAAAACACAAAGGAAAGTTAGAGGATTCCTGGGACATGCTGGGTACTATAGAATATTCATTGAGAAATTTTCTAGGATAGCTACCCCATCTTTTCGATTATTAGCTAAGGATAATGTGTTTTCTTCCTTTACAACTTTCCAATAGTCTTTTGAGACACTAAAGGAAAAATTAGTACAAGCACCAGTTTTGAGAGGGCCTAACTGGTCCCTTCCATTCCATAATTCCTCCTATGCCTTACATATTGTTATTGGCGCAGCTCTAATACAAGAACAAAAAAAACAGTCCTATGTTATTTACTTCATCAGTAAAAACTTGTCACCCACCGAATTAAATTATACAGTGACCGAGAAAGACTTTTTATCTGTGATTTTTGCTATTAATAAATTCAGACACTACATTATAGGATATGAAGTCTTTGTGCATATTGATCATTTTGCAATAAAATACTTGATAAATAAACCATTGAATAGTGGTAGACTGACTAGGTGGTTACTTCTGTTACAGGAATTTAATGTTACTATTATTCATAGACCATGAGAATATAATTTTGTAGCCGGTTATCTTTATAAATTAAATAATATTGGTGAAATAATTCATGTTGATGATGATTTTCTTGATAAAAATATTTTTACCATGTCAACAAAATCCCCATGGTTTGCTCGCATAGCCAATTATTTAGTCACCGGAAAGACACCACCTCACCTATACGCTCATAAGAAGTGGAATGTCATACAACAAAGTGCTACATATTCTTGGATGCAAGGAGAACTCTTTTACACTAGACCAGATCTTATTATTCACAGATGTGTAAGAGAGGAAGAAATGTTTGAAATATTGAAATCTGATCATAATGAACCTTTTGGAGGCCATTTTTCTAATAAGAGGGCTGCATACAATATTCTACGAGTTGGTTATTTTTTTCCTTGCTTGTTTTAGTATTCCAAAAAATATGTCAAGCGATGTGATAGCTATCAGCGAATGGGACAACCGGGTCAAGCCAAAGGAATGCTTTTATATCCTCATATTATGATCGATCCCTTTGAGAAATGGGCTAATGATTTTGTGGGACCTATAAATATGAAATCTTTAAATAAAAAGCATATCTTGGTTTACATTGATTTTGTTACAAAATTAGTAGAAGCTAAAGTTGTTTCTTTTGCTACTGAAAAAGTTGTTTTTGATTTTTTATTTACTGAGCTCTTTACTATATTTGGTGTGTCTAGAGAGATTGTTTCTGAAAATGGACCACAATTTTTCTCTAATCTGGTATAGGGTGTGATGGATCAATACAAAATTCGGCATAGGAAGTCTATACTGTATCACCCACAAGAAAATGACTAGGTGGAATCTACAAACAAGGTGAGCGAGTCCATCCTCACTAAAACAATTAATATGCATAGGAAGGATTTGGCCAACAGATTTTCGGAATCCTTATGGGCATATCGAACCACTTAGAGGAACAACATGAGACACACACCATATGAGTTGGTGTTTGGGAAACAAGCCATTTTGCTGATAAAGTTCAAAATCAAAACCTTCTGAACTGTAGTTCAATTGGGTTTAGATGCCTCAGAAGAAAAACAATGTTGCCTACTAAAGTTAAATGAGTTAGATGAGTTTAGAAGGGATATTGTTCAATCAAATTTTTTAGTTCAACAATAGAACAAAAATTTTCATGAGAAGTCTATCAAGAAGAATCAATTCCAACCAGGTGATTGAGTACTCATTTATAATTGAAGATTTAAAAATTTTAAATAAAATTTCCACACACGTTTGATGGGATATTATGAAGTGTTTAAAATTTTTGAGAATGGAGCGGTAGAAATCACAACCTTTGATGGGCGAGATTCAATATTCGTTGTGAATGGGCACAAACTTAAAGTATATTTTCAGCCCCTATCAAAGGAATATTTCATGTAGCAAGTACAATGGCAAGCAGAAATAAAGATGGTAGGTGGATGTGCCAACCTAATCCAAATTTGATTCTTTATTTTCCAAAAAAAAAAAGATATAAAAATAAAAAAATGATGAAGAAAATAAAAAAAATTCCTATGATTTTGAAAATCATTTTACTGAAATAATCAGAGAAGGATCATCCTGAAAACCAACATGTTGGCAAGAGGATCAAATTTTTAATAAAATGGGAGTTTTTCTTGATATTCTTATGTCCTAACTTTCACCAAGAAGAAACGGGTTTTAAGTGCAGGAACCGATCCCTTATCCATGTTTGGGACATTTGACATGGAAAATTTTATACAAGCAACACTCAATTCCCACTGCATTTATTTTTGATTCAGCACTATTCAGATAGATTTTTGAGGTGAAATTATACCCTTCATCTATTCCATTTTTCGTAAATATGCCTCTATTTTTCTTCTTTTTAACCTATTATTTACCACCCCTTTCTTCAAATTGAAACTATGCCTATCTGATTTTGTTTTTTCCTCTTTCCCTTGAATTTTTTCCCAAATTCTTTTTTCAATATATCCCTCTTGGTAGTCTCACTCTTGAATTCCCTGTTGTAATCTCCTTCCAATTCTAAAAATTTACCCTTTTCCCTCTTCTTCTCTCCCTTACGGACCATATTACAAGATCTGATGTGAGCTCATGAATCAAATATGAAGGAATATAGTAATACCAAGAACTGGCAAATAAAACCTCCTTTGGAAATTTGACAAATATTTCAAGATCCAGCCTATACATTGCTTTTTATTAGAAAAAAAATCTCTCTCTTGAGATATGCCACAAAGTCCCTGGTGAAAGAATGTGTGTTTAGTGCAGGAATATCCAATATAGGAATACACACTTCTAAGTGAAAAAACACATGTCTTGGTGCAGGAATAGTGGTGGGATTCAATACAAAAATGTATATTTTGGTGTAAGAATGTCTGGTGCACGAATGCATAGTTGGAATAAAGAAAGCTTACTCTTATTTGATATAAAAAAAAAATTAGGCATAGATGATGCACCACTTCAGATCATGGGATCCCATGATTTTTTTTCTCTATTCTGATTAGACCTTGTTTTCATCATTACTAAATTTGGAAATAATTTTTTAAGTATGAGGGAATTTAGTTGTGAAATATTATCTTTATATAAGTATCATGTGTACCTTATGTTAAATAATGACTTGATTGGGGAATGTGTAAAATTTTTTCCCATAATCCAAAGCTTACTTTTAAAATTCTTGTCACCAAATAATGATGATTTGATCCTACATCATACCTCGCATTGCTTTTGTAATGAATTAACACCATGACTGTTGCCCTCTACCAATTATCATTGCTGCATGTACGTCGATGAGTCAAAAATATGACAAAAAATAGGGTGATGGAACCCTTTGTGATGATTAAATGCAAGATATTGATGGCCAGGGTGATATCGACCTTGATGATACCGACTCTTGTTTTGAGTCAACCACTAAGAAGACTCTGAAAAAGGAGGATTTAGATAAAGAAAATCCTACTCTCTATCTAAACATCCACTTTCAGGAACTTAAACAATGGATTTATTGACTGGAAGTACTCAACCAAGCCATGAAGGAACAAGGAACAGTGTTGCAGCAGAGGAATACTAAACTGGCAGGGGAAGTGCAAGAACATAAGTGGAAAGTGAGCATATGGAAATTTTGAGTATCAAATGCTATGAGAACCTTAGGAAAGTGTTCAAATGACTCTAAAAGGGTAAAGGAAAAAAGCTAAAGATGTCGAAGGTAGGGATCAATATATAGATACAGTATTGAAGAGAGGTCTCCATGTTTGGTTTTTTGCAGAAGGTAAGGTTGTGTGAGGATACACAACAATATAGGGATGGTAGGATGTTGGTTGGAAGAATTCTTATACTTTCTAAACCCTATCTTACTCTGAACACACTACCTAAGCCTCTGTTTTAACCATGGAACCCATTTATTCCCGCACTTATACTCATTCCTACACTCTCTTTATGTTTTTCATATTAAAGGTTATACATAGAATTAATTATTAATTTAATATATTTTATATATTAAATTTCATTTGCAACTAATACGTTTTCTTTCATATGGTAATTCGATGAGACAATTTACTAATTCACCCAGCAGATGGATTGTTGTAAGAATGATTCATGTACCAGCTGATGGTTCTTGCACTTCTGAGGCAGGTGTCAATGATACATTAGTGTTACCATATGTGGTCGAGAAATATCAACACCCATGTGGATCTCTCCCCAAGAGGACTAGTTCATCATTTGTTTGGGGCTTGGAGCATATAGTAATAATTGGATATGAAGACTAGGAATTCGGCCATGTATCTTAGTTTAGCATGCTAATAACAGTCCAAAGGCTTAATTTTAACTGTTGTTGTACTTTTTGTTATGGACATAGGCCAAGAGTATGTATTTAATGAATTTTTCTGATAGAGAATAGTTAGCGATGTTGTAGAAAAATTTATTATGAATTGTAATCATTTTGGTATTGCCTTTTTTGTGGGTTGGATCGGAGATCCATGATGTACATTATCTCTTTTCAAATTTAATAAAAAGGACTGTGCAAGTTATGCAATTTCATGCTTCACTCTTGTTGTGATGTGTCATTGAGTGACTGAGGTTCCAGACTCATAGAGGGGAACAGAGTTGGTTGGCTAGGGCCCAACCAACACAACTCGTTCTCCCTTTATCATCAGGTGTGTTTAACTTAGTTTGTTTTATGAAAAGTGTGAATAAAATGATGTCTAATTATTCCATAAGTAACATGCCTTAATCCCTTTGAAAATTGTGTGTCTCGGACCGAGGTGTGTGGACTTGGTTGTGTATGATTCTTAACTTGTACATTTTCCCTTTGATGCTTGTTACATTTTTGTGAGAGAATTCTAGTTAAGCTTCTTGCACCACTACATTCTTGTTTCTCCAAGTTAAATTTCCTTGGTTTATTTCTGAAATTTCTTTTTGTTTCTTTCCTTCTACAAGTTCTTCACTTATTTTCTTCAGACGGTGTTTATTTCTGAGTAGAAGTATTCTTAATATTTCAAGTTCAGGTAAGAATTAATTTTCATCAATAAAAATGGAATCAACACTATTGCAATATGAACATCTATGCCTGCACTTATTATTCCTACAAAAAGAACTGAATTTATTGTTAAAATTCTTAAATTAAATTTTGAGTTAAAACATTTTAAAGTGCAGATTTAATTCATATGATAAACAATCATCTCAGGAAGAAGCTTGTTGATATATTGATTAGATAATTTCCTTATTTTCATTAAAGAAGTTTCTTGTTATATGAATATTTAATTTTACTTTTAAAATCATTTCTTATTTCTAAATATGATATTGGTTGAAGAATATTTTTTCTTATACAAGTCTATTTTTGAGATATGTTCGCTTCGCAATCTATTTCATTAGTTAACACTCTTTTTATTTTCTTTGAGTGATTTGGAAACTAAGTAGAAGAACACTAGTTTTCTGGTACAAGAACCTATCTTTTGGTACAGGAACAAAGTGCTCTGGTACACAGACCAAGAGCTCCTGTATGAAGGTCAAAATATTCAGTGTAGGTAGATAACACACTTCCAGTGCATAAACTTCATTCCAGTGTAGGAACAATATTCTAATAGAGGAACGTTGTTGCAGTGCATGAACGATAGTTTAGTGTAGGAAGGAATGTCTTTGAAGAAGACAGTCATCCTGCATAGCATAATCATCGCTTTCTCTCATAACTACATTAAATATAATATTAAATGTTTACTTCATTGATCAGGATTGTTCACAATGAATTGAGAGTTCCTTTTATTTTTCTGCAAAGTAGTTTATTTTATATTCCAACACCAGAAATTCTTTAGTATTAATTTTCATGTGACCATTTCTTTCAATTCTACAAATTGTAATTAATGAAGTAGGAATAGAACTAGGAAAGGTTCATATCATTTTTAGCATTACGTGTGCTACAAATCTAGGCTTATGAAACCCTCGAGTTGACAATTAAGTGTGGAAGGAGTTTGTTGAATTTCAATTCCTACACCCAACATCTCCTTCACCAGTTCATCCAAGGAGGGAAAGACCAATGGTGCTTAAGATGAACGACAAGAAAAAAAAACAAACCAAAGAAAGCCGTGACTTTTGAATCTTTTAAAAACCCTAAGAAATCCATAATACATTGCACATCTTTCTCTAATATTTACGATGAAAGGGAAACCAAAATCAAAGCTATAAAACATACATACATTGAAGATGGATTCAATTTTAGAAACTGTCCTTTAAAAATAGGCTATATTTTCCTCAAAATGACAGTCCCTTGTCCAATACCTTGCCACAACTTCCATTGTTGTAAAATTTTACAATAATAGAACCTCTAAAGTTCAATCTTACCATATAGTTGGAACTTAGGTTCGAATTTATTTGATTCTTGAACTCTTTAGATGATGACTAAATATGATTAAATATATATATTGAAGAATTTTCTTGTAGTTATTTATGAACTTTTTAACCATCTATAGAGGAATAGTTTCCACATACATGTACTTGATTTTCTCCACAATGAAAGAATCCTGCTATGTTTTTGGTATATTTGATAATACTACATATTTAAACTGATGAAGATTTAATTCTCAATGTTTGACAATCCTTTAATATGGAGAGACAATCAAATCACATAGGAGGAGGTATTCCCTTTGTTTAGCTAACCTCCATGGAGATAATGCAATAAATGCAAGATTAACCTTGTGTTTATGTAAGAATTAAGGATTCTCTCGAATATTAGTCTTAGATAATGGGAAATGCTGTCCTATTTATTCTAAATAACTCTTAACTCTAATTATAGAGTACCTTCCCACCATCACCATCACAATAGTTAGTTTTTAAGGAAAAATCTAAATCAAAACCCTTTAAAAATTTAAATAAATAACCTCCATACATGAAGGTGAAAACATATTTTGAGCATGTTTAAATAAAAATAGAATATAATATAGAAGATTTAGAAAAAATGTTGATACAAAAATAATATAAATATTTATATTTAACATAAATATATTAAAAGTTAAAAAATAATATTTATAAATAGATAATGTATTTAAAATCACACTTCACTAATGAATAATTACTTAATTTATAATTGATTTATGTAGAATCCTAATGTATATAAATTCAATGTGGCTCAAAGAATTGAGATAAGCCATTATTATCCCACCAGCTCACTTACGTTCATTCATTTTCCCTATTGTGCCCATTTATTTTTCCAAGTTAAAAAAAAATTATTAAGCTGTAAAATATTCCAAATTCTATACATTCTATCTTGCCTTTAGATTTAAAGCCTCTTTGTATTTTGCCGCTATTGTGTTATCCCTCTCCTTGCACTGAACCGTGTTGGGTAGCCAATCGGTTGGAGGTAAAACATGCCCATGTGTGGATATCTGGGAACCGTAAAGGCTGGATTGAGCAATGGAAGGACGGTATTGAAGATATGGGTTTCATTTGACAACATGGAGGAATTTTTGTTCGTGATTGTCAAATTCTAGATAGAGATCTCCCGATTTCAATTTGTTGTCTCAATAGATGACTGGATTCTGTTGATTTGGTTCGAAACCATGACTCCCACTGCAATGCCAGAGTTTGTTGAGTTAGTTAGTTAATTATTTGCTAAGTATATTATTTAACTATTTAATAATTATTAAAAATTTAAGATAATAAAATAAATATTTTTAAGATATTTTTAATTATTTAAAAAAAATTATAATTTGAATATTTCAATAAATATTTGAATATTTGAATAAATATTTTAAATATTATAATAAATATTTGGAATTAATATTAGAATGAATTACAAAATTTTCTTTAAGAATAGGGAAAAATATATTAAATAAGGGACAAGGCTAAGAAGAGGGAAATATATAAAAATAACAGACCCATATATGAAAATAATAATTAAGGAAAAAAAGAGAAATATCACCAAGATAGGGAGAAAATCATTAAGGATAATAAAAAGAAGGGAGAGAAAGACTAAGAAAAAACCTAAAAGAGACCTAAGGAAATAGAGACTAACAGGGAAAAATTAAAATCAAGAGAGTTGGCTTCCAGCTCTTACTAAATTTCCATCCATCATCCATGTTGAGATTCTTAGCATGCCTTTCAATCTCAATAGCCTCCAGAATATTCCTATAGTGGAAGTGGTCAATCTTAGCAATGAATTTGGAATCCTCAATGCAGAAATGCTAATAGGATTTTTCCGCATGTTCAGTAAGAGATGATGTGTGAGAGCGACTGTGTCTAATGTCTCTAGCATGCTCGTCAATTCTATGTTTAATGGATCTCCATGTTTCTCCAATATAGGTAATACCACAAGAACAAGGTATCATATAGAAACCTTTCATGTCCTTAGGGTCAACATGGTTCTTGATAGTTCCGAGAGAATTATTAATAGTGTGAAGGGGCTTGAACGACGAGGAGACATTATTCCTCTTGAGTACGTGGGAAATTTTTTCCGTTGTCCCTTGGATAAACGGAAGATGAAACTTGGAAATAGGATAAACCCGGGAAGATTTTCCTCCTAACCCTTTATAAGCTCTTTGAAAATTCTCAAGGATTTTGTGATCTATTATAACCATTATTTTCAAAGACATCAAGGAGATGGGATTTATCCTCCTCCAAGTGGTTGTAGTCAGAGGATCTTAGAGCATAAGTAGAAAGCGTGCAAAGAACACTAAATTTATAAGAAGGAAAGTGATGGGAAAGAGCATGGAGATACCACTTCATGTGATTTTTCTTGCAAAAAAACTTGGTGAGAGATATAACCATCAACATTCCTAGAGAGAAGGATGTGTAAGAAGAGAAGGCATCCATCCACCTAAACTTCCATCATGAATTTAATGGAATCATACTAGGAGTTCAGGAGGCACAGGAATAGATCTAATTTCTCTCGACCATTGGGCCAAATGACACAAGTATCATCGATAAACCTCTTCCATTTTTTAGGGTAAAATCGATCTCAGGCTAAGGCCTTGGATTCAAAATCCTCCATAAATAAGCTAGTAACTATCCCCAAGAGAGCTAGCTTATTTATGGAGGATTTTTAATCCAAGGCCTTCGCCTCAGCTCAATTTTTCCCTAAAAAGTGGAAAATTTTTATGGATGATTTGTGTCATCTAGCCCCATGGTCAGGAGAAATTAGATCTATTTATATGCCGCTTGAACTTGTAGTCCGATTCCGTTAAATTCACGATGGAAGTTGAGGTGGATGGATGCCTTCCCTTCTTAGACATCCTTCTCTCTAGGAATGTTGATGGTTTTATCTATCACCAAGTTTTCCACAAGAAAACTCACATGGAGTAGTATCTTCATGTTAGTTACCATCACTTTCCTGCTCATATATTTTGTGTTCTTCGCACCCTTGCTACCCATTCTCTAATAATTTCCTACGACAGTCACTTGGAGTTGGAGAAATCCCATCTCCTTGATGTCTTTGAAAACAATGGGTATAATAGATCACAAGGCTTTAAGGCTTTTCAAAGAGCTTATAAAGGGTTAGGAAGAAAATATTCTTGGGTTTATCCTATTTCCAAGGTTCATCTCCTGTTTATCCAAGGGAAAAGGGACAAAATTTTCCATGTCCTCCGGAGGAATAATGTCTCCTCATTGTTCAAGCCCCTTCGTACTATTAATAATTCTCTTAGATCTGTCAAGGACCCTATTGACCCTAAGGACATTAAAGGTGTCTACATGATTCCTTTTTCTTGTGGTATTCCATATATTGGAGAAATGGGTAGATCCATTAAACAAAGAATCCAAGAGCATGTTGTAGACATTAGACACAATCGCTCTCACACATCATCTCTTGCTGAACATGCGGAAAATTTTTGTCATCATGTATGCATTGAGGAATCCAAGGTCATTGCTAAGGTCAACCACTTCCAACATAGGAAGCTTCGGGAGGTTATTTATATTGAAAGGCATGCTAAGAATCTCAATAGGGATGATGGATGGAAATTGAGTAAGCGTTGGACTCAATCGTATGCAATTAATTTTTCTCAGTCTTTCTCTCCCTTCTTTTTCTTATCCTTAATGATTTTCTCCCTATCTTGGTGATATTTTCATTTTTTTCCTTAATTTTTGTTTTCTTATCTAGGTCCCTTATTGATATATATTTCCCTCTTCTTAGCCTTGTCCCTTATTTAATATATTTTTCCCTACTATTAAATAAAATTTTGTAATTCCTTCTAATATTAATTCAAAATATTTATTATAATATTTAAAATATTTATTGAAATATTCAAATTATAAAATTTGTTAAATAATTAAAAATATATTAAAAATATTTTTATTTTATCATCTTAAATTTTTAATAATATCAAATATTTAAATAATCTACTTAACAACTAATTAACTAACTAATTCAGCATCGGTTAGCCTTCTAACTACTAGTTTTTAATTCCTATATTCGGGCAATGTTGCATCCTTACTATTTATTCATGATGATCGATTTAGTTTTTTCATATTTTCCTAAGGATGAACCACATTAGTTGGTTTGAAACATCAACCAAATTATAACATTGTGATTAATTCGAAAGATAACTATCTACTTTATGGATCACAAAATTCTTAGATCTAAAATTTACATTAATTTTTTTTGTCATAGATGCAATAATATGTATTTTGTTTTAAAATTTTCTGTCATTTTATTTTAATAGAGATGGCTGAGTGGGTCTATGAAGTTCATATTATCAACCTAATGGCCAGGATACCATTTCATGAGTAAATCAAAACATAGCGGGACAAAGTTTCTTAAGAAATGGAAAAGATCTTGAATATTATTCCCCTTCTCGAGATCTAAAAATTAAGGAGATTCCACAAATTATTAACGAATTTCGACTTGCTGCAAGAAATGTTATCAAAGAAGGTGACTATTTTTACATAAATTGTGAAATTTGGTATTCAAATATTTGCACACATATTACATACTCTATAATTATCTTTAGCATGGGATGATCTTAATAAATTACAAATAGTTGTGATGGCTTTGTGGCAGGTTTTGATGGTGTTGAAATTAATGGTGCTCACAGATACCATCTCGATTAGTTTATGAAAGACAACATACCTAGTTTATTTGGTTACCGATATTTATTATAGGAGGGATAAGAGATTGTTCATTCAAGTTAGGATCTTATTGAGACCTGCAGAAATAAGGGGAATTTATATGGCTGGGACTGGAAAGATGTAGAATCTCAATGTATAAATATTAATATGCCTTCATTGCTTGCTTTTGAGCAATTCTAGTTTGCAATTGCATAAACATTGTCGTAGAATAATTTCCCAAGCCCCCACAACCCACAGATCTCTTCATGCACAACTTCCAATAGTTCAATTGTGTTTCCTCATCGTCAAAACAAGTTCAGAAAAGGTATTTTTCTCAAGAGAGTTATAAAATTACAAAACGCCATAATTTTGATTGTGGTTGTCACAAATCCTCTATGCTTTCAGTAAGCCCTCTCAATTTTTTTCAAAAAGACTGCGTCTGTGACCACACCACTGTTTTCAATAATTTTCCGATCGCACTGCACCCAGAATTTTCTAGTTCGTGGTGAAGTTTTCAATGGACATTTTCGTGAGAAATCACTCCCGGCAGCTGAAACCATAATATTTTTCGAAGCTATATGTATTTTTCACTTTTAATTTCTTCCTGAATGAAGGACTTGTAATATCATGATAGTGAACCCTCTTCCTTTTAGTATCAACGAGAAAAATTTCATAGACGAAGCATTGTGTTTGGGATGAAAATTCGATGGATGTCATACATTCAAATCCTGTCGGTTGTTAATCAAGTTTTCTAGATTTGTTTTATTTTATTTCTATTCAATTTTTTCTCTGGTAGTTATGGTTTTATGTGGCTGAGAGAAACCAAGGGCTCATATTGTATTGGCTCCGTCATGTTTCAGAAGATCTTTTAATTTTTAGGTGATCAAAATTTTCTCTCTATGCTCTCAACCTTAAAGTTGACCATTTCAATCCAGGGCATAAGGTATCTCAATTGATGGGGAAAATAACCCTCCTGGGCATGCCAAACTGTTCACATCGAACAACGCAAGGGGTATTGATCGGATACTTTATTTAAAGTATGTGTAAATATTAGACAAGAAATCACAGATAAAAGATGAATCATATTCATGAGGAATTGGTGTATCAACAAGTGAGTTTGAGGGTGGAGGTAGAGATCGAGTACACCACTATATATGTTATTATTCTTATCCATATTTCCACGTACACAACATCCCTCCAATTATATATAAATTTATTTTTCTTCCGAAATCAAAAATAAATTTGAGTACCCGAACCTAGTTGAGTAGCCTAAGAAAACCCAGTTTGGTTATGATAATTATGAAATCAATAAAATTTCCTCTGTAATTACATAAATATATAGAATGAATGACAAGTAGAATTTTCGATAACCTATTTTATTTCCTCAATGCCATCCATAAGTAAAGGCTTTTCGCCCTTTAGAACACCCATGGCCTGAACACTCATGGCTCAGCCTAGGTATTCATGGTTATAAATCCTAACTCAGGAATAACTAACCTTTTTCTCTCCTTTCTAATCCCTCGTGAATGTGGACCAATTCTCATTTTCCCACTAAGTGGATTCTCAAAATTCATATCCATGGGACTTTGTATGGCCTATTGCTTCAGTTAAATTGGCAACTGCACCATTTCACCTCCACTGACTCATTGAATAGTACAACTTTGAAACTTCTCACATTAATGCTTGAACGATTTGGAAACAACGAAACCAAAAATATTCTGCAAAATCTAGGTCATTGAGTATTACCTATGAACTTCACTTATAAAACAAAAAGAAGAAGATTGGATGTGATTGGAGGGCCATGGCTATTTGGTGGCGAATGGATGGACGTCCATATGACAAGGTAGTCCAAGTTGACGTGGCCATTCCACCGATAGGGAGAATAATTTTGACCATTGGACTTGGTGACATATAACTGGCCATTGTTGAGTTGAAACTTTGGCCTGGAAAATTTCATGTTATTTCAAAAACTAGCCAACGAGCAATATTTTTTTTCCTTAAATTCAAATTCTAAAGTAGTAGAAAAAGTTGGATTGTTTCATAACACAGTAAGAGAATGTGTTTCCTCCTAAGAGGTCACAGGTTAAAAACTGCAGAAGTAGAGTATGTATGCATTCATAGAATTAGTAGTCAAATCGTTGTGCGGAGTTGTGTCCCTTGTCCCAAAAACAAAGGGTCTCATACACTAATTTGGTGTCTAGCATGGTCGTGAATTTAAAATTGGATAATAATGGAGAGAATTCATTACATAGGACTCTATATTCTCTCAGCTAAATTTGTCGAAAGATTTTGTGCTCAAAACTCTTTTTTAAGCAGTAGAATTACAGAAAAATAGTCATTAAAGTGTCTCCAAGGGTTCTTTCTATTTCAATAATTTTGATCTTTCAATGGAAAATTTTGACTCATCCATTCATTCAATTCCAGTTCAAACTCCAAAGGAACATGTAACTAGAGGATTGATGCTCCATAGTCTTATTTAATTTTATATCTTCCGTGTGCAATTGCTTGTCTCACTGCCTGATTTCCAAAAGAAATTTGTCCCATCGATTGCGATTAGTACCAAAGTACACCCTTTTATTTTATTTTTATCTTGTCTTTTCTTGTATAAAAATAAAAATATTAACCCGAAATCAACGTGAAGTATTGTAGAGCCTGAACAATGCAGAGTATTGAAGAATGAGACCCTTTTTGCCCATACTACACTAGTCTCTCAAGGGCTTCTAGAGCTTAAGCATGCATTTGAAATAGAATTCCTATTTTTAAACGTACAATTTCAGCCCAACGTATACAACCATGTAGGTAATTGTAAACATATGGTAGATGTATGCATCTTTTAACCAACAGTTTCTAGTTTTCTATCTTACCGGAAACATAATCTCAAACATTGGAATTTGGAAAGGAGTTACGTCTTACGACTAATCATGGAAAATTAGGGCTAATTTTAAAAATAATTTTAGTTCAAGTTTTTGTGTTATGAAAATATTTAGGAATATTGTGTCAATGGTTAAGAAATTGCAACTTCGAATTGTTGAATTTGTGTTGCCATAACTATTCTTATCCCATTTTCCACATTTGGTTTTTCCAATCAATATTCTAGGATATCTTTAATCAGGTTATGACTACATAGGAGGTTGTGCTTCTCTCTACCTTGGTGGTTGGAAATAATTACCCGAGAAATTCGGATTTATTATGTGATGTATACCTAAGATTCACTACACTGAATTCTTAGTTTGATATTGGGCATTGTTAAAATTTGACGTGATGGCTCAAAACTTGTGCAATTAATTTTTCAATAATATATCTATATATATATATATATATTGGAGAGCAAGCATGGTGAATTTGCAAAAAAAATGAATCCTACTGTCTCGGTGCATTCGATATAAGTCCTACAACTTGGTTACATTATATAAATTAGTACTTTAGGGTTGAAATACACGGTGATACTCCTTCCCACTCTAGAAAGTGTTACTTTACTTATGTAGTGATTTGATTTTTGGATTACTACTTTGGCGAGGTGACAGCTAGACTGGTGGACTAGATGGTATCTGCTATTTAGTCCTCTCCCCCATTTAAGGCACTCCATATTATTTTTCTCATTGTGGTTGCAATCTATATCCTATACCTAATCTATAAAAAAAAATCGTAAAAATTGGTACATGAGCGAAAAGATATGGAGGACCAATGCAATGGTGGAAAAATATCTTCAAGAAGAATAGTGTCTGTGAGGACATAGAGGAAGGAATACAATCATATTCTTCCAAAATTCAATTTCTTTAGCGTAAATGGTTTGATTCATTTATCATCTCTCGAGCGTGTAAAAGAATTAGCATTCGTTTATGTCATTTTTGGTGGGTTTTTTATGGGATGGTGGTGGTGTTGCTACTGTCAATGAGGTGACCTTCTATCATTTTGGGTCCACCATGAATTTGAAACCTCATCTGAGAACTATTGATACTCAAGACTCGAACCGATGTCCCTAGTTCGACGCCATACTAGGCACACTTTTTCTGGGGACACTCTATATCTCTGGGTAGATTTGAACAACTTTCCAATCTCTGCCTATTATCGATGGAAATTACTCTGATCTCTATATGTTGGAATTACTTTGCATGTGAAAGTTGGATCTTGGGTGATAGTCATTTATTTAATTTTGGTGATCCTACCCTTAATCATTTATCACCCTGATATTTCTCAGGCTTCACCATTATCATTATGGGTGTTCATCTCTTGATCAGCGACTAACATTGGCCACCCACAACATGACACGATCGTTCAGGCTCTACAATACTTCATGTTGATATTGGGTTAGTATATTCTCTATGGATTTGTGCTCTTTGCCTTTGGGGCTTGTTTCTATTTACATCAGGCGGCATACATATCTGTGTTACCACCTAGGTTTGGTAGATATTTATTTCCTCTCATATTTACAATTTTCTCCACATCACCCTTGTCTACCTAACCATCTACCTCTCACTTTAAGTTATTTATTTCTGACGTCAAATTTTTAAATCATACATGGGCCAATTGGAAGATATTCTTTCTTCTATGGAAGCAGGCATGTCATCCCATGAATCCTTCATTCAGGCTACTCTCACTGCTGAATGTGCTCACCCCACACCTCCTTCAGCTTTTGTGCTCAAAACTACCTATGTTAGTTAAAATGGGAACGTTGAACATATAATATGGGTAGGAAATAATGAGGTTGGAAACTATAAGATAAACTTAGGTTACAAATAGAAATTTCATTCCTTGACTTCCTAGAACCTTGAAACTAGTATCTCATTTGGAAGCTTCAAAATCCTCTTGTAACTAGAACATTTCTATTGCTATTTCTAATTAAAAAAAATATTACATGGGAAAACATATAAAAAAGGTCTGGACAAGGCCCAGGAATTCGTAGCTTGTGGAAGAAAACTCTGAAAGTGTGTGTGACATATTTTCTTAAGTGTCATTTCACCAAGAAGTATGAATTTCCTCAACATCTATGATTGTGCGAAAATAAGTTTGGAAAGGAGAAATCATCAAAGAAGCCCTAGAATATTGTAAAGAAAATAATAATGTATAAAACGATCACTATTCCTTGCCAACATTTATTATCTGGGATCTTTCGCTCACAACGATTTGTGCCTTGATTCAAGATACATGAGTGTCATATCTTGGAATATTCCTTAAATAGATGGAACCTACCTCAGCTAGTCAAAAATCCCTGAGAGAAAAGACAAAGTCCAACACAACTAGATATCTCCATAAGTGCACCACATGGTTTCCTTGATAGTAGATTAAAAGATATACTACTCAAACTGACCAAGGAAATCCCGATCATCATAAATTCTAGCCATATTTATTTTGAATTTGGATTAGGTGCAATGTAGAAATAAAGGCTGCCACTATTTTTGATGAGTTTGGTAGGAGAAGTGTTGAGAAATTTATATATTTATGGGGATACCAAATTCGTCATTAAGTGGATGAAAGGATTCAAAAATAAAAGAAACATTCAATTAAAAAGAAGAATCTAGTAACCAGACCTCTTTCTCCTTCCATAACATCTACTGAGAGTACAACTAAGAGGCATACACCAAATCCAAGCAGCAACCAACAACTTTAAAGAATTAAAGGTTGCCACTATTTTGATGAATTTGGCAGGAGAATAAGGTTTTAGAAGTTTATATATTCCAATTGTTCATCCAATTGATGCAAGGATCCAAAAATCAGAGGAGAATTCAATTTCAATAAAGTAGTTTAAAATGAAATATAACATAAAATATTAAGACATCAACATCATTAAACACAAAATAAAATTATGGTAGACACAACAACTCTAAGGATAGATTACGTGCTTGAGATGTGACATTAGGTTACAAGATTGACTTGTTGACTCAATCAATGGCAATGAGATTCAAAGAACGTCATTTTTTTTTAGGTTCAATGAATTTAAATCTCAAGGATGAAGTTTGGTGAACCTTGTGACATAGATCACATCTATAGTGAGTACAACCAAGAGGTAGACACTATATCAAGTAGGCATGCAGAAGAGAACCTAGTTATCTTCAACTCAAAGTTTCAACCTATAGTAGGGAGGAAACACTTCCACTAAGGGAGATCAACTTCTAATATGAAATCTCTTCTGGCATTGAATGCAAATGTAGAAGAACACTTTTTGTTGATATTAGTTTGTGGATCCTCCTACCTTGAAAATAGAGCGGCCCTCAATATTCTCATGTGCTATTATTTTTTATAGTTGAAACACCTTTGTAAATGTTGATTGATACCTCTACATGTGGAAAGGCACTTCCAGGTGGGAAACCTATCTGTTATCTAGATATAGCCTAAATGGCCTAGATATTGCATGCAATCCTTATGTAGTGATAGCTCTATATTCTCCATGGATCTAGTAATGAAGGTTGTGCATAATATTCACCACAAAAGGTATGCAGAAAAATTAATGAGGAACAAATATCTTTTCCCACAGAGTACAGAAGATTGGGTGAAAAGCCCAAGGAATATGGTCAGAGGAGGCTCAGTGGTGGAAAACTTTAGTTAAGGACTTCCCTCTCATAAAACAAAATTTGGCTTCACTGGTTAGGAATGGGTAGAAGGTTAGAATTGGTACTAACTCATGGATAAGGGGACATGCTCCAAATATATAAAGATTTATTTTAGACATGTTATGCTAGAATACATCTTCTAACTTCTAAGTAATTCTTATGACTCCCCATCCAATAATCGGGGCATTCAAGAATCAGTATGGAATAGGGAAGCACATATCAGTATTCAAGATTCACATGCAACTGAAAGGGAATATTTCATAGGAGCACCAGAAACTACTTCTGTTAGCCCAAATGTGGAACCTTTACCATCTAATTTGGGCAGCAAATAATGAGGTTAGAAACTACAAGATAGACTTGGGTTACAAATATAAATGGCATTCCCTCACTTCCTAGAACCTTGAAACTTGTATCTCGTTTAGAAGCTCGAAGGTCCTCATATAGCCATAATATTCCTATGACAAGTTCTAATAACTAAAAATCTTACATGGGACAACACATAAAATAGGTCCTAGCAAGGCCCATGAATTTCTAGCATGTGCAAGGGAAACATTGAAAGTGTGTCTGACACATTTTCTTAAGTGTCGTTGCACCAAGAAGTATGAATTTTCTCAAAATATCTAACTGTGGGGAAATAATTTTGAGAAGGAGAAATAATAAGGTATTGAAGGGTCGCTACTCCTTGCAAAAATTTATTCTCTGGGATTCAAAGAACCTCAATCAATAGCGATTAGATTCAAAGAATCTCAATTTTTTTAGGTTCAATGAATTTAAACCTCAAGGTTGAAGTTTGGCGAACCTTGTGACACAGATCACATCTATAGTGAGTACAACCAAGAGGTGGACATCATATCAAGCATGCATGGAGAGGAGAACCTGCTTCTCTGAAACTCAAAGTTTCAACCTATAGTAGGGAGGAAACACTTCCATCAAGGCAGATCAACTTCTAATATGAAATCTCTTCCAGCTTTTAGTGCAAATGTAGAAGAAATTTTTTTGCTGATACCTGTTTGTGGATTATCCTACCTTGAAAATAGAGAAAGCATCAAGATTCCCATGTTCTCTTCTTTCTACAGTTGCTATACCTTTGTAAATTCTCATTGATTCCTCTACATTTAGAAAGGAACTTCGAGATAGGAAACCTTCCTGTTATCTAGATAAAGCCTAAATGGCTTAGATCTTGCATGTAATACTTATGTAGCAATTGGCCAATTTTTTTTGGAATGAATTAGAAAGAATAGTGACCAAAATATTTACCTTACTAAATTCCAGTAAAGAAAAAGGTTCAATTTCATTACACCAATATGCTTGTTATGAGATCAAAATGTCACTTATGGAAATTGAAACTAGGTGGGAAGGATAACGATCATTCCTAAAAACTACTAGAGATAAACCCAATTGAAAACTTTCTTTGTTGATATTATAATTAATATCATGATGAACACAATTTTTGTTTAGCAAATTCATTCTACTCTTTCAATAATTTAAAGAACATTATTTTAAGAAGCCTAGCAGATAGTTTTGGATAACTGGAAAAGGAAGGTTTGGCATTGTCTAGGTTGTTTCGATTCTCATCTTTCTATTTCACTTCTTTAGAGAAAATTATATATTCAAATAGAAACTCAATTTAAATAGAGAAGCCTAATATTAATATGTTTCTCTCTACAGTACCTTGCAATGCCGTTATTTTTTTTTGAATTATAGTTGAATTTAACTAATAATAACCTGGATTTATATATTCCACTTAACACTAAATTGAGATCACAGTAAACATAGGAATATCCCATTAAGTATGACCTAAATATGATTCAAAGAATCTCATCTTTATCCCATGCACGTGGCAGAGTAATTTCTGAGGTGTGAAGTTTTATTAAAGGTACTATTTGTTTGTTTGCTTTTGTTAGAAAAAGAGTTTGGTCTTGGTTTTATGTGAGTTTCAATTTATCATTTGTAGCATGTTGAGAAATGTAAAATAAATAATGTGTGCCATTTATCTTGCAAAAATTCAAGTTTAATGAAAGGATATAGGGTTTAACCAAACCATAGTTTTCTTTGGTAAAGGTAGAAGAACATCTTAAAAACACGCCTACGAATACACCATATACAAAATTTGAACAAAAGTATTATATGTATTTTTATTTGGCAGATATGTTATTTTTATACCCAAGATATCACAGTAAGAAAAATATTAATATTGTAGGAATTGTTTTAAGACCTCATTAACTTCGACTTTTTTGATGTCCTACTTGATTGATACCTTCTCATGATAGGAAGGCTTTAAATATGAATTAATATGTTTCTCAAACAAATCAGATTCAAATTTTATAGATATAAAATATAAAAAGTTATATATAAAATCCTTCGTTTGATTATTACTTGACTCTAGTGAAAGGTTATAGGAAATGGGATTGGAAAAAGGATGGGGAGATAATGCAGAATGTGTCTTGGATATGTTTCATTTGTTGTTGGAGATCCTTAAGGCAACTGAGCCATCGACTTTGTAAATATTTCTAGTAGGGATTCCTATGGTTTTTAATGTTGTGATTCTTTCACCTAATGTTTATTTTTGGGCAAGGAAATGTTTTAGGAATGCTATACAAGACATTGGTGGACGGGTAAACAAATTGCTTATAATTGCAATGTTCATTACATGCACAAGGGCTTCACTGCGGGAGCAATACCATACCACGTGGGTTGATATTGGGGGATATATAATGAGGAAAAAATGACATTATATATTGGGGGATATATAGGGGGTAAATATTTTTTATATTTGAAAGTATACAAAATTGAGCTCAAATTTAATGAAAAAATATAAAGGGGTATAAAAAATTTTAATGAAAAATTAGATACCTACAACATATAGTGAAAGTAGGGGCTTTTTAAATTGGGAAGGTGTATTAGGTTTATGTTGGGAGGGGGTTAAATAATTTGTTTTTTAGAGGTATTTTCCAATATGTACTCAAATTAAGGGTTTTGTTTAATATTCTATGATCACGCGTGATATGTTCAAGGTTCATTAAGTGAAGCCCCTGTGATTACATGATATACTCTCTATATTGTTTGATTCTATTTGTAATGTTTCTTTTGATTTTGTTTTTTCTTTTAACTATGAAATTTAAAATATTTTGTATCATGTCTATTTAAAAAACCTTCAAATATTGAAGATGAGATTATTATTATATGATATCAATTTAAATCCTTTTAGTTGTTTTGGGTTAAAATATTTTTATGGATATTAAATAAGTTTACATTCATGTTGTTATTTGAGCACATGTTGTCTATATACTTGACCAAGTTCATGTGTTAGCGAATGAAATGTTGTTGCAAATAAAATGATAAGGGTTAAACATACCTCAAATTATTTATTTTAACAAGTTATTTACAACTTGAGCTTTTTAACATGTAACTTAGTTAGCATGATTGTGCTTAAGCTTTCTCTGAAGGTTGAATATAACTAAGTTACTAAGGTGTTATTTTCTATGGTGATGTTTTATTTTTTTTGTTTATATAGGTCATATGGCGACATAATGGCCAATATCCTAGACTAAAGAAAACTTGTTCGATTTTCTTACTTTTATGGGGTAAAATGGCATTGACATTGTTGATGTTGAGGTATATGTTGTTTAAATATTTTGTAGTATACTTTAATTTATATTCAAGTATTCATCATCTTTCATGTGTTATAATTTTCATTGTATATTCTTTCATTTTCAGGAGAGGAACTCAATATTGATTGTAAGAAGTGATAATTGAAGAAAGAGGATAACAATAACTCTGAAGCAACAAATGGAAAATGAAAGAGAGAAGAGAATCAGTCTAGTGATACCATTAGAGTCAATATATTTCATAAGACACACACATAGATATTGATGGTCAAGTCTTGAGAGTTTTTGAATTCACTTGTAATGCCTTCACAACACAACGATAATATTTTGGAATGATGAAACAATATTTCATGTGTAAAATGTAGTCCAACCAATATTAAGTTGGAAACACATATTGTAATACTTGACATTTTACATAATAAAATTTGTGTGGTTGAAAATATTTTTATTGGCACTTGAAATTATTTAGTCTGGTAATTAACATATGTAACTTTGCATTATCATATTAGATGAACATGCACATTGTATGACATTTTTTTTTAAATTTAGCCACAGAATCATACTAATTAATTTATGTTGATTAATAATGAACACATAAAATCAATATAAAAATACTAAATTAGTAGTTTATATTGATTAATGATGACAAAAATAAAATGAATATATGACTACATTATTCGTTTATATAATGAATATGAAACTACCAAAAAAAGATAAATGACTATGCAAATGGTAAATTTGTGATTACAAATGATGACCAAATTTTCCACATATATTACTATTAGTAGCTAATTTATAGTATCTTATAACACGACTAAAATTTAATCATATTTCTTTGGCCATTAATTGGAATTAGTCATATTTCTTTAGCCATTAAGTGGTTTCAAAGGATGACTAAAATTTGGATATATATGACTATTAGTAGCTAGTTTATAGTATATTATAACATGACCAACATTTTGGTCATATTTATTTGGTCATTAATTAGTTTTCTCGGGTAATCATATAGTAATATATTTGGTCATTAATTGCGATAATTAATGACTAAATCAATGACTAAATAATGACCAAATTAATGACTAAATATACTACTAGATGATAAAATTGAGACAACCAATTAACGAAAAAACTAAAAACGATTAAAATTTGGTCTCGTTATAAGATAATGTAAATTAGCTACTATTGGTGACAAACTGAAAAATGGTCGTTTATATGAAAATTTTAGTTATTTTTTAGTATCTAATTAGCCACTTTGTACTAGTGTTGGTTCTCTAGTCTCATGCATATGGCATGGAGGAAATGATTTTTGCAGAAGTTTTATGTCCAAGAGCTTGGTTATATGGTTGTAGCCTCTTATAAATCTCTGAGAGGGAGGTATTCAAGAACGAGTATTGATGACCAGATAATTTTGTTCATGATATGTTTTTGCTTAAGGGAGTATAGTTGGTGTTGATGTATATTGTTTCTACTTAGAATGAATTGTTGCTTGATGTTAATATTGACGGGTATGATGTTGGTGATGAATGTGGAGAGATTATTGTTGCTAATGGTATATTTATTTTTATTTTTATGTTGCTGGTAAGTTGTGTGTTGCTACTCTTAGTGGTGCATATGAAGTGTTGAGACTCCTGCTATTGTTAGTTATTATTTTTGTTGTTGTGTTGATGCTAATGATTATGTTTCCACCTAAAAGGATGTGTTGTTGTTATCCACTCTATGTTATGATTGATGGATATTCCTTGTTACCACTATAGGAGTTCGTTGATATGATGTTTAGAGAGGAGGAGTCATTCTTTGAGTTTGTTGCTAGTATTTTTATGTCTTGCTCCTACTTCCATGATATGGAGATCTTGTTATTGTTGCTGATCATAGACAAGTGAGAGTGGTTGCTACTTGGGTCAACTATGTTATCCTTGATTCTTTAGTGAGCTTTGATGGTTTTATTTTTTCCCTTTTCCATTGATGTCAAAGGGGGAGAGAATGAGGAGTTTAGTTCTTCGTGATTTTTCTTACGTTGAAATAAATTCCAAAGGGGGAGATTGTTGGCATTGATGTTTTTATGAAACCAAATCACAAAACAATAGAAATAATATATGAACGACTTAAAAAATATCCTCTTAGAGGGGCAAACCTCTTTTTCATTAAAAAAATTAAAAATTCTTGGATGATTCAAATGAAAGAACATCCTTTATATATATATAGGATTCTAAGGGGTGATAATATAACTAGAGCCTACATAACAATAGCAATATAATGGCGCAACAATAACAATAGTGGGCTTACATGGGGCACACTAGTAATAATATGGAGACTACATGGTCACAAAAATAACAATAAGGGGGATATGCTAAAAATACAAATAAGGGTCTACACAAGTATTATAGGGACATAACATGCACCTCTCCTTCAAAAATGTGTTATCCTCAACGATTGAGTAGTTATAGATTCTTCTATATAAAATGCTCATCCTCCCATCTGGAATATTCAGGGGGTAAGTTCTTCCACTTGATGAGATACCCTGAAATTGATCAATTTTGTAGCTTTCGGGTTCTTGATTCCATGAATGCTTCAGGTTCCAATATTATTTTTCCTTCCTCTTTAGGTTTTGGAAATATTTTTTAAACTGGGAGCTTGTCACATATAACCTTCCTTAAGCATTAAACATGGAAAATTGTGTGCAATCTGGAAGATGCAGGAAGCTCCAATTTTTATGTCATAGTACCAATGTTTTTTAACACCTTGTAATAACTATAGTACTTTCGCGATAATTTATTATCCTTCTTAGCTTTTTGGAGTGAAATTTTTTTTTATGGTTGCGGCAGCAAAAATAACTAGCTACCTACATCAAAATTTCTTTTGTTGTGATGCTGATATTCCTATTGTTTCATTCGTTTCTGCGCAAAATTGAGCTTATCCTTTAAGAGTTGGATAACTTCTAGTTGATGCTCGATGTGATCTTCCAGTTCTTGAACCTTAAAATTTTCTCTTAAAGATGATGTGATGGATGGTGGATGATATCCAAAAAGGGCCATAAATGGGGCCCTTTTTACTGCAGAATGGAAGGAAGTGTTATACCACCATTCATCTAGAGGTAACCACTTAAGCCATTGTGTTTTTTTATCAAATACAAAAAAAAAAGATATGCTTCCAAAAATTTGTTCACTATCTCAGTTTTCCCATCATATTGAGGATTATAAGATGATCTATGAACTAATTGAGTACCCAAAACAGAAAATAATTTTGTCGAAAAAATTCTAGTGAAAATTGGATCTTTGTCAATTACAATAATACTTGGGTTTCCATGTCACTTTTGAATTCTTTCCTTAAATGCAATATCAATTGTACTGGCTTTAAATGGATGAGATAGTGCACAAAAGTGTGCATACTTGGTAGGTCTAACAACTATCACCATAATGACACTCTTTCCTCCAGACTTGGGTAAAATTGTGATAAAATACATTGAAAGCTCCTCCCAATGTTGAATTGGAATGGATAAAGGTTTTAACAAACCCAGGGTCTTAGTTTTCTTAGCTTTATTTCGTTGGAAAACCAAACATTACGCCAAATTTTTTTAATATCACATCTAAGGCCATCCCAACAAAATTCCTTCATGAACCTATGGAAAGTTTTTAAAAATCCCGAGTTCCCTCCTAAGGGATAGGTGTGCAATTCAAAAATAATGTTTTGTTCGAGTTGGTAATTATGAAAAATATATAAGAAATATTTGTACCATAATGAATCATTTCCTCAACTAAATTTATCAGATGTACTGGTATCTTTCTGCAAATTTTAAATGAGTGTCCACACTTCTTTGTCATTCTTTGATTCATCTATTTCTTTGGTTTTACAATATGGTTGGATCATAGAAATGGCACAAAGAAATTCTTCCAAATCCTCATCCTTTCTTGGGAGTGTATCTGCAACAACATTTTTATTCCCCTTTTTTTAAATGATTTTAAAGTCATAACCAAACATATTTGTGACCAATTTTTTCTGCTCCTTTCAAGATAATATTTGTTCCAAAAATTATTTAATAATATCATGATCTATTTTTACCTTGAAGTGTCTTCCCATTAGGTAAGATCGCCATTGATTTAGGGCATGTAGTATTGCTAACATTTCCTTCTCATAAATAGGTTTTTGTAAATACTTTCCTTTGATTAGACAAATTTCAAAAGAAATGGGTCTTCCTTCTTTCATTCAAACATCACCAATTCCATTTCTCGAGGCACCACATTCCACAATAAAGATTTTTGTGAAGTCTGGCATAAAAAATATCATTGCTTGGAACATGTCCTCCTTAAGATGTTTAAAGGCCTTAGTTGCCTCTGGATTCCAAGAAAATTCATATTTTTTGAGTAACGTTGTTATAAGTGTTGTTATTCTTCCATAATTCTTAAGAAGCTTGCGATAATACCCTGTCAACCCGATAAATCCTCAAAGATGATTTATGTTTGTGAGGATTCTCCATTGCTTAATAGCTTTAATTTTGATGGGTTCTACCCTCATGAGATACAAAATGATCTAGATATTCCACCTCCTATACTGCAAAGAAACATTTGGAGGTTTTTTCAGATAAGTGTTTCTCCTCCAATAGTTTGAGCACCCTGCTAACATGTTGAGAATGATCCTTCCAAGGATATTTGTAGTTTATTATATCATCAAAAAATACTAGCACAAATTTTCTAAAGAAATGTTTGAAAATGGAGTTCATGAAACCTTGAAATGTAGCAGATTCATTGGTAAGGCCAAAAGGCGTGAATAAAATTCATAATGACCATCATGAATTCTAAATGTTGTTTCCGAAATGTCTTCAGTATTCATTCTAATTTGATGATATCCTGAACGAAGATCCAAATTGGTGAAGTAAATTGATCCATGTAATTCATCCAATATTTCATCAGTGGAAGGAATGGGAAATATATCTCTAATAGTGAGCTTGTTGAGCTCCTTATAATCCATAGACATGTGCCATGATCCTTCCTTCTTATGCACCAGTACTATTAGAGTAGAGAAAGAACTTGACTAGGTTGAATTATACTTGCATCTAGTATTTCTGCAACCATACATTAAATTTCACTCTTTTGGGAATAGGGATATCTGTAAGGCCCGATGTTTGGAGGAACACTTCCTGGAATAAAAGGAATAGCATGATCCTAATCACCAATATGTGGTAGGCCTTTGGGAGTATGAAACAACATGGAATGATTGTCCAAGGTTTTTTGGATATTTGGAGAAATAGATGATTTCGATGTTGGAACCTCTAGTGAGCATAATTGTGCAATTCTGCCTCGTTGTTATTTATTTATAAGATTTTTCATACAATGAGAGATAATTATATTTCCTAAATTCCCTCTTATACACCTTAATTAAAATTCTATTCCTTCCCAAAATAAATTCAAGAATTTTTTTTGAGAATTAAAAACAATCATACCCAAAGATTCTAACCATAGGACTCCTAGTACAACATCAACAACCCCCATTGGAATGGAAAGGATTGGACTATTATGCTAGGTCCCTATAATAATAGTGTATCTCATTATTGCTATTTTTAGTGTATCCCCTTTATTGCTATTATTTTACCCATGTATTCCCCATATTGTTATTATTTTTTCCCATAGAAGCCCTCTATTGTTATTGTTGTGCCCTCACATTATTATTGTTATTTCAGCTCTCATTGTATTGTGACCCCTTAGACTCCTATATATAGAAAGGATGTTTTGGTCATTTGAATCATCCAAGAATTTTTCATTTATGTAATGTAAAGGAGTTTTCCCCCTCGAAGAGGCTATTTATCAAGTCATTGATCTATATTTTTTCTATTTTGTGAGGTGGTTGCATAACATTTGATATCAAAGCTTTTGATTCTAGGGTTTCACTTCTTCAAAAATGTTATTGTAGGCTTTTCGCTAGAAATTTGTTTTTATGAAGCTTCAAAAGCTGAAATTTCAACCAAGTGGATTCGAAATATTGGTGAATCTCTTGTATGAATTTTAGATATTGGTTCTCTATATTTGCAGAGATATGATCCAAGAAATTTATGGTTTTTGTAGGCTTGAGAATTTCATCTAAAATCGGTTACCTAGGGAAAATCATCATAACTTTCGTTTTAGGAATTGGATTTAAATTTTGTAAAAATTGGATGAAATTGAACGGGTTGTAGTATTTCTTGTAGCAATTTCAGGGTCAAATGTTGAAACAATGACACATGGCATCCTGTACAGCTTCGCTCTAATGAACGAGTCCATAATAAGGTCGTCGTGGAAGATTTGGCATGACTCCATATTGAAAAATCCAATATTGGTCTAACTTGTCAAATTGAAAATAAGATTCATAGGGCTACAATAGTACCAAAATTCAGACCTTGGAGATCTAAAATTCGATAGTTACAACTGTTGCAAGAAACAACTCCTAAAAGTAAGACAAATGTGTGTATGTTTTTTAAAATTGCATAAATTATGTTTAAAAAATTAATTTTGAAGTGATTCCAAGGGCATATTGAAGCATAGATATTATTATTGGGTTCTAAAATTCCTCCCAAAAAATATAATTCCACACCCATTAAGCCATCAGAAAAATCTATTACGATGCATGAAGAGGAAGAACTGCAACATGATATATCAAAATTACGGGACCAAGTGCAAGAAATTTCACTCTCACAAAAGGAATCTAAAGATGAAATGGATGGTTAAAATTTAGAAATGGAAGCTAAGATGGATGGTTTGAAAGAAGACATGGAAGGTTGGAGGGAATATTTGAGAAAGTAGTTGCAAGAAAGGCTTCTCGATGGTGACAACGTAATCCATGAAAATCATGATGAGGACAAAAAGAATATGAATTGTGATTTTATAAAAACCAATGTTGGGTTTAAGAACCACCATATTCGAACGATCGATATGAGGATATTTGATGGAAAGGATCCAATAACATGGATACTACAAATGGAGCAATATTTTGATATCCATGATGTGAAACACTCACAAAAGGTACGCATTGCAACTTTATATTTAGAACTCAATCATTTTGTATGGTATCAATGACTTTGTTCTCGTAAACCACTTGTCACTTGGTGAATTTTTATGAAGTATGTGATAGCACATTATGGTTTAATTATTTATTTGTACACAACTATTATTTTTTATGAATAAATGTGGCTTGGAAATAAAAAAATTCAAATTAAAACTCATTTCTATTATTTTAAAGCATATTTTCAATTTTAATCAACCATTAAAATTTTATGAATCAATGTGACTATAAAGAAATAGATTCAAAATTTTATGAGTAGAATAAATAGATTCAATTTTTAGGAGTAGAAATTTTGGGAGTAAGTTATGAGACAGAAAGGAATGATTCGTTATATAATCCCAACCTGTAGTATGATAGCTAATTATTTTTATTAATAAATAATAATAATAAAATTAAAATTATGATTTTTCTCTCATTATTGAATAATCATCTTTATCTTATTATATTATCCAATATGTTTTTAAAGCATATGTTCTCTCTTACACAACCATTAAATTAAATTTAAATTAAACATAAATTACTATGATTTTAAAGCATACTTTTAGTCATACACAACCATTGAATTTTTATGAAAAAATGTGGCTTTAGAAATAAATAAGTTTAAATTAACTCACAAGTACAATATATAGTGCTCCTCCTCAAACCTCTCCTCTCCTTTGGCTACATTTTTCACATTGAATTACTTGGTAGCTTCATAGTCACAACAAACTACATACATTAAATAAAATTCATCAACATCAATTCAAATCAAAATAAATTAAACCTTAGGAAAATAAAATCTAAACAAAATTCATCAACATCAATTCAAATCAAAATAAATTAAACCTTAAGAAAATAAAATCTAAACTAGTTGAAAAGAATAAAACTTACTTGTTTTGCAACAAGTGGGTGTGCTATGCTTGACTCCATTGATATATAGAAATGGATTACACTACTCTTACATTCCATAATTAATTTCCTAAATTATTTAAATAAGCTTCATCATAATAAATACCATGGGAAAAAACATGGGTTGTCAAAACATCAAGCTAAAAACCTACCAATATTAAATTATTAATTTTATTTTGTTATTTTATTTTTTCCAGTCAAAATTCTTACATTACATAACATAACAAAGCATTCTATACAAAGCTGGAAATTTTTTTGTAACGTAGGCATTCCATACAAAGTTGGAACATTTCTTGGTGCAATAATGTAAAAAATGAAATTCTTCATTATTAATTATGGAAAAGCTGTTACTAAGACTACATACTATTTTATTAAAAAATTAAGAGTGTTTGTTACTTTATAGAAAAAAATAAAGTCGATATATATATATGTATATATGTATGTATATATATATATATATATATATAATTTACTATTTAAAAAATTAATTTAATGCCATTAATGGTCTACAAATTTTAAAAATATCTGTAAAATACACATAAATATCAGTGAAATTTAACCACATGCCACATTTGTTTTAATAGTAAGTTCATAATAATTACTTCTTACTATTAAAATATTTAGTTTTTATTTTCACATAACAATAATAGAAATATAGTTTCTATTATAGTTTTATTATGTTACGAACAATAACTTATTTGTAATTCTTAACTTTTTCTTCCTCTTAATTTATCTATTGGAAATTATTTTATCTTTATGATTACTTATGATATACTTTTTATAATAATAATAATAATAATAATTTAATTTTAAGATCATGTTAAAGTCACACCAAACCAAATTAAAGTATAAGACCCCTCGTAATAATTTAAATATCAAATTGTTAATATCTTCAAATGACATCTCTAATTTCTTAGTATCTTTTAGTTAATTTAAGAAGAGATTAAAATTTGTACACTTAGAAAATTTTTAGAAATCATATCATTACACAAGTAAAAGTATTTTATTTTACAAAAAAAAAATCTCATACACTTCCCGGATGCGGGTGTCAAGGTGTAAGGTTACGGAGATGGGCCTATAGAACGGCGCGTGGAAAGGCCACATGGCCACCCGCAGGCCTCACTTATGGTGCCTCTATGGCTTTAATACTCAAGGTCGTCACCCTGTGTGGCATTTATGTCGTTGCGTGGGTCTAGGCCACCAGCATTTCAAAATGCCGCCCTCTGGTTCTTCTCCTTAGCTCCTCGCCTCTGTGCTTGGGTTACAGTTCTTGCCTCAGCTCTGTGTGGTGGTCTCCATGCCGTCTCTGTTTCCGCCTGTCCGTTTTGGTTACTCCCCAGAGGCTGAGGCTCCCAACTCTCGCACCTCCCTCGCAGGCGTTGCAACTTGGGCTGTTATGTTGAATTCCTCCTCCGCTTTCATTTTTCTCAAAGCCCCTTCTGTCATCTGCAATCCTCCCCCCCCAATCGAGCTCAATTCACCCTCTGCCTCTTTGCCCACTGCTGCCACCTCTATCAACTACCTCTCGCTGTGTGTAGACATGCCTCAGCGTAGGCATCGCTTGAGATGCCGAAGAGGCAGTTCCAGGGCACGATCTGGTAGCCGGCATCACTCTTCCACTTCCAGCTCCTCGTCGTCTTCTCATGAGCATATTCAGGGTCGCTACCCCGACACATGCAGTGGGCATGGTCATCTGGACACCTCCTCCCCTAGGCGTGCTGCCTCTTATTACATGGTGCCTCCTCTCTCTCGTCTTGCTGCCTTTGCCTCTCTGCACAACCCGACTACTGCTCATTTTCACTTCCAGTGTAGCACCAACCGCCCTCTTGTTATGGCGACAATCACGGTTTCCTTTCGCGAAATTCCTGAGGTAATCCCTGGCCCCTCCTCACTTGCGCGTCTGAGTAATATGCATGGTCCCTCTGACATCGTGCAACCTCCTCAAGCTTTGGACAGGGTTACTTCTCACAAGATGGGTGATTGCATCTCGAGCCACCTTCAGGACAATGGCAAACAGGAAGGCGAATGCGGCGCAGGTGCGGAAGCAGCTCAACGTGGCCCCTTACCAGACGACGATGATGGATATTGGTGCCAGATTGAAGAAGAGCCTCTCTCGGATGATTATGGTCTTTAGATCTACTGGCTTTGACTAAGTAATTTTTTCCAGATCTCTTGTTATTTTTGCTGTTTTGGGATGTATTATTCTATGTCATGATGTAGTTGGTTTCCTCCATAGAGGCAGCATTACAAACCTTTCATGAGCTGGTTTCCCCATGTGGGAAGCACGATTTTTGTTATTTTGCTGGACTTGTGCCACCACTGATGGCCTGCACTATTGAGGCCATGGCCTAGCTGTACTATATGTTTCACTAATAGAATTACTCTTACTTAGAAAAAAAAAAACAAATCTCATACACTAATTTAATATTTAGCTTAATTATAATCTAAAAATTAGATAATTATCACTACTAATCAAATTCATATTTTAAATGTTTATTAATATTTAAAATAATAACATTATTTTATTAATATTAATAATCTTATTCTTGTAATCCAATAAAAGCTTACTAGTTTACATTTAATAGATTTCGGCAATTGATTTAAGGGATGATACTTATTTGTTAATTTTAATAATGTATTTCATGCATATTGTATATGTGATCAAAACTATAAGATTCCATTACTTTCCATCCAACACCCAAAAGATATTTCTGGACATCTACTTTTCTTGAGAGAGACACCCCCAACAACTCGACTACATTCATAAAATTCATTGTTGTGCACAACTCACTCGACCACCTACCTAAGAAATAACCATGGCATCATTTTATTTCCAATCAATTTGACTTATAACTATAACAGCATTATTGAATTACAAAGTGTAAATTTGGCATTAAAATATCTTGGGGATTTAAGAAGGGGATTTTAACATAGTATTATTAAATATATTATTTGTTTCAAACATTCATAAATAAAACCTGAATTATTTAGAAATATAAGACATTTTATAAAGTATTTTAAGATTTGTAAGGGTCAAATCTAAATAATGAAATACTGTGATGAATATTATAAATACTAAAAATAAAACTTATATCATAAAAATGAAGTGGCTTAACTTTTCTAACATATCCATCCAGATAAAACACTTACGAATTAGAAAGCGGAAAGGAATAAAAAACGTTCATATCATTTTGAAAATTTCAATCATGCACATAGCTTTCTGATAAATATTATTTTATAACTAATTGTGTAGCATATAATTTTATAAATGGAATATCCTAAAGGTGCTTCCATATCTATAATTACTGAAGAAATTCTTTCTTAAAATTCAGTCACTAAAGGTAAAATTTCATTATTACTTTATATTATAAATCTCTTTAATAAAATCTCACACCAGTAGTTACTCAATTGTTCGTGCATAATAAAAGGTAGGATGGCGGAGTTAATTCTTGGGAAAGGTATGAGAATATTTTATTTTTGAAGTTAATTGATTTAATTTTTTAATTTCTTTTAATATTATATAAAATAATATTGTGTTTTTAATTTTTAATTTTTTAATATTATTTAATTAATTGAATAATAAAATTAGAATATATATATATATGGGGTATACTATATTACTACTTTAATAAAGGTGAATTGTTTGACATACGGTGATCTTTAATATTTCCTATAAGTTTCTGAAAAAATATATATTTAAAAAAAAATACAACAACTATTATGTTTATGGAACAATGTAGACCCCTTTCTCATATATTTTTCCACATATTTATGATCAATAATGTTTGGATCACGTTTAATATATATTTGATATATCTAATGTTTGGATCAATGCTTAATATATATTTGATATATTTCTTTGGTTCTATGATTAATATATATTTGATATATCTCCTTGGTTCTTTTTATTGTTGGTGTTAAAATTTCATAGACCTTACATGTGTTATTGGTGTTAAACTTTTGGTTATTCAAACATATAGGGTATAAAAATTAATCTTAAAAAATATTCATTTATTTATTTTTATATAAAAATATATCTTTTTATAATATTTTTATTTTTAAATATTATTTTTATTTAAACTGGATATTAAGATATGATAAATATATTCTACATAAATTATAATTATTTTTTATGCTTTTTGTTTTATAAAAAATAACTATTTTCGAAATAGTATTATATCTTTAAAAAAAAATGTATATAAAATAATGCATTCTAATAGGTGTGGTTCAAGATATTAGAATCTTCGGTTTATGTTACACTAAAATATGTTTATACATAGTAAATTGCATCATTCTTTTTTAATAATTATTTTAATCATAAAACTCATAAATTACAATTTAATATTTTTTAGTAAAATATGTATTTCTCTTTTTTCATTCCAAACAAATTATAAATAAAATTTAATATAATTTTTTTTTGGAAAAAAGTATATTTTTTCATTTCCTTTGTAAATAAATTTTAAATTGTAATTACTATAATGTGCTAATTATACTAAATAAACCTTGCATTTTACCTTTTATTTTTAATATAATATACATTAACACACAGAATTTTGGGAAGAGAATATATTTCTTCCAAAAATTATAATTTATAGTTAATATAATGTATTGGTTAAATTAAACAAAAAATTATAATTAATATAATCAAGTTATATTAAATAACTATTAGATTTATTGTGTAGGTGTAATATAATGTAGTTTTGAGTATATGATTTTTAGAAATCTGCGTTATTTTATACCTTAAAAATTTATCTTTTCCTTAAGATATATATCTATCTATATATAAAATGGAGAATTAAGACCATTATTACCAAATACTATTTATCAACTTATCATTATTGTTATAGAAAAATGATTTAGAAACTATAAATATTTTAGTGACAAGCCCAATGGAATCTCAACAACCAAAATATCATCCAGGAAGCCGCTCTCATCAGTAAAACTCTTTAACCAGATTATATACATTCATGACATAAATAGAATTTTCTCTTAAAATATAAAGAAAGAAATTCATCTGAGCTAGAAAACACATTTCATGAAATAAATGATTTAAATACCATCAAATATCCAATTACATTGTAAGTATGACAATGACAAGTGACTCTGTTTTCATGATAGGTTACAGACGGTTTTCAAAACATCCTCCACTTACACCAATATTCCATCCTCCAGGCTCCACCTGACAACAACGTTCCATCAATCAAAACTGCAATTCATGGTGACAGCCCCAATGTACTTGCTACAATGGCCACACATATTAATAATTATCGCCGCACGTGGACGTGGCACCTTCCTATAATCTGTTTTCTCCCACTCTCACTCTCTGAAATTTACTGTGGGATTTTGACAGCTTTACAGGATAGTAAGTTGGATGGGATATAGAACTCCAGAATGACATATTTATTTAGATTTTTAACATTATAATGAAATGATTTAAGATGTTTGAGAGTGGTTTCGATTTTATTAGATTTTATATAGAGAAAGTAGAATTTTAGATGTTACTCACAATATTTTAATATCATTACTATGAAATCACTTAAATTTTTGAAGTGGTTCCGATCTCATTGAATTTTATATGGAGAAATTAAAATATAAGATCTCACTCAACTTATCATGTTTTCAAGATTGAGGGATTACAATGTTTCCATTAAGTTTTGTCATGTACTCTTATGGAACTCTAACATCAATACCTCTATGTATCTTATGGAACTAGTATTTAATTAAGAAAGTCAATACCTCTAGGTACCTTGATGTTAGTAGTGGCATTGGTTGTTGAATCCTCTATCATGATCCTACTAAAAATGTATAGTTACTTAAAAAAAAATATTTTCTTGACATGCTATATTTTTCTATCTTATATTAATGCCTAGAGGATCCTCAGTGATATTAATGACAAAAATTCCAAGATAAACAATAATTTTGGTGATATGTAAATATTTGTTGTAAAATAATTTGTTTAGATGAAAAATCATGTAAAACCTCTTTAATTATAACTACTAATAATTGATATCCTAGGATTTAATACATATTTTTATAACTAATTCATCATTTTAAATCATTTTTGTTAACAAATAATATAAAAATATATATTATATAAAAATGTGCCCCTATTCACCCCTCCTCTTCCCAGAGTAGACGTCAATGGCATGTCTATATATTTTAATTATTTATCCAATGAAATCTATGGGTTCAGAATCCAAACAGCTACTACCTAGGGTACATATTAATTATTGAATCTATTTTAAGAAACCCTACCAGAATTATGATAAAATACTGAAATATCAATTTACCCATGATAGCTACAAATCTGTGAATTTGTAGCTATCCATCCATTCACTGGTTGGGAGACTAATTGCTACAACCAGTTGAAAATTCAGATGTCGTTTTCTGCCAACGATGCCCCATTTTGGCAATGCGTAACCTTTTTTCATGGCGTTCAGCGCAAAAATCGCATAACGTCGCATTTTGCATACTGTTGCTGCATTTTGGTTCGTGCAATGGTGTCGGGATGTCTAGAGGCTTCATCCTTTCTCCTCCTCCGTATGAGAAACTTGCAAGTAAAACCTCCGCCGCGGCCTGAGAGGCATAATCAAGTAGCAGTAGCAGCAGGGGGGTCGTCAAATCAATAGCATTAGTACAAGACAGCGCGTGGTCGGTAGTTGACAGATGGCGAATTCTAAAAGGCTTGATGGACAACTAATGCTGAAGGGTGCTTTCAATGAAATTATTTACAGCCATGGCAGGCCATGGAAGTAACAAATGGAAAAGAAATCAAAAGCAGACAAGCACTGAAAAGGAATCCTGCAAAAATGAAAGTAGAGAAACAGTGTGGAAATGGGGAAAAAGAGTCGAGTGAAAAATGAAACTTTAAAAAATATCAGTTGACCACAGTATTCCTTGGAAAGGTTGGAAAATGCTTGGCACCTGGTTTCTATGTTAAAGAAACCTTCTTGAGTTTCCTTCTCTCTCTCCGATTATCAAAAGGAAAAAAAAAAAGGAGGGTTAGATTTTTATTTTTTTGGTTCATCGTTACCTATATTACATGACAATTATAAAAGCCACTTCAGGTATGAAATGATAAAATCATGTGCACATAGAGATTCTAAGAGAAATATTTATCGTATATGCAAGACATGGAATAAAGTTTTAAATCAAAATAGAATGGAAATACATTAGATAAATGATAATGTAAAAATTAAATTCTTCCACACAAAAGTTTTGAAATTGCTCTGGCATATAAATATATGAAATTGTAATGGTATATACATGTATGTTAAAGTTATAATTTTATGTTTAATGGTAAGAAATTTTTTTTTGAGAAGATCACATGAAAATTTATTTTTCTATCATTTTTTATAATTTAGTGGCTTTATCATTAGGATAGGATGGAGAATAAGATTGTGGTATCATTAAATAGAAAAAGTTATTGGAGAAAAAATATTCTTGAATGTTAAAATCTAACCATTAGTTTTAATTAAAAATTATTATTTATTAACATTTTAATATAATGAAAGTAATCATTATAATATAATTGGTAATTAAAAATTTGAAAATAAACTTAAAAATAGTTCAGATTAAGTAGATTAACATTTTAGGTCATACTTAGATAATACATTAAGTTCAAAATTGGAAAACAAATATTTAATTTTGAATAGATATATAAATAAATATTTTATTTATTTACTTATTTATTTAGGTATTGATTAAATAAAAATATATATATATATATATAGATTAATAAAATAAATATATAGTTTTGGATACATAGATTTATGCTTAGTCAAATATTTTATTTATTTATTTCTTCGTTTTTTCATTTACATTTTTAATCAAAATAAATATGTTTTGACTAAATAAATCTAGTTTTGATTTAAATATTTTATTTAGTTTTCTCAAAAAAATATATTAAAAGACTAATAAAAGAAAATATACTAAGAAAATAAGAATTATTAAAAGAATTTATAAATACAAAAATATAAATAAATATTAAAGGGAAAAACAAATAAAAGGGAAAAAGGCTCTAACAGAAAGAAAAAAGAAAAAGATAAAGAATAAAATATATAAAAGGAAAGGGGGCCACAAAAATAAGAAGTTAAGAGAGGAGTACTATGAATAACTAAACCGAAACTAAAAGAAGATAAAAGAAAATTCAAAACTCAAAGTTATACAAACTTTAAAATTACAAAAAATAAAATAATTAAGAAACGATGAAAAATATAATTAATTTAAAAAAAAGCAATAAAAGATAGAAAAATAATAAAGTAGATATAGAATTCCAAAATAATAAATGTACAAATATTTAAAAGAAAAAATAGAAACATCAAGAGGAAAGAGATAAATTTATGTTTAACTTAGATAATTTTTTAATAATAAAATAAAGATAATTTTTTTAACCATGTTTTTGAAATAATATGTTATGGATAATCTAGTTTAATATGATTAGCTAAGTAATTAGCATTCTCATATGTAAAGATAATTAAAACTAGCACAATCACATTTATATAAATAAATGTGGTTGATATAGGCTTTTAGGGGTTTATCAATCACATGCCAAACCACCAATGGATATAGATTCAATATCAATAGTAATATTCATATTAATAAATATATAAATATAATAAAAAAATAATAATAACAATTAAATTTTAAAATATTATTATTATATTAAAAATAATAAACTTAAACTTATTAAACAATTAATTATTCAGCTTAATATTATAAACCCTATCCATAGTAATACTAGTATACTAAGAATATTAACCATTAGATTAATAAACCAAAGGAATTGATGTGAGAGCTGCCTTAAGTGCTAACTAGTTCTTGACTAGTTGTTATGTAATTTTATTTTAAGAAACTAAAACATTTTATTTCTTTTGAAAAAGATTACTTGATGAACATGAGTTAATTTTGTTGTGTTGAAAATAAATTTAGTTATGGAAAAGTGGTTCCATAAGAGTGAAAAAAACGGATGGTAAAAGTATTCCAAGAACTGAGAGGTGGTTGAATAGTTCAGATAGTTACATTTTCCTCTGAGGATAAAGGTACATCTTAGTGAGGAAAATGAGTTTTGTTTTGGGACTAAGGAGAGAGAAAGGAAGAGAGAGATGATTTCTTTAGTTGGTAGTGACCAGCGCAACACTTAGCATTCCTGAAGATTTCTGGAAAAGAATACTAGACTTGGATTCCTGAGGTCTCTTTCGAAAATATTTTTCAACCTACTCATCTCGGGTGTGGAGCACGGGGGAAGATGAGGATGTAATTGCCTCTTTTATGGTATGGAGGACATCATCAGTAGAGCCCAAAATGAGATAAGTAAACAAATTGTATTCAATGCAGATATGATAGTCAGGCAGATTTAATAAAGGACTGAATTGGACCCAGATATTTCAATATTGGGAAAATATGTATTACATTAAGGAAAGAATGATTGTACACTATTCATGTCTATTAAAATCCATGTATGTTTATTTTATTTCAAAGTTATGGCTTAACTATACAACTGTCAAAGGTGAGCGACTATGTAAAGATTCTCTAGGAAGATGTTGTTGATAAAGCATGAATTTTATTTAAAAAACAAGAAAAGAATAAAACCATATTTCTGGACTACTAGTTTGGGAAATATTTTTAATTTAAATGTTCAGATTAAAAGGGTCTGGGTGGAAGCCTGAACCCAAAAATTGATGGTTACTCCAAACCTATGATATGTACGAGATAAAAGGCTTAGATAATCAAAATAATCATTCTTCTAAAAAATAAAATCTGTAAAAGAATTATAGAATTACCATCTTGAAAAATGAAAGAAAAATCTGTTGGAAACGCAAATTATCTTTACAATATCAAGTGAAAATCCTGAAATAGCATGCATAGTTGACTTGCAGGAAAGAATATTATTCCAGAATGATAGATTGTATTATAAAAGTAAAACACATTAAATACAATATACATCATATGACAACATAATACTGCTCGACCAAAAAGGGCACGAAAACCATCCAAATATACTGTGAAAATTACTGAGCAAGGAAACCCATTTCATACCATTGAAGGTATTCTAAAGCTCAAAATCACTACACTGATAAACCCCCTAGGGTAAACATGATATCGAAAGAGGAAACTGTATCTAGTAATACGTGGGAAAAAAATTTAGGAAACCCCAATAAAATATACAATGATAACCCTTCAACCAGTTCCATAAATGTTGTGAAAAAATATCACTGTACTTAGCTAAATTCTTCAAATAGTTTGAGATATAAAAACACAAATAAAGAATACATTGAATACAAATTTCTTGCAGCGATGTTGAGTAGGCAGATCCATGTAAAAATAGACTAACACAGTTGGCTCAACGGCCATAGCATTCAAGTCAAGCTTTGGAAAGAAAGGTGTCACATGTGTAGAATCTAGGATGGGTGTCTCGACACTCTAAGAAGGAAGGACTAATTTGAAATACCTGATAGGGCAAGGATAGCGTCAGGAAACTCGTAACAGATTTCGAACCTTGAAGGAGAAAGAAAATGTTTAGGGAATCTTTGGGCTTTCGGGCTAAGGGATTACCTGCACCAAATCAAAATATAAATCAGGGATGGTAGTAAAGGCCCATTTGAAAACAAGTGTAATCATGAATTTATCAAAATAAAAATGAGGACGGTTGCTAACCTGTGTAAACCTTCTCTGTCGGCCTAAGACCCAAGCTGTGGGGAAGCCAAAACAAAAAGAAAATAAAAGTTTAAAGACTCGTGACAGAGTTGTGCAAATAGAAAACTCAAGTTGTGTTACCATGAACATAGAAACAAATCTGAGTTTACTTGCCGCGGTGGAGGGTATCCTTACTGGTGGAAAATAGGGTGCCTTGTTCCTCGCAATGGCTCCCAAACCCTGTGAAAGACCAAATACTCTAGTTAAAACCCTACAAACCATCAAATGGCCAAGGTGGAGGCATTAACACTACTTCTAAGAATAATGTGAAGTAGTTGAGTAGAGAAGAAGCGAGTCTCGGTGGAAGTAAACCCAGAAGCATTTCTTAAAACACTTAGTTTACCTGGTTATGGCCAAAAGCACTCGAATCCAAACTGGAAAAAGGTATCTGCTTTATGGGGTTACGAATGACACAGTCAAAACAAACAACAGGCAAAGAAGAAAATACGATTTAGGGTTGCAGAGCTGCATCTGGAAAAGTCATTGCAGCAATCGGGAGTGATACGATCACAGATTTTATCAAACAATGGAAGGGAAAACAAGTGGTCTCATATGGAAGAGAGAAATCTCAAAAACATGTACAACCGTAGACTTAAATAAATTCTAAGGATATTTGTTGAGACTTAAGCCATAAGATTTAACTAGCAACGAAATATTTACACTTATATCTTTTCCTTATAAAACTTAATAAATGGGTAATTGAATTTAATAAATACCAATGCCAAGTAGGCTAGCATGCGATCCTCGGGTTGTGTTAAACCCATAAGTTGTTAAACCCATCAGTTACATAATGTTATGTCATAATGTTTACGTAGCACAATCACATGAATGCGGGACAAATAATCAGTGGTCTCTATTATATATTAATAATTAGCCAAATGACGGGTAAGGTAATATAGTAAGATTTTTTTTTTTTTTTTTGGATGTACGTTACAAGTGGTATCAGAGCAACGTTCACATGTTGGGACCCTAGGGGTCACCTAACATGATAAATTGTGTGTATAAATGATGCAAAGAACAGAAATAATATTGCAGAAGACAATATGAGGAGAGGATTGACACAACAAACACCTCGGAATGGAGGGGAACTTACACCCCAACCCCAACCAGAAATGAATCCGGAAATGTGTATTCAGCTAAGTGTAGATCAGCACCACCAGACCAGTAGACTGCTGGAAGAGAAGCAGCACCAGACCAGTATACTGCTAAGTAATTTGCAGAAGTTGCAAGAAGAAATGGTTTGGGTGAGAAGTGACAATGAACGCCTGATGCAAGAACATGAAAGGATACTTAAGAGCCTTTTTGACAAAAAGAATCAGGGGGTGTTACAACCCAGTCCCAATAGGGACATGCAGGAAGAAAATGAATGAAAAGAAAAGGAATAAACCACTAATAGAGTGGAAAGAATCCATTCACAGTGAAGAAACAAGAATATAAAATACAATGAGGCTGAGTCTGGAAATGTGTCGGAACAGTAAGAAACTAAGAAACAAAAGGTGGAACTACAAGGTGAGTTCTGGAAGATAAAACCACCTACGTTTGATGGAGAAGAGGAAGAGGTGGTTGAAGCATGGCTGATTAATATGAACAAGTAATTCCAAGTTTACGAGTATAGTATCAATCTTAAAGCTAGATTGGCCATCTGTCAGTTGAGAGAAAAGGCCACCCTATGGTGGGAGGAAGTAAAGAATGTCCACAACATTAAAGAACAAGATGTGACATGGGATTTTTTCCAGTAATTCTTTCAAGAAAAATACCTAAGAGAACATTTCTATGATGAAAAATCCAGAGAATTCCATGAATTAAAGTTGGGTCAAATGACGATGGATGAGTACATAACCAAGTTCACTTCCCTACTAAGATAGGTTCCTTGTCTAAGGGATGAAAAGGCTAAGATTCAGTGGTTCTTAAGTAGTTCTCCAACCCACTTGAAATAAAAAAATAAATTTTTGAATCCAAGGAACATGGACAAAGCAATTTGGAAGGAAATAATGTGTTACCAGCAGTCCAAGGAAAAAGGAGAACTAGGCAAAAATTGGCAGCCAAGAAAAGGACAGAAAGGCAGTTCAAATTTCAAAAGTGTTAGGAATAGAAACTTTAAGAATTAGGCAAGGAATTTAGTGAGAAAAAAATTTGTAAGGAACCACCAAAGAACCCGATGGCCTACAAAATAGAGGCCTACAGAGGCTTCCAGCAAACCTGAGTGAGGACAAGCCCTGAAACCACCTCTATAGTGTTAGAGATGCGGCGAGGCTCATTACTAAAAAAAATTCCAACAACGAGGGAGAAGTGAAATAGTTGCTAATATGCAAGAAGCTTCGATAGTGGTAGATGTAGTCCAAAGTATACCCCGAATCAACGTAGCCTTGGAATATCGTCAAACAGATTATCAACCAATGATGATATAGTTGGAAGGTAAGCTACTTTCGCAGCCTGTTTCTATTTTGGTTGACCCATGTGAAAGTTTAAGTTATGTAAACGTGGAGATATTATAATTATGTAAATCACAAAGTCATAAATTCAAAAATCCATAGATGGTATAGCTAGCCACTAGAGAAAAAAGAAAGGTAAGTGCCAAAATTCCAAACTTTACATTGGAAATTGGAAATCAGCAGTTAAATGTGGATCTGAATATACTGCCATTAGGGTCCTATGTTGTAGTACTGGGCATGGAATGGATAGAGAAACATTGGACATTGGTTGATTCTAAAGCGAAGATTATATATTATAGGATTCAAAATGGAACTCGCAAAGAGATTCAAGGAATCAAGAAACCACGACAGTTGTGTCCTATTACAACATCCCAATTGAACAAATCTATTAGGAACGGGTGACAGATATGTGTCATCTAAGTGGGTTTTTCTAATTCTAATGAGAATACTCCTATGATGGAGAGCATACCAGTATTATAATACTTCATGGATGTGTTTCCAAAAGATGTACTAGGTTTACCTCCAAGAAGAGATATTGATTTCATTATTGACTTAATTCCTGGAGCATCACTAGTTTCAAGGGCTCCATATCGAATGAGTATTCCTGATATAAGTGAATTAAAAATACAGTTGCAGGAGTTGTTGGACAAAAGGTATATTCAACCAAGTGTGTCCCCTTGGGGAGCACCAGTGATTTTTGTAAAGAAGAGGGATGGAACCATGAAAATGTTCATGGATTATAGACAGATCAGTAAACTGATCATCAAATAAATATCCCTTACCTCGGATTGATGACCTATTTGATCAGGTGAAGGGGACCACTGTATTTTCAAAAATAGACTTAAGGTCTAAGTACCACCAGATCTGGATAAAATATGAGGAAATCTAAAAGACTATTTTCCGTACCAGATATGGGCATTACGAGTTTGTGGTATTAGATTTTGGATTAACTAATACACCAACAACATTGATGAGGCTGATGCATGGTATATTTCACCCCCTTTTGGACAGTTTTGTGCTAATATTTATCGACAATATTTTAATTTATTCAAAGAATATGGAAGAGCATAAGGAGCACTTAAGAATAGTGTTAGATATGTTAAGAAAACATCATTTGTACACCAAGTTCAGCAAATGTGACTTCTTTAAGGAAGAAAGCCAGTATCTAGGCAATGTTATTTTCGCTCAGGGAATAGTGGTTGATCCAAAGAAAATTAAGACAATTATGGAATGGTGAATCCCCCAAAAAGTAGCCGATATTCGATCCTATATGGGATTGGCTGGATACTATCGATGGTTCATTGAGGGGTTCTCCAAAATCACCTTTTCAATTACTTCCTTACAGAGGAAGGGAAAATTATTTGAGTGGACTAATGAATGCCATAATAGTTTTGAAAAATTAAAGCATTTGTTGACCACTACCCCAGTGTTGAGGGTAGTCGACCCCAACAAAGAGTTTGAGGTTTGTACCGATGCTTGTAAAGGAGTTGCGGTGGTTTTTTCGCAAGAAGGAAAAGTGGTTGCCTATGAATAAAGAAAGTTAAAAGAGCATGAAAAGACATACTCAACCTATGACTTAGAGCTGACAGCAGTAGTGCATGCACTCTGGGAATGGAGGCACTACTTGCTAGGGAAAAGGTTTGTAATAAAATCCAACCACAAGAACCTAACCAACTACTTTAAGCAAGCTAATATAAAATCTCTTAAGTCAAGATGAAATGCCTTCCTAATTGAGATTGACATTGACATTCAGCATGTAAAAGGTAAAAAAACTGTGTGGAGGATGCCTTAAGAAAAAAATTGCATTGTGTTTATGAACTTTTCTATAGCCATCTTCAATGTAATTTTTTAGATCAAGTAAAAGAGGAAGCCCGGAAGGATCCTGAATACCATTTTTTATGGTAGCAAATGAAGGAGGGCAGAAAGCAAGAAAAACCTTTTAACTACATAGCTAGCAAAGATAAATTTCTAACCTTTACGGAAAATATATATATTCCAAATCAAATGGATTTGAAGGATCTAATCATGAATGAATACCACCATAACAATTATTCAGGAAACAAAGGATACTAGAAAATGTTGACCACAATTAGAAATATCTATTTCTTGCCTGGTATGTGGAAAATCATTACAAAATATTTAAACAAATGTCTGGAGTGTCAACAGGTTAAGGTGGAGCATCAACATCCAACTGGATTGTTGCAGCCCATACCAGTACCTAAATGAAAATGGGAAGTTATATCTCTATACTTCATTACTGGTTTACCAAGATAAAAAAGGCACAATGACTCCATTATGGTGGTGGCTGATAGACTGAGCAAGGTAGCACATTTTATATCGGTACATTATACTTACAAAACTATGAAAATAGCATATATCTTTATGAGAGAAATCTTTATACTACATGGCATACTAAAGGTTGTCATATCAGACAGGGATGTAAAGTTTACTTCAGCATTCTGGAAGACCTTATTTACAGGTCTAGGAACCCAAATAAATTTTAGCACCACCTATCATCCTCAGATAGATGGAAAAACCGAGCGGGTAAACCAAGTCTTGGAGGATATGATGCAACTATACATGATGTAGCAACCAACGAAATGGGAAGAATATTTTCACTTGGTAGAGTTTTCCTAGAAAAATGGTTATCAGGAGTCTATTAAGATGAGCCCCTTCGAAGCTTTATATGGACGACAATGTCACACTCCCATGAATTAGAGCAGCCCCTAAACTAAGTTGATGCTTAGACCAGAAATGTTAGCTCAGATGGAATCAGAAGTAAGAAAGATTAGACAAAATCTAATAGCTGCTCAAGATCAACAGAAGTTATATGCAGATAAGAAGAGAACTTATCGAGAATTTGGAGTGGGTGATCATGTGTATGTAAGGAATAAACCAAAGAAGAGCGCATTAAGGTGGGCCTCCTGTGCCAAGTTGGCTCCCAGGTTCTGTGGACCTTTCTAGATATTGGAAATGGTGGGGACTGTGGCATAATGATTGGCCTTACCCAGCCATACTCGGGTCCACAATGTGTTCCATGTATCCTTACTAAAGCGATAAGTGCATGACCCAAAGAATGTAATCCACTGGCAAAGCATTCAATTAGGTTAAGATTAAAAATCCTCACTTGAAATACAAAAAAATTATGGGAAATTAATTTGGAGTTTTTCTGATTGCAGGTCGACCCAGATGATGAATTTATGGTCAAACCTTAGCGTATACTCGAACGGAGAGAAATCATGCTCCATAGGCAAGCCATCAGCAAGGTTAAAGTGTAGTGGAAACACTTCAGCTCGGATGAGGCTACCTCGGAAGATGAGGGATTTTTTCTTGAGGCTTATCCGGAATTTTTTGCTGAGCTAGAGTGAAACACCAAGGACAGTGTTTACTTCCAAGGGGGGAAGTTGTGACACCTGGCTTAGGTGCTAACTAGTTGTTGACTAGTTGTTATGTCATTTTATTTTAAGAAACTAAAACATTTTATTTCTTTTAAAAAATATTACTTGATGAACATGAGTTAATTTTTTTCTATTGAAAATAAATTCAGTTATGGAAAAGTGGTTCCATAAAAGTGAAAAATACTGATGGTAAAAGTATTCCAAAAGCTGAGAGGTGGTTGAATAGTTCAGACAATTACCCTTTCCTCTGAGGATAAAGGTACATTCCAGTGAGGAAAATGGGTTCTGTTATGGGACTAAGGAGACAAAAAGGAAGAAAGTGGTGATTTCATAAGCTGGTAGTGAGCAGTGGAACACTCAACATTCATGAATATTTCTAGAAAATAAGACTGGATTTGGAGTCTCGAGGTCTCTTTCAAAAATCTTTGTCAACCCACTCATCTCAGGTGTGGATCACGGGGGAAGATGAGGATGTAATCGCCTCTCTTATGGTAGGGAGCACATCATCAGCAAAGTCCAAAACGAGATAAGTAAATAGATTGTATTTAATGAAGATATGATAGTGAGACAGATTTAATACAGGAATGAATTATACCCAGGTATTTCAAGATTAGGAAACTGTGTATTACATTAAGGAAAGAATGATTGTACATTGTGCATGTTTATTAAAATCCATGTTTTTTATTTTATTTCAAAATTATGTCTTAACTATAGAACTGTCAAATGTGAGTGGTTGTGTAAAGAGTCTCTAGGAAGATGTTGTTGATAAAGCCTTACTGTTATTGAAAAACAAGAAAAGAATAAAACCATATTTTTAAACTACTAGTTTGAGAAATATGTTTTAAGATGGAAGTAAACTATTAGTTCAGGTTCCTCGGTGGAAGCCCTAGACCCTAGAACTGGTAGTTCCTCCAAACCTATGATATACGCAGATAGAGGCTTAGATGGTCTGGCCATCATTCTAAAAACTATAAAAGAATTATAAAATTATTGTCTTGAAAGAGGAAAGAAAACTCTGTCGGAAACACAAATTATCTTTACAATATATTGAAATGAAAAATCATGAAATAGCATGCATAGTTGAGCTACAGGAAAGAATATTATGCCAGAATGAAATATTGTATTATAAAAGTAAAAGACATTAAATACAATATACAGCAGATGACAACATAATACTGCTCGGCTAAAAGGGCACGAAAACCATCTGAATATACTGCGAAAATGACTGAGCAAGGAAACCTGTTTCATACCATTGAAGGTATTGTAAAGCTTAAAATCACTACACTAATAAACCTCATAGGGTAAACACTATATCAAAAGAGGAAACCATATCTAGTAATGCATGGGAAAAACATGCAAGAAACCCCAATACAATATATAGTGATAACCCTTCAACAAGTTCCATAAATGTTGTAAACAAAATATTAATGTAATTATTTAAACCCTTCAAACATTTTGAGACAGTAAAACCGAAATAAATGATACATTGAATAAAAATTTCTTGCAGGGATGCCAAGTAGGCAGAGACATGTAAAACTAGACTAACACAGTCGGCTCGACGGCCATATCATTCAGGTGAAGCTTTGGCAAGCAATGTGCCACAAGTCCAAAATCTAGCACGGGTCTCTCTACACTCCAAGAAGGAAGGACTGATTCGAAATACCTTATAGGGCAAGGATAGCATCAGAAAACTCGTAAAATATTTCGAACGTTAAAGGAGAAATAAAACAATGTGGGAATCTTTGGGCTTTTGTGTTAAGGGATTACCTGCACCAAATCAAAATATAAATCGTGGATAGTAGTAAAGGCCCATTTGAAAACAAATGTAATCAAGAATTTATCAAAATAAAAATGAGGAGGGTTGTTGACCTGTGTAAACCTTCTTTGTCGGCCCGAGACCCAAGCTATTGGGAAGCCAAAAGAAAAAGAAAATACATGTTTAAAGACTCATGATAGAGCTATGAAAAGAGAAAAATCAATTTGTGTTACAATGAACAGAGAAACCAATCTGAATACCTCATTTACCTACCATGGTGGAGGGTATAATTAATGGTGGAAACTAGAGCGCCTTGTTGCTGGCAATGGCTCCCAAACCCTGCAAAAGACTAGATATTCCAGTTAAAATCCTGAAAAACATCAAACAACCAAGGTGGAGGCATTAACACTGCTTCTAATAATAATGTGAAGTATATGAATAGAGATGGACCGAGTCTCAGAGGAATTAAGCCCAACAGCATTTCTTAAAACACTCAGTTTACCTAGCCATGGCCAAAAGCACTCGAATCCAGACTAGAACAAGGTATCTGCTGTTGTGGGAGTTGCACATGAGCCACCTAGTGAAACCAAGCAATGAAATGAGAAAATACAATTACGGTTTGCGAGGGCACTACCCTAAGTGGTTTCTACTTATTCCTCTGTCGTCGATCCCGAGATTTCCAATCAAATGGTGGAAGGGCAAACAAGTGGTCTCATATGGTAGAGACAAATCCTGAAAACATGTATGACTGTAGACTTAAATAAATGATAAGTATCTCTGATGAGACTTAAGCCATAAGATTTAATCAGCAACGAAATATTTACACTTATATCATGTCCTTCCAAAACTTAATAAATGGGTAATGGGATTTAATAAGTACCAATGCCAAGTAGGCTAGCATGCAAGCCTCGGGTTGTGTTAAACCCATAAGTTACATAATGATATGTTATAATGTTTACATAGCACAATCACATGAATGCGGGACACATAATCAATGGTGTCTACTATATATTAATAATTAGCCAAATGATGGGTAAGGTAATATAGTAAGAATTAATATTTTTTTAATGTATGTTACAATTGATATTATAAATCCAAAGAAATAATAAAACCAAAGGCTTAATACTAAAGCCCCAAGAGAATAATATTAAACCCACAATATTAATATTCTAATCCCAAGATATATAAACTGTAAAATATATATTACAATCCCTATAAATAATATTAATATTAAATAAAATAAACATTAAATTATGTACTAAATAAAAGAAATATAATAACGATACAATAATAATAATTCAATTTTAAAATAATATTAACATTATATTAAAAATAATAAACTTAAATTTATTAATTAGTTATTTAATTAATTAATAAACTTAATATTATAAAACCTATCAATAGTAATAATATTATTATATCTTAAGAATATGAACCCTTTGATTAATAAATCCAAGGGAATAATAAACCTAATGGCTTAATACTAAAACCCCAAGGGATTATAAACCCAAAGTATTAATATTAGAAACCCAAGGTATATAAACCATAAAATATATATTATAAACACTATGAATAATATTAATATTAAATATAAAACTAAATAAAAAAAACATTAAGTTAATTACTAAATAAATGGTTGAAAAAAATTAATGGTTGTAAAATTAAATACTAAATAAATTAAACATTATTCAAACCGTCTTTCTCACAATGCGACGTTTGATCATGTTTTCCCATGGTTGACCATGGATGACCATGGATAAACATAATCAACCCTAAAAAAACATCGTTGACCATGGTTGATTTCCATATTGACATAATATTTTGTGACAATGGGACTTGGGACCATGGTTGACCATGATTGATTTTCATATTGATACAATATTTTTCACTATGTGATGATGTACCATGGTGGATTTTCGTATTGAGATGAGCTTTATCACAATGTGAGCCACACCTATGGTTCACCATGGTGAAAGATGGATGGCCATGGTTGTCACAATGCGGCGTTGGAGCAAGAGACAATATTTGTTATAATGAGACCATGGTTGGTGTCGGTTGATGATGGTTGACAATGGTTGATATTCATGTCGGGACAATCTTTGTCACAAAGAGACGTTGGACCATGGTTGACCATGATTTTCATAATGCGATGTCAAACAGTGCTTTCCCATGATTGAATTTAATATTGAGACAACCTCTATCAAAATCTCATGTTGAATCATGGTTTACCATGTTTGACCATGGATAACCATGATTAACCATGGTTAGTTTTCATATAGAGACCATATTTGTCACAATCTGACATTGGATCATGGTTGAACATCATTGTCCATGGTTTTTGATGATTGAAAAACATTAACAATGGTTGATATTCATATTGAGACAATCTTTGTCACATTGTGATATTGTACCATGGTTTACCATGATTGTCACAATGCGATATCGTATCATGCTTGACCATGATTGATTTTCATACTGCAACAATATTTTTCACAATACAACAGTTGACCACCATTGACCATGGTTGATATTCATATTGAGTGTTAGGTCCCCATATTACTAGTGTAGTCCCTTATTGTTATTAGTGTACCTCCCTTATTGTTATTGTTGTACCCCTGTAACCCCCATATTGTTATTATTGTTCCCTTACATTATTATTGTTAGGTCGGCTAGGATTAGATTGTGACCCCATGGACCCCTATATATAGAAGGAGGTTTTTTTGTTTGTATCATCCAAGAATTGCTCATTTATTTAATGTATTGGAGGTATCCCCCTCGAAGTGGTTGATTTCTAAGGCGTTGATCTCTCTTTCTTCTATTTTTGGAGTTGGTTTCATAACATTGAGATGATTTTTCTCACAATGTGATGTTGGGCCATGGTTGGCCATGATTGTCACAATGCGACATCCGACCATTTTTTAGCATGATTAATTAATCATTAATTAATTATTAATTATTAAATAAAAATAAATTTAAGTTAATTAATTAAACTTATTAATTAATTAGTTATTAAACTGAATAATATAAACCCTCTGAATAATATTAATATTATAAGCTATGGTTGACCATGGTTGATTTCCATGTTGAAACAATATTTTTCAGAATGCGACGTTGAACCATGATTGCCCATGGTTTACCATGGGGTGAAAACCCGAAGTTGGGAAACACTTTTTCGCGGATGGACAAAATTTGTGTCAAATTTTTTATTTCTCGTTCGAGAAAATAGTCAACTCAATTTCTTGACTGAGAGTTTTTAGAAATCTCATCCGAGATATTTTTAATGTTTCGCTTGAGAGTTATATTAGGCTTGATGGTAGTTAAACTACTCTCGGAAAAGAGTTAATTATTTTCTCATTCGAGAGTTTTATTGACATAAACTCTCGTGTTTAATGATTTATACAACTCTTGGACGAGAGTTTTAAAACTCTTGGCCTAGAGTTGTTTTAACTCTCATCTAAGAGTTTAGATTCTTTTGTATAGTATATGTGCCTCTACGATAAGATCACAGTGAGAAGTCTGATCTTCCAGGTGTGAGAATCTGCATATATGAGGCGACAATGCCTCTTTTTTCTTCCACATAATTATCAGGTGACCGTAGGCATCAGATCTGGATTCTTCTCTTTATTTGACAGTGGCTTGAATGCAGTCCTGCAACCTGTTGAGTCTCCAACTCCAAAATTTTCTTGAATTCTCGGTAATATCTTCGCTAGAAGAGTTCATAAACCTTTCAGGCTCAAATTCCAGAGGGTGTTCCCATTCAACGGGGTCTTCAAAAGCTTAGTGTTCATGGACACGTGATTACCCTCCATCTTTTCATGGCTCCTTTAGAACCTGTGAGCATTACAACAACAATGAAATTACCCATTCTATTTTGAAATCGAAGACAATACCAAAATTTTGTCCATCGGAAAACAGTGCCCAAACTTTGAATCTGTTGTAACGCTAATATCGTGTGATACCCAAGGTTTTAATGAATATTCAGTGTGTGTATCCAAAAGGCCTTCTTTAAGGCCAAAAGAAAATATACTGGAAGAGATGCATGTCATTTCTGAATTGGAATTAGACAGCTGATATGATTGCGGACAACTCATTCTCTATGTTTTTTTACGAACCTTCAAGCATTCTCGTTTATGGGAATTTTGGTGTCCTCCCAGGGCTTGAGTGATAATCTGCATAGATGGAAAAATCAAAGGAATTTCATTCAGAATACTGTCTCCACACAGATATTTTAGGGCCAAGGATATAAGAAAAATTTTGTATACAGTGATCCACACAATTTCCAGAAGTTCCCAAAGTTCTCGAAGGCCTACTGATATCCCGCATACAAAATTTTTGAGTTAATTTATCCATGAGTGATCATCCATAAAGAAAAATTGTGCAAGGAGAAGCCACAAATTTCCATCTATTTATGTACTTGAGATGTCTATCTGCTACGCATTGTAGTTTTGTTGGATGATTCACATGTCCACATAATGTTGTTGTCTTAGTCAGATAATCTTTTTATAAATCTTTTGGTTGATATATATATATATATATATATATATATATATATATATATATATATATATATATATATATATATATTAACAAGTATTATTGCATATTAACATTGTGTCTGGATGAAAATTAAAACCCGTAGCTTGTTTATCAACTTAATCACTACATCCACATTGGCATTCGAAGGTAGGAAAACCTACTAATTGAAGGTCAAATACCTTCACACGGCCAAGCCCAAGTTTGAATGTGGCTGCCCTTAACAACTAGCCCAACACTGACAGAGTAGAGCACTAACGCTATTATAGTATGAACATTTATATGCATGGCCTTTTGCAATATATGGTTCATAGAATGCATTATATAGCTGTTATTTTTTAATATACTATTTTCATGTAAGAATTTTTGTTAACTGGAATTCATGGCAGAGCATGTGGATGACCATGGATAAACATAAAAAACCATAAATAAACATCATGGACCATGGTTGATTTTCATGTTGACATAATCCTTGTCACAATGTGACATTGGACCATGGTTGATCATGATTTATTTTATAATTGAGTTGACAATATTCATCATTATTTGACGATGTACCATGGTTGACCATGATTTATTTTCATATTGAAACAATATTTGTCACCATGTGGTAACAAATACCATCATTGACCGTGGATGGCCATGGTTGTCACAATGCGACATTGTACCAAGAAACAATATTTTTCATAATGATACCATGGTTATTGACCATTATTGACCATGTTTGGCCACAATTGATTTTCATTTTGAGACAATATTTATCACAATGTGACATTGGACCATGGTTTATCATGGTTGATTTTCATATTAAGACAATCTTTGTCATAATGTGATGTTGGACGATTCCTGACCATGGTTAACCATGGTTAACTGTAACTGACCATGGTTGATGATGGTTGGCATTGGACCATGGTCTACCATTATCCATGATGGTTCACGATGGTTGAACATGGATTTTTTCATATTGAGAAAAGTTTTTCCACAATGTGACATTGAAACATGGTTGACCATGATTATAAACCCAAGGGATTTATATTAAATCCTAGGATTAATATTATAATCCCAACGAATTAATAAACCCAATGGATTAATAATAAAAACGAAACAAATTATAAACACAAGGGAATAATATTAAACCCAAGGGATTAGTATTATAAACCCTATTATAAACCATGGTTTATTTTTATATTGAGAAAATATTTGTGGAAATGGGATATTGGACAATGATTGACCATGGTTCACCATGGTTATAAGTACATGGGATCTATATGAACCCAATGGATTATTATTATAAATGTTATTAATAATATTATACCCTACTAATATGAATCCTTACATTAATATTTCTTAGGGATTGTTATTATAAACCCAAAGGATTAATACTAAAAACCAAAGAGATCATAAATTGAAGGGAATAATATTGAAAATAAGTAATTAATATTTAAATAAATGTAGTATATAAACCCTAATACAAGTATGATAAACTATAAAATAAACATGGTTGACCATGGTTTACCATTGTTGATTTTCATATTGAGACGATCTTTGTCACAATACGATGTTGGACCATAGTTGACCATGGTTTATTTTCATATTGAGACAATATTTATGACAATGTGACATTGGACAAGGATTGACCATGACTGACCATTGTTGACGATGACTTGAAATTCTTGAAAATGGTTGATTTTCATATTCAGAAAATAAAAAAAGGCTTTGTATAACTATTAGATATTATTTTAAATTTTTTTTTAAATGTGTAGGTGTGATTTTGTTTTTCTATTTGAAATGTTGTTTTGATTGCATATATACATTTAACACCATAGAAATCACTACAACGCTCATTGTAGAGTACTTACAACTCAATTTTATGATTTCATTTTTATTTTTGCGAGATTCTTAACGATTTCAATTGAAGCTTAAAACGTCTAAAATTATACTACCACTTTTAAAAAATAAAATATGTTTATTTTATATATTCCACATTACATTTATCACCATTTAATTTACAAATAATGAAATTTATAATTACTTTTAGAAAAATAATTAAATTTAAGTGAAATTTATTGAATTAAATTAAATTTATATTATACATAAATCAATTGTATAACTAAAGATATTTCCCTTTGATGCTTGTGATAAATCCACCAAATAAAAAGATAGTAAGTTGCTCATAATTTTTCAATTATCAACTTTTATCAACTTTTTATGTTTTCAAATTCCCTTATACATTGTATATAATGTAGGGTAGGGGTTGGGCCTTTGTTTAACTCACCAAAAATAGCACCACAAGCTAACTATAAGTATCCCTAGTTGCAACAAAATAATATATCATAAATTCTTCAATATTTTGCTAATAGTCGACATTGAGGCTTTCAGCCTGTATCGTAAATTAGTTCAAAGTGTTGATGTCCATGCCTCGACCTCTAGGGGTCCACATGGTAAGGCATCAAAATTATTTTAAGATGGTAAGAGTCAAATTTAAATAATGAAATAATTTGATGAGTATTTTTAATGGTAAAATCAAACTTATATCATAAAAAATGAAGTGTTTTGATGTTTCCAATACAATATATCCATCAAAATAAAACACTTATGAATTCCAAAGAGGAAAGAAAATCCGAAACATTCATATCATTTTGAAAATATCAATCATGCAGATAACTTTCTTATAAATATTATTTTATAACTAATTTTTTAGCATATAAATTTTTAAATGAAATATCCTAAAGGGTTTTGAGATTCAATAAGAAAATTTAGCACCCACACCTAGTACATTAAGCACATGGTTTCATTTAGCACTTGGTTGCATTAAGCACCCAGACTAGGGTGGGGACCCACAGTGCTATTTTTTTGGTGCATGTCTATTTGTATTATCCCTTAATTAAGATGGAAATTAAACTATAATCTATTCTCAATGTGGACTTGAATGAGTTAACTGAAAGTGATAAATTTAGTTAGCTAGTGGATTTCGAGTTAGAGGTTGTTGGTGAGGCATGCAAAGCAATTCTAGTTGTAACAAACTTCAAAGTGGAGTGGTGCATGAGTTGATGAAAGTTATAAATCAGTTTAACTCGGTTAAGTGAGTTAAACTCAGTTGTGCTAGTTGTAACTGAAGATAAACTTGTGAGAGATTCAGTGAATTAAATTTTAATTAATTCACAATTAGTGATATCACATGCAACTCAGGATTAACTGTTATTATATGCAAGCTTTTCAGATGCAGTGGAAACCCATTTGAGTTCTAGGTGAAAGGGAGATTGACTATCAGTTGTAGGATTATCTTCTTGCAGACATGCACACAAACACCCATTGTAGAGCCCATCATACTTGCGCAGTCAAGGAAGGTAAGAATTACTATCTCTTAGAGATATTTACCATTAGGGATTGCACAAGAAATCCATGTTGTCTGGAGGCTGAGAATTGGCTATGTGTTGGTCAGTTTTTCATATGAAAGTGTGAGACAATTAGTTGAGTACTGGAGGGCTCTTGTGAGAAGAGTTTTGTATGTAATTGTTTCATGATCCATGCTTAATATATAATAGAAGATAGTGGATTTTTTATTTGTAAGCTTTCCCCAGGAAATTATCTGTGTTGTGTGTGATTGATCTTTCTTCATGTTCATGTTATGTGATTAGCGATTGTGTTTTTAATTCCGCAAAATATTCTTAGAAGCAATTCAATATTTAACTTTAGTACATTGTTAGATCGGGTGAATCCAAGATATACATGCATATTGTATAATATATACATGGTATCACAGTACAGGAAATTGCAGAAGTGAAGCACAAGTTGAGTTTGTGATTAGATAGAATTCGAATTTGCAGAAAGACTTTCTTGGTGCTACAGCTGATTCAAGATCAAAGTGATTTTCAATGGATCGATGTAATAGTATGCACTAGAGGGCAGCTCAAACCACATTTCTTGGAAGGACAGGATGGAGGCAGTACTTGAAGACAATGGATTGAAGTAATTCATTGACAAAGATGTTCCTTAGCCACATGATGTAGATGCTGCAAATATTGATGCATGGAAAAAGAAAGCGGCAAAGGTGAGGAGTATCCTGTTGGAGGGAGTACGATACCACATTGTCTCAATCCTCCATGGGAAAGCCACACCATATAAAATGTGGAAGGATTTGATGGATCTATTCTAAAGCAGTAGCAACCATAGGAAATTGGCGCTCAAAGATAAACTCAGGAATATCAAGATGGAAAAGGGTGACACCATCCCAAAATATGTAACAAAGTTTTTCCAATGTCAAGATGATATGGGAAGTGTTGGAATAACAGTTTCTAATGATGATTTGGTGATATTGGCTCTCCTAGGACTTCCTAAGTGTTGGCACAATTATCAATAATATTTCAATGGAAGGGAAACTTTTCCAGATTGGGAATGACTTTGGTCAGATTTGGTGCAGCAGGAGTTCAGATGGAAGACCAGAGATGGATCTTCATCTAAGAATGAGGATGAAGAGGATTGTGCTTTGGATTCTAAGGTGAGGAAAGGGAAGGGGAATAAATTCCATTCAAAATCTGAGTCCAAGAATTGCAAGAAGCAGGACATGTCCAAGGTGAAGTATTTTCATTGTCACGAACATGGGCATTTTGCTACTAACTGTCCACAAAAGAAGAAGAACAAGAAGGCTATTGGATCTCCAACTGGTGAGGCCCTTGCCTCGCAATTTGAGATTGACATCTCATTGATCACATGCATGGTGTCTAGTTCATTGGGATTTGTGTGGTATTTGGATCGTGGTGCTTCTTTTCACATGACGAGAGATAAGGAACTTTTCAGTGACTTGGAGGAGAAAGATCACCAGATGCATATTGAAATAGGTGAAGACAGAAGGTATAGTGCTATCGGGATTGGTACCATTACCTTTCAGAGGAATTCAGGTAAACCATTTCAATTAAAATATGTAATGCATGTACCAGGTCTGAAGAAAAATTTGGTCTCAGTAGAAATGTTGGAGGATAGAGGCTATGACTTTGTTTTTAGTGATGGAAAATATTTCATGTGACATAAAATAATTGGTCAAGCCAAGAGGATAGGGATTCGAGATAAGAATCTCTACAAGCTAGAGGTAGATAGCTGCACAAAAATGAGGGGCAAGCCAGATCAAGTGGTGAGCCAAGATGAGGGCGAATTATGGCACAGGCGATTGGGCCATCTTCACTGGAGCCTTGAAATTCATGCAACATATTTCTACTGGTCTTCCCAGGGGTACACTTGCGCAGTCAGACACATGCAAGGGATGTGCTATGGGAAAATATATAAAGGACAAATTTCATGAGAAGGAAAATTGAGCTTCGGGGATCCTTGAGGTGTTCACACAGATGTGTGTGGTCCTTTCTTGGTTGCTTCAACAACAAAACATAAGTACTATGTAATATTTGTTGATGATTTTTCTCGTAAGTGTTGGATCTTCTTCATGCATAAGAAATATCAAACATTCTCTAAGTTCTGTGAGTTTAAGGCACTGGTGGAGAAAGAGTCGAGGAAGCAAGTGAAGGCTCTTAGGAGCAATAATGGTGGACAATACATCTCTAACGAATTAAAGAAGCTCTGCAACAAAAAAGGAATTTGAAGAAAACTTATACGGTCTCATAACCCAAAGAAGAATGGGGTCGCATAGAGGAAGAACATAACTATTATGGTTGTATCACGAGCAATGTTGCATGATCAAGGCCTATCGATGCATCTATGGGCGGAAGCGTGCAATACAATGGTACATGTACAAAACCATTGTCCTCATAGAGTAATTGGCATGAGTACACCTGAAGAGGCTTCCACTGGTAAAAAACGTGATGTTTCACAGTTTAAGATTTTTGGCTCATATATTTATGTGCATGTGACCTAGGACGTTAGGAAGAAGCTGGAGCCAACAACTAAGGTTGGGATTTTTGTGTGGTACACTAAAACACCCCAAAATTATCCTGTGTATTTTCCAAATAACATAATTATTGTTGTGTGACGGGATATCAAATTTGATAAGGAGAAAGCCATGCAGTTGTCCCTTGAGAGGGAATTGGACTTGCATGCAAAGGAGGAACTGTTGGTTCCCAAGAATGAGTCTCAAGATGTGGACCACCCACATGAGGAGATTCATGGAGTGGAGGAAAACACTCATGCAGATCCATCCATCATAAATGGCAGAAGGCGCATCATGGAAGCTAATAGATTGAGACTTGATACTTCAGAGAATGTAGGAGTCCCTACTTCATAGCACAAACTGAGACAATCTCCTGGCTGATTTATTGGATACATGGCTCTTATGAGTAAATGTATTGTGACTGAACCATATTCCTTTCAGGAATAAGTGCAGCTGATCTGAAAGGAGTGTATTAGTTCTACTGTGCTAAGTATCCTTTTAGTTAAATAAACATGTACAAATTGTATCCATAAGTTTTCTTAAGGTATGAGAGTTTTAACCATGAAAATTATATGAATTAGTGAACTTTAAGCATGTAAATAAGCCTTAAAAACACTGAACAATAGTGCATAATAGAGAAAAACATTCACATATAAGTTTTACATAGTAGGCATCATGAAGCAGTTCACCCCTCTTGGGCTACATCTGTTGGTCCAGCCCCTAATGGCATGTCCCTCTTTGTCATTATGCTCAAAATTGTAAATTACATATGTTTGAAAGCCTCTAATGGCTGTTTTCTCTGCAGCAATGGCTCCAGAATGCTCAAATTAGTCTAGGGAGACTCTTGTTTCACAAAAATTGGTCGAAAATTGACCTTTCGATGCATTTTCCCCACTGTGAGCTACAAATTATCCACTAAATATGGAGAACTGTAGTTAAATTAATTTAAAATTAACTAAATCCATAAAATTAGGGTTGGCACTAAAATTCCCGTCGTTCTAAACTGTTTACATTAACCATTTAACAGTTGGGTGCATGTGACATGTTGACCCTAACCCTACGGCTTCGATTTGTTAAACCATTTAAATATTACTGCCGAGTGGGGTGGAACATGGAGTTACAAGTTTCTGCTCATATTTCAACCATAGCATTAAAATGAAACCCCACCATGTGAACATACGTTGCCAAACCTTCCGGAGGTTACAGTTATTCAACCGTCCAACCGAACCGTTACCAAACTCCACCATGTGACTGGAGTCGTCACGCCGTTAATGGTTGATTTTTCGGTTAGCGAGATGCCACGGTTTATAACATGTGCACAAGACTGGAGTTAAAACTGTGGTCTTTGACATTGAGGTTCATTAAATGTTAGCTTCTGCAGTTTTTGGAGCTGCGTCATGTGATTGAAACCTTTGCCAACGGTGTTATGGTTTCAATAGCCGTCAGTTCTAACACTTTGATGTTGCGGTAATGCATGTGACCAAGACTTGGCCCACCAACGGGTTGGGACCGCTGGCGATCCCCTTCCCCCAATGTTAAAACATTAACGCAATAATATAATAGGGACTCCCACATATGTTAAGTAACACCATGTAGAAGAGTTGGTAAAAGCTCTTGCCTGTGCGCTTGGAGGTCATATGTTCGATTCCGGTGAAGGCCCAAAAATTTTAATACACCCTCCTGAGGACACTTGGAGGCCTGCGAGCTTGCCATGTGTCACTTATCCAATGGCTTAACCAAAACTCATCCAATGGCCAGAACTCATCCCTGTACCATAATATCAATGGGCCACAACATGCCATGTTGTGCCATCTCATTGGCTCAGAAGAAAATGGAATATTCCAAGAATATTTCACTGAATGTACCTGTAAGCTGACTGGGCAACGAGTCCCTAAAATTTTGATATTTGGGAAAACGAATAAGACATGATATGTCCCTCATATGACATTGGTATTTTAACCATTGGCGGCATTGGAATCGGAATGATGAGACATTTCTGGTCGCTTAGGTTTGGACCTATTTCGAGCACTTTCATTTTTGAGCATATGACTTGATCTCCTGATCATACCTCCCCACTGGGAAGTTTTTGGACCCCAAAAGCTCTCTGGACTACTGAAAATGAAGAAGAGGAGACTGTGTCCCAACTCTTCCAATCCTCATCCACTTAAATTTCCCTAATTTCATTAATTAGAGCTTTTCATGAAACAATTTGTTTTCCCTTGATTCCATTAACCAACCATTATTGTTTTTCACACTGTCATGTTGCACATATTCTTAACTTGCAGAACAACAAATTAACTTTGTAGTAAAAATCATATTTCTACATTGGTTTATAATCAAAGCAAACTTGAAATTACTCTCACCTTGTATCCTATCCTTATGGAAATTTTTTGTTGAATTAGCTTTGAAATTGTGTCGATTCCTGACCAAGTTTCTTTTCCATTGTGCCATGCCTTTCTGAAACCAGCAATGAACATTTCTGAATCTTATGCCTTATTTTTCAACTTTCTTTTCCCTCCCTTGAACCTTTTCAACTTCTTGCACTGACACTTTGTTTTCAGCACCATTCAACACCAAATTCGACTTCTGCAACTTCTTGTCATCTTCTTGCAAAAATAACTTTCTTTCAAACTAAAAAAAATCATTATATACATCTGTATTTTTATGAAAAGGATTATGTAAAACTTCCCTTTGCTTAATCATCGTCAATTTCAGGTTTTGGCTTGCATTGATGAGCCTCTTCATCTGCCCTGCATTAACTAAAGAAGTGTCTAGTTTTTTGCGATGAGCTCTCACAATGTACTCCTTGCCATCTTTGAATAAATGGTATTTTTTCTCATGACGATGGAAGATAGATTTCCTATCATACAAGTAAGGACTTCCCAACACCATACCTGTTATATCAAGCGAAACAACATCTAATTCAACTGTGCCAATAAAATGTGCAGTTATTGCAAAGTGCAACATGCAGTTCTTTGAAACCTATAAATTTTCATCCTTACAAATCCAACCAAGTGGATATTGTTTCAGATGTGGAATGGTATCAAGGTTAAGTTTGTTGACCAAGTATTCAGAGATTAAAATTTCTTGTGACCAACTGTCAAACAATGTGTCAACCTTGGTATGTTTGGAAATGACCCTCACATGAAACAGTTCAATTCTCTTTTCTTCACTTGGAGCTTCTATGTGACAGTTAGAAATACTACAACTGGTTTTATTTTCAATCTCTTTCCCTTTCAAGTTCTTTAGTCCCATAGCTATGATTTTTATTTCATCTCTAGAATCTGACCCTAGGTCTTGTTCATCTATTGCAACAGTTTTGCTTCTCTTTGGCTTTCTCATTGGCTTTAAAACTTTCTGGTTTCAACTCTCGATGAAGTTTCCAACAATGGTCTTCATCATGGCTAGTTTTAGAACAGTGTTTGTAAAAGAATTTTCCATTCTCTTTTCTAGTATTTTCATTTCTCTTTTTCTTCCATTTTCCTTTAAACTCACTTTCCTCATTCCCATCTAAGTTTTGTTTTCCTTGCCTCTAAATGTGTCGCTTGAACAAAAACGTCATCTAGGCTTGTAAGGTTAAACATGAGGATTGTATGTCTTAGGTAGGTATGTAAACCACCTATATACTCGAGAAAAGTTTCTTGGCTATGAAAATCTACTCCCAATGAAAGAGCTCTTCTCCTAAATTATTGAGTATACACTTGTACATTTTGTCCTTTCAATTGTTTAAAATTTTTCCAGTTCATTATGGTTTTCTGCATGTGAGCTAATGGATGAAATTGTTGTTTTATTGCATTAATGAAATCAGTCCATGATAGAACAATCTTACCGTGTTTTTTGATCTCCTCCTTTGTCTTGGCTTCCCAAAAAACAAGAGTTGAACCTCCCATCCTCAATGAAGCTAGTTGGATTTTCGTCTCATCATCATGAAGGTTTTGAATTCTCAAATAAACCTCAAATTTCCTAATCCAATTATCAAGCTTTTCTGCATTGACTTCACCATTAAACATTGGAAATTCAAACTTAACATCAAGTTTTAGAAAATGACTTTTACCATTTTTCTATGACTTGTGTGATTGGTATATTGAAGATGAAGTAGAGGATGATGATGAAGAGGGTGAGGATGGTGACTTTCCACTACCTCCAATTCCTCCATTTCCCTTCTTTGATTTGTATTCATCATTGTGACCTCCTAATGATCCCTGACCTTCCTTGTGAAATTTGGATCCTTCTCCTTCTATTCTTTGATTCCTTTATTGATAAAGGACTCTTAGCATTTCAGTCATCTCAAGCAATGCTTTCCTGAACACTGTTTCTTCCTCTTTTGGATCCACATGTTCATGGGTTTCTTCTTCTCCTAGAGGCATGCTTGACGTGCTTTTGCTTCTCTTAGAGGTGAACTAGGTGGTGGAGGATGTGGAAATCTTGCCCTCCTTTTCTATAGCTCCCTTTGACAACCTCTTGCTTCAACCAATTTGCCTTCTGCTCCCTTAAGCTTGAGCCTAGTAAGTATGTAAACCCTTGCAGACAATTAAACAATCTTTGCACATAAAAACACCAGAGATAAAACTCTAGCTCTAATACCAACTTGATCTGAAAGGAGTGTATTAGTTCTACTATGCTAAGTGTCCTTTCAGTTAAATAAACATGTACAAATTGTCTCCATAAGTTTGCTTAAGGTATGAGAGTTTTAACCATGACAATTAGATGAATTAGTGAACTTTAAGCATGTGAATAAGCCTTAAAAACACTGAACAACAGTGCATAATAGAGAAAAAAATTCACAAATAAGTTTTACATAATAGGCATGATGAAGCATTTCACCCCTCCCGGGCTACATTTGCTGGTCCAACTCCCAATTGCATGTCCCTCTTTGTCATTATGCTCAAAATTGTAAATTACATATGTTTGCAGGCCTCTAATGGCTATTTTCTATGCACCAATGGCTCCAGAATGCTCAAGTTAGTCTAGGTAGACTCTTGTTTCACCAAAAATATGGTCAAAAATTGACCTCTCCATGCCTTTTTCCTAATGTCAGCTAGAAATTCTCCACTAACTGTGGAAAGATGCAGTTAACTTAAGTTAAAATGAACTAAATCCATAAAATTAGGGTTGGCACTAAAATTCCCATTTTTCTAAACTATTTACATTAAACGTTTAAGGGTTGGGCGCATGTGACATGTCGACCCTAGCCCTACTGCTTCGGTTTGTTAAACCGTTTAAATATTACTGCCGAGTGGGGTGCAACCTAGAGTTATGAGGTTCTGCTCATATTTCAGCTGTCGCATTAACTTAAAACCTGACCATGTGAAAATACGTTGCCAAACCCGCGAGAGGTTACGGTTATACAACCGTCCAGCCGAACCGTTACCAAAATCCACCATGTGACTGGAGTCGTCATGATGTTAATGGTTAATGTTGTGGTTAGAGCAATGCCACGGTTTATAACATGTGAACAAGGCTGGAGTTAAAGCAGCGATGTTCAACGTCGGGGCTTATTAACTGTTAGTTGCCGCAATTTTTGGAGCTGCGTCATGTGACTACAACCTTTGTCGTCGGTGTTATAGTTTCGATAGCCATCAATTCTAACACTTTGATTTTGCGGTAACACATGTGACCAAGACTTGGACCGCCAATGGGTTGGGACCACTGGTGGTCCTCTTCCCCCAATGTTAAAACATTAATGCAATAATATAATGCATACCCCTACATATGTTAAGTAACACCATGTAGAAGATTTGGTGAAAGCTCTTGCCCACGCGCTCAGAGGTCGGCTGTTCGATTCCAGGGAAGGCCCAAAAATTTTAATACAACCTCCTAGGGAAACATGGTGACTTGCGGGCTTGTCACATTTCACTCATCCGATGGCTTAACCAAAACTCATCTAATGGCCAGACCTCATCCCCGTACCATAAGATCAATGACCCATAGCATGCCACATGGCACCATCTCGTCGGCTCAGAATAAAATGGAATATTCCAAGAATATTATGCTGACTGTACCTGCAAGCTAACTGGGCATCGAGTCACCCAAATTTTACTATTTGGGAAAACGAACCGAACGTGAAATATTCCTCATACGACATCAATTTTTCGAGCTGTTCTCGTACCCAGAATCACAATGACGAGACCTTTCCAGTCGCTCAAGTTCAGAACTATTTCTATAAATTTCATTTTTGAGCATATGACTTGATCTCTTGATCAGCAGCAACCAACTTGGGTTGATGCAATGGTCGAGGAGTATGAATCCATTGTCAAAATAGTGCATGGGAGATAGTCCCAAGACCGGTCGACAAATTAGTGGTTGGATCCAGATGGGTCTACAATGTAAAAAAAGTTGTTGATGGGAGTGTGGAGAAATACAAGGCTAGGTTTGTGGCCCACGGTTTCTCATAGATCGAGGGGATAGATTATGATGATACTTGTTTTTTTTTTGTAAGGTACACTTCCATAAGATCTATCCTTGCACTCTCAATGCAGATGGGCTGCTGCATTCATCAGATGGATGTGAAAATTGTGTTTCTCAATGGGACCATTGAGGAAGAGGTGTACATAGAGTAGCCTGAAGGTTTTGGGATCTTCATTGATGAGTTTCATGTGTGAGACTCAAAAGAGAATTGTATGGGCTAAAGCAAGCACCCCGTGCTTGGTACACTCAGATAGAAAACTATTTCACCGGACTGGGATTCACCAAAAGTGAGCAGATGAAAACCTGTACCAAATTGTGGTTGAGGGTAAGATATTGATCATTTTTCTTTATGTTGATGATCTAATTTTGACTGGTGACGAGCAGCTGATACACTCATGCAAGGAGGATCTTGCAAGGGAGTTTGAAATGAAGGATATGGGCCTGCTTCATTATTTCCTTGGATTGGAAATATGGTAGCGGTATGGTGAAATTTTTGTGTCTGAAGGAAAATATGCAAAGGAGATACTAGCTAAGTTTAACATGGAGAGCCACAAACCCATGGATACTCCTCTTCTAGGAAATCAGAGGAAAGAGGATGCTACTTATGGAGAGGTAGTGGATGCTACTATTTATCGATAGTTAGTGGGTTCACTAATGTATCTAGTGAACACAAGACGGGACATTTGCTATGCAATTAAGCCTACCAAGCTCTTTTGGAAGATGGGGAAGCATGTCCTGAGATACTTGAGGGGCATATTAGAGTATGGTCTATGGTACAGACAGATGAATGGAGTGAAGCTGCATGACTTCACCGATGCATATTTGGATGGCAGTCCATCAAACGGAAAGAGCACATTAGGGGGGGATCTTTAGCATTGGATAGACAACAATTTCCTGGTATAACAGGAAGCAACGATCCGTGGCACTCAGTTCAAGGGAAGCAGAATACATGGTAGAAATTCAAGTTGCATGGGAGGCTATCTGGATGAGAAATATATTGGTTGGTTTATTTCGTTCTTAGATGGATCTGAGAGTGATTCATTGTGATAATCATAGTTGCATTCAACTCTTGATTAATCCTGTTTTTCTTGATAGCTCCAAGCATATAGATATGTAGTACCATCATCTGAGAGATTGTGTGCATAGAAGGATCATGTTGCTACAGTACATTCCCACAGAAGACCAGGATGTAGATATTATCATGAGGACGCTGATAAGGAGAAAATTCGAATACCATAGAGATAGGATCAGGGTGAAGGATAATCCCTTTCTTGTTGAGAGGGAGTGTTGAGATTCAACAAGAAGATTCAAAACCCATGCCTAGTGCATTAAGCGCCTGGTTGCATTAAGCACACACACTAGGATGGGGCCCACAGTGCTATTTTTGGGTGCATGTATATTTTTATTATCCCTTAATTAAGATGGACATCATACTGTAATCTATTCTCAATGTGGACTTGAACGAGTTAACTGAAAGTGATAAATTCATTTATCTAGTGGATTTCAAGGTAGAGGTTGTTGTTGAGGCATGTAGAGTAATTCTAGTTGTAACAAAGTTCGAAGTTCAGTGGTGCATGAGTTGATGCAAGTTGTAAATCAGTTTAACTCAGTTAAGTGAGTTAAACTCAGTTGTGCTAGTTGTAATTGAAGATACACTAGTGAGATATTTAGTGAATTAAATATTAATTAATTTTCCATCAGTCATCTCACATGCAACTGAGGATTTACTATTATTAGGTGCATGCATGTCAGATCTAGAGGAGACCCAGTTCTGTTCTAGGTGAAAGGGAGGTTGGCTAAAATTTGTAGGATTATCTGCTTGCACACATGCAAGAAAACACCCATTGGAGTTCACTTGACACTTGAACAGTCAAGGCAGGCAAGAATTCCTATCTTTTAGGGATCTTTACCATCAAGGATTGTGCAAGCAAGGCATGCTCTTTGGAGGCTGAGAATTGGCTATGTGTTGGTCAGTTTTGCATATGACAGTGTGAGACAATTAGCTGAGTATTGGAGGGCTCTTGTGAGAAGAGTTTTGTATGTAATTGTTTCATGATCCATGCTTAATATACAATAGAATATAGTGGGGTTTTTAGCTGTAAACTTTCCCTGTGAAATTATCTGTGTTGTGTGTCATTTATCTTTCTTCATGTTCATGTGATTAGGGATTGTGTTTTTAATTCCGCAAAATATTTGTAGAAGTGATTCAGTATTTAAGTGTAGTACATTGTTATATATACATGCATATTATATAATTTCTACAAAGGTAGTTTTGTATCTCTAATTATTGAAGAAATTCTTTCTTGAAATCCAGTCACTAAGGGTAAAATTTTATTATTACTTTATATTATAGATTTCCTTAATAAAATCTCACAAAAGTAGTTACTCAATTGTTCATACATGATAAAAGGTATGATGTCAAAGTTAATTCCAGAATGTGAGAGTTAATTCTTGAGAAAGGTATGAAAATATTTTCTATAAACTGAACTGATTTATATATATATATATATATATATATATATATATATATATATATATATATATATATATATATATATATATATATATATATATATTTTTAAATATGGTATAAAATTCTATTACTAATTTTTCTTGTTTATTTATATTTTTTATTTTTTAATTTATTTAGTTAATTTATAATTTATATTTTTTTATTTTATTTATTTAATTGAATAAAAAAATTAGAAAATGAAAAAGATAAAATATACTCTTAAATGAAGTAAAAAGTGGTTATAATTATATTAAGCAAAATTGAGTAAAGTGGTTATAACTATAATAAGCATTGTTATTTTAGTAAAGGTAAAGGGTAGTAGATTATTTGACAAAAGATAATTTTTTTTTAATGTTTCTTATAAAGTAGAATTTACTTTAACATAGAAATTTTTAGATTAAAAGGAAAAAGAATATAGAAAATATTATGTTTATGGAACAATGTAAAGACCACTTTCTGATATATTTTTGCACATGTTTATGGTTCAAAAATGTTAAGATCAATGCTTAATATATATTTGATACATCTTATTGATTTCTTTCATTTTTGATGTTAAAATTTCATACATCTAACATATATTAAAAACATATATATATAAAAGAGTGCATTCTAATAGATGTAGTTAAAAGACATTAGATTTTTTTACTTAATTTTAAAATAAAACATATTTATATATAGTTAATTGCATGATTACTAATTAATAACTATTTTTCAATTTTATGAAATTCAATATTTTATTATATATTTATGTTTTACAAAATTATTTTAATAAAAAAATAATAAATTACAATTTCATTGTGTTCACTGTGAAAACAAAGAAAATTGATAAATTATGTATTTCTTCATTCTTTTTTCAAACATATTATAAATATAATCTAATACAAAGAATTTTGGTTGATAATATATTTCTTCATTTCTTTTCGAAACAAATTATAATTAATATAATGTATTAATTATATTAAATAAACCTGGTAGTTTATTGTGTATGTCGAATATAATATAATGTACATTAATACAAAAATTTGGGTGGAAAATATATTTTTTAATTTTTTTTAAAATAAATTATAAATTATAATTAATATAATATACTAATTATATTAAATAAATATTAAATTTTATTGTGTATGTATTATATAATGTAGTTTTGAGTAAACAAAAATTTATTTTTTGAAATCTGTGTTATTCTCTAGCTAATAAAATGATCTTTTTCTTACGAAGTTTTTTGTTTTTTTTTTAAAGTGAATGCAGAGTTAAGAAACTCATTATTAAGTACTATTTATCATCTTATCATTATTGTTATAGGAAAATGATTTAGAAACTATACATATTTTAGTTACAAACCCAATGGAATCTTAACCAACGAAAATATCATGCAGGAAGCCGCTCTCTTCAAGAAGACTCTTTAACCAGATTATATACATTCCTGACAGAGATATTCTGTCGTAAAATATAAAGAAAAAAATTCATCTGAGGTGCACAACACATTTACATGAAATAATTAACTTATATACCATCAAATATTCAATAACTTTGCATCTATGGCAATGGAAACTGAGTCAGGTTACTCACATTTTTCAAAACATCCTCCACTTACACCAATATTCTATCAATTAAAACATCATGGTAATGATAACTGGGATCGTTTTCATGACAGGCTGCAAAAAACTTTATAACGTCCTCCAGGCTCCACCCGACAACAATGTTCCATCAATCAAAACAGCAATTCATGGTGACAGCCACAATGTACTTGCTACAATGGCCACACATATTAATAATTATCGCCGCACGTGGACGTGGCACCTTCCTATAATACGTTTTCTCCCGTCCAATGCATCCCACTCTCACTCTCTGAAATGTACTGTGGGATTTTGATAGCTTTACAGGACAGTAAGTTGGATGGCATATATAGTTCCCCATTATTGGTTGCAGTATTTATTCAGAATTGATTTATCTTTCTTTTCAGCTGGAAAATTTGATATTGAAATGTTTGTTTTGGTTTTTTATGCCAAGCTTGTCAAATCCTCCAAACAGTGCCCCAGAAAACCATTCATTTCAGCACCAGATATCAGAAGCGGCTCTTCCCCTCGAGCCAGCTCTGGAAGCCCGGTCCTCTGAGTGCCCTCTAAGAATTAGTTCATAATATTTTTTACAAATATCTTTTTGCAAAAACTTGGAATAGCCTAATGATGAAGTCTATGGCTTTGATATGTTATTCATGGTGATGTTGAATTTTAAAGTAAGATGATGAAAATGAAAAGTAAATGAGAATGTTATTATGAAAGATAAATAAGAATGTCATCTTTATTTAGATTTTTAACTTTATTATGAAATGATTTAGGATGTTTGAGAGTGGTTTCGACTTGGTTAGATTTTATATGGAGAAATTAGACTTTTAAATGTCACTCATAGTATTTTAACATCATTACAATGCAATGACTTGGATGTTTGAGAGTGGTTCTAACCTCATTGGATTTCATATGGATAACCTAGAATTTTAGATCTCACTCAAAATCCACCAAACTTGTCACTTTTTCAAGATTTACCTATTGCAATGTTTCCATTAAGTTTTGTCATGTAGTAGACTATAGAGCTATGTACCTTGATGTTAATGGTAATGGTTGTAGAATCCTCTATCATGACTCTACTAAAAATATACCCTTAGTCAAACAAAATATTTTCTTCACATGAGTGATATTAATGACAAAAATTCCAAGATAGCAATGATTTTGATGATATGAAGATATTTGTTATAACTTGATTTGTTTAGATAAAAAAAACCATGTAAAACTTCTATAATTTTAACTACTAGATAATTAATGTCATATGGTTTAATCTATATTTTTATATTTTTTATAACTAGTTCATCATTATACATATTTTTGTTGACATATATATATAAAAATATATATTATATAAAAATTGGCTCCAGATTCACTCGCGATCTCCTCTCCCGCTACCAAGTAACCTTGAGCAAGAGTAGAAGTCAATGGCATGGCTATATATATTTTAATTATTCATCCAATGAAATCTATCGGTTCCGAATCCAGACAACTACTACCTAGTGTACATATTAATTACTGAATCTATTTTAAGAAACCCTACCAGAATTATGATAAAATGCCGAAATACCAATGTAGCCGTGATAGCTACAAATCTGTGAATTAAATTAGGTTTCTGTTTTTTTCTGTCCATCAATTCACTCATTGGGAGACTGATTGCTACAACCGGTTGAAAATTCAGATATCGTTTCTGCCAACGATGCCCGATTTTGGCCATGGGTAGTCGCATAACATCGCATTTTGCATACTGTTGCTGCATTTTGGTTCGTGCAATCGTGTCGGGATGTGACTATGGCATTGAACCAGTCCACAGGCTTTCTGCTTTCTCCTCCTCCTGTACAATGCCAGTATGCGTAACTTGCAAGGAAAACCTCCGCCGCGGCCTCAGAGGTATAATCAAGTAGCAGTAGCAGCAGGGGACTCGTCAAATCAGTAGCATTAGTACAAGACGGAGCCTGGTTGGTAGTTGACAGATGGCAAATTCAATGTAATTATTTACAGTCATGGCAGGCCACGGAAGTAACAAATGCAAAAGAAATAAAAAACAGACAAGTACTGAAAAGGAGTCCGGAAAAAATGAAAGTAAACAATCAGTGTGGAAATGGGGAAAAGAGTTCAGTGAAAAATGAAACTAAAAAAGAGTATGGGTTGACCACAGTGTCCTTTTGAAAGGTTGGAAAATGCTTGGGACCTGGTTTCTATGTTAAAAAAACCTTCATGAGTTTCCTTGTCAACCTCCGGTGATCAGAAGGAAAAGAAGAGGATGGTTAAGTGTTTTTTTTTTTTTTCTTTCATTGCTATACAAGCCACTTCATGTATGAAATGATAATATCATGTGCACATAGAGATTTCATTATCGTATATGCAAAGCATTGAATAAAGTTGTAAATCAAAATAGAATGGAAATACATTAAATGATAATGTAAAAAATAAATTCTTCCGCGCAAATGTTTTGAAATTGCTCTGGCATATACATATATGAGATTGCTATGGCATATACATATATGCATGCTAATGTTATAATTTTATGTTTAATTGTAAGAAATTTTTTGGAGAAGATTCCTATGGCATATACATATATATGCATGCATGTTAATGTTATAATTTTATGTTTAATTGTAACAATTTTTGTTTTGGGAAGATTATATCAAAATTTATTTTTTTATTTATTTCTTATAATTTAATAGTTTATCATTAAGATAAGATGGAGAGTAAGATCATGGTATCATATTGAATGGAGAGAACGATTGAAAAGAATTAATTTTTGAATGTTAAAATTTAACAATTAGTTTTGATTAGAAATTATTATTTATTAATATTTTAATATAATGAAAGTAATTATTAGAATATAATTGGTAATTAAAAATTTGAAAATAAATTAAAATTTCATAATTAAATAAAAATATCTAAAATTAAGTAGATTAATATTTTAGGTCATACTTAAATAATACATTAACGTCAAAATTGGAAAAACAATATTTATTTTGCATAAATGTATAAATAAATATTTTATTTATTTAGGTATTGATTAAATAAATATATATATGGATTAATTAAATACATATTTAGTTTTGGATACATATTTATCACTAAATAATTATTTTATTTATTTATTTGTTTGTTTATTTACTCAAGTTTTGAATAAAAATAAATATGTTTTGACTAAATACATCTATAATTGAATACTAAGATTTGAAAGATAAATAAACATTGGTTTTGTAATACCCCTAGATTCTATGCTTTTTAATTGACAATTGAATAAGTTGAAAGGGGAAGTGGATCTCAATGGAGAACTAGTGTGTGGAATTATTTTAATTTTTAATTAATAAAATTGAATGGAAAAGTTATGTGTGCAATGACTAGCTAGAGAATTGAAATCTGAAGCCTATATCCATGAGGATGTGGATAAGATGATGACAAATCCTTGGAAGGAATATTAACAAAATTAGATTTGGAGATAAACATCTAATTTCCCCAATAAAGAGGAAAGTAATTGGGAAGAGGAAGAAAACCCAGAAAACCGGAAAAGACAACTTTAAAGTACCTCCAAGAGGGAAAGCCTAGGCAAAATAGGAAGAAAACATCCTGAAATTTTTGGACGCAGAAATTGGAAACATGCTTGGGAAAGCAAAGCTTAAATAAGTTGCTCCAGAACAGACAAGAGGTTTTTTATCACAGGGAGCTAAGGTCTCAGCTCGGGGGTGAGTTATAGAGAGAAAACTCTACGGTTGGGTGGCACTAGTCAGACTAATTGATATGCGCACATAACCAGTGTAAATTTTAGGTATTCAGTGAAGAGCATGTATGTGTTAAATTTATATTGATGTGGAATAGAGTTAAACGGCTGCATATGTGAAATGCTTAAAAACTAATTTAGTGAAGTACTTAGATCAACTATTTGAAATTTACAGAAACTGAAAGGGAACCTTACATTTAACAAATCTTGTCATAGTCGTGACTTAGAGATCTGTATAGTTGTAAGAAAAGCTCAAGTGGTTCTAAACTCCAGAATCTCTAAATCTGGTTGGAGATTTAAATCTGAAGTTAGATGTTCCACTGACAAATCTGTTGAATTTTATAAAGTTTAAAATGATTTTAAATTTAAATTAACAACAATATTAATTAGATAAGCTAAATTCATATATAAATAAAATTTTGCATAATGAAAATTAAATTCAGGAATGCTCGAAGTTGATTTACAGTGAACTCTAGAATCCTCAAATTATGACCTGTATTTTATCAGAGTTGGTACAAGAATAATAAACAAAAGTCATCATCAAAGTGTGTAGATATATATATATATATATATATATATATATATATATATATATATATATATATATATATATATATATATATATATATATATTCACCATTTCTATCTTATTGAAAAGCTTGGTAGAAATGATTGTTAGCAGAAAAAGAGATCAGTTGTAACAAAACAAAAACAAAAAATCATTTCATAGAATAAATTTTATATATATTGCACGCAACATAATTAAACTGCTGATATATAAGGTATACTGAATTTTTTTTTTTTAAACAGAAAAATAAATATTCAAGAGACTAGTATTGGAAGACCACAAAAAGGTCATACTCACTTCCTGTAATGCATGAAGAAATTTCATGTAAATGTTATGAATGGAATATGTGACTATTGAATGCTAAATAATTTTAGAAACCCCAAAAACATTTGTAGCTATGCCTCTTTTAAGGGACGTCATAATGTTGGACAAGGTGAGTATGCATCAACCAGTTAATTACAAATTTCAATCCATGATCCAACTTGGTAAAATACAAAGAAATTTTCATACCCAATTAATATAAAGGTATATATGTATATATATAATATATACATATCTTTCAAGTTTTGAATATGTAATAGGGTAATGAAAATAGAAAAAAAATCCAAAAGAAGTAAATCTCATGCTGAACTAACAATATTAATAGAGAACATATCATAGCAGTTGAAATTTTATTCTCTGTTAAAATTTTAATAGAACATAAAATTATATGATTGCATTCCCTAACATGAGATGAGGTGACATAAATCGAAATATGGCTATAACTATAGCTACGAAAATGAACAAATCAAATACACTGTAAATTTAAATGGATGGAATGCAGCCATCTCATCATTAATATAGCAGTTATGATATCGTCTAAGTCATGCAATCTACAAATCAAAAATAAAGCTACACAATCCTGAGAAATTCTTCTCAATAAAAATCATTAACGTTCTTTACGAATCCGAATGCATATTTTAGATGATAATATACTTGAGAAATAATTAGATTGATTAATATACCAAGATTCAACAAGTTTGGAGAGAAGGACTATAGAAGAGGAGAAATCCCATGGAAAATGCTATAGACCTTTGTAAACAATGCCGAAAGGAAGGCTTCTCCATGTTGTATTCATCCTTTCTCCACTCCAGGTGAAATATGAGAACCATGATGCGACATACCTGCATGGTTCATGGTCAAGTTAGTAATGCTTTAATAATGATATACTCAAAAAAAACTACGGTATCAATAAATGGGAAAGGAAATTTGTTAATACCTTTACTGGTATGAAATCCCTATGCCCTGGAAATTTAGAAAAAATGATAGAAATCGAAATAGTAAAAGAGAAGAATTCATGATAATGAGAGTACGATGCTATAAGAATTTCACTGGGAGAAATTTGGTATATCAATAGAGTTACAAACTGAATAAACATAATCGACAATGACCACAATAGTCTATTTTGTCAAAAAAATTATTTTGAACCAATATAGTGAAAATATAGTTGCTAACAAAGGAACATAGCTTACGTAAAGCTTACTCAGAGATTCGTATGCCAACGGTTGCAAACTCCCTATAGAAGAAATTTTGATCCTCACCCAAGTCCTGAAGAGAATCTGACTGCTTGTTAAGAAAAATTGGGCTAAGGCCGTCGGCCACATGAAGTTGGGGTAAGCTAACACAAAGCACTAAAGTATACACATGAGAAGAATTGTCAACTTGCTCTGTGCATGATTAAATACCCAACCCTCACATTTCTGAGGCTACTTGTAAAAGCATAGCTCACGAGCTCAGGATGTTCCAATGGGAAGAATACCACAAAAGTCGAGATGTTATATTGGGAAAAAAACCCTAAAATTTTATGCGAATCTTAGCTGTCCACACGGTGGCTGATCCTGAGTGATCCCTCAAATCGGTGCCATGGGAATCACGCAAGAAGGATAGAGCCGAGGAGTACAATGAATTAAATACCTTCATATCCAGAGAATTAAATTAACTAAGAAAAGTAGAATCTATGCTCGAAAAATTTGGGTGGCATTTATTGGAGGCGGTGCCAACTCGAATGAATGTGATACTTAACATGAAAATCCAAAAATCTTCCTGGCAGTATTGAATCCCATCAACTTATAGTGTATCAACCTCACGTATGATGGAAAAAAATAGTGCCAATTGTCTAAGAGATAGAGGCTCCATTTCCCAGCTTCGCATTTAACGTCACCTAACTAGGGGTAGGTTGTTTTATAAAGGTTGGATTCATACGTATATGATATTAAATAAACAAATTGTAATGGAGCAGAAACTTAGACTTTAGGTTGGGTGATTTCAAACGTCCTTATGAAGAAATATCTATTCTGACAAAGGGAATACAATAGTGAAAATAATTTTATTATTATATAGTGACATATGGGACGGATAATGTTTAAGGTTCCATGTAATGGTAAACTATGAAAAATAGTCAACGAATAAAAGTAATAGGAGTTAGACCATCGGAGTATGTTCAACCTTAAAAGAGAAATCAATATTTATATGCCATATTTAAATTTGACATTAATACATATCGAGAGGGGTGAATTTTAGTATTTTGTGATGTGGATTAGAAGAAGATATATACATATATATAATTCACCATTGAGGAATTCGATATAGAATAAAATATTATAAATAATGGTCTTAGGGTGGAAAAGTAAAATGTTATATGGAAATTTAAAAAATGGCATTAAATAAATTTGAGAAGTAAAATACTATTGGCAATAAAAATTAAAAATAAAAATAAAAATCGTGAATGAGAGGCATTACAAATGGTATCAAAGCATTAGCTAAAACACCAGGAAAATTATGTTCCCACACCAAAAAAAAATATATGCTACTATAAAATTTTATGAATTTTAAACTTTTACTAATGTTATTTGTTCTGTGCAGTGAACAATACTGAAGTATACAGCTGCGAACCATGACTGAAGGGGATGAGCTATATGTAGATCTAGGTGGGGGAGAAAACACATCAAATCCAAATGCTCCATTAATTTCTATGTTGCATAGAATGCAATGAGAAATGGCACAGCTTAAAAGCCACAATGATAGGCTATCCTTAGCCAGTGAGGAGCAAGACAGGCTAATAAGGGAATTGACTTCTCAGAATAGCCAAGAGGGTAAAGGTTCTGGAAGGAAGAGAGAAGGAAGGGTCAACTTCTCAGAAGATTCTGAGGAAGATGACGCCTCTAGACAATAGTCTAGATAAAAGAAGGAATTACAGGGTGAATTCCGGAAAATTAAACCTCCCTCCTATGATGGAGAGAAAGAAGAAGATGTTGAATCATGGCTTCTGAATATGTTAAATTACTTTCAGGTTTACGAATATGAAAGTAACTTAAGAGCCAGGCCAGCTATTTATCAGTTGTAGGGTAAGGCTACCTTGAGGTGGAAAGAAACCAAGATGGTTCATGCTATTGATGAGAATATGGTGACTTGGGAAGATTTAAAAGTCAAGTTTAAAAATCGATACTTAAAAGAAAGTTACTATGATGATAAGGAAAAAGAGTTTCATGAACTCATATTGGGACAGCTCACGATTGATGAGATTGTAACCAACTTCAAAAATATGTTACGATATGTGCCTTATATCATAGAGGAGAAGGCAAAGGTGTAGAGGTTTCTAAATTCTCTGTCCACTGTTTATAAGGAAAATATAGAGTTTGATAACCCAAAAATGCTGGATGAAATAGTGCGGAAGGCTAGATTATGTTATCAACAATTTAAGGGTAAGACAGAACAAAGAAAGAATTGGTCAAATAAATGTGATTTTAGCATAAAGAAACAAAAACCATCTTATTTAAAAAAATTTGGGAGAAACCACTATAGAAAGAAATTCAATAATATGGGGGGAAATCAGACTGCCCAATCCCAAACTAGGTCCAAACCAATGAATGGAAATAACAAGAGGGAATGAACTGTTAAAATGAAAGAACCTTTGAAGTGTTGGGGTTGTGGAGAACCTCATTTGTTGAGGGACTATCCACACAAAAATATCCAAACAGTACAAGTACTGCGTGAGGCCACTAGAGTTAATGATGTGGCTGGGAACATCCCCAAAATCAGCGGTGCCTTAGAATATTATCGAGCAAAACACCAGTCCACTATGGTCGAAATGGAAGATATGATTTCTCACCAATATGTTACATTTTTAATAGATCCAGGTGCATCTTTGACTTATATCAGTCCTCAAATGGTATAAAAGTGTAAATTAAAAACAGAGAAGTTTCAGCATTCTTGGTTAGTCCAGTTAGCCACTGGTACAGAAATAAAAGTGACTCACAAGTTACCCCAAATAGCCATAAGTTTGAATGGATACCAAATAGAATTAAATCTAAATATTCTGTCACTAGGTTCTTCTGATGTAATGATAGGGATGGAATGGTTAGAGAAACAGAAAGCTATGATGAATTGTTTAGACAAGACCTTACATTGCATTGGTAAGGAGAGAAAACCTGTAATAATCAAAGGAAAGCCTAAACCCATATCTTTGAGGCAAATCTCAACCCTTCAGTTAAAGAGAATTGCTAGAAAATGGTATCAGGTGTATTATGTACATGTAGAAGAGTTAGGAAAGAAAACAAAAGAAAATCTATTAGAAAAATTAGCAGTGATAAGAGAATTTAAATTTGTTTTCCCGGATGAAATCCCTCATCTGCCCCCCAAGAGAGAAATTGATTTCTCAATTGATTTAGTGTTGGGAGCAACTCCAGTTTCTAGAGGCCCCTACAGAATGAACATTCCTAAATTAATGGAGTTAAAAATACAGCTACAAGAACTGTTAGACAGAGGTTATATCAGACCAAGTGTATCCCCCTGGGGAGCACCAGTGCTATTTGTGAAGATGAAATATGGTACATTCCGTATGTGTATTGATTACCGTCAATTGAACAAACTGACAATAAAAAACAGATATCCCTTGCCTAGGGTAGATGACCTCTTTGACCAAGTTAGAGGGGAAACCATGTTTTCCAAGATTTATTTAAGGACTGGTTACCATAATTTAAGAATTAAAGATGAAGATATTAGCAAGACAGCTTTCAGAACCTGGTATGGACAATATGAATTTGTGGTCCTACCATTTGGGTTGACCAATGCACCCGCCAATTTTATGTGTTTAATGAATAATGTCTTAAATAAATACTTGGACAAGTTTGTGCTAGTATTTATTGATGATATTTTAATCTATTCAAAAAGTGAAGTGGAGCATAAATAACACCTCGGGATTGTATTGCAAACTCGATGAGAAAATAAATTGTATGCTAAGTTTATCAAATGTGAATTTTTCAAAGATAAAATTCAATACTTAGGGCATATAATTTCTGAACAAGGGTTGGTTGTAGACCCAGAAAAGATAAAAGAAATCGGATAATGGCCTATACCTACTAATTTATCAGCTGTAAGATCTTTTATGGAAATTGCAAGATACTACAGGAGGTTTTTAGAGATATTTTCAGCCTTAGCCTACCCCATTACTTCCTTGCAAAGGAAGGGAGTAAAATTTGAATGGACTGAAAAATGCGAGAATAGTTTTGAGAAATTAAAAGTATAACTTAATACATAACCTATTCTAAAGATTTTTTATCCAAATCAGGAGTTTGTAGTATGCACAAATGCTTGTGGAGAAGGATTAGGGGGAGTATTATTACAAGAAAATTCTCTTATAGCTTATGAATCTATAAAACTTAAGAAACATGAACATAATTACAGTGTTTATGATCTTGAGTTAGCTTCTATAATATACGCTCTCAAGATGTGGAAACACTATCTTCTAGGAAATAAATTTGTGCTAATGATAGATCACACTAGTCTAAAATATTTTTTCACTCAACTAGACTTAAATGATAGGCAAGCTAGGTGGTTTTATTTCCTGAGTTAATTTGACATGGAAATAAAGCATATCAAAGGTAAAGAAAACAAGATTGTAAATGCCTTAAGTAGAAATGCTTTGAAAGGGGTAAGTAACATTAGAAGTAGTGTTAAATTTGACTGAGAAGGACTGGTTAAAAGGATATTGGATCAAGATCAAGACTATGAAAAACTTCAGATGCAAATGTTGAAAAAATAAATGCAAGGGTATACACAGAATCAGAATGGGTTGATTTTCTATAGAGATAGATTGTACATCCCTAATGTAGACTCTTTAAAGAAAGAAATTTTGGATGAATATCACAAAAAGCCTTATTCTGGACACCCTGGGTACAAGAAATTGCTCACAGCTTTAAGAAAGAATTTATTTAGGCCTGAGATGAAAAAGGATGTAGCAAGTTACTTGACAAGATGCATTGAATGTCAACAAGTCAAATTTGAACATCAGCATCTAGCTGGGCTGCTAAATCCTCTACCGATTTCAGAATGGAAATGGGAAACTATTTCTATAGATTTTATCACTAGATTTCCAAGAAACAAATATCAACATAACTCAATAATGGTGGTAGTGGATACTTTGACTAAAGCTGCTCATGTTATACCTGTTCAATCTACTTTTGGGACAGCCCAAGTAGCAAACGTGTTTATGAAAGAGATTGTAAGGCTACATGGGGTTCCTAAAATGATAATTTTAGATAGAGATGCAAAGTTCACTGCAGCCTCTTGGAGAAGTTTTTTTGGAGGTATAGGCACTAATTTTAATTTTAGTATTGCCTACCACACCCAAACTGATGGTCAAACTAAAAGGACAAACCAGATTCTGGAAGATATGTTACGAATGTATGTGATGGATAGGCCAACCAAATGGGAAGACTACTTACACTTAGTCGAATTTGCCTATAACAACAGCTACCAAACTTCCATAAAGATGAGTCCATTTGAAGCACTTTCTGGCAGAAAGTGCAACACTCCCTTAATTTGGAGTCAACCTGAAGATAAAATAGTACTTGGCCCAGAAGCTTTGCAGGAAATGGAAAAAGTGGTAAATCAGATTCAGAAAAATATCAAGCCAGCTCAGGACAGACAGGAAATTTATATAGAAAAAAAGAGAGTTAGCCGAGAATTCAGTGTGGGTGATCATGTATATCTAAGGATTAACCGTAAGAAGAGCACTTTTCACACCGACATTTCTACAAAATTAGCTCCACAATACTGTGGACCATTTGAAGTGCTGGAAAGAGTGGGACCGGTGGCTTATAAATTAGTTTTACCAATTCATATTAAGTTTCATGATGTGTTTCATGTCTCTTTATTAAAAAAATATGTACATGATTCTACTCAGGTTTTTTATTGAAATATGATTCAGGTGGAACCAGAAGGGGAATTCCTTCCAGAGCTGCTTCAAATCTTGGAGCGGGAGGAAACTGAACTTTGAAACTGAACAGTGGCCAGGGTAAAAGTGCAGTGGAGGCACTTAATACTCGAAGAGGCTACTTGGGAATGAGAAGCTGATATGATGGAAAGATATCCATCGTTTTTTAAATAGTGAAATGTTAATTTTTGTTTTTTCGACATTGAGGAAGGTGTTTGTTTTAGAGGGGGAATATGTAATACCCCTAGGTTCTATGTTTTTTAATTGACAATTAAATAAGTCCAAAGGGGAAGTGGACCCCAATGGATAACTAGTGTGTGGAATTATTTTAGTTTTTAATTAATAAAATTGAATGAAAAAGTTATGTGTGCAATGAATAGCTAGAGAATTGAGATCTGAAGCCTATATCCATGAGGATGTGGATAAGGTGATAAGACTTTCCCACACCTTCTAGAAATCCTTTGAAGGAATATTAATAAAATTAGATTTGGAGATAAAAATCGAATTTCTCCAATAAAGAGGAAAGTAATTGGGAAGAGGAAGAAAAGCTGGAAAAGTGGAAAAGACAGCTTTAAAGTACCTCAAAGAGGGAAAGCCTAGGCAAAACAAGAAGAAGACATCCTAAAATTTCTGGACGTAGAAATTGGAAATATGCTTGGGAAAGCACAGCTTAAATAAGCCGCTTTAGGACAGATAAGAGGTTGTTTATCATAGGGAGCTAAGGTCTCGGCTTGGGGGTGAGTTACGGAGTGAAAAATATATGGTTGGGTGGCACTAGTTAGAATAACTAGTATGTGCACATAACCAATGTAAATTTTGGGTATTCAGTAAAGAGCATGTATGTGTTAAATTTATATTGATGTGGAATAGAGTTAAATGGATGCATATGTGAAATGGTTAAAAACTAAATTAGTGAAGTACTTAGATCAACTATTTTCAATTTACAGAAACTGAAAGGGAACCTTACATTTAATAGATCTTGTCATAGTCGTGACTTAGAGATCTGTATAGTTGTAAGGAAATATCAAGTGGTTATCAACTCCAGAATCTCTAAATCTGGTTGGAGATTTAAATCTGAAGTTAGATATTCCACTGAGAAATATGTTGAATTTTATAAAGTTTAAAGTGATTTTAAATTTAAATTAACAACAGTATTAATTAGATCAGCTAAATTCGGATGTAAATAACATTATGCATAATGAAAATTAAAATTCAGGAATGCTCGAAGTTGATTTACAGTGAACTCTAGAATCCTCAAATTATGACCTGTCTTTTATCAGATTTGGTACAAGAATAATAAACAAAAGTCATCATCAAAGTATATATATATATATATATATATATATATATATATATATATATATATATATATATATATGTATGCATTGTTTCTATCTTACTTATTGAAAAACTTGGTAGAAATGATTGTTGGAAAAAAGATGGGTTGTAATAGAAAAAAAAATCATATCATGGAATACTTATATATATATATATATATATATATATATATATATATATATATATATATATATATATATATATATATATATATATATATATATTGCATGCATCACAATTAACCTGCTGATATATAAGGTATACTGAAATTGTTTTTTTTTAAAACAAAATAAGAAATATTCACGAGACTAGTATTGGAAGACCACAAAAGGGTCCTAATCACTTCATGTAATGCATGAAGAAATTTCATGTAAATGTTATGAACGACATATGTGACTATTGAATGCTAAATAATTTTAGAGACCCCAAAAACATCTGTATCTATGCCTCTTTTCAGGGACATCATAATGTTGGACAAGATGAGTATGCATCAACCAGTTAATGACAAATTTCAGTCCATGATCCGACTTGGTAAAATACAAAGAAATTTTCATACCTAATTAATAGAAACATATATATGTATATATATATAAGATATAGATATCTTTCAAGTTTCGAATATGCAATAGGGTAATGAAAATAGAAAAAAAATCCAAAAGCAGTAAATCTCATGTTGAACTAGCAATCTTAATAGAGAACATATCATAGCAGTTGAAATTTTATTCTCTGTTAAAGTTTTAATAGAACATAAAATTATATGATTGCATTCCCTAAAATGAGATGAGGCAACATAAATCGAAATCTAGCTATAACTATAACTACTAAAATGAACAAATCAAATACACTGTAAATTTCAATGAATGGAATGCAGCCATCTCATCATTAATATAATAGTTTTTATATCGTCTAAGCCATAGAATCCACAAATAAAAAATAAAGCTACATAGTCCTGAGAAATTCTTCTCAATAAAAATCATTAACGTTCTTTACAAATCCGAATGGATATTTTAGACGATACTAAACTTGAGAAATAATTAGATTGATTAATATGCCAAGATTTCGAAAATCTGGAAGGCACGACTGCAGAAGAGGATAAATCCCATGGAAAATGCTACAGACCTGTGTAAACAATGCCGAAAGGAAGGCTTATCGACATTGTATTTTTCCTTTCTCCACTCTAGTTGAAATATGAGAACCATGATGCGACATACTTGCACAGTTCATGGTCAAGTTAGTAAATATTTAATAATGATAGACTAAAAAAAAAAATACGGTATCAATAAATGGGAAAGGAAAATTGTTAATACCTTTACTGGTATGAAATCCATATGCCCTGGAAATTTAGAAAAAATGACAGAAGTCGAATTAATAAAAGATAATAATTCATGATAATGAGAGTACGATGCTATAAGAATTTCACTAGGATAAATTTTGTATATCAACAGAGTTATAAACTGAATATACATAATCGACAATGACCATGATAGTCTATTTTTCCGAAAAAAATATTTTGAACCGATATAATGAAAATCATAGTTGCTAACAAAGGAACATAGCCTAATTAAAACTTACTCGGAGATTTGTATCCCAATGGTTGCGAACTACCTATAGAAGAAATGTCGATCCTCACCCAAGTCACGAAGAAAATCTGACTGCTTGATAAGAAAAATTGGGCTAAGGCCATCAGCCACATGAAGTTGGGGTAAGCTAACGCAAAGCAGTAAAGTATACATGTGAGCAGAATTGTCAACTTGCTTTATGCATGATTAAATACCCAACCCTCACATTTCTAAGATTGCCTGTAAAAGCATAGCTCACGAGATCAAGATGTTCAAATGGGAAGAATACCACAAAAGTCAAGATGTTATATTAGGCAGAAAACCCTAAAATTTTATGCGGATCTTAGCCATCCACGTGGTGGTTGATCCTGAGTGATCCCTCGGATCGGTGCCATGGGAATCACGTAAGAAGGCTAGAGCTGAGGAGTACAATGAATTAAGTACCTTCCTATCTAGAGAATTAAATTAACTAAGAAAAGTAGAATCTGTGCTCGAAAAAGTCGGGTGACATTAATTGGAGACGATGCCAACTCGAATGAATGTGATACTTAACATGAAAATCCAAAAATCTTCCTGGTAGTCTCGAATCCCATCAAGTCACAGTTTATCAACCTCACGTATGACGGAAAACAATAGTGCCAAGTGTCAGAGAGATAGAGGCTCCATTTCTCAACTCCGCATTTAACGTCACCTAACTAGGGGTAGGTGGTTTTATGAAGGTTGGATTCATATGTATATGATATTAAATAAGAAAATTGTAATGGAGTGGAAACTTAGAGTTTAGGTTGGGTGATTTCAAACGTCCTTATGAAGAAATATCTATTCTGCAAAGAGAATACAATAATGAAAACTATTTTATAATTATATAGTGACACATGGGACGAATAACGTTTAAGGTTCCATGTAATGGTAAGCTATGAAAAAGAGTCAATGAATAAAAGTAATAGGAGTTAGACCATCGGAGTATGTTCAACCTTAAAAGAGAAATCAATATTTATATGCCATATTTAAATTTGACATTAATACATATCGAGAGGGGTGAATTTTAGTATTTTGTGATGTGGAGTAGAAGAAGATATATACATATATATAATTCACCATTGAGGAATTTGATATAGAATAGAAAATTATAAATAATGGTCATAGGGTGGAAAATTAAAATGTTATATGGAAATTAATAAAAATGGCATTACATAACTTTGAGAAGTAAAATACTATTGCTACTAAAAATTAAAAAAAATTAGAAGATCGTGAATGAGAGGCATTAGAGGTTTTGATTAAAAAATTTAGTTTTTACTTAAATATTTTATTTGGTTTTTACTAAAAAGGATTAAAAGACAGATAAAAGAAAATAAGTATTATTAAAAGAATTTATGAATACAAAAATATAAATCGATATTAAAGGAAAAGACAAAAATAAAAAGGAAAAAGGATTCTATCAAGGAAAAAGGAAAGGACAAAGAATAAAAGGTATAAAAGAAAGGAGGCCACAAGAATAAGAAGTTAAGAGAGGAGTACTATGAATAACTAAATGGAAACTAAAAGAGAATGAAAGAAAATTCAAAACTCAAAGCTATACAAAAATAAAAATATAATAATTAAGAAATGATGAAAAATAGAATTAATGGAAAAAAATAAATAGAATATAGAAAAAAATAAAATAGAAATAGAATTCCGAAAAAATAAAAATATTTATTAAATGAAAAAATATTAAAAAAAAAAATAGAAACATCAAGAGGAAAGGGATAAATTTATGTTTAACATGGGTAAGTTGTTAACGGTAATAAAGATAATTTGTTTAAACATGTTTTTGAAATAATAATATAGGAATAATCTATTTGAATATGATTACTATAACAAGCAAAATATAATTTGTTCAAACATGTTTTTGAAATAATAATATAGGAATAATCTATCTGAATATGATTACTGTAACAAGCACAACAGTACTTCATAAAAAAAATTTACTCCTACCTTAAAACACAAATATAACACTTACCTATATATCAACTCTGAAGCATTGTTTTAGCAAGGTTTACTTTCGTCATGTATATATGTTCTAAGAGGTTTTATGAAACACATTACCTGATTTATATTAACTAACAATGTCAATACACTTACCAAATATTTCCCCCAAACGGGGCTCTGTTGTCTAATTTACAACATATCTTACACCCGTAACATTTTTATACACCTAGAAATAATATATACGAAGGGTTAAGGTTTGGTTATGCATATAACACATGTCGACATTAATTACTACGATGAATCGTATCGTTGATAATTGCTTCCAATAGGACTTTGGAGATTGGTCGATTCTTGTTAAATGATATGTGATTTGGTTGATGGTGATCCCCGTATGTTCACATTTAAGGTAAATCCTTACCTTTGTCCTCATCGCTTTGGAAAGCGGACCGCTCAATGACACCTGCACCTCTAATCGTCGTTGGATCGTGAGGTGTAAGATCTATGGATCTAGTTCTTTGGTACCCAATTAGGGTATTGAGATTGCCAACCCTAACTGTTTTCATTGATTTGCTTCGAGTTTTCGACGGAGTTGCTCCTCTACAACCTCACCGCCTCCATGTTAGATTGACCAGGGTTCAATTCCGTTTGTCTTGGGACATCCATGACCTCCATAGGTATGATAACTCCTTAATTACCGTCTTGCAAGCCCGGCCTTTGACATAGTAGTTTTGGTTACAGAATTTTTCGCAGGTTTCCATTACTTAAAATAGGTTTTTTCTTTTTCTATGTGATTGACAGGCTTTGCAGGTTTGGCTTTGAGGCCTTCATCTATCGATTTCACTCATTCCAACTTTCCAGTTGGTAAGTTGCAGAATTTCTCAGTCATTACCCTGCTATACGCCATTATTATCTCATAGCATTTAAAAGTTCAACATTTAATAAAGGTTCTCACCTCTGGCCATGTCCCTTACAGGAGTGCAAATCATAGTTGGTGGAAATCTCAACCAGGTAATGCAACATTGGTTCTCTTACCTTTGATTCTTGTTCTTGCAGCATATTATAAATGGCTTATGCTTCTAATATTTAAGTTTTGATTTGCAAGTATGTCTCTGTTGACTCTTGGTAGGGGTTACTATTGTGTGGTTGTCCCACATAAGCTTTTCAACCTCAAACTAAGTTTACCCTTGCTGCCAACAGGTACCAGTCTTTCTTTTGGTCTCATAATCTCAGTGTAAAGCCTACAGGTTTTGGGTTTCTTGGCACCAACGGTGTTACAATTTTGTACATTGCTTGCATTTTAGTTTTCCTGTGTACCCGATAGTTCCACCGGGTTATTCTCAGAGATATTTTGTAGAGTTTGTAAGAGTTTAGCCCTGGATTTTAAATGAGCACTCGACTCTTTTTGTAAGGATTAATTACTCTGCAACAATGTTAAATTTGTTTTAATACTCCGCCAGAGTTTTTGGCTTGGAAACTTGAGTTTGTAGTTGAATAGATCTTGTATTTTTCCTTCTGTAAAGTTTACATTAGTGAACGAACTGCTACATTAAAACATTTATATTTTTATTGCAATATATCTATATATATATATATATATATATATATATATATATATATATATATATATATATATATATATATATATATATATATATATATATATATATATCTTGTTTTTCTCATCACTCTGCTGAGTTTTTACTTTGACCTATTCGAATAGCGGTTATCACTCTAGCCTATATAAAGATAATATTTTCCTTCTAAAAACTGTTACATATATGGAATTTTCACAATTAGTTTATTTCTTGCAAAGGCTACTACTCTTATATGATTTTACTATGCATTTTCTTTCCAAAGTTTTCAAGTGTACGCATATCATTTCTCTTTTATTCATCTTTACTATTTTCCAATTTTCTTCGTTAAAATGGGGATGTCTAGACCATCTAGGTTTAGATTTATTTCCCCTAACTCTAATGTCTGTGTATACTTAGCGTACAGTAGGACAATCTGTTTTGGGGTCTAGGGTCTTGGCCCGGGACCTTGAACTAACATTTCTACAAGTTCTTCTTTCAAATAGATGTTTCTGCAATGTTTAGCCTGATAACTTATTTACTGTTCAACTACATATTTCTTTGAAATACAGGTAGCAACTTTATAATACAAATTTATTTCACATTTCACATAAACACATAAAAGTTACCATTGTATCATCTAGTCTACTCTACAGGAATTAGAAATACTTTTCTTTTCTATTGCAATCATTGTGCAAACAACTTTATTCCCTAATTCTCAAGAAAACATTTTCTGCACAATACAAAAATTTCCTATCTAAACAGTATATCAATACCTCAATATTTTTTCAATTCTATTTTAATTATCTTGTTTTAATCTAGATGACGATATCCTCCCAACCATGAGAGAGGCGATTGTGTCCTCGTCTCCCCTGTGCTCCTCACCGTCCAAGTAGTTTGACAGAATTTTTCCCATAAGTGACCTCAAGACCCTTCATCTAGTACTTGTTATTTTCTAGGAATCAGGAATGTTGAGTGCTTTCCACTAGTATCTACCAGCTTAGGAATTCTCCACTTTGTCCCTCCTATCCTCAGTTATGGAACAAAACCCCTTTTCCTCACTGGGATGTACTTTTATCCTTAGAGGAAAAGGTAATTGTCTTAATTATTTTCTGTTCAACCACTTTTTAGTTCTTGGAATACTTTATCATTTTTATTTTTACTTTTTATTGAACCATTATTCCATAATTAAATTTTATTTCACAAAACATAATTAATTTGTGTTCATCATATAATCCTTCCTTTAAAAAAATAAATGTTTTAGTCTCTTTTAAAATAAACAACATAACAACTAGTTAGCACTTAAGCCAGTTGTCACAATTACCTGAGTAATTAGTGTTCTCATATGAAAAGATAATTAAAACTAGCATGACCACATTTATTTAAATAAATATGGTTGATATTGGGGTTTAGGTGTTTATCAATCACATGCATAACCACCAACGGATATAGATTCAATATCAATATTCATATTAATATTGATATAAATAAATATATAAATATAATAATAATAATTAGATTTTAAAATATTATAATTATATATTAAAAATAATAAACTTAAACTTATTAATTAATTAATATTCAACTTAATATTATAAATGCTATCCATAGTAATACTATTATACTCTAGGAATATGAACCATTAGATTAATAAACCAAAGAGATTGATATTATAAACCCAAAGGAATAATAAACCCAAAGGCTTAATACTAAAATCCCAAGAGAATAATATTCAACCCAAAATATTAATATTCTAAACCCAAGATATATAAACCCTTAAGATATATATTATGACCCTAATGAATAATATTAATATTAAATAAATAATTAAACAAAATAAACATTAAATTAATTACTAATATAATAAGAATACAATAATAATTTAATTTAATTTAAAATATTACTATCCATATATTAAAAATAATAAACTTAAACTAATTAATTATTTAATTAATTAATAAATTTAATATTATAAAACCTATAAATAGTAATAGTATTATACCTTAATGATATTAACCCTATAATAAAATCAATGGCTTAATACTAAAGCCCCAAGGTATTATCAACCCAAAGTATTAATATTATAAACCCAAGGTTTATAAACCCTAAGATGTATATTATAAACCATATGAATAATATTAATACTAAATAAAAAATTAAATAAACTAAGCATTAAATTAATTACTAAATAAATGGTTGAAATAAATTAATGGTAGTAAAATCAAATACTAAATAAATTAAACATTATTGAGATAATCTTTCTCACAATGTGACGTTTGACCAAGCTTTCACATGGTTGAGCATGGATGACCATGGATAAACATAATCGACCCTAAAACAAACATTGTTGACCATGGTTGATTTTCATGTAGACATCATGTTTTCTCGCAATGAGACATGGGACCATGGTTGACCATGATTGATATTCATATTGATGCAATATTTGTCACTATATGACGTTGTACCATGGTTGATTTTCATATTTATATGATCTTTGTCACAATGTGAGGCTCTCTCATGGTTCAACATGGTTGACGATGGACAACCATGGTTGTCACAATGCGACGTTGGACCAAGAGACAATATTTGTTATAATGAGACCATGTTTGAACATGATTGACCATGGTTGTTGTCGGTCGATGATGGTTGACAATGGTTGATATTCATGTCAGGAAAATATTTGTCACAAAGTGATGTTGGACCATGGTTGACCATGATTATTATAACATTATTTAGAACCGTGCTTGACCATGATTTATTTTCATATTGAGACAAGATCTATCAGATTCTGACATTGTATCATTGTTGACCATGTTTGATCACGAATAATCAAGATCAAGCATGGTTGATTTTCATATAGAGACAATATTTGTCACAATATGATGTTGGATCATGGTTAACCATCATTGACCATCGTTTCCGATGGTTTACAAAGCTTAAAAATGGTTGATATTCATATTGAGACAATATTTGTCACATTGTGACGTTGTACCATGGTTTACCATGATTGTCACAATGCGACATCATACCGTGCTTGACCATGATCGATTTTCATACCGCAACAATCTTTGTCACAGTACGACGTTGGACCACTATTAACCATGGTTGATATTCATATTGAGACAATTTTTCTTAGAATGTAATGAAGGACCATGGTTGACCATGATTTTCACAATGCAACATCTGACCATTGTTGAGCATGATTTATTAATCATTAATTAATTATTAAATATTAAATAAACTTAAATTTAACTTAATTAGTTAAACTTATTAATTAACTAATTATTAAACTTAATAATATAAACCATGTTAGATCTAAGACTTATTTGATCCATAATGTAGATGAAAGTCTTTCGCATTAATCACATCATTAGGATTTTCTTATTAATCCTAATAATGTGAATAATCAGAAAGACTTTCATCTAAAATATAAACCATGTGAATAATATTAATATTATAAACCATGGTTGACCATGTTTTATTTCCATATTGATACAATATTTGTTAGAATGCGACGTTGGATCATGATTTCCCATGTTTGACCATGGTTGATTTCCATGTTGATATAATCTTTGTTACAATATGACATTGGACCATGGTTGATCACGATTGATTTTCATATTGAGTCGACAATATTTATCACTATGTGATGATGTACCATGGTTGAGCATTATTTATTTTCATATTGAGACAATATTTGTCACTATGCGACGCTCAACCATCGTAAACCGTGGATGGTCATGGTTGTCACAATGTGACATTGTACAAAGAGACAATATCTGTCATAATTACACCATGGTTATTGACCATGATTGACCATGATTGAACATGATTGACCATGGTTGGCCACGGTTGACTTTCATTTTGAGAAAATATTTATCACAATGCAACATTGGACCCTGCTTGATCATGGTTGATTTTCATATTAAGACAATATTTGTCATAATGTGATGTTGGGCCATTCCTCACCATGGTTAAACATGGTTAATTGTAATTGACCATGGTTTGTGATAGTGGACATTGGGCCATGGTTTACCATTATTGATGATGGTTCACCATGGGTGAATATGGTTTATTTTCATATTGAGAAAATGCTTGCCACAATGTGACATTGGACCATGGTTGACCATGGTTGACCATGCTTATAAACCCAAGGGATTTATATTTATCCCAAGACATTTATATTAAACCCCAGGATTAATATTATAATCCCATGGTATCATATTAAATAGAGAGGGCGATTGAGGAGAATAAATTTTTGAATGTTAAAATCTAACAATTAGTTTTGACTAGAAATTATTTAATTTTTTAATGCTAAAATCTAAGACTTAGTTTTGATTATAAATTATTATTTATTAATATTTTAATATAATGAAAATAATCATTAGAATATAATTGGTAATTTAAAGATTGAAAATAAATTATAGTTTCATCATTAAATAAAAATAGATAAGATTAAGTAGATTAATATTTTAGGTCATACCTAAATAATACATTAAGGTCAAAATTGGAAAAACAAAATTTAATTTTGAATAAATATATGAATAAATATTTTATTTTTTTAGGCATTGATTAAATAAAAGTATATATAGATTAATTAAATAAATATTTATTTTTGGATACATATATTTGTGACTAAATAAGTATTTATTTATTTGTTTATTTATTCAAGTTTGGAATAAAAATAAATATTTTTTGACTAAATAAATCTATAATTGAATATTAAGATTTGAAACACATAGATAAATAAATATTGGTTTTGATTAAATAAAGTTTTGACTCAAAAAATTTAATTTTGATTTAAATATTTTATTTAGTTTTCACTAAAAAAAAATATCAAAAGACTAATAAAAGAAAGTATACTAAGAAAATAAGAATTATTAAAATAATTTATGAATACAAAAATAAAAACCAATATTAAAAGAAAAGACAAAATGAAAAGGAAAAATATCCAACACAAAGGAAAAAGAAAAGGACAACGAAGAAAAGGTATAAAAGGAAAAGAGGCTACAAGAATATGAAGTTAAGAGAGGGGTAATATGAATAAGTAAATGGAGACTAAAATATCATAAAATGAAATTCAAAACTCAAAGTTATACCAAATAAATAAATATAAGTAAATAAATAAATAAATAAGAACCCATGAAAAATAGAATTAATTAAAAAGAAAGTATTAGAATATAGAAAAATCATAAAATAGAAATAGATTTCCAAAAAAATAAAAATAAATTTATTTAATGTACAAATATTTTAAAAAAAATTAGAAACATCAAGAGGAAAGGGATAAGTTTATGTTTAACCTTACATAATTTGTTAATATTAAAATAAAGATAATTTTTTTAAACCATGTTTTTGAAATAATATGTTATGAATAAGATGGTTTAATATGATTAGCTAAGTAATTAGTGTTCTCATATGAAAATATAATTAAAACTAGCACAACCACATTTATTTAAATAAATGTGATTAATATAAGTGTTTATCAATCACATGCACACCTACAAATGGATATGGATTCAATATCAATATTAAGATTAATACTCATATTAATAAATATATAAATATAATAAAAATATAATAATAACAATTTTTAAAATATTATTATTATATATTAAAAATAATAAACTTAAACTTATTAGATAATTAATTATTCAAGTTAATATTATAAATCCTATCCATAGTAATATTATTGTACTCTAGGAATATGAACCATTATATTAATAAACTGAAGAGATTGATGTTATAAACTTCAAGGAATAATAAACCTAAAGGCTTAATATTAAAACACTAATAGAATAATATTAAACCCAAAAGATTAATATTCTAAACCCAAGATATATAAACCCTAAAATATGTATTAAAATGCCTATAAATAATACTAATATTAAATAAATTATTAAATAAAATAAAGCTTAAATTAATTACTAAATAAAAAATATATATATATAATAAAAATACAATAATAATAATTTAATTTTAAAATATTATTATCATTATATTAAAAATAATAAACTCAAACTTATTAATTAATTATTTAATTAATTAGTAAATGTGATATTATAAAACCTATCAATTGTAATAATATTGTACTTTAAGAATATGAACCCTTGGATTAATAAATCCCAGGGAATAATATACTCAATGGCTTAATACTAAAACCCCAAGGGATTATAAACCCAAAGTATTAATATTATAAACGCAAGGTATATAAACCTTAAGATATATATTATAAACACTATGAATATAATATTAATATTAAATAAAAAATTAAATTAAATAAAAATTAAATTAATTACTAAATAAATGGTTGAAATAAATTAATGGTTGTAAAATTAAACACTAAATAGATTAGACATTATTAAGGCAATATTTCCCACAATGTGACATTTGATGATTTTTTCCAAGGGTTGACTACGGATGACCATGGATAAACATAGTCAACCCTAAAACAAACATTTTTGACCATGGTTGATTTCCATGTTGACATAATATTTTTCAATATGGGACGTGGGACCGTCGTTGGCCATGATTGATTTTCATATTGATACAATATTTGTCACCATATGACAATGTTCCATGGTTGATTTTCATATTTAGATGATCTTTGTCACAATGTCAGACTCACCCATGGTTGACCATAGTTAACGACAGATGGCCATGGTTGTCACAGTGCAACGTTTGACCAAGAGACAATATTTGTTATAATGAAACCGTGGTTGAACATGATTGACCATGGTTGGTGTCGGTTGATGATGGTTGAAAATGGTTAATATTCATGTTGGGAAAATATTTTTCACAAAGTGATGTTGGACCATGGTTGAGCATGATTTTCATAATGAGACTTCGAACTGTGATTGTCCATGATTGAATTTCATATTGATATAACCTCTATCATAATGTGGCGTTGGATCATGGGTGGTTGTCTTTGGCCATGAATAACCATGACTAGCCATTGTTGATTTTCATATAGAGACAACATTTGTCACAATATGACATTGGACAATGGTTAACAATCATTGACCATGGTTGACGATGATTGACAAAGCTTAACAATGGTTGATATTCATATTGAGACAATATTTGTCACATTGTGACGTTGTGCCATGGTTTACCATGATTATCACAATGCGACATCATACCATGCTTGACCATGATTGATTTTCATAGTGCAACAATATTTTTCACAATACGACGTTGGACAACCATTGACCATGGTTTATATTCATATTGAGACTATTTTTCTCACAATGTGATGTTGGACCATGGTTGACTATGATTGTCACAATGCGATATCTGACCTTTGTTGAGCATGATTAATTAATCATTAATTAATTATTAAATAAAATAAAATTTAATGTAATTAATTAAAATTATTTATTAATTAATTATTAAAATTAATAATATAAACCCTATGAATAATTTTAATATTATAAACCATGGTTGAGAATGGTTGATTTCCATATTGACGCAATATTTATGAGAATGTGACATTGGACCATGATTTCCTATGGTTATCCATGGATGACCATTGATAAACATAAAAAATCTAACAAAACATATTTTACCATGGTTTTTTTCCATGTTGACATAATCTTTGTCACAATGTGACATTAGACCATGGTTGATCATGATTGAATTTCATATTGAGTGGAAAATATTCATGATGATGTACCATGGTTGACCATTATTTATTTTCATATTGAGACAATATTTGTCACAATGCGACACTCGACCCTCGTTGACTGTGGATGACCATAGTTGTCACAATGTGACATTGTACCAAGAGAAAATATTTTTAGTAATGTGCCCAAGGTTATTGACCACGATTGACCATGGTTTGCCATCTTTGATTTTCATTTTGAGACAATATTTATCACAATGCAATGTTGGACCATGGTTGATCATGGTTGATTTTCATATTGAGACAATCTTTGTCATAATGTGATGTTGGACCATTCCTGGCCATGGTTAACCAGGATTAACTGTAATTGACCATGGTTGATGATGGTTGACATTGGACCATGGTCTACAAATATTGATGATGGTTCACGATGGCTAAACATGGTTTATTTTCAAATTGAGAAAAATTTTACCACAATGTGACATTGGACCATGGATAGCCATGATTATAAACCAAAGGTATTTATATTAAACCTTATTATCAATATTATAATCCCAATGGATTAATAGTAAAAAACAAACTGATTATAAACACAAGGGAATAATATTAAACCCATTGGATTAATATTATAAACCATGGTTTATTTTTATATTGAGAAAATATGTGTGACAATGTGACATTGGACTATGTTGACCATGGTTCACCATGATTATAAATAAAAGGGATTTATATGAACCCAAGGGATTGCTATTATAAATGTTATTAATAAAATTATACCCTTGGAATATCATAATATTCCTTTGGGATTGTTATTATAAACCCAATGGATTAATGTTAAAAACCAAATACATTATAAGCTAAAGGGAATAATACTAAAACTAAGGAATTAATATCTAAATAAATGTAGTATATAAACACTAAGATAAGTATTATAAACCATAAAATAAACATAGTTGACCATGGTTTACCATTATTGATTTTCATATTGAGACTATTGTTGTCACTATGTGATGTTGGACCATGGTTGACCATGGTTTATTTTCATATTGAGACAATATTTATGACAATGTGACATTGGACCAGGGTTGAGCATGATTAACTATTGTTGATGATGACTTCAAATGCTTAACCATGATTGATTTTCAAATTCAAAAAATTAAAAAAAGCTTTATCTAACTATTAGATGTGATTTTGTTTTTTTATTTGAAATGTGTAGATGAGATTTTGTTTTTTTGTTAGAAAGGTTGTTTTGATTACATATATGCATTCAATAGCATAAAACCCACTACAACACTCATTGTAGATTATTTACAAATCGAAATTGTGATTTCATTTTTATTTTGTGATATTTTTAGCAATTTTAGTTAAAGCTTAAAAGCGTCTAAAATTACACTACCACTTTAAAAAAATAAAACATCTTTATTTTGTATATTGCATATTAAATTTATTATCACTATTTTATTTACACATAATTAAATTTATAATTATTTTTAGAAAAATAATTAAATTTAAATAAACGATATTAAATTAAATTAAATTATAATTATATATAAATAAATTTTATAACTAAAACATATTTCCCTTTCACAATGGTGATAAATCCACCAAATAAATGTTTAACTTAAATTATATATATAACCTAAAAGAATAAATTTGAAAAATAAAAATATGTAATCATTAAATATAATAGTTTAAATACGTTTTAAAGATAACAATAAGTTGGTCATAATTTTTCAATTATCATCTTTTTATGTTTGCACTTTCCCTTATACATTGCATATAACTCAGGGTATGGGTTGGGCCTTTGTTTAAGTCAGCAAAAGTAGCACCGGGCGCTGACTCTAAGTCTCCCTAGTTGCAACAAAAAAAAATATAAGATAACTTCTTCAATATTTTGTTAATAGTCGACATTGAGGCTTTCAGCCTGTATTGTAATTCAGTTAAGAGTGTTGAAGTCCAGGCCCCGACCTCCTGTGTGGTTTCACATGGCCAGGCATCTAAAGTATTTTGAGATGGTAAGGGTCAAATTTAAATAATGAAATACTTTGATGAGTATTTGAAATAGTAAAAACCAAACTTATATTATAAAAATTGAAGTGGTTTAACTTTTGCAATACAATCTATCCATTAAAATAAAATATTCATGAATTCTAAAGAGGAAAGGAAATCCAAAACGTTTATATGATTTTGAAAATATCAATCATGGCAATAACTTTCTTATAAATATTATTTTATAACTAATCTTTTAGAATATAAAATTTTAAATGGAATATCATAAAAGTGATTCCGTATCTCTAATTATTGGAGAAACACTTTCCTCAAATTCAGGTAAAATATAATTATTAAATTTTCATTATTACCTTATATTATAGATTTTTTTAATAAAATCTCACAGAAGTAGCTACTGAATTGTTCGGGCATAATAAAAGGTAGGATGTCGGATTTAATTCGTGGGAAAGGTATGAAAATATTTTCTATTTAAAATGAATTGATTTAATTTTTTATTTAATTTTATTTAATTTCAAGAGAATTGAATTTATTTTTTTTAAATTTAAATTTTTTTTTTATTTTGTAAAAAATTATATTGCTGCTTTTTCTTGTTGATTTATTTTTCTATTTTCTTATTTTATTTAGTTAATTAAATAATAAAATTAAGAAATGAAAAAAAAAAAAAAAAAATTGTAAATTTTTTTCGGTAATAATCACATATAATGGAATGTTGTTGATGCGTTTCGAGCCAACCAGTGTGGTTCATCATGAGGACTAGGTGAAAGATCAGATCTTAAATAAATAAGCTTAAATAAATATAGAGATGGTTAAACTAGCCGTTTTCTAAACGGCTAGTTTGACTTTTTAATAATTTAAAATATTTTTAACTAGTAACGGCTAGTTCCCTCCTACTAATAAAACATTTAATAAATTTATTCACTTAGTTAAAAAATTAAAAAACTTATTAGTTATAATTATTTTTATATATCAATTTTTATTTATTAATTAAAGCGAGAGGTTAAAAAAAATAAAATAAATAAATAAATAATAATAAATAAATAAATAAATATAAATAAATAAATAAAATAAAAATAAAAATAAAAATAGCAAAATAGCAAAATAAAAATAATAAAACAATAAAAGTAAAAAATAAAAATAAAAAAGAAATAATAATAATAATAATAATAATAATAATAATATATAAATAAATAAATAAAATATCAAACTTTCAAACTTTCAGAAAATAAAAAATAAATAAATAAATAATAAAAATAAATAAATAAAATAAAAAATAAATAAATAATAAATACATAATAAATAAATAAATAAATAATAAAAAATAAAGAATAAAAATAAAAATAAAAAGATAAAATAAATAAATAAATATAAATATAAATTAATTAATTAATTAATTATTTTAAAAAAAAAAAAAAAATTAAAGAAAATCAGGGACATAAGGCAGGTATCCAACACCTGCTAATGTTCCAACCATCATCTCTGTTGATATTAAGGGGTATTTTTTCGATTTCTAACGCCTCTCTTAACTTACGATGATCGAAATGGTCAATCCTAGCAATGACCTTCGCCTCTTCAATGCAAATATGATGGCTAGTCTTTTCTGCATGTTCAGCTAGGGCAGACGAGCGGGATCTTCCATGCTTAATGTCAGCAGCATGTTCAGAAATTCTTTGATTTATAGATCGACTAGTTTCACCAATGTAAGGCATCCCACAGGAACAAGGAATGATGTAGACACCTTTCCCATCCCTAGGGTCAATCGGGTCTTTAACCGATTTGAGAGAGCTGCGAATCTTGTTAAGGGGCTTGAAAGACGAAGACACACTATGATTCCTAAGGACCCTCGCAATTTTATCAGTGGTTCCTTGAATGAACGGAAGACGCACACTGCGGGACCATTGACTAGGGTCTTTATTCTTTTTAGATAGAGGACCTTTTGCTGCTTTAAGAAAAGCTTTAAGGCCTTGCGATCTACTATAACCATTTTTACAAAAGACACTTAACAGATGAGACTTTTCCCCTTCAAGGTGAGACTCATCAGAGATCCTCAACGCCCTTGTGGCCAAGGTGTTTAGGACACCCAATTTTTGAGCAGGGAAATGGTGTCAACTAGCGTGAAGGTATTGCTCAGTATGATTTTTCTTTCGAAAAACTTGATGGGAGAAAGAGCCATCATCTTTTTTAGAAATAAGAACGTCAAGGAAGGGAATTATTCCATATATTTCATGCTCCATGGTGAATTTTATGGAGCGCGATTGATCATTAAGGTGACGAAAGAAAATATCTAACTTATCTTCGCCATGTGGCCATACGACACAAGTATCATTTACAAACCTCTTCCAAAGCTTTGGTTGGAAAAGAGCCGAGGAAAGAGCTTTGGATTCAAAGTATTCCATAAACAAATTAGCAACAATCGGGGAAAGGGGGGAACCCATGGCAACACCACAAGTTTGCTCATAGAATTCGCCTTCAAAACTGAAGAAAGTGGAGGTTAAGCAAATCCCAACTAAATGGGCTGTATCAGGGTCAGTAATGTGATTAATGACATCAATAGTATCTTTTATGGGGATATTGGTGTAAAGAGAAATGACATCAAAACTAACAAACCTGTCCTTAGGATCCAATCTAATGCCCTTCAGCTCATTAACGAAAGAAGCAGAATCTTTAACAAATGAGTCTGTACGACCTACAAGAGGCTTCAGTTTATGAGCTAAATACTTGGCTAGAAGGTAAGTCGGACCACCAACGGTATTAACAATGGAACAGATGGGGGCACCATCCTTATGGATTTTAGGAAGACCATAGATTCTTGGAGTAAGAGGATTGCTCTCAATCAACCTCTTACTCAGAGAGCCCACAGAGCTACTGGACTTAATAGCATCATTGACAACTTTGGAGATTTTTTTTAAGGGATTTTTAGGAAGTTTCCTATAACTCCCACTATTCTCCAAATGATCTAACATCTTTATCCTATAATCCTCCTTGTTAAGGATGACAACCACACCACCTTTGCCATCTTTAAGAACAACAATATCCTTATTATTGTTTAAGGATTTTAGAGCTTCAAACTCGGGCTTGCTCAAGCTGCTCTTGGGTGGCTTGGCTTTTCTTAAGATAGCCGCACAATCTTGCCTAATGATGTCCTTGGACGAATCTGGCAAGTCTCTAATACCAAATTCAATGTCACAAATAATATCATGGGTAGGTATTCTTCTGGGGGCTAAGGAAAAATTTAAGCCTTTTTCTAAGAGATTATAAACGGAAGGGTCAAAAGAGAATCTAGAGAGATTGACAACATTATTTTTAGAGTTATTATTAATATCATTAATCTTACTAATGGTATTACTATTTTTATTAATAAACTTATCTTTATAATTATTACTATCACTCTTCTTGATAAAATCTTTATGTTTGTTATTATAATCATGTTTAATAATAACACTATTATGCTTAACATTACAACCAATATTATCTCTAATATTATTATTAAGCCATTTATATTTTTTGCTTTCAAAGTCTTCTTCAATACTCAAATGATATTGATTTATACTACCAAGGTTTCCATTTATATAATTAGAGTTATTCTTATAAAGACTAATTAAATTTCTACAATTAGAGTGAACTCTATTTAAATTTCTTTTAAAATCATTACATGAATCTAGAATAACGCTTCCATCGTTTTTAAATAAGATAGAATTATCCTCAAAATAGGACACGTAATTTGACGGTTCAGAAAAATGCAAAGGTTCAGAAAAACCTGAATTGTCGCTGATGGCAGTAGATTCAACAAGCACGTCGCCCGAACATTCCATTGTAGATGGAGACATGGCAGGTACCTGAAACAAATCAGCTTTGAAAACTAAGCTTTGGCCCAATCGGGAATCCACAGAAGAATGTTGCGAAATCGAATGGGGAGATCCTATCAAATCAACCTGCCCTTCTCTATTAGATCCATCGATTGAGGATTCAGACACCAGAAATGCCGGTTGTCCTTCCCTTATCGTTCCCCCAGAATTATTCACATCGATGGCCACGGCAGAGTGATCATTGCATCTGGTTTCAGAATCTGCAAGATAAGAGACAACTCCAATCCAAGACCTGAGCGCTGATACTTGGTCGGCATTAACCCTGCTTGCGGATGGAACCAGAACATCATCAGAGTGAAACTTACTTAAAAGCTTCTGAAATTTTAACAGATTCTTCTCTTTCCATAACACTTCCCACCGATTGGATTTAACCACCGAACGAGCATCGATTAATGTCCATACATCCGCCGGAATCGAATTGGATAAATTCAGATGCCAAGACAGCAGTTTCCTCGATAATAGATCAAGGCTTCTTCTAACTCTAGAGATCTCACAACGAATGAGAGCAAGGCTAGCTTTTAAAAACAGATTCTGGTTCTTAGTAATATTAAGAGGATGATTAATTTTAGCAAAAGAACGAATAATAGAAGCATCTCTACATATTTTTAGAAAGGTAAGATCTGATCTCAACTTAGAAACTCGCAAACGTGCACGTTCGAAATGAAATAGATGGAAGCATTCCCTTCCTTGACGTTCTTATTTCTAAAAAAGATGATGGCTCTTTCTCCCATCAAGTTTTTCGAAAGAAAACTCATACTAAGCAATACCTTCACGCTAGTTCACACCATTTCCCTGCTAAAAAATTGGGTGTCCTAAACACCTTGGCCACAAGGGCGTTGAGGATCTCTGATGAGTCTCACCTTGAAGGGGAAAAGTCTCATCTGTTAAGTGTCTTTTGTAAAAATGGTTATAGTATATTGCAAGGCCTTAAAGCTTTTCTTAAAGAAACAAAAGTTTCTCTATCTAAAAAGAATAAAGACCCTAGTCAATGGTCCTACAGTGTGCGTCTTCCGTTCATTCAAGGAACCACTGATAAAATTGCGAGGGTCCTTAGGAAGCATAGGGTGTCTTCGTTTTTCAAGCCCCTTAACACGATTCGCAGCTCTCTCAAATCGGTTAAAGACCTGATTGACCCTAGGGATGGGAAAGGTGTCTACATCATTCCTTGTTCCTGTGGGATGCCTTACATTGGTGAAACTGGTCGATCTATAAATCAAAGAATTTCTGAACATGCTCCTGACATTAAGCATGGAAGATCCCGCTCGTCTACCGTAGCTGAACATGCAGAAAAGACTAGACATCATATTTGCATTGAAGAGGCGAAGGTCATCGCTAGGATTGACCATTTCCATCATCGTAAGTTAAGAGAGGCCTTAGAAATCGAAAAAAGACCCCTTAATCTCAACAGAAATGATGGTTGGAACATCAGCAGGTGTTGGATACCTGCCTTCAGTCCCTGATTTTCTTTACTTTTGCCTTCCTCTTTTTTCTTTTTTTTTTAAATAATTAATTAATTAATTAATTTATATTTATATTTATATTTATTTATTTATTTTATTTATTTATTTTTATTTTTTATTTTTATTTTTATTTTTAATTTTTTAATTTATTTATTTATTTTACATATATATATTTTATTTTATTTTTTATTTTTAATTTTTTATTTATTTATTTATTTTTTATTTTTTGAAAGTTTGATATTTTATTTATTTATTTATATATTTTATTATTATTATTATTATTATTTTTACTTTTCTATTTTGCTATTTTTATTTTTATTTTATTTTATTTTGTTTTATTTATTTATTATTATTATTATTATTTATTATTATTTTTTAACCTCTCGCTTTAATTAATAAATAAAATTGATATATAAAAATAATTATAACTAATAATTTTATTAATTTATTAACTAAGCGAATAAATTTATTAAATGGTTTAATAGTAGGAGGGAACTAGCCGTTACTAATTAAAAACATTTTAAATTATTAAAAAGTCAAACTAGCCGTTTAGAAAATGGCTAGTTTAACCATCTCTACATCTATTTAAGCTTATTGATTTGATCTGATCTTTCACCTAGTCCTGATGATGAACCACACTGGTTGGTTCGAAACGCGTCGACAACGTTCCATTATATGTCATTATTACCAAAAGAGATTTTACAATTTTATATGGATCACAAAAGCATAGATTCTAAAAATATTGAAAGCCTGCTCGGTGAGGCCTTGGTGACAAATATTCATCATTTCGAATGTGCACGTTTGCAGGTTTCTCAGTTGAGTTCAGATCTTACCTTTCAAAAAAGATGTAGAGATGCTTCTATTATTCCTTCTTTTCCTAAAATTAATCATCCTCTTAATATTACTAAGAACCAGAATCTGTTTTTAAAAGCCAGCCTTGCTCTCATTCGTTGTGAGATCTCCAGAGTTAGAAGAAGCCTTGATCTCTTATCGAGGAAACTCCTGTCTTGGCATCTGAATTTATCCAATTCGATTCCGGCGGATGTATGGACATTAATCGATGCTTGTTCGGCGGTTAAATCCAATCGGTGGGAAGCGTTATGGAAAGAGAAGCAGCTGTTAAAATTTCAGAAGATTTCAAGTAAGTTTCACTCTGATGATGTTTCGGTTCCGTCTGCAAGCAGGGTTAATGCCGACCAAGTATCAGTGCTCAGGTCTTGGATTGGAGTTGTCTCTTCTCCTGCGGATTATGAAACTAGATGCAATGATCACTCTGCCGTGGCCATCGATGTGAATAATTCTGGGGGAATGATAAGGGAAGGACAATCGGCATTTCTACTGTCTGAATCCTCAATCGATGGATCTAATAGAGAAGGGCAGGTTGATTTGATAGGATCTCCCCATTCGATTTTGCAACATTCTTCTGTGGATTCCCGATTGGGCCAAAGCTTAGTTTTCAACGCTGATTTGTTTCGAGTACCTGTCGTGTCTCCGTCTACAATGGAATGTTCGGGCGACGTGCTTGTTGAATTTGTTGCCATCAACAGCAATTCAGGGTTTTCTGAACCTTTGCATTTTTCTAAACCGTCAAATTCCGCGTCCTATTTTGAGGATAATTCTATCTTATTTAAAAATGAGGGAAGCGCTATTCTAGATTCATGTAATGATTTTAAAAGCAATTTAAATAGAGTTCACTCTAATTGTAGAAATTTAATTAATATTTATAAGAATAGCTCTAATTATATAAATGGAAACCTTGGTAGTATAAATCAATATCATTTGAGTATTGAAGAAGACTTTGAAAGAAAAAAAATATAAATGGCTTAGTAATAATATTAGAGATAATATTGGTTGTAATGTTATGAATAATAGTGTTATTATTAAACACGATTATAATAACAAACATAAAGATTTTATCCAGAAGAGTGATAGTAATAATTATAAAGATAAGTTTATTAATAAAAATAGTAATACCATTAGTAAGATTAATGATACTAATAATAACTCTAAAAATAATGTTGTCAATCTCTCTAGATTCTCTTTTGACCCTTCCGTTTATAGTCTCTTAGAAAAAGGCTTAAATTTTTCCTTAGCCCCCAGAAGTATACCTATCCATGATATTATTTGTGACATTGAATTTGGTATTAGAGACTTGCCGGATTCGTCCAAGGACATTATTAGGAAAGATTGTGCAGCTATCTTAAGAAAAGCCAAGCCACCCAAGAGCAACTTGAGCAAGCCCGAGTTTGAAGCTCTAAAATCCTTAAACAATAATAAGGATATTGTTGTTCTTAAAGCTGACAAAGGTGGTGCGGTTGTCATCCTTAACAAGGAGGATTATAGGATGAAGATGTTAGATCATTTGGAGAATAGTGGGAGTTATAGGAAACTTCCTAAAAATCCCTTAAAAAAGATCTCCAAAGTTGTCAATGATGCTATTAAGTCCAGTAGCTCTGTGGGCTCTCTGAGTAAGAGGTTGATTGAGAGAAATCCTCTTACTCCAAGAATCTATGGTCTTCCTAAAATCCATAAGGATGATTCCCCCATCCGTCCCATTGTTAATACCATTGGTGGTCCGACTTACCTTCTAGCCAAGTATTTAGGTCATAAACTGAAGCCTCTTGTAGGTCGTACAGACTCATTTGTTAAAGATTATGCTTCTTTCGTTAATGAGCTAAAGGGCATTAGATTGGATCCTGAGGACAGGTTTTTCAGTTTTGATGTCATTTCTCTTTACACCAATATCCCCATAAAAGAGGCTATTGATGTCATTAATTGCATTACTGACCCTGATATAGCCCATTTAGTTGGGATCTGCTCAACCTCCACTTTCTTTAGCTTTGAAGGCGAATTCTATGAGCAAACTTGTGGTGTTGCCATGGGTTCCCCCCTTTCCCCGATTGTTGCTGATTTGTTTATGGAAGACTTTGAATCCAAATCTCTTTCCTCGGCTCTTTTCCAACCAAAGCTTCGGAAGAGGTTTGTAGATGATACTTGTGTCGTATGGCCGCATGGCGAAGATAAGTTAGATATTTTTTTTCGTCACCTTAATGATCAATCACGCTCCATAAAATTCACCATGGAGCATGAAATAGATGGAAGCATTCCCTTCCTTGACGTTCTTATTTCTAAAAAATATGATGGCTCTTTCTCCCATCAAGTTTTTCGAAAGAAAAATCCTACTGAGCAATACCTTCACGCTAGTTCACACCATTTCCCTGCTAAAAAATTGGGTGTCCTAAACACCTTGGCCACAAGGGTGTTGAGGATCTCTGATGAGTCTCACCTTGAAGGGGAAAAGTCTCATCTATTAAGTGTCTTTTGTAAAAATGGTTATAGTAGATCGCAAGGCCTTAAAACTTTTCTTAAAGTAGCAAAAGTTCCTCTATCTAAAAAGAATAAAGACCCTAGTCAATGGTCCCGTAGTGTGCGTCTTCCGTTCATTCAAGGAACCACTGATAAAATTGCGAGGGTCCTTAGGAAGCATAGGGTGTCTTCATTTTTCAAGCCCCTTAACACGATTCGCAGCTCTCTCAAATCGGTTAAAGACCCGATTGACCCTAGGGATGGGAAAGGTGTCTACATCATTCCTTGTTCCTGTGGGATGCCTTACATTGGTGAAACTGATCGATCTATAAATCAAAGAATTTCTGAACATGCTGTTGACATTAAGCATGGAAGATCCCACTCGTCTGCCCTAGCTGAACATGCAGAAAATACTAGCCATCATATTTGCATTGAAGAGGCGAAGGTCATTGCTAGGATTGACCATTTCCATCATCGTAAGTTAAGAGAGGCCTTAGAAATAGAAAAAAGACCCCTTAATCTCAACAGAAATGATGGTTGGAACATCAACAGGTATTGAATACCTGCCTTGTGTCCCTGATTTTCTTTACTTTTGCCTTTTCTTTTTTTTTAAATAATTAATTAATTAATTAATTTATATTTATATTTATATTTATTTATTTATTTTATCTTTTTATTTTTATTTTTATTTTTATTTTTTATTTTATTTTTTTATTTTTATTTTTTATTTTTTATTTTTTATATATTATATATTGTATATTTTTTATTTTTTATTTTTTGAAAGTTTGAAAGTTTGATATTTTATTTATTTATTTATATTATTATTATTATTATTATTATTTTATTTTTTATTTTTATTTTTATTTTTCTCTTTTTATTTTTATTTTTTACTTTTTTATTTTTATTATTTTATTATTTTTATTTTTCTATTTTGTTATTTTTATTTTTATTTTATTTATTTTTTATTTTTATTATTATTATTATTTTATTTTTTAACCTCTTGCTTTAATTAATAAATAAAATTGATATATAAAAATAATTATAACTAATAAGTTTATTAATTTATTAACTAAGCAAATAAATTTATTAAATGGTTTAATAGTAGGAGGGAACTAGCCGTTGCTAATTAAAAACATTTTAAATTATTAAAAAAGTCAAACTAGTCATTTAGAAAATGGCTAGTTTAACCATCTCTACATCTGTTTAAGCTTATTGATTTGATCTGATCTTTCAACTAGTCCTAATGATGAACCACACTGGTTGGTTCGAAACGCGTCGACAACGTTCCATTGTATGTGATTATTACCGAAAGAGATTTTACAATTTTATATGGATCACAGAAGCATAGATTCTAAAAATAAAATATTTTTTTAAAATTGATTAAGGTGGTTATTATTATATTAAGTAAAATTGAGTAAAGTGGTTATAATTATATTAAGCATTTTTATTTTAGTAAAAGCTATGTGTAGTAGATTTTTGACAAAATATAATGTTCTTTTAATGTTTTTTTGTAAAGTAGAATTTACTTCAACTTATAAATTTTTAAATAAAAATAAATAAAAATAAAACATATTTTAAAAAAATATAACAAATATTATGTTTATAGAACAATGTATTGATTACTTTTTCATATATTTTTCCACTTGTTTATGGTCAATAATGTTTAGATCAATGCTTAATATATATTTGATAAATCTTACTGTCTTTTCAAAACGTTATTATATCTTCAAGAAAAGATAAAAATTGTGTATATAAAAAAAAAAAAAAAAAAAAAAAACATTCTTAAAAAATGTGTATATATAAAAAAAAAAGCATTCTAATAGATGTAGTTAATGATATTAGAATTTTTGTTTAGTTTTACAATAGAATATGGTTTTATATAGTTAATTGCATGATTACTAATTAATAGCTATTTTTCAACTTTATGAAATTCAATATTTTATTATGCATTTATGTTTTGCAAAAGTATTTTAATAAAAAAAGGTCTTAAATTACAATTTGAATGTGTTCACTATCAAAATAAAGAATTTTGGTAAAGTATGTATTTCTTCATTTTTTTTCAAACAAATTATAAATATAATTTAATACACAAATTTAGTAGAAAACATATTTCTTCATTTCCTTTCTAAACAAATTATAAATTATAATTAATATAATATATTAATTATATTAAATAAACCGTGCATTTTATTGTGTATGTCTAATATAATTTAGATAAATACATATAATTTTATTTACATCAATACAAATAAATTATAGAATTTTACAGAATTTTGGTATGTATATTTTTTTATTTCCTTTCAAAACCAATTATAAACTATAATTAATATAATATACTAATTATATAAAATAAATATTAGATTTTAGTGTGTATGTATAGTATAATGTAGCTTTCGATCAACAAAAAAATTCATTTTAAAAAATCTGTGTTAATTTATAGCTTATAAAATGATTTGTTTTACAACGATTATGTTTTTTTTTTTTTTTTTTTTTTAATTTCATTAACTGGAGGGTTAAGACAATTATTATCAAGTACTATTTATCAGCCTATCATTATTGTTATGGGAAAATGATTCGGAAACTATACATATAATCTCAACCATCGAAAATATCATCCAGGAAGCCGCTCTCGTCAGTAAGCCTCTTTAACCAGATTATATACATTCCTGACAAAGAGATTTGTGTCTTAAATTATAAAGAGATAGAGAAATAAATAATTTAAATACCATCAAATATCCAATTACTTTGCAAGTATGACAATGATAATTGAGTCTGTTTTCATGATAGGTTATTGACATTTTTCAAAACATTCTCCACTTACACTACTATTCCATCAATTAAAACATCATGGTAACGATAACTGGGATCGTTTTCATGACAGGCTGCAAAAAAAACTTTTATAACAGCCTCCACGCTCCACCTGACAACAATGTTCCATCAATCAAAACTGCAATTCTTGATAACAGCCACAATGTACTTGCTGCAATGGCCACACATATTAATAATTATCGCCGCACGTGGACGCAGCACCTTCCTATAATCCGTTTTCTCCTGCCCAACACGGCCCGCTCTCACTCTCTGAAATTTACTATGGGATTTTGACAGCTTTACAGGACAGTAGGTTGGATGGGTTATATAGTTCCCCCATTATTTGTTGCAGTATTCATTCATAATTGATTTATCTTTTTTTCTAAACTGGAAAAATTGATATTGAAATGTGTGTTTTTGGGTTTTTTTGCCCGAAAACATTTCGACGAAGCCAAGCTTGTCAAAGCCTCCAAACAGTACCCGAGAACACCATTCATTTCAGCACTAGATATCAAGGGCATGGTTGCGGGGGAGCGGCTCCCCTTCGAACCTGCAACGCTCTCTCTCAAAAAAAGTTTAGATATATGGCATTTTTTGTGAATTTTTTTTTAGACAACATTTCAAAATTAATTTCATTTTTTTAACAAATGAAACATAATTTTTGACTGGGACAATCTAATGATCAAGCTTATAGTCTTAGTATTGATATGTGATTCACGGTAATGTTAAATTTTTAAAGTAAAAATGATATTCTTATTTATCTTTCATAATAATATTCTCATTTATCATAAAGATAAATGAAAATGTCATTTTTACTTAATTTTTTAATATTACTATGAAATGAATTTGGATGTTTTAGAGTGGTTCAAACCTCATTGGATTTCATATGGAGAAAGTAGAATTTTAGACCTCACTCAAAATCCATGAGACTTATCACTTTTTGAGGATCCAACCATTTGGGAGATTGCAACATTTCCATTGGATTTTGTCATGCTATGGAACTCCTATTTAATCAAGAACATCAATTCCTCTATGTACATTCATATTAGTAACCTTGGTTGTAGAACTCCTATATCATGAGGTTACTAAAAATTTACCCATTTCTCAAACAAAATATTGACTTGACATGCTATGTTTTTTTGTATCTTATATTAATGCTTAGAGGGTGATTTTAATGACAGAGATCTCAAGATAGACAAAGATTTTGATAATATGTAGGTATTTGTTGTAGCATGATTTGTTTGGATGCCACAAGCAATCTAAAGTCTTTTTGTTGAGGTATTATCAGTAAATAGATAGATTGCACTCTATGCTATTTTAGTTATGTGCAACCTTACTATATGAATCAAAATTTGTAACTTGTGGAATTGTGGTTAATGAAGATTGTAATTACTAGATGATTGATGTTTAACTAGTTCATCATTTTAGATACTTTTGTTGACATATATACATCAAAATATATAAAAATGCATATTATATCAAAAATTTCTGTGTATTCTTTATCAAACCAAGATTTTTTTAAAATATGACTCCAACTTCTTCTCTCCTTCTCCCTCTCTCTCTAGTAACCTTCCTTCCCCTCCCCCTCCCCCTCCCCCTCCCATCAAAAGTAGAAATCAATGTCATGAGTATATATATTTTAATTATATCCTGCAGTAGAAGTCAATGAAATGAGTATATATATTTTAATTATTCATCCAATGAAATGTATGGGTTCATAATCCAGACAACTACTACCTAGTGTACATATTAATTATTGAATCTATTTTAAGAAACCCTACCAGAATTATGTAAAATAGTGAAATAGAATAATTACTGTTCAATGTAGCCATAATAGCTACAAAAACCGCATAACGTCGAATTTTGCATACAGTTGCCACATTTTGGTTCGTGCCTTGGTGTCGGGATGTGCCTATGGCGTTGAACCACTCCACAGGCTTTCTCATTTCTCCGCCTTCTCCTGTACAATGCCCGTCTGAGAAACTTGCAAGTAAAACCTCCGCCGCGGCCTGAGAGGCATAATCAAGTAGCAGTAGCAGCAGCTGACTCGTCATATCATCAGCATTACTACAAGGCAGAGCGTGGTTGGTAGTTGACAGATGGCAAATTCCAAAAGACTCGATACAGGACTAATGCTGGAGCGCACCTTCCATGTAATTATTTACAGTCACGGCACTCTATGGAAGTAACAAATGGAAAAGAAATCAAAAGCAGACAAGCAGTGAAAAGGGGTCCGGCAAAAATGAAAGTAAACAAACATTGGTAATGGGGAGAAAGAGTTCATTGAAAAATGAAACTAAACCAGAGTACCAGTTCACCACAGCATCCCTTGGGAAGGTTGGAAAATGCTGGGACGTGATATTTATGTTAAACAAAGCTTCTTTTGTTTCCATATCTATGTCAGTTGATCAAAAGGAAAAAAAACGACTTATGTTTTTATATTGTTACATAGTTATATAACAATTATACGAATTATTGTTTGAATTATTTTTTAAGTGATGTAGAGCAGTTAGTGATAAGGTGCACTGTTAAAACATTCTATCCACAAAACCATTTATTTAAAACTCATAAATAATTAAATAATTAAAATTAGTTTAAACAACCCAAAAAAATTTATAAGAATAACAATTATATTGCATAACGATTATACAAGCAGCAAGATTTTGCAGCGATGTGCACGAGCCATTCATGTATGCAATGATAATATCATATGCACATAGAGTTTCTATTATCTGTACAGAAAAAGATTTATAGTATAAGCAAAGCATAGAATAAAGTTGTAAATTTTAATAGAATGGAAATACATTATCATTGATTTATCGTATAAGCAAAGCATTGAATAAAGTTGTAAATTAAAATACAATGGAAATACATTACATAAATGATAATGTAAAAAATGAATTCTTACACACAAATGTTTTGAAATTGCTCATATACCATATAGCTCTGGCATATATATATATGTGCTAATGTTATATATATATATATATATATGTTATAATTTTATGTTTAATGTTATTTAATGATAAAGTAAGGATATTTTTTTTTTGATGTTTTTTAGACAAGCTTTTTTTTTAAATGTGTTATGAATAATCCAATTCGATAGGATTAGGTAAGTAATTAGTGTTCTCATATGAAATGATAACTAAATTAACAAAATTTACTATAAAGTTTGTTATTTACTCTTATAATTTATAATTTGTAAAGAAGAATTAAACCATACTATATAGTAAGTATTAATCTTGTTTCTTTGTGCGAGGTAATATATAGACATATATATTTTGGAAAAAATCATGAGTTTTTAAAAATTTGAATAACTGCAATATAATTTTTGGACTTTCACCATTAGAATTAGAATTTGTAGTTCATTGTGTTTTTCAAGTTTAATAGTTTTAGTGATATTATCAATTGGAATTGAATAGGGATTCAGGAATTTTTATTTTTAAATAAATAAGTGAACAAGATTTTATTTTAACTCTTCGTCTATTACATCATAGTATATGTACAAATATTCAATTTCAAACCAAAAAATAACTTATTAAATTTAAATTATTTTCTAATTCAAACTTTAAAAAACATATTAAATTTAAATATAATTTATTTATCCACACGTTAATTAGCCATTAACCTTTCCAATCGAACTCGTTTGATTTCATTTCAATGTAATTGGTATATGATCCAATAAGATCTCTCTTGAAATGATATATGAGGTTAATATTACTCTCACAAAGATTATAAATTATATTTTCGAGACAACCTAGCCACGCACGAACCTCCAAAGCGGTGGCTACGCTTTTTAGTGTCGTTGAACAGAGCGAGGTTGACATGTTTTCTTCTTTTGCTCTTTTTATTATTTTATTGTTTTGGATTTTTCTGCTAACGTAATTTTTTTAACAGAAATAGTATATTTGTATATTAATCTAAGTTTTTTTTAAGATAATTCACAATGTAAGTATATTGTTAGTGAAGGCTCCAAATATTTTTCTTGGGCTAGTAGGCTTTTTCATTTTACAAAATTTACAAAGTAATTCTAAACTACTATTGTAACTATTTGACACATTTATTTTTTTGATTTATCAAGTATCAACATTTGTTTTAAAATGTTAGTGATTTTCATGCTAATTTTTGAAAAGTGTTGATGTAACATCAACTTTTTTTGTTTAAAGGACTTATTTTAGACACTTTAAATTTTCTAATGTTGATAATTTTCGTGTTTGTAATAAAACATAAGAAATTTAAAAACCATGACAAAAAAATGAAATATAAATCTATATATATATATATATATATATATATATATATATATATATATATATATATATATATATATATAAAATGTGTGGCTCCCCTCCTATCAGATGGCCAAGCCGCGTGGTCAGCTAGATGGGGAGGTCTTCTTTCCGGAATGGGCCCTCCCTGCATAGACAACGATTGGGCCTGGCCACTAGCTGAGGGTGATCAATTAATACTAGTATACTCTATAAATATGAATCATTATATTAATAAACCAAAGAGATTGATATTATAAATCTAAAGAAATAATAAAACCAAAGGCTTAATACTAAAACCAAAAAAGAATAATATTCAATCCAAAATATTAATATTTTAAAACCAAGATGTATAAACCCTAAAATATATATTACAATCCCTATGAATAATATTAATATGACACTGGAGTGGAGATCACTGCGCGCGCTGCTCTGTTCTGAGGCGTTCTGCTTAGGTTTGCAGCCTTCTTCAAGCTTTGCCGTCGCCATGAGCGGCCCTGGGGGCGGGGAGTCCTCTCCCACCCCTCCAACAACTTCCGAAGACGCATTCCGTTGCCTCTTATCGCAGAAAGGGACAAAAAGACAGATTTCTGAAGTGCCAAAATTCATTAAAAAGCTCGATGAGATACCAGAGATTGCTCTTCCTGAGGAACAATCGATCAAAATCGCCCTTGCTCTGGCTGACAGAGGCTTGGTAGGGCAGTTCATGGGCCGCTGGCCTTCCACAAAAACCACGGACGATTGGATTCAGCGAAACTGGAGACCTCAGCTGAAACACAACGTGATTTGTTATGCTGTGGGAAGAGGCTATTTCATTTTTGAATTTACCTCCAAAGAAGATCGTGACCTGGTGTTCAGAAATGGACCGTATTTTATGGGAAATCAGGGACTGTATCTTAACAAATGGAGCCCCGATTTTGATCCCTCTGTCGACGTCCCTAAGGAGGTGCCGGTCTGGGTTCGTCTCCCAAACCTCCCGATTCACTGCTGGAGCTATCAAGCCCTGCAGAAGATTGGTAATGGGCTGGGTCGCTTCATTGACAAAGCTGATCACAAAGGCCAATATACCTGCGCTAGAATCTGTGTGGAAGTCGATCTGGAAGCCGGGCTGCCAGAAGCGGTCAAACTGACAGTTGGAGAATGGCAGCATTACCAGAAGCTGGACTACGAGCAATTGCCTTTAAAATGCCGAACCGGTCATGAGCATGGACACTTCCAGCGAAATTGCCCAAAAGCTCCAACAGGGAACAAGGTAGAAGAAGAAGGATGGAAAGAAATTAAAAAGGGAAAGGCTGTTCCAAGGTCCTCGGGGCAGAATAACTCCGTGCCATTGGGGAAGCCACAATCCAATACAAAGGCCACTGCTGCTGCTAAAGATGGCTCCACCTCAGGACAAAAGGTGGATGTCATGGAGACCCAAGAGGATACAGAAAATAAGTTGAAGCAAGTGAAAGAACCTGAAGTCGAACCAACTGTTTCACCAGTTGATGATGGTCAGAGGGGTAACGAAGGCATCGAAGCGCACATTAGTCTTGCCTCCGACTCTGAGGGAGAAACAGAAGAGCGAGATTCCGAATCTGATTCGCATGTCACTCCTACCAAGACGACTCGGGGTCGGAAATCCAAGAAGAAACAAAGAGAGGAAAAAACTTATCTAGATGTCCTTCAAGGTTCCCAAAAAACCCTCAAAGGAATGATGAATACCAGATCTGGGCGCAAGAGTAACAGGGCTCCAAAAGGAGCCACAAGCCCCCAAGTCAGTAAATAATGAAATACGTCTCCTGGAATTGCAGAGGTTTAGGTAGCAGGTTAAAAGAGGAAGCCTTGAAAGACATAGTGAGAATATATTCGCCTGAAATCCTCCTAATCCAGGAGACAAAGCTGGAGGATCATCTTCTCCTCCAAAATAGTAAAGTTTTTTGGCAAAAAGGTCATGGAAGAGCGGTTAGTGCTAGAGGCGCTTCTGGTGGAATAGCAACCTTTTGGAACAGCACCAAATACGACCTTATTCAATAAAACAGTAGCCCCCATTGGCTTTTCACTCAGCTCCTCCACAAAGACTCGGGTCAACAAGTAAGTATGTTTAATCTTTATGCTCCGGTATTACCAGGCGAGAAAAAAATTTGTTGGAATTCGCTTCAATCCTTTCTTTTAGAGCAAAACCCAGGAAATATTATTATAGCAGGTGACCTGAATGTTACCCTTGCTGTTGATGAGAAAAAGGGAGGCTCCATTGTCAGGGACCCTGCCAGAGAATGGGTTGAAGATATTATGCTAGGCTGGGATCTGGAGGATATTAAACCTTCTTCAGGGAAATTCACCTGGTCCAATAAAAGACTAGGCCCAAATCACATAGCTGCCCGTTTAGACAGATTCCTTGTCCATTCTTCTTTTCTGACATGCGGTCTTATGGCCACTTCTAAAATTCTTCCAAACCTTACTTCTGATCATAAGCCCATCCTCCTCGAGCTCTCCATGGATGGTAATTTGGGCCCCATTCCTTTTTGTTTCAGTCCTCTGTGGATTAGGCAAGAAGGATTCCAAGAGGTAGTTTCTGAGGCCTGGAATAGGCCTGTCCATGGTTCTCCATTTTATGTGTGGGAAGAGAAAATCAGGGGCCTGAAAAGAAGTCTTAAGGAGTGGGCCAAAAGACTGAAAACCCCTTCTGCCAAAAGGAATGAATCTCTTAATAGACTTGCTGTTCATCAATAAGCTATGGAGCACAGTCCTGTAACACAAAGTCTGCTCCAAAAAGAAGTCGATTTGCAAAAAGAGGTACACAGATCTAGCAGGGAGGAGGAAGAATTTTGGAGACAGAAGTCTAGGAACCTATGGTTACAATACGGAGATAAAAACACCAGCTTCTTTCATAAACAAGCCGAAGCTCGAAAGCATTTCAAAACAGTTTCTGAGATACACTTCCATAACACTGTGGTTAAGGATTTTGATGACATAAAGAGAGCTGCTTACTCCTACTTCAAAGATCTCTATTTGGCTCCTGAAGAACCCCCTATTGATCCTCATGACTACCCAATCGACTTAATTCCCAAGTGCGTTAAGGAATCGGATAATACCATGTTGACAGCTCCGATCAGTATGGACGAGCTTCAGAAAGTTCTGGAATGCATGGAGCCTGACAAAGCCCCAGGCCCTGATGGGTTCTCTGTCAGGTTCCTTTTGACTTGCTGGTCAACAATAAAAAAAGATCTATTGAGAATGGTCAGAAAATTCCAGAACTGTGCAAAGCTGGGAGGAGGCATTAATTCGGCCTTTCTCGCCTTAATCCCAAAAGAGAAAGGTGCCACCGACTTTAGCAGATTTAGGCCCATTTCCTTGTGCAATTCCAGTTACAAGCTGGTATCCAAAATAATTGCCAACAGACTTAAGAATATATTGCCAGCCATCATCCCTGAAAATCAAGGCGGATTCATAAAAGGAAGAAAAATACTGGACAACATTGTGCTGGTGCAAGAAGCAGTTCATTCTAGCTGCCAAAGAAATGAGAAAGGAATGGTGATTAAGCTCGATCTGGCTAACGCATTTGATAGAGTGAGACATGAATTTTTGTTCATTGTAATGAAGAAGTTAGGCTTCTCAACAACCTTCATAAACTGGGTGAAAGCCTGTATAGCATCGCCATGGATCGCACCTCTGGTCAATGGTCGTTCTACTGACTTCTTCCAAGCCTCTAGGGGCCTTAGACAAGGTTGTCCTTTGTCTCCGCTTCTCTATGCTATTCAGGCCTCGGTGCTCAGCTTCCAACTCGATCATAACCAGAAGATTCAAACCCTGCCTGGCCTCAGAACGTCTCGCAAGGTGAAAGACATTAATCACGCCCAGTTCGCCGATGACACCTTGCTGCTTGGAGGAGCCAGCATTATCTCTGCCAGATCCTTCAAGAAGGAGCTGGACATTTACAGGTTGTTCTCGGGCAGCATGATTAACTATCGAAAATGCTCTATCTATGGCTGGAACTGCTCGTCCAAGGAGCTGTCAGATATTGCAAGGCTCTTAGAAATGGATGGAATTCGAAATTGGGAGTCATTCAAATACCTTGGGATCCCAATCTTCAAATCCAAGCCTAAAGTTGCTCACTGGCTACCTCTGCTCGACAAGCTAAAGATCAGAATCCAAGCCTGGGGCGCCTCTTGGCTGAATAATGCAGGGAAAGTCATCCTTATGAAATCAGTCCTCATAAGTATGCCTCTATATCAACATACCATTCTCCTTGCCCCTAAAACTTTTCTCAGTAAAATGGACAGTCTGTTGAGAAGATTTCTGTGGGAAGGTGGGAACAACAACGATAGAAGGTTCCACTTAGTGAATTGGGAGACTCTCAAGAGACCTCATCTGGAAGGAGGCCTCCATCTGCGAAATTTGGCTGCTCAAAACCTTGCTTTGGGTTCCAAGATCCTGTGGAATTTAGTCTCTGGAAACTCTAGCTGGAGTAAAAGAGTCATTTGGAAGAAATACTTCCATGGGCAACGCTTGAGATGCTTGGATAAGCCCCCAAGATCGATAAAAGGATCTCCGATCTTTAATCTGTGCAGTTCAGCTTTAGAGCAATTCAACCACTATCTCTACTGGATCCCTGGTAATGGGAGAAAAATCAAAATCTGGGAAGACTCGATAATGGGTGATCATCCTTTGAATCAAGTGGAAGGCCTTGCAAATATCAAAGATTGGCTTCAATCCTGCAACTTGAACACCCTGTGGGATATATCTAACTGGAAGGATGATCCAGGTACACTCTGGGATGGATGGAATCTGGGGGAGGTTCCCCTTAGGTTGCAGGGGGAAGCTTCTTTACTGTTAGATCTGCTTCAAGGAAAATCTCCTTCAAAGGCCACTTCTAAGGACAAAAGAGGATGGGGTTCCCTTTCTGGCTCCTATACTGTTGCTGAAGGTTATAAAAGAATGATGGTTTTTCCTTATGCTCCTCCTGACCCAGCTCAATGGAAATTCATATGGAATTTCCCCTCACTCCCCAAAATTGACTTCTTCTGTTGGACTGTAGCGCACCAAAGCATTCTTACCAGAGATAATTTGCAGAGGCGAGGGATGGAAGGGCCTTCCAGGTGCCCCTTGTGCTTGTCTAATGAAGAAACTGCCAATCATCTGCTGTTGCTTTGCCCCTTTGCTCTAGTAGTCTGGAGGGGAGTTCTGATGTTAGGCCCAGCTAATCTTGACCTTCCAGGTAACATTCCTGCACTGTTCCAAAATTGGGCCAGATTATCTCCCTTTTGCTTCACAAAAAAAATTCTTCTTAAAACAAGCTGGATGTGGATCCCTAAATTCATCTGTTGGAAGCTGTGGTTGGAGAGGAATAATAGAATTTTCAGAGGAGAAAGCTGCACTTCTACCAGAGTTATTTCTAAAATCAAAGCTTTGCTGGGCGAGGCTTTGGAAGCCAATACATCCTCAAGGAATGAAATGAGTCTGGACCAAGCGGAGGAGCTATGGCTTAAAGAGCTGGTTCCAAATCTGAAGGAAAGGTCCACTCCTCCTGCAATTGTCCATGCCAACTGGGAGATTAGATTGGAGGAACTGGAGTTTATCAAATGGAGATCGGCCTTGGATGAACACTGTTTATTCTTCGATGGGGCCTCTAAGGGTAACCCTGGGGTTGCTGGCAGCGGTGGAGTTATTCTGCGTCCTGGAGGCTCTTCTGAATTGAGATTCCACTGGGGTCTGGGTATCGAATCCAATAACAGAGCGGAGGCTCTTGCATTGTGGCAGGGTCTGAATCTGGCGATTAATAGAAATATCCTCTCTCTCACTGTATTTGGAGATTCCAGAATTATCATCCAGGCGTTGACCTCACATAAGGCCCCCCTTCAGGTTCACTTAGCCTCAATAATCAAAAAAATCCGGCTCTTATTGCCCAAGTTCAGTAACATCTCCTTCTTTCATATACTAAGGAATCTCAATTCCCAAGCTGATCTGGAGGCCAACCTTGGCTCCCTCTGTAATCGGAGATCGCTGGTGGTCAATTCGACTGAATCTTCCTGTTCCATTCCTTAAAGCTTCTGTTGTTCGGACTTCCTATCCTAATCGACCCTATGACTATCTCGCTACTTCTCAGTACCCTGCTCTTGGGGACCTCATCTCTCTGGATTATCAACCAATTTAAATCCGTGGTCTCAGGACTGTTCTTATCCCCTGTTAGCCCTCCTTTCAAGAGCCTCTGTTTCCTGTTGGATCCCTCTGTTTCAAGAGTTCAAATAGGATCTTCAATATGCCATCCCAGATCCAGTATTGATGGTTTCTCTGATCTCAAATCTGAAGCTCATTTTCACCATTATCAAAGTTTCTCAACTCCGACAGGCGACGATGTCGACTCATACATCAGAGCGCTGCAAAATATGGACCCTGCGCTGGAGCATTTCCTTTACAGCAGCAGCATATACAAAGCAGTAACGGATAATCACTACTCTCATCCAAACATATGCATCGCTGTCTTAATACTCTGCACGAAGGAGACCGTCATTATCATGAATCGCCCAGGGAAGTATCCTGGCCCTGGTGAGATGCATCGGCCGATGCCCTTCTGCACCAGATTTGAGGAACAAGCTCTGTTCAAAGAAGGCGAAGTGAACAACGCTATGAAACTGAACAAATGTCTGCCTGGTAATATCATTCTTATCCCTAAAGAGAGGCGAACCATGCCTGGTGATCTGTCCTCCGGTTTCTTTGACAGCAATCCCAAACAGCTATTCACGAGAAACTATCTCTGTCAGAGCTGGAATGTAAGAGCTTGTGGCAGCTTTGCCGCCTAAATAAAAATATCTGTTATTGTCAAAAAAAAAAAAATATTAATATTAAATAAATCATTGAATAAAAGAAACATTAAATTAATTACTAAATAAAAATAAATATAATAACAATACAATAATAATAATTCAATTTTAAAATATTATTATTATTATATTAAAAATAATAAAATTAATTTTATTAATTAGTTGAAGGATGTTTCCACCATTTATGAGCTTGTCTTCAAACACCTTTTAGAGGGTTTTTCCATCTGATCTGAATCCTTCATGACTTTGACACTTAGTCCTTTTTACACTTAGAAGACTGTAACCTAATAGACATCAAGAAGAAGTCTATCTACATAAAATATTTACTCATGAAACCCATAAGACAGAAATACTTTTTTATTACCGTTGTCTTCTTCTTTTTCATAGTTATATAGTTAGCATGAAGATCGACCTAGTTACATTTCACAACACTCCCTCTTAACTAGGGAGGTATTCATATAATTACCGGATCATTTCCAAACTAAATAATTTTGACGCAAAAAAACTGAATTCAAACCCTTCTAAGGAGAAATGGTCAACTATAGTCACGGCTCGGTCAATATTTCCTTGTCAAGCCCCGTTCTTTGACTCCACGTGGCCTACCTTTCTCTTTCTCGGAAATTTATTTATCAAATTCGTGGAATTTGACAAATAAACATTATCCACAACCTTTGGCAATTAAATTATATAATTGAGCTTTATATCAATAACCAACGCCTTTTTGAATAAATGATTTTATGCAGACCTCCACTCTGGGCCCCACCTCTATGAACAATAGACCAATCAAATGCATGTGTTGTACTTCGGTTATCTTCCGCGCATCTTCATCAAGCGATCACCGTCCGATGGCCCTTTCCCAAATCAACGGCACACGACAACATTGCTCGGCTCCCCTAGTCAAACGATAACGTGCGATGGCGCGCTTTGAACGATGGTTTTCCGGGGGTCCACCTCGCCACGTTTCGAACACTGAATGGAATCACTCACGTTCAAAAAATACCACTCAACCCGCAAAATCGGTGCGATATGGGAAAACCGGCTTTGTAAATCCGCTCGCGGCTTTGCTACAGTGATTAACCAGGATTCACGTCGGGTTATGCTATTCTTTTATCCGCTCTGTTTTCTAACTCAGGGTTCCATCCCAGTTTATCTCTTTATATATCGGGGTTTCCATTATCATAAAATAGACCTCGCCTACACGCGGGATTTCTTCACAGGGTTTATCCAAACAATTATAGGGAAATAGACAGAGAAATGCGGACTTATACAACCACCATATTCAACGATTCCACATGGAACCAGCGTACAGTCGTCTCACAATTAAACAATTTCTTCACAGTTAATGGTTCGAGAGAATACAATGACCAACGAGCATAGAAATTATTTAACTGGAAACAATTGTTAACACAGAGACTTTATTACATAAACTCTTCTCTCTTCCTCTCTTCCTCTCTTCAATGCATCCGAGGAATACAACTTATATACATCAATATATGACTCTTTGGTTCCTCTGAGAGGACCGTTCTAGAAATCAAAGGTCTAATTACAACTTATTCAAATAACTGAACTGACAGATGGATCGAATCCAACTATTCGACTTCTACCAACCCTAACTAATCTAAATAAAAAAATTCAGCTGAGGTATTGACACCTAGCTGTTACAATTCAAGAATTTCGAACCCTCCTAGCCACAACATGTGGACAAACCTCCTACATTGTTGGCTAGTGTCTAATGCCCCTGCATCAGACTCCCGAGGGCAATCTCCTTCATGGGCTCCTGTCCATGAGCTCTTCCACTGATCTGCCTATCTTCTGCAACATTCCTTCAGTCATCCAAGTGGCATCTTCCTCTGGTTTGTCCTTCCATTTGATTAAATACTGAAACTACTCTTGTCCTCTGGTCCTTTTGAACACTCTTTTTTCCAATATCTTCTTTGGTTGCAATGGTTGTGCTGGAGGTAGCTGCTCTTTCCACTCAATCTGTTCCTTGTCTGCTGATCTTTCTTCTTCACCATCATCCTCATACTTGTACAAATCTGTAACATTAAAAATGGGAGATATTCCAACATCAGGAGGTAATTCAATCTCATAAGCATTTGTAGAAAACTTTCTAAGTATCTTTCATGGCCCAATATTTTTGAACTTCAACTTTTTATACTACTTCTTTGGGAATCTCTCCTTTCTCAAGTGTGCCAAAACAAAATCTCCTACTTCAAAATGAACCTCTTTCCTGCTCAAGTCTGCTCTTCTTTTGTATCTGATGTTGCTGCCTTGTAGTTGTTGTTTCACTTGTTCATGTATGGCCTGGATCTCTGAAGCAAATTCCTCACCATCTACACTCCTTAGCTCTGCCTTTCCAAGATTTCTTAACTCTGATATTCCTCTGGGGTGCATTCCATAAATAATGTGGAATGGATTTTTCCCTGTGCTTCTGTTTGGTGAGTCATTATATGCATATACTGCCTGGGGAAAAATATGATCCCATTGCGTGGGATGCTCTCCTGCAAGACTTCTCAACAAATTTCCCAGACTCCTATTCACTACCTCAGTTTTTCCATCAGTCTGGGGATGATAAGCTGAGCTAAAACTCAGTTTGGTACCAAGTTTCTTCCACAATGTCCTCCAAAAGTGACCCACAAATCTGGTGTCTCTGTCTGAAACAATACTCTTGGGCAACCCATGCAATGTAATAACTTCTTTGAAAAACAAGTTAGAAACATGGGTGGCATCACTAGTTTTATAGCATGGAATAAAATGTGCCATTTTGGAGAATCTATCCACTACAACAAAGACTGCATCCTTCCCTCTCTGAGTCTTGGGAAATCCTAGAAAAAAATCCATACTCACCATGTCCCAAGGCATGTCTGGAATAGGCAAGGGAGTGTACAATCCTGCATTCTGGCTCCTTCCTTTAGCATACTAACAGATTTTTCAATTATTCACAAACTTTTCCACTTCTGCTCTCATCTTGGGCCAGTAATAAAAGTGACTCAACTGCTCATAAGTCTTATCAATACCAAAGTGTCCAGCAAGTCCACCACTATGCTTCTCTTTGATCAAATTTTCTCTCATGGAAAATTTTGGTACACACAGTTGGTTTCTTCTGAATAGTAAGTCCTCCTGCATGAAATAATCCAGCCACTGGCTTCTATCTGTTAAAACAGGGTTACTACATGCCTCAAATGCTTCTTTAAAATCTGGATCTGTTTTATAAAATTCTTTGAGAAAATCAAATCCTATAACTTCAAAATTTGTTTCTTGAACAAGCATGTGCCTCCTACTCAAAGCATTAGCTACTTTATTGCCTTGGCCACTTATATGTTTCAAAACAAAATTAAAACCTTGGAGATACTCAACCCATTTAGCATGCTTATGTTTCAACTTGGGCTTCTATACAATATACTGCAAAGCATGATTGTCAGAATACAATACAAATTTCCTGGACATCAAATAATGTCTCCACTTTTTTAAAGCCTAAACAATCGCATAGAACTCCTTCTCATAAGAGGAATACTTTCTTCTGGTGTCATTCAGATTTTCACTGAAATATGCCACAGGCCTATCATCTTGACTCAACACAAGTCCAATGGCCTCTCCACTGGCATCACACTTTACTTGAAATGGTTTAGTAAAATAAGGCAGAATCAAAATAGGCTTCTCCGTTATCTTTTGCTTCAAAAATTTAAAGTTTCTTTCTGCTTCAGCAGTCCACTTAAATGGTTGTTTGCTCTTCTTTATTATCTCAATTATGGGTGCATTGATCTTACTGAAGTTTCTTATAAACTTTCTGTAAAAACTACCAAGTCCATGGAAACTTCTTACCTCAAAAACATTCCCGGGTGAAGGCCAATCCACAATTGCCTTAGCCTTTTCTGGGTCCATCTTCAATCCTTCTGCAGAAACAAAAAAACCCAAATACACCAACTCTTCCTTCATGAATGATAATTTCTTTAAGTTGATCAGCAGTTTCTCTTAGTGTAGCTTCTTCAAGACATGATTAAGATTCCTTAAATGTTCTTCTTTAGTTCTACTGAAAACGAATATATCATCCAGATACACTATCACAAATTTACCAATGAATTCTTTCAATACTTCATTCATAAGTCTCATGAAAGTACTAGGTGCATTTGAAAACCCAAAAGGCATTACCAGCCATTCATATAAGCCTTCATTTGTCTTAAAGGCAGTTTTCCACTCATCACCCTCTCTTATTCTAATCTAATGGTATCCACTCTTTAAATCTATCTTTGAGAAATATTTAGCACCACTCAAACAGTCCATCAAATCCTCAACTCTGGGCAAATGGAATCTATACCTGATTGTGATCTTATTGATTTCTCTGGAATCAGTACACATCCTCCAGCCTCCATCTTTCTTTGGGCTTAATACTGCTGGTACTGCACATGGACTCAAAATTTCTCTGATCAGCCCCTTGTCCACGAACTCCTGTACTTGTCTCTTGATTTCCTCATTTTCCTTGGAAGTAATTCTATAGGCTGCCTTATTTGGCAGATTTGAACCAGGGATAAAATCTATCTAATGACTGATCTTTCTCACAGGTGGTAGCTCATCAGGTAAATCATCCACAACAATGTCACAGTAATTGTCTAACATCTCTTGGATTTCTACTAACAAATCAAAAATCTTTGTAGAAGTAAGAACTACTTTAGGTTTGCAAACTAAAGAAAAGCTTACCTCTTCTTCATCTATCTGCTACAAATATTCCTTCCCACTCAGCAACAAGGTCTTTGGATCAATCACTCTGCCGGATGGCTCTCCTTCTTCCATGGGTATCAATGTATGGTGTACCCCATCCTTGAAGAACTTGTAAGTGTTCTTCTTGCCATCATGCACTGCTGCTCTGTCAAACTGCCAAGGTCTACCCAGAAGTATATGACACACATCCATGGGCATTACATCACACAGAACCTTATCTTTGTATTTTCCCATTTGCAGCTCTATCTCACATTGTTCCTTTACAACCAGCTGGTGCTCTTTATGCAGCCAGGACACCCTGTAGGGAGTTGGATGCTCCCTTGTATTCAACTTCAGCTTCTCTATCACCTCAGTGGAAACCAGATTGTCTGTGTTGCCACTATCAATGACTAGCTGGCAGTATTTCCCTTGGACTTTACATATGCTCCTAAAAAAATTCTTCCTTTGTGCAGGCTCAGTGACCTCTTTAGCTTGCTTCAAAAGGACCTTATTAACCACCAAGGACTCTCCCCTCTCTGGAATAATTTCTTCTTCAATTTCTGCCTCTTCTTCAGTCTGGGAAACAACAGCATTTCTCGGACCAACACCCACATTCTCTGGAAACTCATAGTGCTTATATCCCACTTGCTGACATCTATAACACCTCAACTCTATACCTCTGCCTCTGCCTCTGCCTCCTCTTCCTTTTCCTTTGTAAGGACCCATTTTGCCCCTTGCATCATCCTCTATAGATGCATTCTAAGGTGAGCTACTGTTAGCCCCATCCCTGGGTGTAGTAGGCTTTCCTCTACCACCCTGACTTCCCTTCCCACAGAAAGTACCTCTCTTCTTGGTAGACTGTTTCCTCAAGAGTTTCTCCTCTGATTTCAAGGCCATCTGGTAAGCCTCTTCCACTATCTTAGGAGACAGAAGACTAATCTCATCTTGGATCTCTATCTTGAGACCATTCACATATCTGGCAGTCTTCTCTGGTGTGTCTTGGAATTTCCCAGCCCTTATGCTTACTCTGTAGAATTCCTCTGTGTATTATTTTACTGTTAGCAACCTCTGTCTCAGGTTCTGCATTTGCTTATACAATGTCATCTGATAATCACTAGGCAAGAATTTACCTTTTAATTTACGCATCATTCTGGTCCAGCTCTTAATAGGTTTCTTGCCAACTCTCCTCCTTTCTGCCTGCACTCCATCCCACCAAAGTGCAGAATGTCCTTTCAGCTTTGTCACTGCAAACTTGAACTTTTTATCTTCACTTATTTCTTCATAATCGAAGAACTTATTCATTTCATTTATCCAATCCACTAGTTCCTCTGGATTTAGTCCCCTTGCATAACTCGACACTTCAATTCTGGGCTTAACTGCAGACCCCAGAATAGTTCTAAGGAGCCTCATGTCAGGAGGAATTTCAACATTTTCTTCAGCTTCTTCTATTTCAGGTTCGCTGATGTCATCAGGATCTCTAGTCTGTCTTCGCTCCATGGCATCCACTCTGGCTTCGAACCTCTGCAAAATCTCCAACACCTCCGCATTGGCAACAGGTCTCCTTCTGCCAGCACTTTTACCAATTCAGATTTCCATGTCATCTTTCTACAAAAAAAACTCTGAAACAATAGCTCTCATACCACAAATGACGCAACAAAACTGAATTCGGACCCTTCTAAGGAGAGATGGTCAACTGTAGTTGTGACTCGGTCAATATTTTCCTTGTCAAGCCCCGTTCTTTGACTCCACGTGGCCTACCTTTCTCTTTCTCAGAAATTTATTTATCAAATTCGTGGAATTTGATAAATAAACGTTATCCACAACCTTTGGAAATTAAATTATATAATTGAGCTTTATATCAATAACCAACGCCTTTTTGAATAAATGATTTTATGCAGACCTCCGCTCCGGGCTCCACCTCTACGAACAATAGACCAATCAAATGCACGCGTCATACTTCGGTTATCTTCCGTGCATCTTCATCAAGCGATCACCGTCCAATGGCCCTTTCCCAAATCAACGACACACTGCAATATCGCTCGGCTCCCCTGGTCGAACGATAACGTGTGATGGCGTGCTTTGAACGGTGGTTTTCCGGGGGTCCACCTTGCCATGTGTCGAACACTGAATGGAATCTCTCGCGTTCAAAAAATACCGCTCAACCCGCAAAAGCGGTGCAATATGGGCAAACCGGCTTTGTAAATCCGCTTGCAGTTTTGCTACAGTAATTAACCAGGATTCACGTCAGGTTACGCTATTCTTTTATCCGCTCTGTTTTCTAACTCAGGGTTCCATCCCGGTTTATCTCTTTATATATCGGGGTTTCCATTATCATAAAATAGACCTCGCCTACACGCGGGATTTCTTCATAGGGTTTATCCAAAAAATTACAGGGAAATATACAGAGAAATGCAAACTTATACAACCACCACATTCAATGATTCCACATGGAACCAACGTACATTCGTCTCACAAGTAAACAATTTCTTCATAATTAATGGTTCGAGAAAATACAATGGCCAACGAGCCCAGAAATTATTTAACTGGAAACAATTGTTAACACAGAGACTTTATTACAGAAACTCTTCTCTCTTCCTCTCTTCCTTTCTTCAGTGCATCCGAGGAATAAAACTTATATACATCAATATATGACTCTTCATTTCCTTTGAGAGGACTGTTCTAGAAATCAAAGGTCTAATTACAACTTATTCAAATAACTGAACTAATAGATGGATTGAATCCAACTATTCGACTTCTACCAACCCTAACTAATCTAAATAAAAATAGTCAGCTGAGGTATTGACACCTAGCTGTTATAATTCAAGGATTTCAAACCCTCCTAGCAACAACATGTGGACAAACCTCCTACATTGCTGGCTAGTGTCTAATGCCCCTGCATCAAATTTCATAAGAAAAATCAGATTGGTAATCACATCTGTATAGCATCATATCAACCAGCATTGTACTAGTGCAAGGCCTTGACTAACAGCCCCATCTCTTCAACGAGACAATGGGCTTCAATGCTGGCGAGACACATGACTTATATACACCTTCGTCATTGTCTCTCCAAGGTACATACTTCACCCCGGTGTTCCCAAAGTATGACCTTCCTAGACTATTCTTCTCTTGGGTAGCTAGCCCTCAAATACTATCAGTCCCCGACTACTCTTATCTTGAATGCCCGATCACATTCTCAAAGAGTATCGGATGCCAGATTATTACCCAATCCTCCATTTTTTCTTCCCAAGACCAGAATGTTGGGTCTATCTCTCCCTCCCAGGGAGGACCTATTCCATAAGGGAATGTACTCATTCTTATACAAAGAATGTACCTAATCTCATCCTTAGGAATTATCAAGTTTCTTCCAGGTAAGAAACTTACCATCAGGCTCCCTCTTAACCAAGGACCTCTAGCAGCAATGGTAAGACACCCAGTTGCACATGAAGAATTCCTGTCATTGATGTCATGGATTTCAGTATTGAGGAATCTCCATCTTTTAGCTTCATAAGGCACATATCATCCATCACTTCCATCCTGAGTCTTGTCGGCTATCAGAATGATTCACCAGAATTCCTTATCTGATCCACTATTTTGCCATGCTACTAATAAAAACATCGCTGACCATCGTTGATTTCCATGTTGACATAATCTTTGTCACAATGTGACATTGGACCATGGTTGATCATGATTGATTTTCATATTGAGTCGACAATATTCATCACTATGTGACGATGTACCATTTTTTACCATGATTTATTTTCATATTGAGACAATATTTGTCGCAATGTGACTCTCGACCATTATTGACCATGGATGGCCATGGTTGTCACAATGCGACATTGTACCAAGAGAAAACATTTATCATAATGAGACCATTTTTATTGAACATGATTGACCATAGTTGAACATGACTGACCATGGTTGGCCATGATTGATTTTCATTTTGAGATAATCTTTATCACAATGTGATGTTGGACCATGGTTGATCATGGTTGATTTTCGTATTGAGACAATCTTTGTCATAATGTGATTTTGGACCATTCCTGACCATGGTTAACCATGATTAATTGTCATTGACCATGGTTGATGATGGTTGATGTTGGACCATGGTTTACCATTATTGATGATGGTTCACGATGGTTGAACATGATTTATTTTCATATTGAGAATTTTTTTTGTCACAATGTGACATTGAAACATGGTTGACCATGATTATAAACCCTAGGGATTTATATTAAACCCCAGGATTAATATTATAAGCCCAATGGATTAATAAACCAAATGGATTAATACTAAAAACCAAACAGATTATAAACACAAGGGAATAATATTAAACCCAAGGGATTAGCATTATAAACCCTAGTATAATCCATGGATTATTTTTATATTGAGAGAATGTTTGTGACAATGTGACATTGGAAAATGGTTGACCATGGTTCACCATGATTCTAAGTACAAGGGATCTATATGAACCCAATGGATTATTATTATAAATTTTATTAATAATATTATACCCTAGGAATATGAACCCTTACATTAATATTCCTTAGGGATTGTTATTATAAACCCCAAGGAGTAATACTAAAGACCAAAGAGATTATAAATTAAAAGGAATAATATTAAAACTAAGGAATTAATATTTAAATAAATGTAGTATATAAACCCTAAGATAAGTATTATAAACCATAAAATAAACATGGTTGACCATGGTTTACCATTGTTGATTTTCATATTGAGATGATCTTTGTCACAATATGATGTTGGACTATGGTTGACCATGGTTTATTTTCATATTGAGACAATATTTATGACGATGAAATTGGACCAGGGTTGACCATGATTGACCATTGTAGACGATGACTTGAAATGCTTGACCATGGTTGATTTTCATATTCATAAAATTAAAAAAGGCTTTGTCTAACTATTAGGTGTGATTTTGTTTTTTCATTTGAAATGTGCAAGTGTGATTTTGTTTTTTTGTTTGAAATGTTTTTTCGATTGCATATATAGATTCAACACCATAAAAATCACTACAACGTTCATTGTAGAGTATTTACAACTCAAAATTATGATTCAAATTTTATTTTTGCGAAATTCTTAACGATTTCAATTGAAACTTAAGACGTCTAAAATTATACTACCACTTTTAAAAAATAAAATAGGTTTATTTTATATATTGCATATTATTTAAACTTCTCACCATTTTAGTTACAAATAATTAAATTTATAATTATTTTTAGAAAAATAATTAAATTTAAATGAAAGTTATTGAATTAAATTAAATTATTATTATATATAAATCAATTGCATAACCAAACATATTTCCCTTTGACGCTTATGGTAAATCTACCAAATAAATAGATAATAAGTTGCTCATAATTTTTCAATTATCAACTTTTATCAACTTTTTATGTTTTCAATTTCCCCTATGCATTGTATATAACTCAGGGTAGCGGTTGGGCCTTTGTCTAACTAAGCAAAAATAGCACCGCGGGCTAACTATAAGTCTCACTAGTTGCAACAAAAAAATATAAGATAATTTCTTCAATATTTTGTTAATAGTCGGCATTGAGGCTTTCAGCCTATATTGTAATTCAGTTCAGACTTATGTGGGTCCACATCGTAGGGCATCGAAAGTATTTTAAGATGGTAAGAGTCAAATTTAAATAATGATATACTTTGATGAGTATTTTTAATGCTAAAAATTAAACTTATATCATAAAAAATGAAGTGGTGTAATGTTTCCAATACTATATATCCATCAAAATAAAGCACTTATGAATTCTAAAGAGGAAAGGAAATCCAAAATATTCATATCATTTTGAAAATATCAATCATGCACATAACTTTCTTATAAATATTATTTTATAACTAATTTTTTAGCATGTAATTTTTAAATTAAATATATTAAAGGTTGTTGAGATTTAACAAGAAGATTCAGCATTCACGTCTAATGCATTAAGCGCTTGGTTGTGTTAAGCACCTAGACTAGGGTAGGGCCCACATTGCTATTTTTGGGAGCATGTCTATTTTTATTATCCCTTAATTAAGATAGACATTAAAATGTAATTTATTCTCAATGTGGACTTGAATGAGTTAACTAAAAGTGATAAATTCAGTTAGCTAGTGGATTTTGAGTTATAGGTTGTTGGTGAGGCATGTAGAGTAATTCTACTTGTAACAGAGTTTGAGGTGCAGTGGTGCATGAGTTGGTGCAAGTTGTAAATCAATTTAACTTAATTAAAAGCGAGTTAAACTTAGTTGTTATACTTGTAACTAAATATAAACTAGTGAACGATACAGTGAATTAAATAGTAATTAATTCAAAATCATTGATCTCACATGCAACTGAGGATTTACTATTATTAGTTGCATGCATGTCAGATCCATTGGAGACCCAGTGGAGCTCTAGGTGAAAAGGAGGTTGACTGTCAATTGTGGGATTATCTACTAGCACACATGCAGGAAAACACCCATTGTCTACTAGAATTCCTATCTTTTAGGGATATTTACCATCAGGGATTTCACAAGCAATGCTGGTTGTCTGGAGGCTGAGAATTGGCTACGTGTTGGTCATTTTTTCATATGACAGTGTGAGAGAATTAGCTGAGTATTGGAGGGCTCTTATGAGAAGATTTTTGTATGTAATTGTCTCATGATCCATGCTTAATATACAATTTAATATAGTGGGATTTTTAGCTGTAAGCTTTCCCCAGAATTTTTTTTTTGTGTTTTGTGTGATTGATCTTTCTTCATGTTCATGTGATTAGTGATTGTGCTTTTAATTCCGCAAAATATTTGTAGAAGTGATTCAGTGTTTAACTTTAGTACATTATTAGATCAGGTGAATCCAAGATATACATGCATATTGTATAATTTTTACATGGTATCAGAGCACACAAAATTGCAAAAGTGAAGCATGAGCTGAGTTTGCTACTAGATAGAATTCAAATTTGCAGAAATACTTTCTTGGTGCTACAACTAATTCAAGATCAAAATGGATTTCAATGGATTGAGGTTATAGTATACACTCGAGGTCAGCTCAATCTACATTTCTTGGAAGGACGAGATGGAGGCAGTACTTGAAGACAATGGCTTGAAGGAATTCATTGAAAAAGATGTTCCTAATCCAGATGTTGCAGATGCTGCAAATCTTCGTGCATGGAAAAAGAAAGTAGCAAAGGCAAGGAGGATCCTATTGGAGGGAGTACAAGACAACATTTTCTAAAGCCTCCATGGCAAAGCCACACCATATTAAATGTGGAAGGCTTTGGCGGATCAATTCCAAAGCAGCAGTGACCATAGGAAATTGGCGCTCAAAGATAAACTCATGAAGATCAAGATGGAAAAGGGTGACACCATTCCAAAATATCTACCAAAATTTGTCCAATGTTGGGATAAACTGGGGAACATTGGTATAATAGTTTTTTATGATGATTTGGTGAACTTGGCTCTCCTAGGACTTCCCAAGAGTTCGCACAGTTATCAGGACATTGTCAATGGAAGGGAAAATTTTCCAGATTGGGAATGACTGTGGTCCAATTTGGTGTAGGAGTTCAAATGGAACACCAGAGATGGATCTTCATCTAAGAATGAGGATGAAGGGGATTGTGATTTGGCTACCAAGATGAGGAAAGGGAAGCGGAATAAATTCCATTCAAAATCTGAGTCTGAGAACGGAAAGAAGCAGGACATGTCCAAGGTGAAGTATTTTCACTGTCACGAACATGGAAATTTTGCTAATAACTGTCCACAAAAGAAGAAGAACAAGAAGGTTGTTGGATCTGCAGCTGGTGAGGCCCTTGCCTCGCAATTTGAGCTTGACTTCTCATTGATCACATGCATGGTTTCTAGTGCATTGGGATCTATGTGCTATTTTGATAATGTCACCTCCTTTCACATGACGGGAGATATGAAACTTTTCAATGACTTGGAGGACAAAGATCTCTAGATGCATATTGAAATGGGTGACGATGGATGGTATAGTGCTACCAGGATTGGTACCATTACCTTTCAAAGGGATTCAGGTGAAACATTTCAATTAAAATATGTAATGCATGTACCGGGATTGAAGAAAAATTTGGTCTCAGTCACAATGTTGGAGGATAGAGGCTATGACGTTGTTTTTAGTGATGGAAAAGCTTTCCAGTGACACAAAACAATGGGTCAAGCCAAGAGGATAGGGATTTCAGTTAGGAATCTGTACAAGCTGGAGGTAGATGGCTCCACAGAAATGATGGGCAAGGCAGATCAAGTGGTGAGCCAGGATGAGGGAGAATTATGGGATAAGTGATTGGGCCATCTTCGCCATGGAGTCTTGAAAGTCATGCAACATATTTCTACTGGTCTTCCCAAGGGTACACTTCCACATTCAAACACACGTAAGGGATGTACTATGGGAAAATATATAAAGGAAACCTTTCATCAAAAGGAAAAGTGAGCTTCGGGGGCCTTGAGGGAGTTCACATAGACGTGTGTGGTCCTTTCTCAGTTACTTCAACAACAAAACATAAGTACTATGTAATATTTGTTGATGACTTTTCTCGTAACTGCTATATCTTCTTCATGCAGAAGAAAGATAAAAAATTCTCTAGGTTCTATGACTTTAAGGCACTCGTGGAGAGAGATTCAAGGAAGCAAGTGAAGGCTCTTAGGAGCGATAATGGTGGAGAATACATCTCTAAATAATTCAAGAAATTCTGCAACAAATAATGAATTTGAAGAGAGCTCATAGCGTCTCATAACCCACAACAGAATGGGGTCATCGAGAGGAGGAAAAAAACTATTTTTGGTGTAGCACAAGCGATGTTGCATGATTAAGGCCTACCGATGCATCTGTGAATGGAAGAATGCAATACAAAAGTACATGTGCAAAATTGTTCTCCTCATAGAGTACTTGGAATGAGTACACTTGAAGAGGCTTTCACTAGTAAGAAACTTGATGTTTCACACTTTAAGATTTTTGGCTCATTTGTTTATATGCATGTGACCAAGGACGCCAGGAAGAAGCTGGAGCCAACAACTAAGATTGGGATTTTTGTGGGGTACACTGAAACAACCCATAATTATAGTGTGTATTTTCCAAACAATAGAATGAATTTTGTGTGACGGGATATCAAATTTGATGAGGAGAAATCCATGTGGTTGTCCCTTGGGAGGGAGATGGCCTTGCATGTAGAGGAGGAGCTATTGTTTCCCAAGGATGCGTCTCAAGATGTGGATCAGCCACATGAGGAGGTTCATGGAGTGGAGGAAAACACTCATGCAAAGCCATCCATCAGAAATGGAAAAAGGCACACCACAGAAGCTGATAGATTGAGACTTGATTCTGCAGAGAATGTAGGAGCCCCTACTTCACAACGCAGATAGAGACAACCTCCTGACCGATTTACTAGATACATGGCTCTTATGAGAAAATGTATTGTGACTAAACCATCTTCCTTTCAAGAATCAGTGTAGTAGCGAAATTGGGTTAATGCAATGGTGGAGGAGTATGACTCCATTATCAAAAATAGTGCATGGGATATAGTCTGAAGACCGGTTGATAAATCAATTTTTCGATTAAGATGGATCTACAAGGTAAAGCAGGCTTCTGATGGGAGTGTGGAGAAATAAAAGGCCATATTTGTGGCCCGGGATTTCTCATAGATCGAGGGGATAGATTATGATGATACTTTTGCGCCTGTCACAAGGTACGCTTCCATAAGATCCATCCTCGCACTCTTAGTGCAGATGGGCTGGCGCATTCATCAGATGGATGTGAAAAATGTGTTTCTCAATGGCATCATTGAGGAAGAGGTGTACATAGAGAATCCTGAAGGTTTCAAGATCTTCAACAATGAGTCGCATGTGTGCAGACCCAAAAGAACATTGTATGGGTTGAAGCAAGCACCCCGTGCTTGGTACACTTGGATAGATAGGTATTTCATCGGACTGGGCTTCACCAAAAGTGAAGCAGATGTAAAGCTATACCAGATTATGGTTTAGGGTAAGATATTGATCATTTTTCTTTATGTTTATGATCTAATTTTAACTGGTGACGAGCAACTGATACACTCATGCAAGGAGGATCTTGCAAGGAATTTTGAAATGAAGGATATGGGCCTCCTTCATTATTTCCATGGATTGGAAATATGGCAATGGGATGGTGAATTTTTTTTGTCTCAAGGAAACTATGAAAAGGAGATATTGGGTAAGTTTAACATGGAGAGCTGCGAACCCATGGATACTCCTCTTACAGGAGATTGGAGGAAAGAGGATGCTACTTTTGGAGAGGTAGTGGATGCTACTGTCTATCGATAGCTACTGGGTTTGCTAATGTATCTAGTGAACAAAAGACTAGAAATTTGCTGCGTATTTAACTACCCGAGTCAAGCTATGACTAAGCCTACCAAGCTCTTTTGGAAGGCGGGGAAGCATGTCCTGAGATACCTGAGGGGCACAGCAGAGTATGGTCTATGGTAAAGACAGACGGATGGAGTGAAGCTACATGACTTCACGAATGTAGATTGGGCTGGTAGTCCATCAGAAAGAAAGAGCATATTAGGGGGATCTTTATCATTGGATCAAAAATAGTTTCCTGGTACAGCAGGAAGCAACGATATGTGGCATTTAGTTCAGTGGAAGCAAAATACATGGCAGCAATTCAAGTTGCATGTGAGGCTATCTGGATGAGAAAGATCTTGGATGGTTTTTTTGGTTCTCAGATGGATCCGATAATGATTCATTGTGATAATGAGAGTTGCATTAAACTCTCAATTAATCTCATGTTTCTTGATAGGTCCAACCATATAGATATCTGGTACCATCATCTCAGAGATTGTGTGTAGAGAAGGATCATGTTGCTACAGTACATTCTCACGTAAGATCATGATGCAGATATTCTGATGAAGGCACTCACCAGGAGCGAATTTGAATACCATAGAGAGAGGATCGGGGTGAAGGATAATCCCTTTATTCTTGAGAGGGAGTGTTGAGATTGAAAAAAAAGATTCGGCACCCACGCCTAGTGCATTAAGCACCTGGTTTCATTTAGCACCTAGTTGCATCAAGCACGGAGACTAGGATGGGGCCCACAGTGATATTTTTGGGTGCATATCTATTTTTATTATCCCTTAATTAAGATGGACATTAAACTATAATCTATTTTCAATGTGGACTTGAATGAGTTAACTGAAAGTGATAAATTTAGTTAGCTAGTGGATTTCGAGTTAAAGGTTGTTGGTGAGGCATGAAGAGTAATTCTAGTTGTAACAGAGTTCAAAGTGCAGTGGTGTATGAATTCGTGCAAGTTGTAAATCAGTTTAACTCAATTAAGTGAGTTAAACTCAGTTGTGCTACTTGTAACTGAAGATACACTAGTGAGAGATTCAATGAATTAAATATGAATTAATTCAAAATGAGTGATCTCACATGCAACTGAAGATTTACTATTATTAGCTACATGCATGTCAGATCCAGTGGAGAGCCAGTTGAGTTCTAGATGAAAGGGAGGTTGACTATCAGTTGTAGGATTATCTTCTTGCACACATGTAGGAAAACACCCATTGAAGTGCCCATGATACTTGCGCAGTCAAGGTAGGCACGAATTCCTATCCATTAGGGATCTTTAACATCAGGGATTTCCCAAGCAAGGCAGGCTATCTAGAGGCTGAGAATTGGCTATGTGTTGGTCACTTTTGCATATGACAGTGTGAGCCAATTAGCTGAGTACTAGAGGGCTCTTTTGAGAAGAGTTTTGTATGTAATTTCTTCATGATCCATGATTAATATACAATAGAAGATAGTGGGGTTTTTAGTTGTAAGATTTCCCCATGAAATTATCTGTGTTGTGTGTGATTGATATCTCTTCATGTTCATGTTCATGTGATTTGTTTTTAATTCCGCAAAACATTTGTAAAAGAGATTGAGTATTTAACTTTACTACATTGTTAGACTGGGTGAATCCAAGATGTACATGCATATTGTATAATTTGTACAAAGGTGGTTTCGTATCTCTAATTATTGGAGAAATTATTTCTTCAAATTCAGTCACTAAACGATTAAATTCTATTATTACTTTATATTACAGATTTATTTGTTCGTGCATAATAAAAGGTAGGATGTTGAAGTTAATTCTAGGATGTCAGAGTTAATTTTTGGTAAAGGTATGAAAATATTTTTTATAAACTGAAGTGATTTAATTTTTTTTTTAAATACGGTATAAAATTATATTACTAGCTTATCTTGTTTATTTATATTTTATATATTTTTTAGTTATTTTATATTTTATATATTTTTATTTTATTTAGTTAATTGAATGATAAAATTAGAAAATGAAAAAAATAAATATATTCTTAAATTGAGTAAAATGTGGTTATATTTATATTAAGAAAAATTCAGTAAAGTGGTTATAATTATAATAACTATTGATATTTTAGTAAAGGTGAAGGGTAGTAGATTGTTTGACAAAATTTAATTTTCTTTTAATGTTTCTTATAAGGTAGAATTTACATTAACATATCAATTAAAAAAAAAAAAACAATATACTTCAAAAAGAAAATAGAAAATATTATGTTTATGGAACAATGTAGAGACCACTTTCTCATATATTTTTCCACATGTTTATAGTTCAAAAATGTTAAGGTCAATGCTTAATATATATTTGATACATCTTATTAATTTCTTTTATTGTTGGTGTTAAAATTTCATACACCTAACATGTATTATTGATATTAAAGTTTATGTTATTTAAAGATATAGTCCATAAAAAATGATTTCTAAAAAATATTCATTTATTTATTTTTAAGTGAAAATACATCTTATTATTATATATATATATATATATATATATATATTATGCTTTTTATTTTATCAAAAAATAATTCTTTTCAAAACATTATTATATTTTCAAGAAAAAACAAAAAAAATGTGTTTATAAAAAAATGCATTTTTAATAAATGTAGTTAAAGATACTAGAATTTTTGGTTAATTTTATAATAAAACATGTTTATACATAATTAATTACATGATTACTAATTAATAATTATTTTTCAATTTTATAAAATTCAATATTTTTATTATATATTTATGTTTTGCAAAATTATTTTAGTAAAAAAAAATGATAAATTACAATTCCAATGTGTTCACTATGAAAACAAAGAATTTTGGTAAAGTATGTATTTCTTCATTCATTTTTCAAACACATTATACAAAGAATTTTCATGGAGAATATATTTCTTGATTTTTTTTCTAAACAAATTACAAATTATAATTAATATAATATATTAATTATATTAAATAAACCTTGTATTTTATTGTGTATGTCTAATATAATATAATGTACATAAATACAAAAATTTGAGTGGAAAATATATTTTTTTCATTTTCTTTTAAAATAAACTATAAATTATATTTAATATAATATAATAATTATATTAAATAAATATTAAATTTTATTGTGTATGTAAAATATAATGTAGTTTTGAGTTAACAAGAAATTTCATTTTTCTGAAATCTGTGTTATTCTCTAGCTAATAAAATGATCTTTTTCTTACCAAGTTTATCTTCCTCTTTTTTCAAGTAATTGGAGAGTTAAGAAACTCATTATTAAGTACTATTTATCAGTCTATCATTATTGTTATAGGAAAATGATTTAGAAACTATACATATTTTAGTTACAAACCCAAAAGAATCTCAATCAACGAAAATATAATGCAGGAATCCACTCTCTTCAATGAGATTCTTTAACTGGATTATATACATTCCTGACATAAAGATATTTTTTCTGTAAAATATAAAGAAAAAAATTCATCTGAGGTGCAAAGCACAATTACATGAAATAAATAACTTAAATACCATCAAATATTCAATAACTTTGCATCTATGGCAATGGCAACTTAGTTTGTTTTCCTGATAAGCTACAGACATTTTTCAAAACATCCTACACTTACACCAATATTCCATCAATTAAAACATCATGATAATGATAACATGGATTGTTTTCATGACAGGCTGCAAAAAAAAACTTTTATAACATCCTCCAGGCTCCACCTGACAAAAATGTTCCATCAATCAAAACTGCAAATTGATGGTGATAACCCCAATGTACTTGCTACAATGGCCACACATATTAATAATTATCGCCGCACGTGGACGTGGCACCTTCCTATAATCCGTTTTCTCCCGTCCAACGCGACCCACTCTCACTCTCTGAAATTTACTGTGGGATTTTCACAGCTTTACAGGACAGTAAGTTGGATGTGATATACAGTTCCCCATTATTGGTTGCAGTATTCATTCAGAATTGATTTTTTTTTTTAAGCTGGAAAAAATGATATTGAAATGTTTGTTTGGGGTTTTTTTGCCCGAAAACATTCCGACGAAGCCAAGGTTGTCAAATCCTCCAAAGAGTAACCCGAGAACACCATTCATTTCAGCACCAGATATCAAGGGCATGGTTGCGGGGGGAGTGACTCCTCTTCGAACGTGGAGCTCTCTCTAAGAAAAAAAAATTTAGTTACATGTTTTTTTTGAATTTTCTCTGTAAAAACATTTCAAAAGTAATTTTTTTCAAAGAAACGAGTAAGACAGCTTAATGATAAAGCCTATAGATTTAGTATTAATATGTAATTCATAATAATGTTGAATTCTTAAAGTAAAAGTGATATTCTCATTTATCTTTAATAGTAAGATTCTCATTTATTTTTCATAAGATAAATGAGAATCTTACTACGAAACATAAATGAAAATGTCAGTTTTACTTTAATTTTTAATATTACCATGAAATGACTCTGGATGTTTGAACATGGTTCAAACCTTATTGGATTTTATATGGAGAAAGTAGAATTTTAGATCTGAGTCAAAATCCATTAGACTTATCACTTTTTCACAATTTAAGGATTGGGGGATTGCAATATTTCTATTGGATTTTGTCATGTACTACTCTTATTTAATCGAGAACATCAATTCCTCTATGTACATTGATGTTAGTGACATTAGTTGTAGAACTCCTCTATCATGACCTTGCTAGAAATGTACCAATCACTTAAACACAATATTGACTTGACATGCTATGTTTTATGTATCTTATGTTAATGCTTAGAGGATGATATTAATGACAAAGATTTTGATGATATGTAGATATTTGGTGTAGCGTGATTTTTTTGGACTAGCCATCTAAATCTTATTTGTTAATGTATTTTCTTGTATAAATGTGGTTGATAAAAATTCTAATTACTAAATAATTAATATAACTAATTCATCTTTCTACATGTTTTTTTTAACATATATATCAAAATCTATAATATATAAAAATTCTATATATATCCGTTCCAAACTAAAATTTTTGAAAATGTAGCTCGAGTTTTCTCCCTCCCTCTCCCTAATAACCTTGGTCAAGAGTAGAAGAGTAAAAGTCAATGACATGAATATATATTTTTTAATTATTCATCCAATGAAATCTATCGGTTCATAATCTAGCGATGTTGCACAAGCCATTCATGTATGCAATGATAATATCATGTACATGTATAGATTCTACAATATGTAGAGAAAAAGATTTATCGTATAAGCAAAGCATTGAATAAAGTTGTAAATTAAAATAGAATGGGAATACATTACATAAATGCTAATGTAAAAATAAATTCCTCACACAAATGTTTTGAATTTGCTCATATATATAGCTCGCATATATATACGGGCGCGCATGCTAATGTTATAATTTTATGTTTAATGTTAGGTAATTTGCTAATGATAAATTAAAGATGTTTTTTTTGGAATATGTTATGAATTATATAATTTAATAGGATTAGATAAGTAATTAGTGTTCTCAATGAAAATATAACTAACATAACAAAATTACTCTTTACTATATAATTTATTATTTGTAAAGACGAATTAAACCATACTATATACTAACTATTAATCTTGGTGCGAGGTAATATATAGAGATATTCATTTTGGACAAAATTTAGAGTTTTTTAAAATATGAATAACTGTAATATAATTTTTGGACTTTGATCGTTAGAATTTGTAGTCATTGTATTTTTCAAGTTTAACGGTATGAGTAATATAATTAATGGAATTGAATTGTCCTTAATAATTGCGACTTTTAAATAAATAAGTAGATAGAATTTGATTTTAAGATAATATTCTTCATATAATACATCATAAGTAAGTATTTGAACAAATATTCAATTTCAAACCAAAAAATAACTGATTTAAAATTAAGTATTTGAACCAGTATTCAATTTCAAATTAAAAAATAACTTATTAAATTTAAATAGTTAATAATTTATTAACTTATTAAATATGATTTATTTATCCACATATTCATTAGCCATTAACCTAATTCCAATACAAATCGTTTGATTTCATTTTAATGTAATCTATTTCTCAATGTAACAAAAAGAAATCTCTCTTGAAATAATATATGATGTTAATATTGCTCTCACAAAGATTAGAAATTATATTTTCGAGACAACCTAGCTACACAAGAACCTACGAAGTGGTGTCTACACTTTTCAGTGTGCTTGAAGAGAGCCAGGTTGACATATTCTCTTCTTCTGCTCCTTTATTATTTTATTTTTTTGGAATTTTTTCTTATTCGTTTTTGGTATGTATAAGGGTGATTCCCAATCGTACATTACTAATGAATATTTCAAATGTTTTTCTTGCACTAGTGAGCCTTTCCATTTTACAAAATTTACGTAGTAATTCCAAACTATTATTGTGCATTTATATACGCTGAAAAATTTCTTCATTAGAAACATAGCATAAAAACTAGCATAAAAACTACTAAAACCAAAAAATGAAGAGATACATGTCAGATAATTATTCTTCCATAACGACAGGGATGTTGAGGTCGAATTTTGGACATTTCAAATCATCTTCTCTACTTTTTCTCTACTGTAGAAATATAAGTTCATCTAATTGACATCTGAGAGCATGAATTTTTTCCTCCATGTCATTTATTTTTTCATTCTTGGCCATATTATTCTCTTGCATGTTGAATGTGTCTTGCTGCTGGTGTATATTGTGTTGAATTATCTGCATCCCCCCTCTAATTTTCTTGTTCTCGGTAGTGCAACGTTCAAAGGAAGCTAGCACCAACCCGCATAATTTACCACCTCTGCCCTGACATTGGTTAGACCTTAGCCTCTCATAGCTCCATGGCCCAGTAGCCGAGCTACCCACATCTGAAATACTATGGGATTCCATCGAGGTACCTACCCCAGTTCCCCCAAACAATTTCACCAGAATCCCACAATAGTGACATCCTCCAACCACCACCAAATTTGGACTATGTCATGCACCTTAGGCACACTATCTTCGGTGCAAATTCTCACCACATAGGCTAACCCCATAGTACCCTCGACCTCCCTACTTCAACCCCTCACCAAGGTCAAGCACAATTTAATTCACTGCACATCATGACTCCTGAACCTGTCCCTTAAACCTCCGACTACAGACTCACTTCCCCATGAGAAACCTAGCAGGGGAAGAAACAAAACTCCCACAACATCCTCCCGCCACCCGAATCCTATCTTGACTCTGGTCCAAATCTTAATGGCTTCCTGAGGAACCTTCACCCAAAGAAGCATATAATCCAGATGCTGAAGGCTTTCCATAATTCCAACACTCATTAAGATGCTAAAATTCTCACTAACCCCAGAGCCTAAACCTCTGCTAGAGTCCCTCAACAGATTCACTCCCCATGAATCCCTGTAATTTCATGAACCTTCGGCATTAAAATCTACATTCCACTCCTCACCAGCCTCCCAGGAAGCATAACAGAGCACTAACCACACATTTTCAATGCCCGCAACACTCGACAAAGCATGCCTCAACGACACATTCCAACCGACCTTGCTAACTGAATTATGTTGTTTGTTATCAAAGTACATCGAACTATTGTATAAATAGAGATTCGGCCTGTCCCAGCTAACCTCGTTCGGCAGCCTCTACAAGCTGCCAACTTCCCCACAAACCTCCATAACGCCTTTGTACCTTGAATCATCCTCAAATATGTTATTATGAGGTTCATCCCATGACATATGCCATTTCAACATTAGTACCGATCAATAGAGAAAATTACCGATTATACATTTTTTTGAGGTCGCAAAAAAGGCACATGATTTTGATTAATGGTCATTGAGAATCACTTCTTCTTTTTAAGCATATATCTCGCACTTTAAATATATATATATATATATATATTTCATGTTGATTTTGAAAAGTGGTTATGCAGAATTAACCACATTTTTAGAGGGTTGATTTTTGACACTTTAAATTTTTTTATTTGCCAAGTATGAATATTTATTTTAAAATGTTAGTGATTTTCATGTTAATTTTGAAAAATGTTGATGTCACATCAACCATTTTTGTTTAGAAGACTTATTTTATACACCTTAAATTTTCTAGTGTTGATGATTTTCATGTCAGTAATAAAACATTAAAAAAATTTAAAAATCATGACAAATAAAAAAATTATATATATATATATATATATATATATATATATATATATATATAACTAACTATAATTCAAAAAAAATTAAAAATAACAAAAATAACTTGTAAAAACAAAAATTTTTAAAACAAAAAAATAAATAGAAAAATGATTTTTTTTGAAAAAAAACACATACTTTAAAGAAAGAATACATCCAATCAATCAAATATATATATATAAACATATAAAATTATTAAAAAAAATTGCATAATTAAAAAAATATAAAATAAAATAATTAAAACTTAAAATTTAAAAATAATTAAAAGTGAAAAATCAAAATTCAAAAAAGAATTAAAAAAATGGTTAAAATAATTAAGAAATAAAAATTTAAAATAATTAAATTTTAAATTTTAAAAAAATAATAAAAAAACTAAAAAGAGAACCTAAAATAACTAAAAAAAATAAATTTCAAAAAAATAAAAATAAGAAATTAAATTTAAAATATAAAAATTTGATTTAAAAAAAATTTAAAATTTAAAAAAACTATAAATTTAAAAATTAAATATATATATATAAAATTAAAAAAAAATATTTGGGCCTCCTCGATGCCACTTGGGCAGGGAGGTCGATATGCATATGATCGATCTCCCTGCCTATGCAACTTTGGGGCGTGGCCGCCAAGCTGGACAGGATTTGTGTAGGTCCCCTCCTGCCCAACGACCAGACCCCGTGGTCGGTTAGACTGGGAGGGTTTCTTTCTGGAATGGACCCCTCCCTGCCCAGCGAGGAGCTGGGCCTAGCCACTGGCTGAGAGTTGACCTGTGCAACTACCTTGCCACCCGACGATCATGCCCTGCAACAGGATGTGTGAAGGGGGCCGAAGGGAGGTTGGCATCCACGCCTAACCAATCGAGCGTCCTGGCCACTCGAAGGAGGGGAGTTGTGGAGGGCCAATGATGTTCATGTGCATCTTCAAAAGTGGTGATGCAGAATCACCTATTTTTTTTTAGCATATTTTTGACACGTTAAATTTTCTTATAATTTCTTTTTATTTTTTATTTCATTTTTTTAATTGTAATTTATTTATTTTTTTAAGAGCTTTTAAATTATTTTTTTTAATATCCTTTTTATTTTTATTTTTTTTAATGGTTTTTTTTATTTAATTAAAAAAATATGTTTTTTTATTTATTTTTAATGTTTTTAATTATTATTTTCAATATGTTCAATTAATATTGTCAATATTTTTAATTACTATTTTTAATTTTTTTATGTTTTCTTTTCATTTATTTTAATGTTTGTTTGTTTTTTTTAAATGATCTAATCAATATTATTTATTTATTTTTTATGTTTCTTTTTTTTAATTTTCAATTATTTTCTTAAATTGTGTTTTTTTTTTTAATTTAATTTTTTCTATTTTTATTTTGTTTTTTTTTTCTTTTATTAAATAAATTATATTTTAAGATAAAATTAATTAAAATTCTAGTTCTTGGTCGACTCTTTTAATAATCTTTCTATTACTATTTAACACTGATTTGATCTCTCTTCCAAGAATTCATTCAAACATTGTCTTGAAGATGGATTCCTGTTGGGATTCAAAACGTCGACAAATTTCTTCTAACACTATGGATAATGAGGATGATTCTTCTTCATCTTATTTTTTTTTTACAATTTTTATGTTGATTTGTTTCGTCCTTTTTTATTTTATTTTTGATATTGTATTTTTTCTAACCTTGTTTTTTAATTTTCTTATCCTAAAATATCTTTTTTTATTTACTTTTTATTATTTATTTTGTCTTTTTTGTTTTTGTTTTAGTTTTTATTTTTTCAATGTTTTCATATTCTCAATATATTTGATTGGATGTATATGTCAAAATAAAAAATATGTAAAAGTAATAAGTCTAAGAGAATTTTTTTTTATTGAGTAATTCCTTAGTGGTAGAAAAGATTATGGAAATGACAATTTTTTTTGCATAATCTTTAATATGTTTACTAGGTTTGATTTATTAAATTATAAAGAAATATAATTTTAATATTATTATTGTTACATGAAATTAAAATTAAGATATATATATTTTTTCTCAATAATGAAATACAGATTTTAAATAAAAAATTGCAAATTTCAAAATCGTAAAATTATTTAAAAATAAAATATTTAAACAAATTTCAAAAAAAAAATGTTTTAATACAGAGAGTATCAAAAACTCCAAAATTACATATAATTTCATTTGTTTTTTTAAGTTTTGAATTCATCATAACTGAAGTGTTTTGTAACTAGTGATTTCAATTCATTATATATATATAAAAAAAAACATTGTATTTAATAAATTGTTATTAATATGCTAAACATGAAATAAAAATGAATTAATATAAATTAAATGGTAATAATTTTTAATATAATATAAACACCATGGCTGAAAATTGTTGGAATTTTAAAGATTTTCATAGAGGTGATATTTTATTTTTAAAGTCATCCTTAGAATTTTAAGGCTTTTCAGAGACATGATATTTTATCTATAATACCATGCCTAAAAATTGTTGGAATTTTAGGACTATTGATATTTTATCTTTAATGCCATGTCTATGGTTGTAATTTTAAGGTTTTTTAGAGTCATTATATATTTTTTGTAATGTCATTATTAAAAGATGTTGACAGTTTACCCTGAAAAAAAAAATGTTATTCCAGCATGAACACTTTTCATTTTCAGCTTCTTTTTGCAAAAAATTGGTGACGTTATTCCAGGATCAAAAATTTTCATTTTCAAGATGTTTTTTTGCAAAAAAAAAATGGCGATGTTATTCCCGCATCAACACTTTTCATTTTTAGGATGTTTTTTGCACACAAAAAATCGCGATGTTATTCAAGCATCAACACTTTTTGTTTTTAGGGTGTTTTTTGCACCAAAAAAATTTGCGACGTTATTCCAACATCAACACTTTTCATTTTTAGGGTTTTTTTTTCACCAAAAAAATTCTTTTTATTTCCATTTTTAAAAAATGCTGAAATTTACACCAAAAGATAAGGTTATTAAAGAAAACACATTTTGTTTTTGGGTTGTCTTTTGATGTTTTTTTGGCTAGAGTTCTCATTTTGAGGTAATAGTTCTCATTTGATCGGTAACTTTGTATTTCTTAGACCTCGGCCTTAAATTCCACCCGCAATTTGAAAGTGCAGAAGTGTCCTCAGACACACGACTTTATTGATCAAGCAAAAATATTACATAGAAAATTACAAGAGTTTACACATGTAAACTCACACTCTCACATTCTCTCATTACACACTACAATGAAAATAGGAAACTAACCTATTTATAAGCTCTATGCTCTAATTTAATCTAGTTATGGATCCCTTGGAAAATAAACAAGTGTCCATTTACAATAAATGAGCTTCTAACCAAACTACCAACTTTACTCCTAACTTAGAGCCTAGGAAACAACTCTTTTCTAGAGTCCTAATTTTTAATAACAAATTTCTATTTCTAAATATCTCAAAGATTTATTAAATATTATAGAATAATAATTATTAATTTAATATCTTAAATTAATAATTATTTTATTCAAACAATATAACCTATGATAAAATTTATTTTGGATCATCTAACACAATTTTCCATAATTTGCATGCTCCAATATTGAATGCGACGACAACCATCATCGCTCTTGGTCCAAAAACCTCAACTCTTTTCCTCTAATATGACATGATGGCAAGTAAATTTCATGTGTGATGTCGAACAACACGCATTCGAGATCCATAGCCCACCTCCATGGAAAATCTTCCATGAGCCGCCAATTTCTGAAATAGTAAAGGATGACCTATGGGACATGGGTAGTGAGGGACCATGGGGGAGAGGGGAAAACAGAGCCAATGGATATGGATGCAAAAGGAAAAGGGGAGGGGAAGACTTAGGAAATGGGAGAAAGGGACAAGGGGAGAGAAAGACAAGGGTATCATTGAGGCTCCCATATTTATAGTCAGAAGAGAAGGGAAAGAAAACTCATAGGGAAGGAAAGGGGGAGAAAGGGGGAGGCATCACTAGGGATGATGGTAGAAGGAGGGTTTGGGAGAGACCAAGAACACAACCAACAAGCCAATGCCAAACGAATCTTGTTATCCAAATTCTCCAACTCTTTGAGATTTCAATAGACTTATTTCTTAGTCCTTTATCTCTAGGAGTATTAATTTTTCCTTTGTTTTTTTTCATTAAAAACATAGTTAGCGGATCATATTTCTTCCCTCCTAGCCATCCACCATATTGTTCTCTTATATTAGTGGGCATGCATGGTTGTCTTTCCTATCAGCTTCCTTATTTTCCATTAGAGAATATGATAGTATCTAGCTTCTCCCAATGTTGTCTCTATACCTTTTATTCTTTTTATCGTTTGTTTGAGGTTTTCATTTTATGTTGAAGTCCCATTTACCATATGATTGATTATCAGTAGGGAGTCTCCTATGATGACCACCTCCCTAATTCCTATTTTTTGCACTATAGATAGATTAAAAAAAAAGGCAAAAGGTCTATGCTTGGTTTTTGGTCTTTATGCCTAGCCCACAAGGATATATTACTTCTATTCTTCCCTTAGGATTAATGAGAATCCCTCCACCTCATACCACCCCAGGTTTCCATTTATATGCTTCATCAAATTGTAGGATCCACTTCTTTTGTTATGTCATCCACTGACACTGATATTTGTCACCGAGTCGAAGGACCCAAGACGGGCTTAGACTAGGGGCCTTTGTAAAGTTCCTTTTTCCTCCCTCTTGAACCTAGGGAAGTAGTCACATCAATTATGTTATATCCAAAGTATGCTATGGATAGGGTTTGTGTAGTTCCATGCAAGAAGAGAGAGATTATAGTGATGTTGTTATGGTAGAGACTCGAGTGGATTGGAATATACCTTTATTTCGAGCCAACCAAATTTTCCAGCAGATATTTTGGAATGTTAGTGCACACTTTCTTGAAAGTATTTTTGGCCTGAAGAGAGCCTTCATAGTGATAGGGCCATGACATAAATAAGTGTAGGATATCAACAGGCCACATGGTTTTGTTATAGATCAGACCAAGGATAGTCGACCATAGTTATTTAGTGACTTGGAATTTTAGGAACAAATGTGTTATACTTTCTTCTTTTTTTTCACAAAAGGGACACCAGGAATATCTGAAATGCCCTCCTTTTTGTAGATTCTCAACCGTGATAATTTTCTTATGCACTAGAAGCCAACAAAAGAAGTTGATTTTCGGGATAGAATTTGTGGTTCATATTTTCCTCCAAATTGAATCTTTGGGGGAATTTGAGATTGAAATAGAAAATATGTGTATCCTTCTTAATAGAATATTTTGTTTATTTCCATCCCTATTTGTCTCTAATCATGTTTTCAACTACGGCACAACCCCTTAGTTTCAAAAAAAGGAGATCTTGAAGTAGAATTAAGGCATCCAGAATGTGGTAAAGGCCCCAACACTGCCAGGATCCCTGCTCCTTAAAAACAAATATTTGGCTAAAGAATTATATTCCCCTCAAAGATGGATAACTCCTGAGAGGTTGCAATGTTAGATCCTCCCCTATCAGAGGCCACCCCAGGATTAAATCTCAGAAAATGAATGTTGAGGCTCCATTCCCATGAACTTTTCTTAATTTATCTTCTATGAATTCCAAAGAATATTTCACTAACTTCCAAATTGGAGATCCCGTTGAGCCCCCTGATTGTAATTGATTGTTTTCACCTAGGCTGTCATACTTGGCCTTTAACACTTGAGTCTACCAAAGCCCTTTTTTGGTATTCATATTCCACTCTAGCATTGTAATATCTCTATTTTTACTGCTTTTATTAGACAGTTGAAAAATCCTAAAGGTTGAGTGGACCTAAAAGAAAAAAATTATTTTGGACATATTTCATTTTTTAATTTAATAAATGTGGAATTTGAATTATTGTGGAAAGACTATAATATAAATGGACACCAGGATTTCAAATCCATGGGGATGGATAAGATTCCAAAGACCTTCCTAGATTCTCCAAAAATCCTTGGAGAAAATAAATTTAATAAAATATTATATTGGAGATAAAAATCTAAAAAGATACCTCGGTAAAGTGGAAATTTACTGAGAAGAGGTGAAATAAAACTAGAAAGAGGAAAAAGCTAGTTTAAAGTAATTTTGTGGAAAAAACAAAAGGAAAGCCTAGGTGAAAAGGAAAACAACATCCTGATTAACTGGATGTAGTTATGGAATCATGCTGAAGGGAAAACAAGCTTAAATAAGCGATTCCTAGGTAGAAAAGAGGTTGTCTACACTTTGGGGGAATTGGTCTCTGCTCGAGAGGAAGCTGTGGAGAGAAAGATCAAGGTTGGGTAGCAAATAGACTTACCAAAATTGGTATGCACAAAGTAATTCAATTATGTGTTATGAATTTTATTTTTACAGAAAGTTTGAATTTGTCTATTTTTGTTGAAGTATGATTTAATTATAATAAATGGAAGTGTCTAAGAAAGTTAATTTTATGTATGATTAAATTCTATAGAAAATTTATTTAGACAGTATGATGTATTTAACAGAAAAAAACTATAGTAAATATAGTTGATCTGTATGGTTACATAGAAAATTATAAGTTAATAAACCAATACCCAGAATGTCTAAACCAAAGTATCAAGTTTAAATCTGAGGTTAGGTTGTAAATTGTAAAACTGTGTACATAGAAAACATAGATAATTACATTACATATGGAAAGAAAGAAAGATATGCAACTGTACAATAACTAGAAGGCATATCGACAAAGATAAATTATTGCATTAACTCAAAAGAGTATCAATGTTATATAGTATAAAGTACATGCAGTAGATAAAGATAACCCAAAATTATAACGATGATTGAACTATATCATAATTGCAATAAAATAACCCATGATATTATTCTATATATAAATTACAATTTAAAAATGTCATAAATTTTAGACAGATTCCATGGTCCTAACTAAATAGTTACAACAGAGTCATCAATTTGAATGTAATTCAAAATTGAAGAGTATGAATTCTTCCAAGTGATATGGACCAAGATGTATAGAAGAAATAAAAATATATTATCAATGAATGGAAAAATGATTTGCCCAAAATTTATATAATTAGGAATTAAACTAAAAAAATGGGCATTGAAGGAAGTGGAGTACCTTTAGATACAATTATACACCTTAATTAGTAAATGTATAAATATCCTTAAAATTAAGTAAACCAATTAATATATAGATTTGTGACAAGGATAGGTAATTATAGGAAAAATTACCTTAATGTTATATGTGAAAAAGTGGCAGAAACCCTGCACATCAACATTAGAAAAATTCTTAAGTGCAATAATTTAATTAAACAGAGAAGAAAAATGAAATTAATGTGACGAGAAAGAAAGTGAGTATCTTTAGTCTCATCGACAAAGTACATAGTAAAACTCTGAGAAGCTGAGAATAAGTGATCAGTGGTTCCTATACAATACATGATTTTATTAATTTAAGGGAAATTAATAAAATCCTAAAATTATTACAAATTTCCTTAACATATATCTAAATTTAAAATTTCGAATTTCACACATATTGCAAGTTTGTAATACTCTCATTTTAAATTTATAAAGAGGAATTAATTTTAAACCTAAAAAATAATAAAAAGGTCAACTTCATAAAAAGGGAATTTTTATGAAGAACATTAACAATATAGATTAACTCAAATTTCCTCATGATGGAATGAGGGCTTCTGAGTTAAAAATAAAAATTGATTTTACTTCAAGAAAATGATTATTCCAGAATTATGGAAATTCGAGGAGAATTGACTTAATTCTTCACTAAAGAATATCTAAAAATTTTATCGAGATTTCCTTTTGAAATTTCAAATACAGTGACAGAGAATATATAATTACCTTTACATATTATTACAGTATGAACAATTTTATATATGAATTCTCTGTAATAATTACATTGGAGAGAAAATGAAATTATTGAAAACTCAATAATGAAATTCTCTTTAAAGAGAAATTTGAATAATAAAATATAGAGATTGTCTTGATCAGCGAAGACAAACCCCATATGTCTAATGCGAAAGGGTAAGACAACTGAGATTAATGCTAGTTTCTCAAAGTAAATTGGAGAAAAACAAAGTGAATTAACGAAATTTCATAGTCTATGAAAAAACCTAAAAATTTATTTAACGAAAGTTGTTAAGATATACTAATTGGAAAAATCAAAGAGCATTTATAATCCACTGGTTAAAATACCAAGAAACTCATATAAACGAAAGGCATTATGATTCTATGAGGAAGAATGAAGGAACTGAAATGAAATACTAGAGAAATCACCAAAATAACTTATCAGAGAAAAGAAATGAATTATAAAACTAAGTTACATACCAATGTAAGCTTTCAAATTATTGTGAAAGTGAAGAGGTATATGCCAAAATAAACTATCGGCTACTTCATTACACTAACAAGGCAATAGTATGGTAGTTACGACTTAAACAAAGGACTAAGAGAAAAATAATATATTACATCCAAAATATAATTTTCTACTAAGTCTGCAAATAATTGAGAGGAAAGAGATAAGATGTTAATAACACTGTATAAACCCAATTTCACTTGTTACCATAAGAGAAATTTGAAATCATTATTCCAACAAAGACTGAGTTAAGGGTTTACAATTCTTACCTATTTCTTGCAAGAGAGGAAACTACCTCATGACCTTCGAAATTGTTGAAGGAAGAGAGATTAAAAGCCTTAGATAGAACAAAACCTTGCAAAACGAGAACGAAACATTACTATAAAATCACATCAGAATGCAACAAAGGAAATTTTATAGAGGAATAGCTATCATACAATGGAAAATCTTTCAAAAAAATTACAAGTATGACCTGAAGGGCAAGCATACCTCTGAAAGTCATGTGTAGTTGGCAAGCATGAGATTGAATATGATGGACTGAGAGGAAACCTTAAAATTTGATGGGTTGCGTGGTAAACTAGTGACAAGGGTCATCGGAAAAACCAAAGCCAAAGAGCCAAATTGGCCCAATGAAAATGAAAATCCAGACTAGGGTTAGGTCTTCAAAAATTACCATAGCACAAATACGAAACAATCAGAACCATAAACGTGGCAGTGATCTAAGCCTACAGTGGAAAGAAAAATCTTTGAAGCCATGTGATTAATTTAATAACCAGAGTATAATCATAAACATGAAAATCTCGAAACTAAAAACGTATTAAAAAATGTGACCCAGAGATCTACGGATTGTAATTTCAAATCCCCAAACAGATTAATGCATATCATTATATTAAAGTAGGACTGGTGTATTCCTATGTTATACCATATGAATATAATATGTGTATCAGCATTGTAAATTAAAACTGGTGGAATAATATGTTACCCTATGTTAATATGGTATACGTTTAAATAAATAAAATCTCAAAATGATGGATAGAACGTAACAATGTTACGAGGGGTCACTTCGTCATTAAAGTAGGAAGGAAAATTGTTTAATCTAGAAAACTCAACTTCTTATTATAAAGTTACATATTGTTATAGATTTGAGGATATATTAATAATATCAATAAATCCTTTGAGAGGGTTTAGGTATACTATTTTATTTAAACAAAAGTTATATGTATCAAATTAATGTAATTTTATTGTATAAATAATCTTAACTATTATAAATGTTAAGAGAAATATAGTGTGTTAAGGGGTTAAATGGTGTGGAAGTGGAAAATTTGAGGAAGGGAGATTAGAATACCAGGAATAGATTAAGGCATAATATAAAGTATGATGTTACCATATTATGCTAGATTTACTAAAACATGATAAAGAAAAAAATCACTAAAAAATTATAATTACAGTGATAGTATAACAAGGTGGTGAAGAACTATCTTCAAGGGAAGTCACCACTAAAAATAAATTGTGAAGTCGTTAAGAAACACAAGAATGATAAATATCCAGAAAATATTATATACATGAAAGAATAAGTTGTGAAAGAAATTCTCACAACAGAAAATACCACGAAATAGTTCGTCGAACAATGACGAAATACATTAATGCACTTGACGACATTTTAGTAATTATGCTATAATTAAAAAAATAATAGTGGTAAGTGGATTTGTAATAGATGGTACCAGAGCCCATGTTGAAACACTGGGCATATATGTGTCCTCACACAGGAAATTAAAAATCTAAAAAAATTGTTGTTGTAAATTAATTTAAATTGACAAAAAAATTCACTAATTCATTTTCTATGTATTATGATTTAGTGCAGAAAAGTACAGTTGTCATTATGAGTGATGGAGGAGGTGTGTACATAGATCTGGGTGATGAGGAAAATCCACCACATCAAAATGATCAGTTTTTGGATATGTTCAGGGAGATGCAACAAGAATTGATTCATCTGAGAACCAGTAATGAACAATTACTACAAGCCAGTGAAGAGCAAGAGAGGTTGATTAAGGAATTAACCTCAATGTATGGTCACGAAAGTGAAGACCTTGGAAGGAAGAGAAAATAAGCTGAAACCAAACCAAAAGGATCTAAGGATGGTGAAGGAGTGGGACAACAGTCCAGAAAGAAAAAGGAATTGCAAGGAGAATTCCAAAAAATTAAACCTCCCACTTATGATGGTGAAAAGGAGGAATATAGAGAATCTTGGCTTCTGAATATGGTAAAATAATTTCAATTCAATGAATATGGAAGTAACCTGAAAGCTAGATTGGATATTTACCAACTATAGGGTAAATCTACCTTGTGGTGAGAAGAAACCAAAATGGTCCATGTACTAGATGATAAAATTATTTCTTAGGAATCCTTTCAAAAAAAATTTAAATATAGATATATGAATGAGAGATATTGTGATGACAAGGCCAAAGATTTTCATGAGGTGAGATTGGGACAACTCACTATAGATGATTTTGTTACCAAATTCACTAACCTACTTCGCTATGCGCCTTATATCAGAGAAGAAAAGGTCAACGTACAACGATTTTTAAACTTCCTACCTACTATCTACAAGGAGAAAATAGAATTTGATAATCCAAAGACAATGGATGAAGCGATGCACAAATCAATACTATGTTATTAGCAGTTCAAAGGCAGAAACATTCAGCTGAAAATTTGGCAAAAAAAAGAAAAAGGGAAAGGTGACTCTAGTGGAAAAAGAGTAAAACCAACATATTTGAAAAACTTTGGAAAAAATAATCAAAGGAAGAAGTTTAACATAAATGGAGAAAATCAACTAGCTCAATCACAATCTGGATCTAAACAAATAGATGTAAATATCAAGAAAAAAGGAACTGTAAAAATGAAGGAACCATTAGAGTGATGGGGTTGTGGAGAACCTCACCTGTTACGTTATTGTCCTCATCTAACAGTTCAAAATATTCAAGTGTTGAGAGAGGCAACAACCGTAAATGGCGTTGCTAGAAACATTACAAGGATGAGTGCTACACTAGAGGATCACCAAGCTAAACACCAATCAACCATGATCGAAATCGAAGATATGATTTCTGAACAAGTTGTTCCTGTTTTGATAGATTCAGGAGAAAATTTAAGCTATATAAGTCTTCAGATGGTGGAAAAGTGAAAATTAAAATCAGAAAAATTTCAGCAAGCACGGTTAGTTTAGTTAGCTACTAGAACAAAATGAAAAGAGGCCCATAAAGTACCAAATATTGTTGTAAATTTAAATGCGTATGAAACTAAACTGAATTTAAATTTTTTTCCCCTAGGCTCTTATGATGTGTTAGTGGGAATGGACTAGTTAGAAACATAGAAAGCAATAGTTAATTACTTAGATAAAGCCATTCACTATATACATGGTAATGGAAAACCAGTGATAGTAAAAGGAAAACCAAGACCTATATCAATAAGACAGATTTCAACACTATAGTTAAAAATGATAGCAAGGAATAGTTTTCTAGTATATGTTGCACAAGTGGAGGAATTGGGACAGAAAACTAAAAAAGAAGCTGTAGAAAATTTATGAGTAATTAGAGAATTCAAAGACATGTTTCTAGATGAAATCTCCCATTTAACACCTAAAATAGAAATTGACTTCTCAATTGAATTGGTAACTAGACATACACCTGTCTCTAGAGCACCCTACTGAATGAGTACTCCTAAGTTGTTATAATTAAAACTGCAACTACAAGAGTTTTTGGAGAGAGGGTACATCATACCAAGTGTCTCTCCTTAGGGAGCACATGTATTGTTTGTTAAGAATAAATATGGCACATTTACAATGTGTATAGACTACAGACAATGGAATAAATTGACTATAAAGAACATATATCCTCTACCCAGAATATATGAATTATTTGATCAAGTGAGAGGAGCTACTATCTTTTCAAAGATTGATTTAAGAACAGGCTATCATCAACTAAAAATAAAACATGAAGACATCAACAAGACAACATTCAAGACTAGATATGGGCACTATGAATTTGCAGTTCTACCTTTTGGGTTGACTAATGCACCTGCTATATTCATGTGTCTAATGAATAGTGTGTTACATAACTAACTAGAATTTTTTTTTTTTAGTGTTCACTGATGACATTCTAGTATATTCCAAAAATGAAATAGAACATAAATAACATCTCAAAGTTGTCTTACAAACACTTAGATAACATAAGTTATATGCAAAACTTAGCAAATGTGAATTTTACAAAGATAAAATTCAGTATTTGGGTCATGAAATTTTAGATTGGCAGTAGAACCAGAGAAGATGCAAGTATCATGGATTGGCCTATACCTACTGATGTTCCAGCCATAAAATCATTCATGGGTATCACTAGATACCAAAGGAGATTTGTAGAAGGATTTTCAGCCTTAGAATATCATATTACATCTCTACAAAAAAAGGGAGCGAAGTTTGGGTGGACAAAAAAATGTTAATATAGTTTCGAACAATTAAAACTTAAACTAAAAACTACTCCTATTTTGAATATTGTTTATCCAAAAAAATAACTTTTAGTATGTACTGATGCATATGTAGAAGGATTAGGAGGGGTATTATTACAAGAAAACTCAGTCCCATCCTATGAAACAAGAAAATTAAACAAACATGAACATAATTACATTGTATATGACTTAGATTTAGTTGTTGTAATACATGATTTGAAGATGTGGAGACATTATCTGTTAGGCAAGAAGTTTATCCTGATGACAGATCACATAAGCTTGAAATAATTTTTCACACAACCTGATTTAAATGCTAGGCAAGCTAGATGGTTTTATTTCCTTAGTGAGTTTGACATGGAAATAAAACATATTAAAGGAAAGGAAAATAAGATTGCAAATGCTTTGAGTAGGAATGCTCATGAGATTTTGAATAGTGCTGGAAGTAGTGTGAAATTTGACATAGAAGGATTGATACAAGAAGTGGTGAGTCAAGATCCAAACTATGAAAAATTACAAAACACTGGAATACTAGGATATACTCAAAGTTAGAAAGGACTGATTTATTATAAAAACAGATTGTATATTCCAAATGTGAGCTCATTAAAAATAGGAAATTTTAGATGTGTATCATAAACGACCCTATGCAGGACATCCTGGTTATCAAAAATTGATTTCATAATTGAGAAAGAATATTTTTTGGCCTGGCATGAAGAAATATGTGGCTGATTACCTAGCTAGATGTTTAGAATATCAAGAGTTAAAAGTAGAGCATCACCATCCAGCAGGATTGTTGAATCCTTTACCTATTCCAGAATGGAAGTGGGAGATAGTTTCCACATATTTTATTACTGGATTTCCTAGAACTAAATATCAACATGATTCTATAATGGTGGTTGTAGACACATTGAATAAAGCTACACACTTTCTACCAGTAAAATCTACTTTTGGTACAACTGAAGTAGCTAATGTGTTCATGAAAGAGATTGTGAAATTGCATGGTATTCCTAAAATGATTATATCAGAAAGAGATGCAAAGTTTACTTCAGCTCTTTGGAAGACACTATTTGGATGAATGGGTACAAAATTGAACTTTTGTGTCGCTTACCATCCCCAAACAGATGGACAAACTGAAAGGACAAACGATATTCTAGAAGACATGTTATGCATGTATGTTATGGACAGACCTACAAGATGGGAATATTTTCTTCATCTAGCAGAATTTGGATATAATAATAGTTATCAAGCCTCAATAAAGATGATTCTTTTTTAGGAATTGTATGGCAGAAAGTGCCACACACTGCTTAGTTGGATTCAACCAGAGGATAAGTTAATTATTGTACTAGATGCATTGCAAGAGATGGAAATAATTGTGAAGAGAATTCAACAAAACATCAAAACATATCAAGACAGACAAAAGAGCTATGTAGAAAAAAAGAGAATTTATAAAGAATTCAAAGTGGTAGACCATCTTTACTTGAGGATTCAGCCTAAAAAGTATACTTTATATTCGGGTAGTTGTGCTAAATTAGCACCATGCTACTGTGGACCATTTTAAGTCCTAGAAAGAGTGGGGCCAATAGTTTATAAATTGGCTCTAGCTAGTCACAGTAAGGTTCATAATGTTCTTCATATTTTCTTATTGAAGAAGTATGTACATGATCCTACTCCTAGAATTGATTGGAATGTGATACAGGTGGAACCTGAAGGGAAATTTATTCTAGAGCCCCTTTATATACTGGCACGAGAAGAAATCGAGCTCCAGAATAAGACGATAGTTAGGGTGAAAGTGCAGTGGAGGCATTTTTCACCTGAAGAAGCTACTTGGGAGCGAGAAGAAGAAATGAAGGAAAGATATCCATCACTATTTTCAAAGTAAATGGATATTTTGCAACATTGAGGACGGTGTTTTGTTTAAGAGGGGGAATATGTAATATCCATATTTTTACTTCTTTTATTAGATAGTTGAAAAATCCTAAAGGTTGAGTGGACCTAAAGGATAACAATTATTGTGGAAATATTTTATTTTGTAAATTTAATAAATGTGGAATTTGAATTATTGTGCAAAGACTAGAGTATAAATGGAGACCAGGATTTCAAATCCATGAGGATGGATAATATTCCAAAGACTTTCCCAGATTTTCCAAAAACTCTTGGAGAAAGTAAATTTAAAATATTATATTGGAGATAAAAATATAAAGATATACCTCCATAAAGTGTAAAGCTACTGAGAAGAGGTGAAATAAAACTAGAAAGAGGAAAACACTTGTTTAAAGTAATTTTCTAGAAAAAACAAAAGGAAATCCTAGGAAAAAAGCAAAACAACATTCTGATTAAGTGGACACAGTTATGGAAACATGCTAAAGGGAAAAAAATCTTAAATAATCCATTCCTAGGTAGAAAAGAGGTTGTCTACACTTTGGAGGAATTGATCTTTGCTAGGAGGGAGTTGTGGACATAAAGTTCAAGGTTGGGTGGAAAATAGACTAAATTGGTATGCACAAAGTATTTAAATTTTGTGTTATGAATTTTATTGTTACGAAAATTTTGAATTTGTCTATTTGGATTGAAGTATGATTTAATTATAATATATGGAAGTGTGTAAGAAATTTAATTTTATGCATGATTAAATTTTGTATAAAATTTATTTTGACAGACTGATGTATTTAACAGACAATAAATGTAGTAAATATAGTTGATCTGTATGGTTACAAAGACAATTATATGTTAATAAACCAACACACAAAATTTATAAACCACAGTATCAGGTTTGAATCTGAGGTTAGGTTGTAAATTGTAAAATTTTGTAAAGAGAAAACATAGATAATTACATGTGGAAAGAAAGAAAGATCTGCCATTGTACAATAACTAGAAGGTGTATGGACACACATAAATTATTGCATTAACTCAAAAGAGTATCAATGTCATATAGTATAAAGTACATGCAATAGAGAAAGATAACTCAAAATTATGATGATGACTGAACTGTATCATAGTTGCAATAAACTAACCCATGATATTATTCTGGATATAAATTACAATTTTAATGTGTCATAAATTATAGACGGAGTCAAAGGTCCTAACTAAATAGTTACAATAGAATCATCAATTTGAATATAATTCAGAATTCAAGAGTATGACTTCTTCTAAGAGATATGTAGCAACCTCTATATAAGAAATCAAATTTTACTGTCAATGAATGGCAAAATGATTTGCCCAAAATTGATATAATTAGGAATTAAACTGAAAAGCTGGGCATTGAAGGAAGTGCATTACCTGCACATACAATTATACACCTTAATTAGTAAGTGTATAAATATCCTTAAAATTAAGTAAAACAATTAATATATAAATTTGTGAAAAGGGTAGGTAATTATAGGAAAAATTACCTTACTGTTATATGTTAAAAAGTGGCAGAAACCTTGCACATCAACATTAGAAAAATTCTTTAGCGAAAGAATTAAATTAAAAAGAGAAGAAAAAGGAAATTAATATGACGAGAAAGAAAGTGAGTACGTTTAGTCTCGTTGATAGAGTACATAGTAAAACTATGAGAAGTTGAGAATAAGTGATCAACCATTCCTGTATAATACATGATTTTATCAATTTAAGGGTAATTAATAAAATCCTAAAACTATTACAAAGTTCCTTAATAGATATCTAAATTTAAAATTAACAATTTCATAGAGATTGCAAGTTTGTAATACTTTGATTTTAAATTTATAAAGAGAAATTAATTTTAAACCCAAAAACTAATAAAAAGGTCAACTTCATAAAAGGGGAGTTTTTATGAAGAACATTAACGATACAAATTAACTTGAATTTCCTCATGACGGAATGAGGGTTTCTAAATTAAAAATAACAATTGATTTTACTTCAAGAAAACGATTATTCTAGAATTATGGAAATTCGAGGAGAATTGACCTAATTCTTCACTAAATAATATCTAAAATTTATATCGATATTTCATTTTGAGATTTCAAATACAATGACAGAGAAGATAGAATTACCTTTACATATCATTACAGTATGAAAAAACTTATATATGAATTCTTTGTAATAATTACATTGCAGAGAAAATGGAATTATTGAAAACCCAATAATGAAATTCTCTTTAACGATAAATTTGAATAATAAAATATAGATATTGTTTTGATAAGTGAAGACAAACCCCATACATCTACTTTGGAAGGGTAATAAGACCGACATCAATGCTATTTTCTTAGATTAAATTGGAGAAAAACAAAGTGAATTAACGAAATTTCATAGTCTATGAAAAAACCTAGAAATTTATTTTAAAAAAAAGTTGTCAAGCTATACTAATTGGAAAACAAAGAGAGAATTTATTATGGACTGGTTAAAATACCAGGAAACTCATACAAAGGAAAGACATTATGATGCTATGAGGAAGAACGAAGGAACTGAAATGAAATACTAGAGAAATCACCAAAATATCTTATCAGAGAAAAGTAATGAATTATCAAACAAAATTAAATACCAGCATAAGATTTCAAATTATAGTGGAAGTGGAAAGGTATATGCCGGAATAAACTCTCGGCTACTTCATTAGACTAATGAGGAAATAGTATGGTAGTTACGACTTAAACAAAGGACTCAGAGAGAAATAATCAATTACATCCAAAATCTATTTTTCTACTAAGTTTGCAAGTAACCAAGAGGAAAGAGATAAAAAATTAATAATGTTGTATAAACCTAATTTACGTTGTTACCATAAGAGAAATTTGAAATCATTATTCCAACAAAGACTAATTTAAGGGTTTACAATTCTTACCTATTTCTCGCAGGAGAGGAAATTACCTCATGACCTTCGAAATTGTTGATGGAAGATAGATTAAAAACCTTGGATAGAACAAAACCCTGCAAAACGAGAACAAACCATTAGTATCAAATCACACTAGAATGCAAAAAAAGAAATTTTAGAGAGGCATAGATATCATACGATGGAAAATATTTCAAAAAAGTTACGAGTATTACCTAAAGGGTAGGTATACCTCTGAAAGTCGAGCGTAGTTGGAAAGCATGAGATTGAATACGATGGACTGAGAAGAAACCTTAAACTTTGATGGGTTTCATGGTAAACCAGCGACGAGGGTTATCAGAAAAACTAGAGCCAAATTGGGCCAACGAAAATGAAAATCCAGAGTAGGGTTAGGTCTTCGAAAATTACTATAGCAGAAATACAAAAAAATTTGAACCATCAACGTGCCAGTGATCTAAGCCAACAGTGGATTAAAAAATATTTGAAGCCATGTGATTAATTTAATGACCGGAGTACAATCATAAATATGAAAATCTTGAAACTACAAATATATTAAAAACTCTGACCTGGACATCTACGGATTTTAATTTTGAATCCGCAAACAAATTAATGCATATCGTTATATTAAAGTAGGACTGGTGTATTCCTATGTTATACCATGCGAAAATAATGTGTATCACCATTGTAAATTAAAACTGGTGGAATAATAACTTACCCTGTGTTAATAGGGTATACGTTTAAATAAATAAATCTCAAAATGATGGATAGCGAGTAACAATGTTATGAGGGGTCACTTCATCATTAAAGTAGGAAGGAAAAAAATTTAATATAGATAACTCAACTTCTTGTTATAAATTTACATCTTCTTATATATTTGAGGATATATTAATCATATCAATAAATCCTTTGAGTAGGTTTAGGTATACTCTTTTATTTAAACAAAAGTTATACTTATCAAATTAATGTAATTTGATAGTATAAATAATGTTAACTATTATAAATGTTAGGAACCATATAGTGTGTTAAGGGGTTAAATAGTGTGCAAGTGGAAAAATTGAGGAAGGGAGATTAGAATACCATGAAGAGATTAAGGCATAATATAAAGTATGATGTTACCATATTATACTAGATTTAGTATAACATGGTAAAGACAAAAATCACAAAAAAATTATAATTACAGTGATAGTATAACAAGGTGGTGAAGAATTGTCTTCAATGGATGTCACTGCTAAAAATGAATTATGAAGCCGTTAAGAAACAAAAAAATCATAAATATCTGTAAAATATTCTACACATGAAATCAGATGTTGTGAATAAAATTATCACAACTGAAAATACCACGAAATAGTTCGTCGAACGGTGATGAAATACGTTAATGCACTTGAAGACAATTTAGTAATTATGCTATAATTAAAAAAAATGTGGTTAGTGGATTTGTTAGAAGCTTTCCCCCCATTGTCAAGTTATCTAACTCTGAGGCTCTTATTCCCAACCCACCATGGAGCTTTTGAGATCTAATAGCTTTATAGTTAACTAAATGTTATTTTTGGTTTCATTATTTCCCCCTTCCCACAGAAATTCATGAATGCATACACCAAGTTGTTGAAGCACATATTTTGAAGCTTGGAGGGAAGAAAATTGATACATTGGAATAGATGTTAACGTTGCATTTACTAGCATAGTTCTTCCCCCAAGTTAAGCCAAATATCACCCTAGTTTATTTTCGGCAAGGAAAAAGGTCTCTTGGGAAAGACCCAGGCTCAGGATGGAGGCCAACAAGGTTTTCCATAGTAGTATAGCACAACGCTGGAATTTTCACTCTACTCCGAAGAGCAGAGAATCTCACCCGAGGCATGTCGCGACCTTACTAAGGTTTGGATTAGATCAGGTATCGATCAAACACAACATATCCTAAATCCCACAAGACTACATGCTACAAATGAGTGTAAATACTCTGTAAATGACAATACTCATTAATGCATTCAGGACGGAAAAAAATAAATTTAAAGTAAGCCTCACATTCAACTAAATCAGAGACACACTACAGAACTCAAAACATCAGATTTAGATCATAAGCTTTTGCATTAACAACAAGAGATAGTTATAGTGCTCCTCAGAGCGATCTTGGTAGAGCTTATTACAACAGTGTCACATATGATAGAACATAATGAACAGAGAGAGAGAGAGGAAACAACACAAAAATAATGAATGGAGCTCTCCTACAGCTCCTGTTCCCAAATCCCTATTGTGCTAACCTCTTTCCTCCACTGGCCGGCTACATATTTGTTTCGTTGCCAATGCAAATGAAATTTCTCCCTTCCTTTTCGTTCTGGCATTTGCTACATCTCCCTAATCACTAGCATTCCACTTCTTGTTCTCTGTCACTTCCTTCTACCATCTGTGCTTGTCCCCGCAACAGGAACACCACCTGCTCTTCGATTCTTCACAACCATGATAGCTCTCTATCTATCATGGTTGCGTGCTACCACCTATTATCCGCAACTCAAAAACCATTTTATTTCAAAACAAGAGCCCGAACAGGTCCCGACCACATCCTATTGACTCGTCCTGAGTCAATTATTTTCTGATTCCTCAGTCTCCATCTGTCTACTTTCCTCCATTGCCATTGACGTCTTCTCCTTTTCTTCTTCCTGTCCAAACAAGGGCCCCAACTTGGGGACCTTTTCCAGCGTGAATGAATTGAGCTCTCTGAAGCCAGCAAAGGCCTGTTGCCATTCCTGCATGAGCAGGTCTGTCTCTGTAGTGAATCGTTATGCTTCTATCTCCCCTGAGAAGGGCGACATATTTCTAGAGACGTCATTGATTTTAATGTTGGCCTCTACAGCCATTTGCTACATGGTTTTGTCCATAACGTTGAGATGTTTCCTTAGCTCCCAGAGAGCTTGTTTGGTTGTTGCCGAATGTTCCTCAATTTGTTGTATCTTGAACTCTAGCTCTTCCTCTTGAGTGTATAGCTGGTCAAGTCCATCGGGGTCTATGGCTTCCTAGATCTTCTTGAACACCTGTTGTAATTGTGTCGAAATTGGCTGTGATTTCAGAGTGAGTGAGGTTGAACACTCATGTAGACCCTTTAGTAGGTCATACGCTTCCCTTGCCAGAGTACTCCGAGTTTCCTGCATCCCGGCTACCAGGTTTTGTCTTTCTGTTATATTTTCCATGTAAACAACCATTGGGTCTGGTAGCACAGGCCTTATTGCCAATGCTGCTTTTAGTTCCCAGTTTTCTTGACTCAGGGTCGAACAGGCCACTTGGATGTGAATGGATCATCTGACTATGTCACTATTTGATCTATCATCTAGTATCTGAGTGTTTTGAGCTATTACCATTGGCCAAATATTCCGGAAGACCTTTTTCACCGTATGCAGTTCGCCTTGTAAGTTGTCTTTCTCTATCTTCAACTGGTTCCACTCTTCAGTAAGCGTGATCATTTGTACCTGTTGCTGCTCAAATTTCTGCTAGAGTTCTGTGTGAAGCCCTTCGACCTGCTGTGTTGCCCATTGATTGAAGTTGTACAACTACGTCGTTCCCCAGGTCTACATGCTTTCAACTCCAAATATATCTTGATTTGGTTGTCTCTCTTGGAGTGGTTGACTGATCACAATGGACTTGGTTGAGTGCTCATACGGTGATTGCAGCGGTGTTGGTTGCGACAAAAAATTACTAGTGTTACCCATGCTTAGAGTGGGTTGCATCTGCTAAAGTATCAGGTTTTCTTGCTAAAATGGGTTCAGTTCTTCAAGAAGGGGTATTATATCTGCAGTAAAAGAGCCCCCATGACTTAAAAGGTCCTAGAAGGTGACCTGTTCAACTAGGGTTTGGTTAACCTCAGGTACAAATGTTGTACCGCAGTTAACTTCTGCCTCATTGTCTCTATTTGTCCTACTATTTTCTCTGACTGGGTCATATATGGTGGCTCATGCAGAGGTCGTTCGGGCTGGATGATCTTCAGAGGTGTATGAGGTGTGGGCCGATGAGTGGTGAGTGCGAGGTGGAGATATACAGATATTTAAAAAGGAATAGGGGTTGATTAGAGGCAACTCCTAAGTTACCTGGGTCTCTTTCAATGGTTCTTCTTGGATTGGGGCCCCCATGTCCATTAGTTGCATTTAATCTTCCCCCGTGATACCAACGATCTCGCTAGACATTATAAATTTTGCTTTCTTGGATTTTGGTGTAGCTATGGACAGGCCTTACTCTCTTTGACAGGGACCATGGCTATCACTGCTGGTGAATTGAACAAATTGAGTGGTATGGTCGTGACTATGGGGACTGTGATGGAAGATGAGGCAGAATTTGAACTTGAAATTCCGTAAACGTGGGAAACAATGAGGAATCACTTGTTAGATTTTGAACTACTCGGTTAAAGCTTTGTACCTTTGTATTCAGCTCCTTAATTATTAAGGTCAGTTGTAGTCATGACATTCTGGCTGTCACTTCCTCTGATGTTTCTCTGGGTAATGGATCCCGCAGCATGCCATCAAGTGAATAGGCGTAGACTCCACTTCTGACCTCCTTTGTTACTCCTGGCCACAAACATACTTCTATGTGGAAAGCTCGCTCATCGATTTGAAACTTCAACGACTTCATCTTGAAGGTTGATTCCGGCACACATGTTGGCCTGATGGAGGTTTTCTTATGGTTAACCCCAAACCATACTTGCGCAGAATAACTGTCCAACAACTTCCTTGTAATTCTTTACTGACTCATCGTGACATCCACCATCTGGCTATACCAGAATTTGAATGCTTCCTCGTTCACCTCCTTGGTGCTAGGGTCCCCTGATGCTTTCCAGGGTGTGAACTTCATTGCTAATGGTTGGCTTGTTGCAACTTCCAAAGGTTTCCTGATTCCTGGAAATTTCCATTTCCACATTGCCAATGCCATGAAAATATACCCATAGATGAACCTTGTGGCCCTCTTATAGCTGTCCTCACAGTCTTCGAATAATTGATTAAGTAGAAACAAACACAAATTTAGTTGTGATCCCTAGATACAGTGCTCCGCAACTGAGATGGTATCCAACATGCACTCCCCTTTTGTGTAATGTCTCATCATTTTTCTTGTAATCAGATAGCAAGCAAAATTGACCACTGGCTTGTTGATCAAGTCTATCTTGGCCCCTTTTCCCCCTCTCTTGGTGTTGTACTTCCTATAGTAGTCACCATCTCCTGCTTTCTTCACTCTCTTGGACACATTTTGGAATGTCGTGGAGACATCTCTCCCTTCTTGTGAAAGCTCGATTAACCTGTGAATGTCTTCCACATGAATTGGTATTTCTCTTCCTAGCCACAATGACCCATTTTGGATTCTGCTCAGTAGAAACTTGGTGCACCGCATTGCAACCAAAAACTGGAATATTTCTTAGGTTTAGTATGGTGGATTGCTGAACACCTCTGAAATCTAGAAGTACTCTTGCTTCTTCCTGTCCCTCTTCTGTGGCATAATTCTCCATGTAGACCTGTTTCTTCATCACTGGAAATTGGAAGGAGTCTGTTAGGCCAGTATCAATCAATGATGCACTATCATATTTTCCCACCAGGGACTCCATCTTTTGGACTCTTTCATCAAGTTCCTACTCAACAACTACTGGCACTACTCTGGTCATTTTAGCTCTCCTCTGGTACACTTGCAGAGCTACTCCTTTTCTTTCCTTATAAATTCCTACTTCTGGATGCCTTCTCTGAACTTCTTTTGTTGATGTTTCTCTTGCTACCTCTGTTGTTTCTGGTTCTAACTCGGATTTCTCCGGAATTCTCGCGTTATCTTGCATGCAAGTTATGTACGTAATCAACACGAATGAGGTTGATAGGACCCCATAACTAATTAATTATCCCTTCCTTCCCTCATTAATATAATCGTGCGATTAGTTACTGGGATGAGGTGGGTTCTGAAAAATCTGATTGTGGTTTCAAGAGTTGGGCAGACGCAATGGGTAATGATTATGGCCTATTATGGAAAAAAATTTGTGATATGGATGATAATGGAAATTACTTCCAAAATCTCGGTAATCCTACAGACTGACATGGGTACTATGAGTCATGATGATGGAATGATGTTCGACACAATTTTTCTCTGACGTGGATGACACACTGGACACTACCTTTCGCCCAACCACAATCGGTTGTGTTGATGTCTCAGCATTGCAACTTTGAACTTTCTTATGCTTTAACAATTTTTAATTGGGAATCCTATCCAAGATCTTCTAAGGTGCGAGAGAGTTATTGACTCTATCTAATCTAACCTAATCTACCGTAATGACTCATCTTAGTTTCTAGAGTTATTGAAAATGAAATGTGGAACTTACTCATGATAGGGTTTCATGCGTGCGCCATTCACCCATCCTGGTAGTATCTGGTCGTCCAATTGTGCTAACTGAACTGCTCCTGAATCCTTTATTTCTATTACTTGGTATGGTCCTAGCCAATGCATTTGCAGTTTCCCTGGGAACTTATGGTACTTACTGTCATAAAGTAAAACTTTTCCGTCGACCCTGAAATTCTTGCACTTGATATGGCGGCCATGCCAAGATTTTTGTCTCTCTTTCTTGACAATTTGGTGGAATTCTGCTAAAAACCCGTCTTCTTCCAGCGCCTGTAGTTCCTGTAATCATTCCTTTAACGAGTCTTCCTCTGATATTTGGAGTGAGGTTGTGATTATAAGGCTCAGTATGAAAAACTCTACAAGTACTACGGCTTCCCTCCCGTACACCAGATCGAACGGTGTTTGGTTATTTAGTCTCTTGACAGTTGTTTTGTACACCCATAAAGTTGCTAGTATACGTTTTTCGTAGTTGTCTCGTTGAGCATTGCAGATCTTCATTAAGCCTTTTTCCAGGGTCATATTAAATTCTTCTACCATACCATTGGCTTGTGAATGGAAAGGACTACTTTTGTGATGTTGTACCATGAAGTTTTCAAGCAACGATTTAATGGTAGCATTGATGAAATGCGTACCTGTTGAAACTTCAAAAATCACTTCTTCAAACTTTGGGGGAAAACCACTCGGTCGGGACCTTAGGAAAGCTCCTTTTCATTTGGTGTGGTGGCTCCCACTGGATTTATAGGACCAGTTTCCTAATAACTAAATGGGTTGGTGATGGAATTATTGGATGAGTGGAAAATGGAACTAAAATGACTGAAATAATTTATCTAATTTAATATATAAATGATAAGTAATTCTAAAACTTAGCCCGGGTATAAAATATGAATACAACTTTAATATTGTTCCAATCAAAGAAATAACCATGAAAATGTATTATAATTTAACTGAAATGTGCAGCATCAAATAATGATAACTCTATTTAAGAAATTAAACAAAGTTATAATAACACATTGTATTCTTCATTTTATATATCATTTGTATACACTGTGAAAGATGAAATATTTCTATACACTCAAAAATGATATGTATAAAGAACTATTTGTAAAACAAGTACATATAAATGACAAAAAATTTAAAGAGAATATATCATAACATAAGAAAACTAACAGTAAATCGATAGAAATACCAGATTCATCTTGATACTTTTCCTGATGAAATTGAATATCCAGATCTAGTGCTTCAATGTAAAACCGACTCTAAGGTACAGAAATGCAATTCTCAGAGATAATTTGACATAAACCACAAGATGTCATCCTTTATAAAAATATAATAGTCAATGGAGTACAATAATGTAACATCCAAGTCAAAAATATTAAAAATTCAGGACCCCTTTCTAAATGCATGAAAGGGGTTTAAATAAGAACTTAATAAAACAAAATAACTAAAACTATTGCTACAATCTATCATCGGAAATCTACAAATAGACTTGCGATACTAAATGAAACGGATTCATTGATTTTTTTTTGCATTCAACTTGCCAAGGTGGAAAATTTTTAGCATATCTTTGACCTCTGCTGGATGACTTAGCCTCAAATGCAACTGAACAGTATACATGGCATCAGAAAACTCTGGGATGATGCAATTAATGGCATTGGAAAGGAGCTTGATTGCCATTTGTTGATTGTGTGGCTTGATTAGAAATGTCCACATGATATCCCATGAAATTCCTTGAAGCTTGTTGATTTTCTGATCTTTGTTGACTAATTCTTGTTTCCACCTAGTATCAGTCTCCTTTACCCTTGGTAATTTACCTGGAATACAATATGAAATTAAAATGGTGGCATATAAGCTATCATTAACGAATTGTGTTATATTATTCATCATAGTTTTGGCTCTTGATGTGGCTCTTTTTCCTTTTATCAACTGCTTTTCCCATTTAGTAAACAAAATTTATTTGTGTCTTTCTTCAATCCTGGGAAGGTTTGTATTCCTTCCCTGCTCTGAGTCTTTCCATGAAAAAAATTCAGAAATTTTCTCATCTGCATCATCAAATTCGAGCCTGAGGCTGATTCCTTCATCTATAACAGATGATGTTATTTCACATAAGGGCTCAGTTTGTGCCATCTTTTGACATAGTTCATTCAATTGCTGAGACAATATTTTGTTCATTTCAAGAGCTTCAGTTTTAAATTGATCTAATTTAGGATAATCCCTAGATTTGTCCAATCTTTCTTGGAATATTTTCTCTTGTTCAACCTTAGCAGTTTTTTCATAATGCAGTAAGGTATGTAACTTTGCCCCCTCTTTATTTAACTGTTGTGGCTTATTCAAGGCTTGTTGATCAACCTTTTTCTTTTCAATGCCAAGTTTCTCTTCCAACTGTTTAGATTTGAGCTCTTCTTCATGCAACTGTTGTTCCAAGTACATAATCTTTTGTTGATTTCATGTTGCTTGTTCCTCCAGTATAGCTATCTATAAGTATTTTTGTTTCATCATTTGGGTGACTTCAGAAGCTTTGTCTATAGTGGCTGCACTATAGGCGCTGCATATTGTGACAATTTGGTGAGATCCTCTGAAGGATTCATCTCAGTATTTCTCCAGACAATGTGTTCAACTTGTGATGTTGACAGAGATTCTTGATCTGTTCTTCTTCTCTTCCTCTGCTTCCTGACAACAGCCCTATGCTTAGGACTATAGAAGATATCTAAAGGAGGAATATCTTCGACTTTAAACACAATTTATTTTGTAGGATGCTCAGGAATAATCTCCATATCTTGATCTTCCAAAATGTCAACTTGAGGATTATTTTGTAATCCTATTTTTGAGCAAATTGTTCATATTTACTTCAGTAACAATAACTTTAGTAGAATTCACCACATTCTCAGTGGTATTTTCTTTTTCAAGTTGATTATTTGGCTTATTACTAATATCTTCCTTTTCTGTCTGTACATTAGCCTTATTGCTTGTATTTTCTTTCTCAATATGCACATTGGTCTTAATCCCTGTGCTTTCCTTCCCTGTTTGAACTGTAGTTCCTTTCTTAATAGGTTCATCTATTTTGCTGCCAGTGTTCTCCTTTTGCACATCAGGCTTGCTACTTGTGCTTACATTTTCAGTCTGTAGATTACCCTGGATGGTAGATGCTTCTTTCCCTGCCTTGTTTGTTGTATCTTCTTTTTCCTTCTGCTTTGTTTCTATATTTCCATATTCTTGCAAAATAATTCTTAACTGGTCAAGAGGATATTTCAACATTCTTTGACTTCTAAACAGCATGAATTTATTCATATCTTCAGTCTAAAATTTGGATTTAGCCAAGTCATAGACTTGGGAAAATTTATCAACAGAAACAAGTAAATCGTCGAACTCATCAAGCTCATGCTCAAATCGAGCAATTGAAAATGAAGTTGTGAAATAAAATGCTACTTTTCACAGGTCATACTACCTGCCTGGGACTGTTGAGAGCTTAAGATCCGTTATTTTGATGACTTCCTTCTCAGCATGCATGAATTTATTAAGAGTATAATCTCCACAATTAAATGGAAAAGTAGGCCACATCAATTTCTTGTTATTCTTTAGACACCTTGGCATGCCTTCTACTGTCAACTGGTAAGAAATTTCATGTGCTAACAATTTTTCAGGAACATACAGAGGTAAATATGGGGTTCCATAATGCTTCCGAAAACTCTGACATATGTAAATTTATCTTCTCCAAACTAGTCACCAAACTGAGATATATCAGTCTTCTCCTTTATAGAGAACCGGGGAGGAAATTGGTTGAAAATGGTTTGATAGATAGGAATCAGAAAACCGTGACAAATCCTATATACATGAATTTTAAAATGAACCTTCCACGAGAGCTTATGCTAAATATGTATAGGAACAGGGTCTTTGGGGGTCCATTTCCAACCTAAAATGGGGAATTCTGAATTGAAACATAGGGCATCTAAAATGTAGACATAGAAGTAAAATGGGGTCGTATTTCCTGTATCTTTATCCTTTCTATAGTCTAGGATTCTATTGGCTATTTTTTCTGAAAGGATAACTGACCAGTCCATTATTTCAGAATTTGCAGTGGAATGGATTAAAGGTACCATTTGAATTGAAAATCTCAAAGAATTATCGTTTCCGAAAATCTTACACATCATTGCGGCTGCATAACAATATGGGGGCGAAAGAGACTCCATTGAGTACATACCTGATGATTCAGTTTTATGTTTCTCTGGAGCTCTTCTCTATTCTCTGATTGGTTCTGACTGAGTCTCATTACTTGCCATGAAATCCTGAATGAATGCTTTGTTGTATAATTTCTAAGGGTTTCGAAGATGGTACGTTGCCTTTATGTCCTTTGCTCTAAAAGACCCAAATATTTTTCTCACAGCTGAAACAAATGTCCTGTTTTGTATGGTGACATTATCTATTACCCACCGAATTACATCATAGTAAGGGAATATGTTTTCCCAACCTGCAATTCTATGAAGTAATGAATTTGCAAGCACTTTAAGAAGATTCTCGGAATCAGAATCTGAGTCATGTTCATCTGTTACTGTTGCCTTAACCATAGTGACCTTAGGGTTTTATTTTTCAATCAAGTTATATACATCTTTCCAAGACATTTTTCCAAGACCCTGGAATGAAGTATCTGTTACCGACTTTGGTTTGGCTAATTTTTCTTCTAGTACTATGGTAATAGCAGGGAAATTTGCAGCGGCAGCGGCCTTTTGTTTCTTAGATCCCTTAGACATTTTGTCATCTGGTAATGTTTCACTTGCCCAACGAATGAAAGGATTGGGTGTTTTTTGGTTCTGCAAATGGGGAAAGCCTTCAGACGCTGTAAAAGTGAAATGAGGAGAACAGCTATATCAAAATATGTATTCGTTGATTTCAATTTATTATCTTTGTGTTTAAACTTAAATGCCCTCTATAAGAGTCACACTCACGCATTCAAAATAGAATCAATCACCATCATTCATTTGATTTTCTATTTAATAATCAACGTATAATCGGAGATCGGCAAATTTGAAATGTGAATATAAAACTTTCCTTAAGATTTTTTGCAATTGCGATGAATAAATAACATATGTGCAGTGTAAAAATTAAGTATTGATCGCATCAGAGTTTATCAAAAGGGACGACAAATAAAATTTCATGATCTCCGCTGATTTGCGATTGCGATGATGGTATATCGCATCGGCTCCTTCCAAATGAATTAATTTGCAAATTATATTCGTTGATTTGTGATTGTGATTACTGTGGGGTCCATCACATCGGGATTTTGGTAACATCAGTGAATATGACGTTTTTTCCTCTGAAATGTGAATGCGATAAATCGCATCGCATCGAAGTTTTTCAATTGACCAAATGAAGAGTTTGCTTTTTCGTTTTGTGATTTGCGACTTGCGATGGGTTATATCGCATCGAAGTTTATAAAACAAGCATATATGACATTTCTTCTCAGAAACGCGATTGCGATAAATCGCATCGCATCAGAGTTTATGAAACAGGATGTGAAACTTTTAAGGTCATTCCGATTTGCAATTGCGATTACTTTATCACATCGGACTTAATCAATATGAATAATTTTATGTATTAAGTTGATGGGATAAAAGAATTTATATCTCATCGGATCGGAGATTTTCAATGTTGCATTTTTTTATATGCACTTGTGTTTTGTGATATGTGACATATGCTTTTTCTAATCAATGAACTTTTTATTGTTTTATTCAAAATGATCAGATTTCCTCTAAGTGTTTTATTCCTATCTTAAAAAGAAAGGGGACCTATTTCTAAATGAAATTTATTCTAAAATTTGAAATGTGGGGGGGGGGGGGGGGGGGGGGGGGGGGGGTTGTACCATACAACAATTGGCGATTCACAAGGACGAAATAGTTATCTCTAAAAAAATAAAATAAATACTATATTTCTAGTAAGTATAATCGGAGATCAAAAAATTTGAAATGTGAATATAAAAATTTCCTTTCGATTTTTTGCAATTGCGATGAATAAATAACATATGTGCAGTGTAAAAATTAAGTATTGATCGCATCATAGTTTATCGAAAGGGACGACAAATAAAATTTCATGATCTCCGCTAATTTGTGATTGCGATGATGGTATATCGCATCGGCTCCTTCCAAATGAATTAATTTGCAAATGATATTCGTTGATTTGCGAATGCGATTACTATGGGGCCATCGCATCGGGATTTTGGTAACATGAGTGAATATGATGTTTGTTCCTCCGAAATTCGAATGCGATAAATCGCATCGCATCGAAGTTTTTCAATTGACCAAATGAAGAGTTTTCTTTTTCATTTTCCGATTTGTGACTTGCGATGGGTTATATCGCATCGGAGTTTATAAAACAAGCATATATGAAATTTGTCATCAGAAATGAGATTGCAATAAATCGCATCGCATCAGAGTTTATGAAACAGGATGTGAAACTTTTAAGGTCCTTCCGATTTTCGATTGCGATTACTTTGTCACATCGGAATTAATCAATATGAATACTTTTATGTATTAATTTGATGGGATAAGAGACTTTATATCTCATCGGATCGGAGATTTTGAATGTTGCATTTGTTTATATGCACTTTTGTTTTGTGATATGTGACATATGCTTTTCTAATCAATGAACTTTTATTGTTTTATTCAAAATGATCGGATTTCCTCTATGTGTTTTATTCCTATCTTGAAAATAAAGGGGACCTATTTCTAAATTAAATTTATTCTAAAATTTGAAATGTGGGGGGGGGGGGGGGGGTTGTTGTACCATACAACAATTGGCGATTCACTGGACGAAATAGTTATCTCTGAAAAAATAAAATAAATACTATATTTCTAGTAGTTTGTTATGCAGTGTTGGTAATGTCAGTTTTATTACTTCTTATGATCATGGTAAGCAGGCTCGTGATGAGACCTCTTATCTTTTAAATTTTACATATAATTTCTTAGAATTACATTCTAAAAAATCACAACCTAAATGGATGGGGTGAAATGATTTTATCCTTAAGAATCAATGGATGACAATTTTCTGAGTTTTTTGAGTGTCAGAGCTTGAAAAAGTCTTTACCTTTTATGGATAACCTTTCTCTGCTCAATAAACTTATAATGATTTACTTTTTTCTCAAGGTTTCAAAATATCATGCAAATGTTTTGAAAAAAATTTCAAAGTTTAACATTTTATTTTAAACTATCTAAAAATTGTAATCATTTCGCTAAAAATTATTATTTACACAAAATAAGTATTTATAGTATTTTTTGAAAATATTTTCAAAAAGTAAAAATTCAATTAGAGACTATTAAAAACCTTTATTTACAAAACAAACAAAAATTGTAGAAAGGAATATGTACAAGTAAGAAGGGGTTACCTCCTTAAGAGAAGAATTTCTTTAAAATAAGCCCATTGACAGGAAGAGATTCTCTCTTTCCTATTAAGTCTTGCAGTAAGAATGTATATGAGCCTATCTTTTCAGCAATCTGAAATGATCCAAGCCACATTTTTTGAAATTTGGTATGCTTACCCTTATCTTCATGTGCTTTATCCCATTTCAAAACAAGATCACCAATTGACAAAATTTTGGATCCGGTGGAACTTGAATCAAAAGAACATTTTACCAGTTGTTGATGTTTCTCATGAATATTTTTTTCTTTTTTATCTATCTTCTTCTAATCTAAGAATTTGATCAAATCTCAACTGAATAGATGATGAAGGATTCTCTTCAATAAATTAAACTAGGGCTAATGATGGGAGAGCTAGATTTGATGGTATCACAACTTCTCTTCCATAAACTAGATTGAAAGGTGAAGTTCCTATTGAAGCTTTCTGAGTAATACGATCAGCCCATAGTGAAAAAATTAAATATTTGTACCAATTCTTTTGATTCTGATCAATGGTTTTTTAAATGATTTTGATGAGATTTTTATTAGTAGATTCAGCTAAACCATTACCTTGGGGATAATAATTTGCTGAATATTTCAATTTGAAACCTCTTTTGATTGCAAATTCAATTATACTATTTCCAGAGAAATAAGATGCATTGTCAAAGACAAGAGTGTTAGGTACACCAAACCTGGTAATGATGAATTTATCGAGGAAATCAATAATTGCATCAGAATTGGCTACCTTTAAAGGAATTTCTTCTACCCAATTTGTGAAATAATCTGTTGTTGTAAGGATGTATCTATGTTGTTTGGAAGAATGTGGTACTATTTCACCAATAATATCAAATCCCCATTGCTCAAATGGTTGCTCAATGCTTACTAGTTGCAAAGGAAAAGCTTGTCTTCCACTAGAAGTTTGACAAATCTTGCATTTCCTCACATAATCATGTGTATCTTTGAAAAGGGTAGGCCAATAATATCCAGTATCGATTATTTTGTGAGCTATGGTATCACCTCCAAAATTTCCACCTGCTGGTCCATCATGTAATTCCTGCAATACCTTTTTTGCTTCAGTCTTTTCAAGACATCTTAATAGAATTGAGTCATAATTTGTTTAGAACAACACATCATTAATGATTTCATAATGTTTAGCTTTTAATCTTAGAGCAGGTTTGTTCTTATGGCTGAGATTAGAAGGAGCATACCCATTTTTCAAGTAGAAGATTAGATCAGCATATTGAGATTCAGAATCTGTAACACTTATCTGATTTACTTGAACAACATTATCTGGATCTTGATTTTCTAGTATGTTGTGAGCTCCTGCTAATAATCTGGAAAAATATTGTCCTCTAACAATCTCGGCTGGCTTAATATCAATATCATACTCTTGTAAAGTTGTTACCCAATTAGCTCTCTTTTCTCCTAATTATTTTTGAATTAACAATTGTCTCACTGCAGAGAATGGGACAATAATTTTTGTATGTGTTTTTAGGAGAAAAGGTCTAAAATGTTTGATTGATTTAAACACAACAAAGCCTTGTTTTTCTACATCGGAATAATTAAGCTCATCTCCTTGTAGATTTGAGCTAAAGAAATAAATTGGTGCTTCTATTTTTTGATCATTGAGTTGTGTTAAAACAACAGCATAGGATGTTTCAGTAGCCAAGGTATACAAAATAAAATTTTTAGAAAAATCAGGAGTATTCAATGTAGGTGCATTAATGATTTCCTGTTTGATTGCATCAAAGGCTTCCTTATCTTTATACCCCCATTTGATTACTGAATTTTTCTTAATCATATTCTGCATAGGTAGAACAATTTGGGAAAAATTAGGAATGAATATTTTTACAAAATTGAGTTGCCCTAGAAATGATTGCATGGATTTTTTGTTATGAGGTAAAGAAATGTTAGAAATTTCTTTCACTCTATCAGGGTCAATATATATACCATCTTTTGACACAAAAAACCCTAAAATTTTTCCTTCATTGAGAGCAAAGAAGGTTTTCTTTAGGTTTAAAGAAATACCAAATCTTCTACATCTTTCATATATTTTTTTTAAATCATGCAAATGATTGGCTCTTTTCTTTGAAAATACTGTTATGTCATCAAGATAAGTAACAAATGATATATTAATCAAACCTTTAAATGCTATATCCATGGCTCTCTGGAAAGTAGCTCCTGCATTTATTTAACCAAAAGGAATTTTTTAATAAGCATAAGTTCCCCATTTGGTTTTGAAAGTGCTTTTCAACCTATCATCTGGATGTACCAATATTTGGTTATAGCCTAAAAAACCATGAATAAAGGACATGAGTTTAGAACCGGCTACTTTTTGAAGTATTTGTTCCATTGTTGGTAATGGGAAATTATCCTTTTGACATGCCTTATTTAAATTTATAAAATCAATGCAGATTCTAATATATCCATTCTTCTTCCTGACAGGTACCATGTTGGAAACCCAATTAGAATGCCTAACAGGAAAAATGATTTTGGCCTTTAAAAGTTTATTGAGTTCTACCTTGATTTGACTTTCAAGATTTGGATTAATTTTTCTTAACTTCTGTTGAACAGGTTTGACATCAGAAAACATTGGAATTGTATGTTGAATAACAAAAGTATGATAAGTTTTTAAGTTCTCATAATTCCAAGCAAATACATTTTTATACTTACTCAGAAGTTTGATGAAATCAGTTCTTTCCTCTGGAGTTAACTCGAGTCCTAGATTAAAATTTTGAGGTTTAGACTCAGAGCCAACATTTACTAATTCAAACTTCAAATTAGAACTTTGAAGTTTAGCATTAGTAACTTTCTTGAATCTGTATTTTATATCATATAGGTCTTCAAGTTTAACAATAGATTTAGGAATAGGATTTTCATTACTTTTTGAGGTATTTTGAAGATCATGATCATCTTCATCAATAATTTGTTCATCATAGGATTTCTCCAAAGTCAAGAAATTCAATATATATTTATCATGATAGAATACTCTCCAGTTTGTGATATTATCGAGAATAGATGGTCGAAAGATTAATTCAACTGAAAACCTATCAGGATTGTAATCTTCAGTAGGGAGGAGTTTGGACGCAACATTAGCTAACAAATCAACTAATGTATTTTGAGTTCTAGGGATAGAAAAGATGTGGAATGATAAGAATTGAGTGGTAAGGTCTTTAACAAGGGTTTGATAATGTTTGAGATGACCTGAAAGACAATGGATGGTATTTCTTACTTGTCTTACGAAAATTTCAGAATCCCCATATACTTTCAAGTATTTGACATCTAACCCTCTGGCTTTATAAAGCTCTTGGATCAAGGTTTCATATCCAACAGTATTTTTTGTGCACTCAAATTATAGTCTACATGATAGCATATTTTTCTCTCCATCTGGATCAATTAAAATGCATCCTGCTCCTGCGCCATCACTAGATTCTGATCCATCGAAATATAATGACCAAAATAAAGACTTATTTACAGGTTTATATACAGGTTGGTCAGAAACATTAAAAATTCTAGAAGAATCAGATTGTGAAAAAATTTCAATTTGCGAAATAAAAGTATTTACAGAAAAGGGTGATTGTGGTGTTGTGAAGTTCCCAAGGAATGATTCAGCAGAATAACCCCCAAGGATATTGTTATTAAAAGCTATAGGTTCATTTGCTTGTTCAAATTTTGTTACAGTATGCATCATGTGTTTTTCTTGCTCAACTTTGATTTGATTTGTTTTCCCTTTGTATGGAATCCACATATGTGAATAATCAGTTGCGATATAACCATTAAACTTTGCAGACCAATCCCTGCTTAAGACTAGTCCATAGAATTCAGGAATATCTGCAATCATAATATCAATTCTATGGACAATTCTAGGATTAGAAGCTAATCAAATAGTAACTAAATTGATTTCTCCTACAACTTGGACTTTAGAGCGATCCAATTGTACAATGTGACTGTAGACTTTTGTGGTTCAATATTCAATTTTGCACAGACTGAAGTAGGCATTATATTAGAGGATGCTCCTAAATCTATCAATAAATTATGCAAATTCCTGTTATAGATTTCATAAGTCAAAAGAAAAGGAGGTGTCTGAGAATTTGATATCTCTCCAATAAGAATAGTATTAGTGGCATCTACTTTATCTGGTGGCTTACTTCTCCCTTTAGCTGCTTTGGAAACTACACCACTTGGTAGAGGAGCAGTAGGTGTCGCATTTAATTCTTTCAATCGTAGCTTCTATCGATGTTTAATTTTTTTGAGTTCATGTAAGGAAATGTTCGCTCTAGTCTTCTTCATGTCTTCAACAATGTTATAATCCATAGGATCTGATATCACTAGAGTCTTAGATGTTGATGTAGGAGGATTAGAGGATGATGGCTGATTTTGAGTGGGCAAGGGAGAAGTTTTCTTTATAGGGGATTTGTCTTTGGTAATTGGAGTTGTACTTATCTTCTTAGGAACAAATTGAGTAGGTTCCATTGTAGATTTACTCCTTGTACTTACAGGCATGCCTTCTTGTTCACTGTCTGAGTTAGGGAGAATGAAATCCCACATCCCATGTAATTTAGCTATTTCCTCCTTTTCTTCTTCTTCATCTAATACTGGAGGAGTATCTTCTTCTTCTTCTTCCTCTTCTGATTCTGCATTGGATATTGAATTGGGAGGTTTAGATTCAACTTGATTTCTTTTGAAATTTCTGAATGGTCTTTTGGTAGAAGTCTCTGCTACTTTCTTTTTAATCTCGACCATCTCATTAGAAATGGTTTTTGGACTTTTTGTAAGCCTTCCATGTCATATGGATCTCTTTTTGTCTTCTTCTTTGAATTATCCTTAAATCTGACTTTCTTGGATTTTCTTTCCTCAATAGCATTTTTCTTATATAAAGCAACAATCCTTCTTTCAACTGCAATGGCTTCTTTCATGTTTTTAGCCAAAGTAGGTTTAGCAGCTCTATCAACAAAAATTGCTATATTTGAAGGAAGAGTTGTTATATACCATTCACTTCGGATCTTGTCACTAGGTTTTGATGTTGTAGGGATTTTATTCAAGAGTTTATTAAATCAGGAATTAAAATCTTTGATGGGTTCTTTGGGTTCTGTCTTCAAATTGGAGAGATCATTGATTAGGGTAGCTATTGATCTATCATCTCCAAATTTAGTTAAGAAATATTCTTGAAAAATATTCGAACTTGTAATAGATCCTAAAGGTAATGAAAAATACCATGATCCTGTTGCCCCTTGCAAAGTATAGTGGAATAACCTGAGTACAACATCCTCATGTTCAACTGCATTCAAGTTTACAACAAGCATAAATTTATTGATATGTTCTTTAGCTTGTATGTTAAGGTCAGGACTAAATTTTGGCAGCCATTTTTCAAAATGATCTTATAAATCATGTAAAGGTGCAGCCATTGCAATAGCTCCTGGACTAGTCCATGGTCTCTGTGCCATTTTTGTGATAATAGTTGAAGGACTAGAAGAAACAGTTGGTGTCTGGACAGATGTTGTTGGAGCATATGATATTGGAATAGATGATTTTTGGGTAACTTATGTTGAGGAAACCGCACTTTTCTGAGTTGGGGTTTGGGAAATATATGATTGAATTTGTGATGAAGAACTAATATCACTCTCTAATTCCAATGGGGTTTTTCTCGTTTTAACTCTATTAGGTAAAGGAAATTCCTTTGGAGGAATACCAAAATTTTCACTCTGTAACCTCGTAAGAGGTCTTGAAGAAACAAATTGTGAAGTTACACTACCTTCAGATAATTCAGACTCTTCTAAAGATAATGAGAATCCTTGTAATTTGTGAGTTAAAGATTGTACTTCAGGGGACTCAGGAGGTTGATTGTCTGATTGGTTTGAGACTTTGGTAGTGGGTGTTTGAATATTATTATAAATTTCTTCCCTAGGATTTTGAGATGTAGAAGAAATTGAAGAGGGTGATGAGGGTGAATTTCTCTTAGAATGGCATGTGGATTGATATTTACTTGCCATTCATAGCTCAGGCCCTCTTTCTTGCACCAAAAATGTTGAAGCTTCAAAAATTGTTGCTTCAAACATTGGGGGAAAACCACCCAGTCAGGACCTTAGGACAACTCCTTTTCCATTTGGTGTGGTGGCTCCGACTGGATTTATAGGACCAGTTTCCTAATAAATAAATGGGTTGGTGATGGAATTATTGGATGAGTGGAAAATGGAACTAAAATGACTGAAATAATTTATCTAATTTAATCTATAACTGATAAGTAATTCTAAAACTTATCCCGGGTATCAAATATGAATACAACTTTAAGATTGTTCCAATCAAAGCAATAACCATGAAAATGTATTATAATTTAACATAAATATGTAGCATCAAATAATTATAACTCTGTTTAAGAAATTAAACAAAGTTATAATAACACATTGTATTCTTCCTTTTATATATCATTTGTATACACTATGAAAGATGAAATATTTCTATACACTCAGAAATGATATGTAAAAAGAAATATTTCTAAAACAAGTACATATAAATGACAAAAAATTTAAAGAGAATATCTCAAAACATGAGAAAAATAACAGTAAATCGATAGAAATACCATATTCATCTTGATACTTTTCCTGATGCAATTCCATATCCAGATCCAGTGCTTCAATGTAAAATAGACTCTAACGTACAGAAATGCAATTCTCAGAGATAATTTGACATAAACCACCAGATGTGATCCTTTATAAAAATATAATAGTCAATGGAGTACAATAATGTAACATTCAAGCCAAAAATATTACAAATTCAGGACCCCTTTCTAAATGCGTGAAAGGGGTTTAAATAATAACTTAATAAAACAAAACAACTGAAAATATTGCTACAATCTATCATCAGAGATCTAGAAATAGACTTGCGATATTAAAATGAAACAAATTCATTGATTTTCTCCTTCATTCAATGTGCCAAGGTGGAAAATTTTGAGCATATCTTTGACCTCTACTGGATGACTTAGACTCGAATGTAACTGACCAGTGTACGTGGCATCAGAAAACTCTGGGATGATGCAATTAATGGCATTGGAAAGGATCTTGATTGCCATTTTTTGACTGTGTGGCTTGATTAGAAATGTCCACATGATATCCCATGAAATTCCTTGAAGCTTGCTGATTTTCTGATCTTTGTTGACTAATTCTTGTTTCCACCTGGAATCAGTCTCCTTTACCCTTGGTAATTTACCTAGAATACAATCTGAAATTAAATTGGTGGCATATAAGCTATCATTAACCAACTGTGTTATATTATTCATCATAGTTTTGGCTATTGATGTGGCTCTTTCTCCTTTTATCAACTGCTTTTCCCATTCAGTAAAAAAAATTTCTTTGTGTATTTCTTCAATCCTGGGAAGGTTTGTATTCCTTTCCTACTCTGAGTCTTTCCATGAAATAAATTCAGAAATTTTCTCATCTGCATCATCAAATTTGAGCCTGAGGCTGATTCCTTCATCTATAAGAGATTATGTTATTTCACATAAGGGCTCAGTTTGTGCCATCTTTTGACATAGTTCATTCAAATGTTGAGACAATAGTTTGTTTGTTTCAAGAGCTTCAGTTTTAAATTGATCTCATTTAGGATAATCCCAAAATTTGTCCAATCTTGCTTGGAATATTTTCTCTTGTTCAACCTTAGCAGTTTTTTCATTATGCAATTAGGTTTGTAACTTTGCCACCTCTTGATTTAACTGTTGTTGCTTATTCAAAGCTTGTTGATCAATATTTTTCTTTTCATTGCCAATTTTCTCTTCCAACTATTTAGATTTGAGCTCTTCTTCATGCAACTATTGTTCCAAATGCATAATCTTTTGTTGATTTCATGTTGCTTGTTCCTCCAGTATAGCTATCTGTAAGTCTTTTTTTTCATCATTTGGGAGACTTCAGAAGCTTTTTCTATAGTGGTTGCACTATATATGCCTACATATTGTGAAAATTTGGTGAGATCCTCTGAAGGATTCACCTCAGTATTTTTCCAAACAATTTTCATCAGTTCAACTTGTGATGTTGAAATAGATTCTTGATCTGTTCTTCTTCTCTTCCTCTGCTTCCTGACAACAACCCTATGCTTAGGACTATAAAAGATATTTAAAGGAGGAATCTCTTCTACTTTCAACACAATTTCTTCTATAGGATTCTCAGGAATAATCTCCAGATCTTGATCTTCCAAAATTTCAACTTGAGGATTATTTTGTAATCCTATTTGCTGAGAAAATTGTTCATATTGACTTAGCAAATAGGAGGTAACAATAACTTCAGCAGAATTCACCACATTCTCAGTGGTCTTTTATTTATCAAGTTGATTATTTGGCTTATTACCAATATCTTTCTTTTATGTCTGTACATTAGCCTCGCTGCTTGTATTTTCTTTCTCAATATGCACATTGGTCTTAATACCTGTGCTTTCCTTCCCTGTTTGAACTGTAGTTCCTTTCTCAATAGGTTCATCTGTTTTTCTACCAGTGTTCTCCTTTTGCACATCAGGCTTGCTACTTGTGCTTACATTTTTAGTCTATAGATTACCCTTGCTGGTAGATGCTTCTTTTCTTGCCTTGTTTGTTGTATCATTTTTTTCCTTCTGCTCTGTTTCTTAACTGGTCAAGAGGAGCTTTCAGCAGTCTCTGACTTCTAAACATAATGAGTTTATTCATATCTTCAGTCTAAAATTTGGATTTAGCCAAGTCATAGACTTGGGAAAATTTATCAACAGAAACAAATAAATCGTTGAACTCATTGGGCTCATGCTCAAACTGAGCAATTGAAACTGAAGTTGTGAAATAAAATGCTACTTTTCTCAGGTCATACTGCCTGCCTGGGACTGTTGAGAGCTTAATATCCCTTATTTTGATGACTTTCTTCTCAGCATGCATGAATTTATTAAGAGTATAATCTCCACAATTAAATGGAAAAGTAGGCCACATCAATTTATTATTATTCTTTAGACACCTTGACATGCCTTCTACTGTTAAATAGTAGGAGATTTCTTGTGCTAACAGTTTGTCTAGGACATACAGAGGTAAAATATGGGGCTCCACTATACTCCCAAATACTCTGACATAGGTAAATTTCTCTTCTCCAAACCAATCACCAATCTGGGATATACTAGTTTTAGCTTTTTCAAAAATTCGGGGAGGAAATTGGTTGAAAATGGTTTGATAGACAGGGATGAGGAAACCGTGACAAATTATATAAACATGGTTTTTAAAATGCACCTTCCATAAGAGCTTATGGTAAATATGAATAGGAACGGAATATTTGGGGGTCCATTTCCAGCCAAGAATGGGAAATTCAGAGTTAAAACATAGGGCATCTAAAATGTAGGCACAAAAGTAAAATGGGGTTGTGTTTCCTGTGTTTTTATCCTTTCTATACTCTAGGATTCTATTGGCTATCTTATCTGAAAGGATAACTTCCCAGTTCATGATTTCAAAATTCACAGTAGAATGGATTAAGGGTACAATTTGTATTGAAAATCTAGCTGAATTATCATTTCCAAATAGCATGCACATCATTGCGGCGGCATAAAAATATGGAGGTGAAAGGGACTCCACGGAGTACATACCTGATGATTCATTTTTATGCTTCTTTGGAGCTTTCCTCCATTCTCTGATTGGCTCAGACTGAGTTTCATTGCTTGCAGAAAAATCCTTAATAAAAGCTTTGTTGTAGACCTTTTGTGGATCTGGAAGATGGTACATTGCCTTTATGTTCTCTGCTCTGAAAGACCCAAATATTGTTCCAGTAGCTGAAACAAATGTCCTTTTTTGGATGGTGAAATTGTCTATCACCCACCGTATTATATCATAGTAAGGGAAAATGTTTGCACGAGCTGCAATTCTATGAAGGAATGAATTTGCTAGCGCTTTAAGAGGATTCTCAGAATCAGAATCTGAGTCATCTTCGTCAGGAACTGTCGCCTTCACTTCAGTGACTTTAGGTTTTTCTTTTTCAATCAAGTTATATACATCTTCCCAAGACATTTTCCCAAGACCCTGGCATGAAGTATCTGTTACCAGCTTAATTTTAGCTGGTTTGTCTTTTGGTATTATGGGAATAGCAGTGAAATTTGCAGTGGCATTAGCCTTTGTTTTCTTAGATCTCTTAGACATTTTATCGTCTGGTAATGTCTCTCTTTCTCATCGAATGAAAGGATTGGGTGTTCTGTGGTTCTGCAAAAGAGAAAAGCTTTCAAACGCAGTAAAAATGAAATGAGGAGAACAGCTATATGAAAATATGTATTCGTTGATTTCAATTTATTATCTCTGTGTTTAAACTTAAATGCCCTCTATAAGAGTCACACTCACGCATTCAAAATAGAATCAATCACCATCATTCATTTGATTTTCTATTTAATAATAAACGTACAATCGGAGATCGGCAATTTTGAAATGCGAATATAAAACTTTCCTTTTGATTTTTGCAATTGCAATGAATAAATAACATATGTGCAGTGTAAAAATTAAGCATCGATCGCATCAGAGTTTATCAAAAGGGACAACAAATAACATTTCATGATCTCCGCCGATTTGCAATTGCGATGATGTTATATTGCATCGGCTCTTTCCAAATGAATTAAGTTGCAAATGATATTCGTCGATTTGCGATTGCGATTATTGTGGGGTCCATCGCATCGGGATTTTGGTAACATAAGTGAATATGATGTTTGTTCCTCTGAAATGCGATTGCGATAAATTGCATCGCATCGGAGTTTTGCAATTTACCAAATGAAGAGTTTGCTTTTTCGTTTTGCGATTTGCAATTTTCGATGGGTTATATCACATCGGAGTTTATAAAACAAGAATATATGACATTGCTTCTCCGAAATGTGATTTGCGATAAATCGCATCGCATCAGAGTTTATGAAACAGGATGTGAAACTTTTAAGGTCCTTCCAATTTGCGATTGTGATTACTTTATCACATCGGACTTAATCAATATGAATACTTTTATGTATTAATTTGATGCGATAAAAGAATTTATATCTCATCGGATCGGAGATTTTCAATGTTGCATTTGTTTATATGCACTTGTGTTTTTTGATATATGCTTTCCTAATCAATGAACTTTTTATTGTTTTATTCAAAATGATAGAATTTCTTCTAAGTATTTTATTCCTATTTTAAAAATAAAGGGGACCTATTTCTATATGAAATTTATTCTAAAATTTTGAAATGGGGAGGGTTGTTGTACCATACAACAAGACTCTATGATTATCCCGCGCACACAGCCAGCGGGGTCCACACACAGTGGTACTTAGGGTCTCCGCGCACACAGCCAGTAGGAGCCCTTACCTAGACTATCAACACAAATATCCAAATTTCGTATCCCACCTTGTCTCTTGTCAAAAGCATACTTCTAAACTTCGACTTAGCCATATATTTATAGCATCTTAGCCTATGCTACTTCTATGGTCTACGAACCGTGGTTTGCGAACTCCTGGTCTATTCTTTGACCCATTATAACATACCAAGGCTTAGACCTGCCCCCAAAGCCCCTGTGATAGACCAAATATTACTAAAATATTACAAAAACTGGAAAAAAATGTGGTTAGGGAACCTCGTTCCAACATAGTTAAACAAAGCCACATTGCGTGATTAATTTCCACCACCCTTCATCAACCAGGTACTCTACACGCTTTCAGGTAAGAAGTATTTTTCTTTTCTATATGGATACAACGATTATAATCAAATACAAATAGTCAAAGAGGACCAAGAAAAGACTACCTTTACATGTCCTTGGGGTACTTATGCATATAGAGTCCTTCACTTTGGTCTTTGTAATGCCTCGACCACTTTTCAAAGATTTTTACTTTCCATTTTCTCTGATTTGATCCATGACTGTGTGGAGGTCTATATGGATGACTTCACAGTCTATGGAGATGACTTTTCTCGGGCTTTGGAAAATATAGAGAAGGTATTAATTCATTGTCAAGAAGCTAATATAGCCCTTAGTAGTGATAAATGTATAATGATGTAAACTAAGCGAATTTTTTTGGGCCATCATGTGTCTATGGAAGGAATCAAAGTTGATCCGGAGAAAAATGAGGTAATCTTGCATATCCCTATAACTAGTTCGCAAAAAGAGGTAAGAATATTTTTGGGACATGTAGGTTATTATCGACATTTTATTCAAAATTTTACTAGAATTGCAGCACCATTGTTTAAATTGTTAACTAAATATGTTGACTTTGTGTGGAATGTCGATTTTCAACAAGATTTTCAGATACTGAAAGACAGGTTGTCCACTGCTCCGGTATTGAGAAGACCAAATTGGTCCTTACCATTTCACATTTGTATAGATGCTTCGGATATCGCACTAGGAGAAGTCCTGGGAAAAAGGGAATATTTCTACCCCTACGCTATTTATTTTGTTAGAAAAAATATTTCCCTTCTCGAACTAAATTATATTGTCACTGAAAAAGAACTATTAGCAATTGTACATGCTATAGGAAAGTTTAGGCATTATATTACCGGTTATGAGACTTTCGTCCATACTGATCATTCTTCTATTAGATTTTTAATGAATAAACCTATTACTAATGGTAAAATAACTAGATGGTTGTTTCTC